>CM077816.1:102465815-103095458 GCA_039764185.1 Tamarix austromongolica | reverse complement strand
TTTGAAACTTTTTAGGATGGTCACTCATTCTAAAAATTACTCTACGGCTAACATGCTTATACGTGGAGTGCTTAGGACGAAATCACTAAAAGGATGGCATATCATATTGATATAGTAGTCATATTAATCCTTATAATACTATATTCAATTTGAGGTATTATAATTTAAATGTATATAAAAATTATTGACTAATATATATATAATTTAAATGTTAATATGTCAAAGTAAACACCATGTTAAGAATTAACTAGGTAACTTACAAAAATTATAGTGCATTATTAGAACATTTTCTATCTTTTATTTTTTTCACTAATTTGAATAAAAAATAAAATAAAATAATTATTAGTTTATGTGCTAAATTAAATTTATACAAACCTACATATATATATATATATTATAAATTAGTAAATAATATATATACACATAGAGAGACACAAGCCTATATATCACCATACAATGGTTATACTTACCCAAAAAAAATATTATAGTTATAAAAGAAAATATGTTATTCTAACTATGAGTCAAATAAGTAATCATATAAATAAATGTGTGGCCATTTAAAAAACTATACACACACACACACAATACTTAATATTAGTAATGTATAATTGAGATAGATTAAAAGGTTTGATACAACTATTTATGTAAATAAAATTCACATTCATTATGGAAATTCAACTATTAAAGAACTTCACAACATGTTTGGCTTGAAATAGTTTAAGGATGAGTGACCTCACGAAAAGTTTTTCAGGAAGCATGCTATAACTAATTACGATCAATATTGAGATGAGGTCTACCCACGATACTAGGATGGGGTGGTTAATAATAATAATTAACATTGATACATGTGTTACGGGAGTACTCGTGGTTATTATTATTAGTAGTAATAGTATTAGTAGTATTATCATCAATACGTGTACCACGTGACTACTCGTAGCTCTTGATATATGTGCCACAGAACTACTCGTGTCTATTAATATGTGCGCTACAAGACTACTCATGGCTATTGATACCTCTGGGCCACAAAACTACTTGTATTCATCTCCACGGGCGTCACAGGATTACTCATGGGCATCGACACATATGCCATGGGACTACTTGTGACTACTATTACATGTGTCATGAGACTATTTGTGGGTATCGGCATGTGTATCACAAGACTACCCGTGACTATTGAGATATGGTTCACCAATTACTTGTGGCTAATTTCAACAATTGCAACCCACAAATCACTTTTCTTTTTGCTAATATTTTCATCATGAGCTTATATGCAATGAATGTTGATGTCTAAAATTTTTGTGGCAAAATATTTTAGCCATAGAAGTTTTACTTATTAGCCACGAATGTTCTAGTGGCCTATGTGACTAGTAGACTATATTAGTTAATTCTCTCTTTTACTCAATCAATTTAGTTCCTAGATTACAACCTTGGTCCAAGCTATCTTCCTAGTTTATAGCCTTGGTCTAAGGAACTATATTTTATATAAGTAATAGTGTAAACTAATGAAAAGCACAAGGGAGAAACTGATTTCCTTCATGGTGTTAGACACCATCTATCTCTTCTTACAGGTCCATCAATGCCTTTCTTTGTATTATGCAAGCCCGTGTCACAAGTAACAGATCATGATATTATGTTTGAAAATATCCCTAATCATAGTTATTTTTCTTAGAACAAAGGATCATGATATCATGTTTATTTATATATTCTAAATTGCATTTATTACAAGATGAACTTGAAACATCAGATTCTATAGAGGGCTTAGATCAATATAGCATCATGTCACAAGCAACATAAATTAAAGAACACTCAGGAAGACACAAGGGTCTCGGGTTAGGGGTTACGAGAACAAGTATTTTTGGTTCATCTCGTGGACCCCAAAACACATATAACCAAGTGGTTCTCCTAACACAAAAATTAAACAAGTTATTTGAATTGTTGATGACAATGGAGAAAGATTTGACATCCATCAAATCTCAATAGTATAAGCCATCTAATTCAAATATACATGATCCGCTACACATACCCAATGTAGATAGCATTGGAGATGGTTGTGAAGCTAATACATGTTTTTCTTTTCTTCTTAAGGTAAGCATATGGAACTATGAATTTATATATATATATAATGTATCAAGTGTCAACTCAATAATTAGCAATACTGATATACTTTTCTTGTAGGGTTTGCATAAATGTGACTTGGTAGATAATGACCCCTTAATTATTTTGGCGAAAGGAAGGGTACACATCACCCATGGTACTGAAACGCTGATGATCCATGGATTTATCTTATCCCTAAATTGCAAGCCTATATATGTTGACATTCCAATAATTGGAGATGCACCATTGCTTGCTATAAAAGAAGGCGATGAGTCAACTACAGTGTTGGAAGTTCATGGAAGCTTCTTGCTTTGGCCCTTAGATATGATTTGTCTTACAACCGAATAGGTAATAACATTCTCCATCCATGTTAAACCAAACACATTAAAAACATTGTTTATACCTTATATATATATATATGTATGAAAATTACATTTTTTTAATTAATATGAATTAATGGATTGAAAAATAAGAAGGCTACTAAGTCAAAGGGAAAGCAAATTACTAGTGGATGGAGCAAAACAAAAGAAGGCGTAGAAAAAAGAAAGCAAGCCAGATAAAAAAAATTGGTAGCCCCACAAGAGATTCCATCTTTGGAGGTGAACCGACTAATATAAGAACCCTACCAATCACCACCTACTTTGTCAATGATGTACTTCTACGTCCAAAACTACCTCGATAGCGATATAGTTATAATTGATTGTCCTGCCCAGTATGTTGGGAGAGATGATGCCATGTATATGGTATCGACGGAGGTTATTAGTGAAATTTACAAATCTAAATGGATGTCAGCAACGAGCATGACTGTATATTTTAAGTAAGTATTATTTCATGGCATATATTTTAACACTTTTTGTTGATTTGTATAATTTTATGACCTCTTATATATATATATATATAGTGATACATGAGTTATCAGGTATTAATACATATGCTTTATTATTGTCATCGACAGGTTGGCGGCTAGCTGGGTTGCGATAGATAGAATGGTGTACTCTATTGTGTATGTTTGTTCATGCTACATATCTGATCGTACGACATTAGGCGATGGTAGACACATAAACTATATAACAGATCACATCTTGAGCAAGGGGTACAAAAACAAGCTTTACTCATCCCTCACCTTACAAATGAATATTGGGTTTTGTACGCTATCCATCCAGGTCAAAATAAAGTATATATTTTTTATTCCCTCCGAAATTATCTCGTTCCTTTTACTGTCATTTGTTCTAAAAGGAAACATTTAATCAATATATTAGTATACTTCTTACTCACATTACTTTATTAATGCATATATCCTTTTATATAATTTTTAGGTATATAAATTTACAATATTGTTTATCAACTTTATTTATTATATATTGCACTACGGACGGTGTATATGAGGAAGGGAAAAAATGGTGTTCCATACCTAAAGAATCTTGAGTATGATTATGTAATAGTAAGCAAGAAGATTGATATTTTGTATGTTATTTCAATTCCAATTAATATCTAATAGAACAATAAGTTAACTAAATTCATTTTACAGTGTCCAAAATAGTAAAATGGTAATGATTGTGGATACTATATTTGTAGATCCATGAATCTCATACTCAAGAACAAATATGTAAACATAGATCAAATCCATGTATGTTTTTTTTTTCTATATTTTTTCATTATACAATTAATCTATGACATATTTATTATTAATCAAATGATTGAATCATACCAATTTGCAGTTTTTCAATGATGAGTATACATGAGGCCTGAAGTACGCTAATAATGAAGTTGATAAAGTTAGAGATGAATGGGCCAAGTTTTTGCTCTCACATACTCAGTATTAGAGATCTATGCGCATGCATTTTAGGTTTATATATATATATATATGCAAGATTGTGATGCACCTGCAGATATATGCAAGACTTTGTATATTATAGTATAGCTACTAGCTTTGAGTTTGGAGTGTGTAGAACTACCAACTTGTAGTATGCCTATTAATTTTTAGAGTTATTGATAGTGTTTTATTAATTGTAGATTTGGTAAATATTCGAGCATAGATATGTGTATGTGGGATAGAACAAATTGCCCAATATATAAAAAAAATTATTATTTTAATAACTATTTTAGTGAAAACTGTTATTAAAACAACATTCAACAATAATTATAATGAATAACCATTGCCAAAATCTTCTTTCAAATAACGGTTATATCAGATAAACATAACAAAACCATAAGTTTTAATAACAGTTATAATAAATAACTGTTGACAAAACATCATATTTTAGTAATAGTTTTAGGTGATAACTGTTATTAAAACATGCATAATTCGACTAAATTTAGTTCAAATTTGAATTTTTTGACAATTTTATAACAATTATTAAAGTTTTAATAATGTACGATTTAATAGCAATTGGTAGCTTTTATTAAATTTATTTAAAAATTGTTATTAAAAGTATTTTCTATAGTGGTGTGTTCAACTTATAGCATGGGAGGAACCCGATCCTCCTCCACAAACACCACCTAGGAACGGTAACCAACAACTACTGCTACCATGACAACCATGTACGACGATCCTATCCATCCATCTTCATTGACCCGGTCCCTATCATCTTCCTCTTTTTTTTTCATTTGCATCAAAATCGGTGATCTTCTTGGAGTTCAAAAGCAATATGATGCTTAATGCTCTTATAAATGAAGAAACTAATTAATTACCCGCTGCTGGTTGGTTTGTGCAAGGCATGGTTGGCTAGAACTTACGTCACTTTTTACAATCGGCAGGTAAGCCGTTAGAATAATTAATATAACTCTTTAATAGATTATGGAAATATTGTAGATATTTCGTCAATATTAGTTGCCTTTGTTATAGCCTATAATCTTAGTATATGGCTATTAGGATCTTAAATTATAGCCTAAACATTAGCTTGATAATAGCAGCATAGCTTGTATATATATGTGTTTAATAACAATAATAAAGGAGAGGGGAGAATCATATTCTTGCATCAAATAGGAGATTATGAATCCAATAGGACTCAGATACAACATTAGCTACCCTTTGCATTCTGCCTCAATACTAGAACGAGATAAAGTAGGTTGGTGTTTCGACAACCATGAGATCAAATTGTCCCCCAAAAACATACAATACCTTGAAGTGGATCATCGAGTATCAGGACAACCTCCCCAATTAGCATTAGTATAAGACATAAGATCTGCAGCTGAAGAAGGATAGAGATGTAAACCGAAGTGTAGAGTGCCCTGAATGTAGCGTATGATACGCTTAAGATCATGCATATGCTCATTCTAGGGGTCATGCATATGCAAAAAAACCTGTTGAACAACATATGAGATATCTAGCCGTGTAAAGGTGTAATATTGTAGAGCACCTACCAGACTGCGATACTTGAACAGATCTTGATAATGATTACTGGTCTGAGCACTAAATTTCGTATTAGTATCATCCAAAGTAAATGTGGGTTTGCATGAGATCATACCAGCATGGTCAATAATTTCCTCAGCATATTTACATTGGAACAGGAACAATCCACCCTTGTAATGAGTCACACTGATGTCCAAAAAATAATTCAAATAACCCAAGCCCTTCATTGCAAACTCAGAGCTGAGACTAGCACTTATAGATTTCAGCAGATTTTCAGATGAAGCAGTTAAAATAATATCATCAACATAGAGTAATAGGTAAGCCATGGTAGACCCAGTCTTATAAATGCATAAAGAGTTATCAGATTTACTATTAGTGAAACCAATGATAGAAACGAAGTCAAGAAACCTCTTATACCTTACACGAGGAGCTTGTTTAAGCCTATACAAAGACTTTTGTAGTAAACAGACATAATCAAGATGTGCAGGGTCCCTAAAACCCATAAGTTGATGCATATATAATGTCTCTTTCAATTCATCATGAAGAAAAGCATTCTTGACATCTAATTGATGAATCTACCAAATTTTCAATATAGAAATACTAAGGAAGGTCCGAATAGTTGCTGGGTTCACCACTGAATTGAAGGTTTTGCCACAATCAACGCCAACCTATTGAGTTTTACCATCACCTACAAGATGGGATTTATGCCTCTCAAATGAACCGTCAGACTTTTCTTTATGAGTAAAAACCCACATAGAGTGAATTACATTAACATTAGGGGGATGGGGCACCAAATCCCACATCTTGTTTTTAATAAGAGCATTAAATTCATCATCCATAGCTAATTTCCAATTTGGGTCATGAAGTGCTATAAGTGGGTTACGAGGAAGAGGGAATTTTGTAATTGTGGTATTATAAGCTTGAGGCGGGTTATATTTTGGATTGGGCTTATATATACCATGTTGGCCGCGGGTCATAGGAAGGTGGGCCAAAAGAGGAGTAGGCAGGGTTGAAGGTTGTGGGAGTTGATGTTGGGTAATATTTGAAGTAGAGGTAGGGCCTAATCTGGGTCATGGGAATGCTAGGCTACAGATTGATCTGATGATGATGTAATAGCAGGGGAGGATTAGGAAGGTGATGGGCCATGGGGAGTTTGTCCATTGGTGATGGAGTGGCCGGAGTGTTTGGATTTGTGGTAGTTGGAGCAGAAGTTTGGAAGTGATGGAGCATATAAGGGGAAATGGCATCATCCAAAAAATCATAATCATGTTCATTTGACTCATGCACCTTTGCAAATGGAGAAATGCTCTCATCAAAGATTACGTGCTAACAAATGATAACTTTATTACTTGATAAATCAAAGCACTTATAGCCATGATAATTAGAGGGGTACCCTAAAAACACACACGGAGTCGAACGTGCTTGAAGCTTATTATTTTATTGGATGGAACAAGCAGAAAACACAAGCACCCAAAAACTCTAATGTGAGAGTAACAAGGATCTCTTTGGTAAAGAACTTTGAGAGGAGACTCATTGACTAATAGTTTACTTGGAAGAATATTGAGAAGATATGTTGCCATTTGCAATGCATGATGCCAAAAGGAAGGTGACATTAAAGCATGATGAAGAAGAGTTCTGATGATATTATTAATGGAACAAATTTTCAATTTGGCTTTACCATTATGTGATCTAGTATGAGGACAATAAAGATGCAATGAAATTTCATTGGACTCACAAAATTTCCAAAAGAGGTGATTATCAAACTCTCTCCCATTATATATCACATTGAACATTTTTAATGTCACGTTCAAATTGAGTACAAATATGAGCTTTTAATGTAGGAAAAATGGAAAATGCTTGATCCAGATATGGGTGATTAATGCATCTATATGTTCATACTGAGTTAGAATCATATTCTTGCACTCTTCTAACTTGATCCAGAACAGCATTGCTTCACAGTAGGATGATTTTATTCTTTATTTTATTTTTATACATCCATCCATTGAATCACATGAGACAACATGTGTGATTGTGTGTGTGTGTTTGTGTGGGTTTTTTTTGTTACATCATGATTTACTACACTGTATAATTGTATATTGCTTTGGAAAGATACTGTATTCTTAATATCTGTGCTATTGGACTCTTGTTGTAAGATATCTGATCTATTCCAATGTCAAAAAGATTAGTGTGTTTTGCTTCTTATTGAGAATTCATCTCAATTGTTCCTTTTATATATATGAGATAAGCTCCCATATACACATTTTGGCCAATCCTACCTACTTCGAGTATGTGTACATTTATTATGAAATAACAAAATTCCTACTCCATTCACATATCTATATTCATATCAGTCGGATATTTATTATTGGATGAATAATTTATTTATCTGTTAAAGGATATTATCAAACGGAAAAATCCATTTATGGTTAAACCAAATGACAACTTTAAACTTAATATTATACCATATTCATTTTAAAATTAGAGGAAAAGGCTAATTATATATTAGATAAACAAATATGGATATAGATATGGATACGGATACGAGTATATATATAGATACCTATTACTCGGTTGATATTTTCTCCCATTGTTTATATCCGTATCTAATTATTTATATTTTTTTAAGCATTCATTATATAAAATCCGTACAATTTACATCTCTATAAATAACAATGGTTCTGCTATAAAATATGTTCTTTAATTATTGTGAATGTTCTTTGTAACTGTTGTAGAAAATGTTTCACAATCCAAAAACACTTGTTGTTAATGTTTATATAATCGTCCTAGTAGACTTTTGACAATAGTTAAAAAAACCATTGTGAATATCAACATTAACCGTTGTTAAAAATATTTCACAATGGGGAAATACCTGTTGTTATTGTTTATATATCTGTTTTAGCAGATTTTTAACAAATTCTTTTTTAATTGTTGTCAATATCAACCGTAACTGTTGTGAAAAACATATAATAATCATTGTAATTGTTAATCCAAACTTTCTTCACCTACAGGCATTAAATATTTTGTGAAAGCTACTCTAATTCTGAGCACCTATTTTTTTCCAATACAAAATATATACAATATCCTCAAACGTTCATTCAAATATTTATTTATTGAAAATCTATTACATCAAATGTAATTCATTATGTAAAAATATCATCCATTACATCAAACATTAATATGAAATTCCAAAAAATACAGTGTCATAGCCCATAATGTATCTACACGAAAGACTGTAATCATATTAGATATAATAAATTTAAAAATGCTACAACGGGGATATAGGATGGTAGATTGTACACTAATTATGGATCCTATTATCAATGGTGATAAATTACAGTTAAGTTAATATCCTAAGAATAACTTAGAGATAGATCAAATGAACAACATCCCATATGCATCTACATATGGAGGTCTTATATATGCTTAGGTTTGCACAAGATCAAACATTGCATATGCCATTGGGGGTATTAAGGCGTTAATAGAGTAATTCAAGAGCTGACCGCTGAAAAGATGCAAAGAAAGTTTTGATGTATCTAAAGGGATCTAAGGACCACATTATTATGCATCATCATGTTGAGGATTTGGAGGTAGTAGGCTATTCGAATGCAAACTTTACTAGTTATGTAGATGAACGCAATTCTTCTTGTGGGTTCATTTTCCTACTAGCTGCTGGAGCAATATCCTAGAAAAGAAAAACGTAGGATTGCATAGCCACCTATATAATGGAAGAAAAACTCATCTCATCATTTGAAGCCACAAAACATGGTGTATGGTTAAGAAATTTGATATTAGGTCTTAGAATAGTGGATTCTATTTCTAAACCTTTAGTGTGTAAGTGTGCCAACTAAGCTTCCATCTTTATATCAAGAAACAAAAAAAGTGGTAGTCATGCCAAGGGAATAGACATTAAGTACTTGAATATAAAATAACATTTTTTAAAAGGACAAGTGGTCTTGGAACGCATAGGCACTTATTGTATATTGGTCGATCTTTTAACTAAGGCATGCCACCAAGTAAGTTTAGGAATCATGTGTGTAATATGGGTGTTAGACCCACTATGTGATTGTATTGTTATGATACATAATAATGTTTTTAAATAAAGTCGTGTTTTCTTTTCATTTGGTCTGTATACATATGGTTTATTGAGAAATAATATATTAAGTGAAGGACCTAGAATAAACATTAGATTTATTCATAAAGTTAAAGTTATAGTTAAAATTAGTACATTGTGATACATGGAACACAACTTTTGAGATGTCAAAAGCTTGTCGCCATGATTTGTGTAATAGTTTCATCATTTAGTTTGCACTAACATAAGGAAGTCATGTTGAGAATTTAATTTATATGAACCAAGTAAAAGAATGTTAATCTATATTTTATTTTTATAAAAGTATTATTATTTTATAAATAAAGTATTTTAAATTTTATGTATATATTAATTCCTAGTGTGGTCCATATTAAATTAGATATAAAGTTTGGCCATAAAGTTTATATTTAATGGTAATATATTAGTAATTAAGCATAATATTATATCTCTTTATCTAATTATTAATGGTAGAATTAGAATTAAGTAAGCAAGGATGCAAGCATATGTACGTTATATGATAAAGAAATAAAAGGAGATAATAAATTAATTATTTAATTTATTTATCTCAAATTCTGAATTTTAAAATTAAGAGGGAAAAAATGCAAAGTTGGTTATAATAACCAACTTTACACCATTGCATGTTAAATTTTTCTATGCACACAAAAGTGTGGTGTGCATATTCTTCTCTTTTTCTACAGAAGAAAAATGTCCCTTTTTAAACATATAAAACATACATCTCTTAGAGAGAAAGAGAAAGAGGCTTCTTCTTCAATTTTCTTGGTAATTTCTATATGAAATCAAAGAAGAAGAAAAAATCTAATGAAGGTCACTATTTCTGTTTCTCGTAATAAACATAAACTATTGGTTTGAGAAAAGAGGGAGTGGAACTGCAAAAATTAGACTCTGGTGATCACAAATTGTGAATTCAGTGCAATTAATTATGTCAATAGCTAGAGGTACATTTAAAAAGATCCACAATAAGCATTATATAGTTGAATTCTGCATATTGAATGTTTATAATGTGTATTAGGGTTTCACACATTTTTTTGCATGAAACATGCATGAATTATACACATATTAGTTTTGATTATAATTCATGTCATAAATTATGTCTAACAAGACATCTAATATGTAAACAAGTAACTATCAAGCATATACAAAAAGTAATGAATTCCCTTATATATGAGAAACAAAAACAACCTTTACCATTTGAACTTGCAAACCCTTCTGGAAACCTATTTTAAACATCTACAAAGTTACTTAATGATCAAGCTTGAAGCATTATGTAGTCATTTGTGCACTTGAGTAGTCGCAACAAGTGGGTAGAATTTGATGATGATCCAAATAAGATCAAGCTGGATGTTTTATATGAGATACTAAGGAGATATTACACCAAGCTTTATTTGCAACAATTATATCTATATGGGAGATGATGCTTCTCTCCTAAATTTTCCATGCCATGTAAATATTTGCCTCAAGAAACCCAAATCACTAAGGCTACATCTATCCAAGAATTTTTTGAAAATGGTGCATCAAAGAATTTTACTCATCTAGTGAACTAATACTTTAAAATCTCCACCCACAACTCAAGCCACATGATGTCAGCTAATAACTCATCACATACCACAATATAAGGTGAAGCATAAATTTCCTAGGAGGAAGCTCCCAAAACATCAACCTAATCATATCCTTTTTAGCACAAAATCCAAATTCCTCCTACAAAACGGTGCGCTTTAACACGCGCATTTGTAACACCTTTGCCATGTGCTAGGCATGGGTAGTTAGATGAAGTTCTTAAATCATTGATAACTAACCTTACAAATCAATATGAGTCCTTTTGAGCATGTTTTTATATCAGTTGACACGTATTTAGGAACACATCTAAAGATGTCACCCCTTGTTGGACTCCTCCAAGAAAAAACACACTTAAATATGGAGTTCTCTAATGATAGACTTTCTAAAAGGAAGGTATACCTTATTGATATAGATAGTATTGTCAATCTTTTTGATCCTCCACCATCCACACCAAATGTGGGGTATTATAACATTACCATCAAAATTTAGCTTTTGAGTGGATTTACATTATTGTACCCATTCAAAGTGGCATTAAATCTAATCAATCTAGGTGGTGTTAAAACCAATTAATCCAAGTAGCATTAAAGTCGAATAATTCAAGTGGTGTTAGAGCCAAATAATTCCATGGCATAAAAATCTAGCATAAGGTATCATGCAATTTCATTCCATACTCAATCAATGATATGATTTTCTAAACCAATTATAATTGAGACACATTATACTCTCAAATCATTAAACCTTTTATAATTAGCTAAACATGGTAACCACATGATCATGCTCAATCCTTCACATACACAGACACATACAATAATCTAGAGGAATACTAACATGTGTTCACATTGAAGTTATAAACTCATAGATACATAAAAGTACCATAAATAAAATATACGCTTGACATATTTAAATAACATAAAACATACTAATCACCTTCCACTTCAAGAAGACATACATCCCATGATTCTACCGTAAGCAAAGGTAAATAATGACTTACCTAAATCTAAATCTAGATAAGCAAATTGAGAAAGAGAAAGTGATATCGAGAGCTCAAATATCTAAAAGAATATTTTCCTAGATCGCAGATAGGAATCGTAAGACTAGAATAGAAGTTACTATATCGATCAACAGTTCATGTATTACAACTTAGTTAACAAAGAGAGACATAGATGGTCTTCCTTAGAAAATATGTCCAAAACCTAAGACTTAAGAGCATAGCTCCATTAAGATTTAAAATTAAGTATTAATCAAATTGATCTCAATACATATCACTTAGGGCATTTCAAATTAATTTTTAATATTAAGAAAAAAATAATAGAGAATAAGTTAATTTTATTGAAATAACTTACTAGTCTAGTTTTACAACTAAAAAGATAGACCAACAAGTTTCAAGAGCTAATCAACACTGATAAAATAAAAATAAAATTCAAATGAGTTTAAATCAAAGCGGGTAATCTACTACGTGAAAGAAGCATGAGCAAATTATTTTCATATAACTATCCCCAAAAATTAGGATTTCTAAGCCCGAATTATAAATTAACCAATCAACTTCGATTTCCTCAGATTGACAGCGTAAAATTACAATTAAAATAATTTTAGATAAATCTAGATAATCAGTTTTAAGTAAATAATCTTATGAGTAGCCAATTTAAGATAATCATTTTCTAAAAATAGGGTTTCAAAGACTAAGGCATAAACTCAGACAATTCAAATTAGTTAATCCAAATTGTGGGGATTATAATGTAATTCTGACCATTCTAACTATTTCTATAAATTTAATTTAAGAAAAAAACAACGATACGGACAACTACTTTCATAATTTCATTTGGAATCTTGGGTTCTAAGCCAAAAAATACAATTTAATTGAATTTTATTCATATATTTAAATTAAATATTAAATACAATTATAAATATTTGAGATATAAGCCAATTCATACAACGTGTAGGATTTGAGATATTTTAGCTTATCATAAGCCAATTCATACAAAATTATTCAAAACAAAAGTTAGGATTTGAGATATTTTATACCGAACAAAATTTGCAAATCAAGGCTTGTGAAGGCCGGGGAAGCTCAACTAGACGGCAAGGAATGTTTGACGGCGGTTGCACGACATTGATGGATGTCGTAAAGTCACTGGTGCACTACTATGTGTAGCTAGCTATGCTATTACAACTGTCATCTGCCTCATGGTTGCTGCTTCGTGTGGTTGTGCACCGGAGGATGGTGATGACGAAGATGAAGGGAGATGTGTGGAGTGGTTGAAGCCGAGAAGATGAGGAGGGGAGAAGGAGCACAATGTCGGGGCATCAGGTTGCATAAAAATGAATGGGACAGAGGAAGAAAGAAAAGAGGGAGAGAGAAGAAAAGTGGGGTATGGGGGTATTCGACTGATTGGGTATTGTGTGTGCGTTTTGTTTTTCAAATACAAATACAAAAATGAATATAATGGATATGTAAAAATATTAATGGATGATTTTATCTAAATCTCTTTTAATAAATTTATTTCGTAAAGATTCAAAGGTATAAAATTAATATAAAAGTAATATAAAAAATTTTGGACAATCTTTTGGAAGAAAAACTAACGAATGCAAAGATTTATATTATGTACAAAAATACATAATACAAAATCCAAAAGTATTTAAACTATCTAGAAATATTCAAACAATATTCTAAGGAAATGAGATTAATTTAAATAATTTCTAAAAGTAGTCCTCCGCAAATCAAGAAGGGCAAAATGAAAGAAAATTAATTTTAGAAAAAAATCATAAATATATTACGAAAAATCTTTTTAATTTAAAACTTTTTGAGGATCTTCACAACATTATAAATATAAGTAAATTCAAAGACAGAAAAATTTTCTATGGATAAAAATCATTAAAATAATTTTACTATTTTGTTAAATAATTATGACTCTATAGCATAGACATAATCACACGACGAAGTTAATATGAAAACAAGAGAAAGAATGGAAATGTATATTTTTAAATAGAAATTGAAATCATATGAATATAATAAAATTATGTTCGTGAACTAATTTATCTAAAATGATCTGCAACGACAAAGATTAATTAAATTCTGATATGAATTAGAAATCATCAAAGAAACCTTACAACAAATAAAAATTAAAATAAGTAAATATTTTTATCAAATTACGCTAGTAAAATTATTAATTTTGAGAAAATTGAATTAAAAAATGGTGTGTTACATTAACATTATGCATATATTTCTTTGATTTGGTAGAATTTGTAGTTATGAGATGAGGCTCATTAATATTAGCCACTAAGTTGGAAAAATACTTACAATTGGACCTATTATCCCCACCAATTTTGTTTGCTATATTGGATAGGTTTATAAGAGGTAGTGTCCACTTACCTCGGATTTTCTTTTTGCAGGCATGAGTTGGTGGGTTGGTGACGCGCTAGTTGTTTTCAACAATTTTTTTCCAAAAACAAATATTCAAGGTCCATAAGGATAATTTTGTCCACCCTATAGTTGTATTTTTCATGATCATCAACAACAATTTCATTTAGGATTTTATCAGCATCTTCAAAATTCTCCATTAAAGAATGAAATAGGGAGCATGCCACATGTAAGTGGCCAACTATACCACACAAATTTTCTCTTGGACATTACAATGGTGAAAGAATCAAGTTCTACAAATTTACTAATATAGTCTCCAACTTGCTTAAGTCATCCAAGCCTCCATAATACTCTAGCAGAATTTCAAGCAATCTCACCTAAAGATGGCAAAAGTTGACCCGAACTGTCCAACCCAACCCTACTCGAGTAAAACCCGACCCGATAATACTCAAAAAGTTTAGTAACCCGACCCAACCTAAACCTGATCCGACATTGACCTGACCCATCACTGACCCGATAAAAATTAACCTAACCCGAACCCGACCCAATCTGATCCCAACTCATGACCCGATAGTAACCCGACCCACCTTTGACTCAATCCAACATAGACTCGATCTAACGTTGACCCGACCAGACGTTGACTTGATCCGACCCGACATTGACCGACCAGACATCAAAATCAATAATAATAATAATAATAATAAATTACACATATTTTATTATTCATTTAAAGCTTTTAAAAATATAGTGTTTTATAAATTGCACTTATTTTTTATATTTTTATCCTAGACATTTTATACAATATCATTTAGAATAAAACAAATCTCATAGCTCCAACTTTTGATGCATTTTCTTAAAACAACAAATATTATTAATTTACATAGAGTACACATATTATAAGCTTATAACAAATAGAAAATCAAACTCAAACTCTAAAAATATAATTACAGTGGTTACTAGTTACCTAATGAAATTGTAATTACAATTGTTACTAACTAAAAATTACTAACTCTTAACACCATCGTGCTATAAATCCAGTTTATTTTATAACATAATGTATACTCAATTGATTAAAAAACTATTAAGAAATTACCCAATTCAACATACTTAGGGTTTTTTAGCCCAAACAACAAATCTGGTCAAATTTTATTCAAATATTTAAATTGACAATTCAAAATTGAAATTAGGCATATTCTAAAACATATTGTATACTCAATTAATTAAAAACTATTAAGGAATTACCCAAGTTAACATAATTAAGGTTTTTGAGCCAAAACTATAAATCTAGTTAAATCTTATTCAAATATTTAAATTGATGATTCAAAATTAAAATTATACTTATTCTTAAACATATTGTATACTCAATCGATTAAAAACTTGTAAGAAATTACTCAATTTATCATAATTAGGGTTTTTGAGCCCAAACTATAAATCCAATCAAATCTTATTCAAATATTTAAATTGACAATTCAAAATTGAAAGTAGACATATTCTAAAACATATTGTATACTGAATTGATTAAAAAATATTAAGGAATTACCCAATTTAACATAATTAAGGTTTTTCAACCCAATCTACAAATCTTATCCAAATATTTAAATTGCTGGTTCAAAATGAAAATTATACATATTCTAAAACATAAAAACTATTAAGGAATTACTCAATTTATATAATTAAGGTTTTTGAGCCCAAGCTGTATATCCAGTCAAATCTTACTCAAATATTTAAATTGACTGCTCAAAATTGAAATGAGACATATTCTAAAACATATTGTATACTCAATTGATTAAAAACTATTAAGGAATTTCCCATTTTAACATAATTAGGGTTTTTTAGCCCAAACTGCAAATCCGGTTAAATCTTATTCAAATATTTATATTGACAATTCAAAATTAAAATGAGACATATTCTAAAATATATTGTATACTCAATTGATTAAAAACTATTAAGGAATCACCCAATTTAACATAATTAGGTTTTTGAGTCCGAACTGTAAATCTGGTCAAATATTAATCAAATATTTAAATCGACAATTCAAAATTGAAATTAGATATATTCTAAAACATATTGTATAATCAATTTCATAAAATAACTCAATTAGAGAATCCAATTTAAATCCACAAGATTTTTAACCTAACAATCCAATTCCAATATATTTCATACAAATTTTCCAATTTAACAATACCAATGTGAAATCAAGTACATTTCAAAGGATATTGTATAATCAATTTATCCAAAATAGCTCAATCGGATGAATCCAATAAATCCGAACATAACGGAGGAAAACATCTTTATTATTTACTTGTAAAAATAAAGCACATATAATATTCTTATTTTATTTATCTATACTAGTAATCTTATGATTATCTCTAATATTTACAATGTAATAAATGATAATTATACATTGTATATTCATGCTTATGCTCACCTATATTTTATAAAATTATCCTTTTTTTTAGTAATCAAATAAATATAATATATGATAAATATCTAGTATTTTTACTTGTAAAATTTATAAATATTTTTAGTAATTAAATATAATATTGTTAGAACTTATAAATATCTTTATTATTTACTCTAATATTTACAATGTAATAAATGATAATTATATATTGTATAGTTATGTTTATGATCACCTTTATTTTATAAAATTATCTTTTTTTAAGTAATCAAATTAATATAATATATGATAAATATCTAATATTTTTACTTGTAAAATGTATAAATATTTTAAGTAATCAAATAAAATATTGTTAAAACTTATAAATATCTTTATTATTTACTTGTAAAAATAAAGTTCATATAATATTCTTATTTTATTTATCTATACTAGTAATCTTATGATTTTCTCTAATATTTACAATGTAATAAATTATAATTATACATTATATAGTCATGTTATGATCACCTTTATTTTATAAAATTATATTTTTAAGTAATTAAATATTTTAAGTAATCAAATAAATCAGAATAAATGATAAATATTTTTGTTAGATTCAATCGTGTAATGTTTTTTACTATTAAAATTTATAAATATCTTTACTATTTACTTGTGAAAATAAAGCACATCTAGTATTCTTAATTCATTTATCTATAATAATGATCTTATGATTGTCTCTAATATTTACAATATAATAAATGATAATTACCTAGACCTAAATTTGACTCAATTCGTCAAAACTCGACCTAACCCGACCCATCAAGTTAACCCGTAACTACTCAAATCTAACTCGTCAAATTACATGAAATGATCTGACCCATCAAGTTAACCCGAAACAACTCGGACCCAACGGGACCAACCCATCATATTGCACGAAATGACCCAAACAAGCTGAAACCACCTAATCATATGAACTAAAAAATGACCCAAAACCAATCTGACTCGAACCTGACCTGACCCAAAAAATTAACCCAAAATGATCCAAAACCGAAATAACCCAATCTGGGACCGACCCAAGCCAAATAAAGCAATGACCCAAAATGACCCGAACCCTAAATAACTCGACCCAACCCACAACTGACCAGTAAAAGTCAAATGATTTGAAATGACTTGACCCGATAATAACCTAATCCGTTATGACCCAACCCAAACACGACCCACCTGAACCAATTGCCACTTCTAATCTCACCCAAGCTACCATAGAAGTAAACAAGATAAAAGAGGCTCGAAAGTTTGGTGTCCATTGATGTATAGTTATGATGAATTTATAATATGCACTATAACAAAATTGAATAAAGATAGTGGTCCTATCATTATAAACAATGGTTTTTGATCGTTGTTTGTTTAGTTATTATCTTATAGGATCTTACACAACAAGGATGTAAATGGGGCGAGTACGAGGAAGGCACGCCTATACTCGTATCCATACTTGATAAGAAAACCTTTACTTGATTCTTTACCTTTAACCAAATAGGTATCCATTGACACATCCATATCCATATTTGTTAGATATCCATTATCGGATGGATAACTTGTTTACCCATTAATGGTTATTATTCAACTGCTAATTCTATTATCAGACGGATAAAACTATTTAAGGTTAAGCAAAATGATAATTTTAACCTTAATATTCCACTATATTTATTTTAAAATAAAGGTAAAATGGTAATTATATATCTAATAAACGAGTATTTGTACAAGTATGGATATGGATACCGATTAACCATATCCTTACACAAATCGGTGGATATTTTCTTCCATCCTCCATATCCATATCCATATTCATTTATCCATATTTGTTGGATAAAATCTATATGATTTTAGGTAAAATCTGCTCCTATTTACATCTATATAAACAATGATGGTGTTGTTTAATACTATAAAATATATTTTTTGAGCATTGATGCCATCTTTAATCTTTCGTGGAACATTAAGTAATGTATAAACAAAGCTAACACATATATTTTTCTCGATATACATCACATCAATGAAATATCTCACATACAAACATTTCCAATAAGGAAGATCGAAGAACACATACATCTTCTTCCACACAATAGATAGAACCTCATCTTTCACCTTCTTCCCAAACTTGATTTTCAATCATTTTGGCTTCAAGTACACTTGTTGACCCGTTAATGGAATTGGAATTTTCCCTTCTTTGTACAAGTCGTTGAAAGCTTTCCTTTACTTACAGTAATGATGATTCATCGGTAAAAGTCTATGATGTCTAAGGAAAAATTTCTCTCGTCCATACTTTAACTAAAAAAACGAAGTGTTTTGCTCGCATATTATACATGCATAATGACCTTTCACACTTTAACTAGAAAAATTCCCATATGATAAAAAATTATTTATGGTATAGAATAACATTGCTCTCAAAGTGAAGTGTCATTAATGATATGCATCAAATAACTCAACACCAGTGTTCCAAATTAATTTCAAATCATCTATCAAATGTGCTAAATAAACATCAATATCATTTAGTAGTTGGTTTGGTCTCAAAATAAATAAAGACAACATCATATATTTGTGTCTCAAGTATAGCCATGGCAGTAGATTTTATATCACCAAAACCATTGGTCATATTCTATAGGTGTATTGATTGTGCAGATTCATTCCATCGACATAAAGTGCAAGAGGTAGATTTCTTAATTCATCACCAAATTTGGGGAATGTGTTATCAATTTTCATCCATTGTGGAGAATTAGTTGGATTCTAAGATGCTCGTCATTTATCTTCTCATCAGCATGTCCTGTCAAGTTCTCAGCATTTTTTTCAACAGTAAACATCCTTATAAATCTTGGTATTATAGAAAAATACCACAACATCTTTGCTAGGACCTTGTTATTCTTGTATCGCAGTGCCTAGCATTCGAGATTGGGACAAGTATTGAAGGAAGCATACTCGTTGCAAAACAATATGCTCTCATTAGAGCATGCATGTGTCTTCTCATAATTCATGCCCATGGATAAAAGAATCTTTTTGGCTTTATAGGTGTAATAAGGTAAAACATTATCATCAGGAACCATATCTTTCAAAAGTACTAATAATTCTATAAAACTCTTATCACTCCATCTGCTGTATGATTTTTGGTTGTACAATCTTAATCAGAACAGATAATCTAGTAAATTTTTTGTAACTACAATACAAAGGCATTTTCAAATTATTCACCAATGTCTCAAACATTTTAGGACAATCCTAAACACTTTCTTCATTTCTCTTAGTCATAACTTGTAAAATATCTCCCTCATAACTCTCAAATCTTTGATTATTTTTCCTTTTATATTTCTAGTAATTATATACACACTCTATTTTTCCATGCCATATCGAACAAGTATAACTTCTATCTATTCCATACACATCTCTCAATTCATCAATATTGATATATTCACCATAGTTACAACCCAAATAGGGATAGATTATTTTACTAGAGTCTTCAATATGTTCTACTACAAATTTGATGAAAACCTCCACTTCTTCTTCATATTCCCTAGAAAAATGATTTGAAGAAACCCATTCCCTTGAAATAATTTTTCAATCTATATGCCTTCCTTAGAAATATTACTATAGGAAAGAAAAAACAATCAATGGTGGCATATCCCAACAATTGAAGATAGCTTTAGGTTACAATTTATATCAACTAGTAAAATAAAAAAAATGATAAAAGTTTTATCTGGGTTTAGGGTTTAGTGACCATAATTCAAGGTTTATAGTTTAAGAATATAATAACATCATAGTATAAATACCCATTTTAGGAGCTAAATAAATATTACAACTTAATTATGAGGTACATACAAAAAAGAAGAATGAGCATATAGGAAAAACTGTATCTTAACATATATAAATAATATACATACATACATATATATATGATTCACTACCCTAGAAAGGATTTTTAATAACAATTTTATATCAGACTTAATAATGGTTATAAAACCGTCATCAAAAAATAAAAATTTGCACCAAAATTTGGGAAACTATACATGTTTTAATAATAGTTATAGATAAAACCTTATTAAAAAATGTTTTTTTATTAACGGTTATAAAACTGCCATCAAAAAATTAAAACATGCGCTAAAATTTGGCAAACTATGCATGTTTTAATAATGATTATCAGCTAAAACCATTATTAAAACACAATGTTTTATCAATGTTTATTTACTATAACCATGATTAAAATGTGTAGTTTTGTCAACAGCTATTTAATATAATCATTATTTTAAAGAAGTTTTTAGCAACGGTTATTCATTATAACCGTTGTTGAATATTGTTTTAATAATGGTTTTCACTAGAATCTTTATTAAGACTATAATGGCAATGGTTATATATATATATACATACATACATACATACATACATACATACATACATACATACATACATACATATATATATATATATATATATACATACACATACATATATATATATATACATACATACATACATGCATATATACATATATATATACATACATACATATATACATATATATATATATATATATATATATATATATACACACATACATACATACATACATATATACATATATACATACATACATACATACATACATATATACATATATATATATACACACATACATATATATATATATATATATATACACACACACACACATTGAATATTGTTTTAATAATGGTTTTCACTAAAATCTTTATTAAGACGATTGTCTAGGTGTTTCATCTGCTGAATTCCTTTTTTGAGACTTATTTCCTAAGTCTATGCTTTTTGGTAAGTTTTCTACATTACCTAAGTCTATGGTGGAGGATGTTGAACCGTCATCCCTAACACTAAGGCTTTGGTTTCTGCGAAAGCTAAGTTTGATAGTTCCATCATCGAATTGGGTAATTCGATTAATATTTGTGTTTGGTTTTGGAATTAAGGGTTTTGATTTGTTTTCCTGAGGTGGTAAGGCCTTTTCTAAAGTCCAATCCTCAGGGAGTTCTACCTCATTCCATGTTTTATAACTATCTATCTATCCTCCATTGCTTTCTTCTCTATATTCCTCAAGTTACTCATCTGAATCCCGAGGTCCTTGGGGCGCATCTTGGTATCAAAGCCATTGGGGCGCATCTTGCTTTGATATCATTGGGGCGCATCTTGGCATCAAAGCCTGGTTTGTGCTCCTTTGGAGGGGATGAAGTTGTTGCTTCATCTTCCATGGTAGCTTCGTACCATGATTTCATCTTGGGTTTTGCAGCCAAGATTTCTTGAACCTTTTCCTTGCCTTTCTTTCTGGGAGGCATGCTGTTGTAGGGAGGTTCCTTGCAAGAATTCTCGTGTCAGGAAATCTGGGAGTGAATTGTCTTCACCCTTTAAGTACTCGATCTCGAAGTCGAATACTGAAAGGATCGCTTGCCACCTGGTGAAGATCTGTTTGCTTGCCACGTTCTAGACGTTCTTTTTGAGGATGTGTTTGGCAGATTTGCAGTCGACTCTGAGCAGGAATCTTTGGTTCAGAAGATCGGACTGGAATTTGGATATGGACTAGACAATCGCGAATATCTCTTTCTTGACTATCGAGTAGTTTTGTTGGGTTTGAGTCCAGTGACCGGAAGTGAACTGGATCATTGTTTCTGGTTTGGGTTGAGACTGTTTGGATTGGGCCAAATACTGTTCAAGTGTTTGTGCCTGGGACTGTTTGAGAATACCACCGTATCCAATTTCGAAAGTATCCGTCTCAACGATTTTGAATAGGTTTGGGTTTGCAAGGGCCAGACACGGAATGGACTGGACTTGGGCTTTAATTTGTTTCACGACATTGATGAGGGCTTGGGTCCACAGTTTTGGGTTTTTCTTTAGTCTGTCGTGGAGTGGTTTTGTGATTTGGTTCAGGTTTGGACACAAGTCTAAGACATAGTTTAGGCTTCCTAAGAACCTTTGAAGTTGGGTTTTGTCTAAGATTTGGTCTGAAAACTTAGACGCAAACTCTATGGACCTTTCTATTGGGACAACAGTACCAGACCGGATATAGTGTCCTAAGAAACGAATCCTAGTTTGGGCTAAGGATATTTTGGGCTTAGACACGACTAACCCACTACGTTTTGCAACACTAAGGAAAGTCCTAAGATGTCGGAAATGCTGATCTACACTGTTTGAGTATACTAAGACATCATCTATGTATACTAAGCAGAAATTTGAATATGGATTAAAAATATCATTCATAATCCTTTGAAATTCAGATGGAGCATTCTTTAAACCAAATGGCATAACATTCCATTCATATTGGCCAAAGGGTATCGTAAAGGCAGTTTTGTATCCGTCTTTTGGATTAATTTGAATTTGCCAAAAACCAGATTTTAAATCAAATTTTGAAAAGATCAAGGCTGAATATAATCTTTGTAACAAATCTCTTTTGTTTGGGATTGGATACCTAATCCATTTGAGAGCATCGTTCAAAGGTTTGTAATTAATTACTAACCTAGGTGTTCCACGCTCTATTTCGGAATTCTTATTGACATAAAACACCGCATAGGACCAAGGAGACCTAGATTTTGAAATTAATCCTTTTGTTTCTAAGTCTTTAATCTCCTGTTTGCAGTGTTCTATTAATTCTGAATTCATTTGAATAGGTCTAGCTTTTGTTGGTATTAATTTCTCATTGAAATTATCCTCGTATGGGAGGTCTACCATATGATTTTTCCTAGACCAGAAAGCGTTTGGAAGATCTGAACAAATCTCTTTTTCAATTTGACTTCTAATTTGATCAATTTTATCCTTAATCAATTTTGTTCCTAACTGATTTTGTATTCTGGATAAATTGACATTTTGTTTTAAGAAGTTTAAATCATTTTGTTTGCTTTGTACAAGAAGATTAATTTGATTCTTGTATATTGAGTTTGCCTTAAGTAGGTTCAAATTTCTCGTCCTAGGGATTTCTAGAAAGGAAAGGGTATTTTTTGTTCCTTTTATCTTGAAAGAAATTCCTATTAATCCTACTTTGTAAGGTGTGATCAAATTAATGAAAGGCGTACCTAAGATAACAGATTAACTAATGTCAGGAGTTATCAAATAGGTTGATTTTATTTGCAAGTTGTTGAAAATCAAATCGGCCTCACATTTGTGTTTGATTTTGAGTCTGGAGCTATTTGCTGCAGACAGTTTTTCATTTGATTTGGAAAGGTATTTTCTTGGTATAATACCTTCTTTGATACAGTTTAGGTCAGCACTGGTATCAAATAGTGCGACCATATTACTTTAAAAACCATCTTCTAACATAAGGGCTATACTGATGATGTATTTCCTAGAAGTAATTTCTTTTAATACATTAATAAAATCTCCTGGGATCATTTCGTTTGGAATTTGTTCATCTTCAGATATTTCTGGTTCACTTGATTATGGAGATGAGTTTTGAATTTGTTTTGACAACAATATTTGAATGATTTGACCATCAGATTCTTGTTTTTGTTTTAAAGATTTTAATTCTTTTTTAACCTTTTTTATCTCATGTTGGAGCTCCGAAGTTGTTGGAATTAAATTCTTTGACTTTTTTTGTTTGTTAAGAATCTTTGTCAAGTCATATGCATTTGTTGGTTTTGACGGAATGTTTGACTTTACTGGTTTTGGTGGTTCATCTGGTTCGATTGACTCCATTAATTTTTCAAGATATTCCTTTTGTTTTAATGGGTCAGGAATTACATGAACTATGTCTAAAACCATTTTTTTGTTCTTTGGTCAAAACATTCATTTGGTTTTCAATGGCCTCTTCTTCTGGGTCAGAAGAGCGATATGAAGAAGAAGTATTTTCTCCTGAATCATCTTCTTCTAGGTTTTCAATTTAATTATCATCCTCAGATGAAACTAGAAGGTTTTGGATTTTTTCCCTAGTTTCCTCATCTAAGTCCAGTTCATGAATTTGTTTGTTTAATTTGCAAAATTTTTTAGTGTGTCCAATTTTTCCACACTTAAAGCATTTGAAGTTATTTCTATTCCCATACCCCTGGTTTTTTGAAGAAGAAACTGCAGGTTTCTTTCCTTTGGGTTTTGATTTCTGGTAATAGGGAATTTATTTTTGATTCTGCGGAGCAGGCAAATATTTTTTATTTTATTTTTTGTGGTAACTAGGTTTACAATTCCCAAAACATTTTTGTTTGTTTGATGTTCCTAGAATATCGACTTGTTTACAGAATGATCCTAGTTCCTGTTTTATTTTGTTCAGTTCCCACTTTAAATGTTTTTGAAGTTTTAAATCCTGACAGATTTTTAAACCTTCTTTTTGTGTGAAACTGATTAATTCTCCATAGGTAAATTTGTTATACGGAATTTGGTTGCCATGTGCTTCTTTAATTTTGTTTCTAACCTTTTCACCTAATAGGGGCGGTAATCCAGCTAAAAAATTTTCTTTCCAGAATGCCTGGTTTGAATCTTCCCTAAGCATTACTCTAGTTAAGAAAGTATTTTTGTACCACTGGAAGTTACTAAGGTGTTTGCACCTAAGATTTGAAAGAAGTTCTGCGTTTTTGTCTTTGAGGTGTGATGGATGACCTACAAAGTGCAGAGATATGGCAAGGATAAGTGATGCGACAGCATCAGAAATTGGTTCACCATTGTCGAAGATGATTTCATCATTTTCATCTAATTTAATGGTGTCTAAGATCTGAATTTGCTCTTTCGAAGTCAAGTGGAAATCCCACCAACCTTTAAGTTGTCATGAGAATCCTGCTATAAGGAGTTATGCTATGGTTCTATCGGAAGTGTTCATTTGGGTTTTGTATGCATTTGCGGCCATGGTCATTTGTTGTAACAGGCCTAAAACTTGATATTCAGATAGTCCATCTATGTTCCATTCATATAAAGAATTGGCTTTATAGTTGGGCTGAACTAGTTTGTTTGGCCTAACTTCTAAGCTGAGGTCATGTGCAGTTTGCCTAGGTATTATGGACCTAGAGGACATTGGGTCACCTAAACGGGCTACTACAGGTTCTACAGGCTCTTGGGCCTCATCACACTCTGTTTGATCCGTTTGGTTTACCATGTTGATTTGAGCAGTTTGATCAGGTGTATCCGGAACCCGATTTTGGCTAGACGAAGTCGAAGGAGCAACTAAATTTAATTTTTCTTTAATTGCATTTGCGAATTCATCTTTTCTAGTTTGAATTTCTTTTTGACTAGATTTTGATAGTTCAAAAGGTTTAAATACTGGCATTTTCTTTTGTTCTGGTTTTTGATTTTCAGAAACAGTTTGAATTGCCGATAAAATTGTCTTTTGAATTTGTTTATCCAGTTTTACCAATTGAGTGTCAATTGTATTAAGATGAATATTTGTATAATTGTTTTGTAAAACAATATTTTTTGT
This sequence comes from Tamarix austromongolica, assembly GCA_039764185.1. NCBI lineage: Eukaryota > Viridiplantae > Streptophyta > Magnoliopsida > Caryophyllales > Tamaricaceae > Tamarix > Tamarix austromongolica. Next base: position 103,069,230 of record CM077816.1, on the reverse strand, counting down.
GTTTTCTAATTCATCTTCTTTTGGTATCCTAAGTGGTTTCAACTCCAGGGTGTTTTCCCCATCAGTCATTTGGATGTTTTGTAGAGGCGGATGTTCTGTTTCTACAGTTCCTCTCTCTGTTTTCCAGGTTTTAGTTTTGTTTCGAGTGGTTACTGGTTTCATTGATTTGAATGGCGAGGGTATGCATTATTTGCCAGTTCAATTTCTAAACAATCGAAAAACATAATTTTGATTTTGTATTCTTGCATGAATTTATAGTAATCTTCCTGAATTTCATGTCTTTCTTCCATCAGATTTTTAAAGAACTAGTTTCTCTTTTTGGTGTTATTTTCTGAATAGAAGTCTTTTTTGAAAAATTCTTTGTCGATTACAAATTCTTTTTCAAGAACATTTAACTGAGCATCAATTATATCAAACAGTCTAGGTGAATTCGGAGGTGATTTAGTTTGATTTGATTTCTCCGATTCTTCATCTTCCTGTTTTTGATAATTTACCTTAGGAATTCTGGTTTGATAGTTTGCACTCCTAAACAATTGTCTAGGTGTTTCGTCTGCTAAATTCCTTTTTTGAGACTTATTTCCTAAGTCTATGTTTTTTGGTAAGTTTTCTACATTACCTAAGTCTATGGTCGAGGATGTTGAACCGTCATCCCTAACACTAAGGCTTTGGTTTCTGCAAAAGCTAAGTTTGATAGTTCCATCATCGAATTGGGTAATTCAATTAATATTTGTGTTTGGTTTTGGAATTAAGGGTTTTGATTTTTTTTCCTGGGGTGGTAAGGCCTTTTCTAAAGTCCAATCCTCAGGGAGTTCTACCTCATTCCATTTGATTGTTTTCGGAACTACAATATTTGATCGTGATTCATCAGTTTGTAAAACTAACGTTTCACCTTTTTGTTTTTGACTAACTGCATTTGTTTTGAATGCCGTTTTCGCTACCTTATAGTGAATCCTATAGATTACAACGACAGGTACAGATCCTTCAAGCATTTCATAACCATGAGTTTTAATTTGCAAGGTTAAAGCATGCATAATATTTGGATCAGTAAGTGAAGGAGCAAAATTTGGAAACCAGTAAAAAAATATATGACCAACACACAGACTTGATTTTACAGTCTCCAGCATAGAATCTGCAAAATTCTTCATCCTACCATCTCTAAGGACAGCTAAGATTGAAGTATTTAGGCCTTATCTGGTCAGTGATTTGAATCCTACTTGGACTAATCCTAAGTGGATGTCTTTGAAACCGTTTTTCTTATTCTTTTTGATTGATTCTTTTGAAAGCAATTGAATGGTTTCAAATGGTTTACTAATTTGAATGTCACACTCTTCAGTTTTGATTACATAATTTGTTTGAAGAATGTTCTAGTTTGACGTCCTATAGACCATTTCCTTTTGAAATTTGGGAAGTTTCCAATTATCCATGGATCCTTCAAAGTTTTCAAATTCATATTCCTTAGTTTTCCTATTTGAATCTCTAAGTTCTAAGTCGTTCCTAGAACCTGAGCTAGAAGAACTAGAAGATCGAGAAAATAAATGTATTTCTCTATCCTATTTGCATGCAAGCGGCTTTCACCCTCCTAAAACACAGCAATGATCTGCCTTGCCTTCTCGCACTTACCAAGACTTACCGGCTGAACCTAGGAGCTTACCTCATGGCCTACACACAAAGTCAGACAGATAGTACACTTACCCCTCTCACAAGCTAATCCCGCTGGCTCTGAAACCAAGATGCGCCCCAAGACTTGAAAATGTTTTGGCCTTTATTTATCTTCCGCTGTTTTCTAACTATATATATATATATATATATTGTGCAGTTTGTTCTAGCCTAGAAAGTCATAGGCATGTTACAAGTTTGGCAGCTCTACATGCTCCGAAACTCAAAGTTCGTGGATCTACAATTCCCAAATTCAAAGTTGGTAGCTATATACTATAATATATAAAGTCTTGCATATATTTGTATACAAGAACATAATATATAATATATACAAACCTAAAATGCATGCACATAGATATCTAATACTGAGTATGTGAACACACAAACTTGGTCCATTCTTCTCTAACTTCATCAATTTTCTTATCATCATATTTTTGACCTCATGCGTACTCATCATTGAAAAACTACAAATTAATATGATTTAACCATTTGGTTATGGGTATTAATAATAAATATGTCATAGATTAACTAATAATGAAAAAATATGGTTACCTCAGGAAGAAAAGAAGAACGTGTATCACCTTCACAACTGTCTCTCATGCTATTTACATTGGGTATATGAAGTAGATCATGTGCATTTGAATCAGATGGCTTAAACCATTCAAATTTGATGGATGTCAACTATTTCTCCATTGTTGCCATCTGTTCAAATTCCTAATTTAACTTTTGTATTAGCACAACCACTTGGTCATGGGTGTTTCAGGATCTACGGGATCGACCCCAAACACTTGTTCTCGTAACCCCTAACCTAAGACCCTTGTGTCTTCTTAGGTGTTCTTCAATTCTCATCACTTGATAAACGATGCTATGTTGATATAAACCCTCTACAACATGTGATGTTTCAAGTTCATCTTGAAATATAAAAATAAACATAATATCAGGATCTATTTGCTCTAAGAAAAATAACTACAGCTGGGGATAACTTCAAACTTGCAATTCTTTTGGTAGCGTTATGTATATCTTCATTAATATATTCTTCTTTTGTTACTCTATCCTTCTTCTATAACATACAATATTGATGGATGAGGTATATGGATCCTTGTCATTGGCTAGAAGTTGTAATTCCAAAAGAATATGCAATTATATTAGCATAGCTGATTGTGACACTCTAAACATTATAATGTGAACACATTAATCAAAAGGTTATACCAACTCTTCTTCTATACTTTCATAGCCTTTTCAAGCCATATTATGGTGGTAAATATTACCTTTGGAAATCTCTTTTATTATTGGCACTTTTATCCCATATTATAAGGCAAATATGTATGATCAGTTATTTAAATATCAATTTGTGTATTCTTAATCAAAAAGCATAACTATTAGTTAGTCAACAAATACTTTAAACTCCTCTGAATGATAATATACAATAAACTAGTTCCAACTTTATTGATCAATGAACCCATAAATCTTGGGGAGCTTCATGTGTAAAGTACCATCCCTCTTTCTGTACATTTTTTTATATACCAAATATACCCTAAATATTCTTAGACATTCACCACAATGTATAAGAAGCCACTCTTCCTCTCCTCTAGAACTATGAAGACTCTCTGCAAAGTAATACATAAATATGTATGTCAATGTCATTGGATTAAAATTAATAACATGTAACAAATTAAAATATGAAAACCAAAATATATTATTTACCCTCACTTATTGTGAAATATATTCCTTGTGACCTTTTGGAACCTACTTTTAATTGTTGTAGGAGAGTGGAACACGATTATGAAATGTATGTCAAAAACATATTAGTATATACGCCAATGGAAAAATTATACATATTCCAACTCAATGGTACTTGTTCTCCTTTGTTCCTTATGTCTATGATGATTCTCATCACAATATGTCCTCTCTTCCCTTTTTCATTGCTAGACTCCCTATCAACAGTGTGCTTCGTTATACCTCTATAGAATTTGAATACATAAATTAGTATAATGTATGTTGTGAATAAAGATATACAAAATAAAATTCCAAGAAAACATTTCATATGTAGTAATGATATGAAAAACACAATAATCATATGTAGTACTAATATGAAAAATATAGTAATAAGATGTAGTAATGATGTGAAAAACACATGTTACAATATTATTACCCTCATTTCCTTTTTCTCCTTTTTTTTTCTTCCCTCGTTTTTTATTAGTTTCATGATTTGATACATATATTACTTCACAATGCTCATCCCTTGCATAGATTTCCTCCTCAACAATGTCATTGTTATCATCTATCAATGATGGAGTTGCTTGCACTACTTTGGCACACTCTTTATCTTAATTAGCATCATTTTCATCCTCACAATCATTCACAGTTCTTTTTTTCGTGCCTAAAACAACAAACCATCTTGTATTTGCAGGATCGGTGACAAAAAAAACTTATGTTGCTTGAAATGCCAAGATGAATGGGTCTTGTTTATGCTTTACCCTATTGAGATCTTCTAATGTGAGCCCATCTTCATGTCTAACCCCTGACTATTATCAACCCTTCTGCAGCAGAATATAGGTACTTTAAACACAGTGTAATCTAGCTCCCAAATTCATTTGATGACACCATAATAATCCATATTTGCATATGTTGGATTCTTGTCCTTCACACTAGCAATATACATTGCCTTAGCCACTAAAGTCACTCTACTATTCTGCATTGTACTCCTCTTATATATTTTTTTTCATGTAAAATGTATATCCATTGATAAGAGAGATGGCATATAAGAAGAATTCATATCGGGGCATTTGGGATAACCAATGTAGGGTTGCAGAAATAGATGTCAAGAAATTTTTGATGAGCAGAATGATGCGATCTCTTAGCCAATCTTTGAAGGAAAGATTATGTTTATCAATTACCTACTTCTCAATCTTTGATGGATTTTCAATCCTCAAAGAATGCATATGTTCTTTAACCTATGGTTGAACATCATTAGTATTATGTAATACATAGATATGTGCTTTACGTAGCATGTCAGGGTCTACTTGCTCAAATTGTTTGCCCCTAATACCTTATCTTTAGACTTTTCGTGCATGCTGAGACTCAGGGATATCGATAGCTTCAATATTAGACAAGTAATTTGTGCAAAATTTAATTGCCTCTTCTACTAGGTAACTCTCAACAATGCATCCTTCTGGTTGATATCAATTCTTTATGTAACCTTTTATCAACTTCATAAACCATTCAAAGGGGTACACCCAATGCCCATAAATAGGTCGCAACATTTTTACCTCATAAACTAAGTGAACGATTAGATGCACCATAATGTCAAAGAATGAAGGAGGAAAATTCATTTCAAGATGGCACAAAGTAATCACGATCCCTCTTTGCAAGACATCTAAAATATCAATGTGTATAACTTTGGAGCATAGTGCGTTGATGAACCAGCAAACCCTAGTGATAGCATTTTGAACACGCTTCAATAAAATTCCACACATGGATATCGCTAAAACAATCATAAGACTTCATGTTGTTTCAAGTCTTTCATCAAAATTATCATTCTAACATTTGAAGAATACCCATATGAAACCTTAACACTATTATGCAATTCAAAACTGAAAATTTCTCATTTTTAAAGAGAGTATGGCAAGCCGGTAGTAAATAAGTTCTTCTTCCATAATCTTGTGGTGCTAGTTCATGCCTAATGCCTATTTCCTCCATATCCAATCGAGAATTTATGTCATCTTAAGTCTTTTATGGAACATTAAGTATTATACCAACAAGGTTATTACAAATATTTTCTCGATATACATCACATCGAGGGCATGCCTCACGTATAGAGATTCCTAGTACAGAAGGCTGACGAATATAGACATCTTCTTCCACCCAACATATGGAGGCATATCTTTATTCTTCTTCCTAAAGTGCACCTTCAAATGTTTCATCTTCATATATACTTGTCTACCCATCAACCAAATTGGGGCATTCCTTTTCATCTTCTGATTTGCAAACATCCATTTTCGATCCATAGTTTTCCGATCTATATGTATCCTACAAAAAATATTATTACAAATCAATTCACTTCTGCAAACTAATTCATATATTTCTAATGCTTTCAAAGAATTCATACTTATATAATTTATATCATGCTATTTTGAAGTTATATATAAACAAAGGCATAAAATATATCAATACACAAATTGTTATTGCTTAGAAAGAGTTCATATGTATATACATATCAAATATTTATACAAGGGTTGTAAATTTGATAGTAAAATCATAATACGCATTTAAAACAATACCCAAAAACTAACAAAAAACCTTGAGTACTAACAACAATATATACATCAAAAGGTTGCTATAACCCAAATAGCTAACTAACAACACCCTAACCATGCTATGCAATCCATTGAAACTCTAGCCTACACAGACTAGAACCCGTCACTTTTAGCGTCCACTCATCTCAATATGTCATCTGCACCTTGACATCAACAATGGAGAGTTCACTAATAGATATTTTATGGTAACCAAGGAAGATATTTGGGGGTAAGCTATGACGAAACCTCTACTTGTCATCTATGACCATCAACTTTCTAGCAATTAGATTATAACCCTCGCAAAAATATCACCCTCAAAAAATTACGAGTGTGGTGCATTAGTAAGGTTGAAAAACATATCAAAATAACTAGCTAATGCCCCTGACCATGGCTCAACCTGAGGCAATGTCAAAAGTAAATGATATGATTTGAAATGGAATAGATCATAGTACAACCAGCTCAAGAACAACTAATGAAGCTCCTCGCATAATCATGTGACATGACTCTGAAAATCCGAATCGGGTGTCATGCACAAATATGTCGGAGGAATGTACATAATAGGCAAATGCATCATCTCACTTGTCCACTACCTATAAAAGAGAAAACCCACTAAACCATGTTAACAAACTAGTTTTTTTTCATTAATATCAAACCCATCAATATTGTCATGCATGCATAAACATATTGAGAGGCAAACCAAAGCCCATAACAACACAACAACAAAACAACAACAAACATATATCATACAGACAATAATACACGTAATATCTACTAAATAGTTACCATGCATGCATGCATATAGAATGTAGAGTCAACGGTGCTTGTTGTGGTTGTAGAAGTCACGAATAGTGGGGAAGGGCTATGGAAAAGAGGCAGGAGGCTAGGCAAAGCGAACAAAGGGTTTGAAGGGCTATGGGAGGTTGAGCAAATGGGACGTGTGAACTATGGCAAGAATATAGAAAAAATATATCGATGATGAGAGGAGATGGAAAATGGTTGTTGATGAGCTAGAGGAAGGCACACTGGACATAAATAAGGGATCATTGAGAGCAAGTAAGGAAAAACGAAGATGAGCAAAGAGAGCAAGAGAGAGTAAGTCTGATTTTAAGTTTCTATAACAGCCGTAAATGAGTGAGAGGGAAGGGAGGGGTATTTAATAAGCAAGTTTTAATAATGGTTCTAGATATAAATGTTATCAAAATATGTTTTAATAACAGTTCCAAGAATAACTGCTATTAAAACTTAACTTTATTTTTGTTTTGGTAACGGTTAATTCAAAACCATTATCAAAACAAGTGTTGCTTTACTTTTAATAATGACTAATATCCAGAATCATTATTAAAACTTTCACCTCATTTTCGCCTCAAAAATTTTACCCTTATTTTATCAACCGTTACGATCAAAGCATCATTTACATGATGTCATTAATGCTCAGTTCCATAGTAGTGATTTTTACATTGATTCAAAGCTAAATATAATTGCTATAAAAATAGGGGGACTAAAACATGGCACAAAAACTGTCAAGAAATTCCAAGCAAAAGCACCAATATATATAACAAAAGATTGCTACAACATCAAACATATTACTAAGAGCATGCAACTTCTAAAATCTCCTAAGGTACTCTTAACCATCCTGAAGCCTCAAAATTTAGCTATCACTCTCTGAGTTCACTCTTTTAGAAGAATCATTTGCTCCCTCACTTCATTATAAGATGGTCCATATATCCTACTAGGGTATAGACTTGCCATTGACCCATGCATACACCTCCATTGATCATCTATCATGATAATCTCCCTAGAAATCTAATGGTAATGTCTCGTAAAACACTCATTGGATGTGGAATGTCCGTGAGAAACAAATCCATACGCCCAATCATAGCCCCTATCCATAGCTCGATTTGAGAAAATGTTAATAATAAATGGTATCACTTAAACACTTATGGCTCCATGCACACACCATCTCCATAATGCATATATCTCCTCATGTAACAATACTATATGTTTCCTAATATCACCATTAGACAGCGTCCTCAAGTGTGGTGGAGGGTACTCATACAATCGACATGCCATCTCACTACCTACAAAAGGGGAAACAACCACTAGGTCTTATTAGCCAAGCTATTCATATTGCTCAAGCTTAATCTAATTTAACCACTCGGGTAACTAAAAAAACACTGACAACAATTAGCCAACATTTATTGCTCTAAACCATGAGTGTGTATAAAAAATAAATAAACAAACAACACATTTTTTTAGTGCTAAAATTACCAATAGAACCTAAAAACAAAAATCAAACAAAATCAAAAGTGAAATCAAATAGCAAGGAAACATAAAATATATGCTTTCAAGCAACAATTCTCAATCTATAAAGTACGAGATTACATAGAAATTTTACAAATATTTTCACCGAAACTAAAAAAAATCTACATAATCACACTATTCCTAAATCTAAATTATAATAGATAGAAATTATCCACTAACAATTAACTCCGCTTCAAACCAACATGTAATGGCACAATCACCACATAAACAATAATAGCTCTAAATCATGAGCATTTATATCAAAAATAATATACAATACTCAACAATTTACATACTAAACAATGTCAATTTAAAGCAAATGACTAAAAACAAATTAAAATCACAAATTATATAAAAATTTAAATATAAAAAAATTACAAATTAAAATAATAATAAAAACTAAAATAGTGAAAAAAAATGAAGCTTACATAGCTAAATGGAGATAATAGTTCACAAAAATGACTAGAAGAAGACCCGCGACAACGCCACAACAATCAAAAATCAAGTATGTAAAAATGGAGAAAGAGAGATAAGCAAGATAGAGTGAGAGGGATAGAAGAAATGCTAACCTTTTGAAAACTAGAACCGAAACAAAAAGGTATAAGAAAGAAGCATACCAAGATAACTATGGCCAACGATTGAAGACTATGAAGAAAATGAAGAGGGATGGAGAAGATAGCTCACAAGCCAACCACAAGCAAAACCAAAGGTAGAGGATACACAGAGTTAGAGAATAGCCACTAGAGGCCACCACTAGAACCTCTTAAAAATGGCATTGATAACGATGGCGAGGAATAAAGCTATCCTACTCAATAATGGAGGAAAAACAGATAGAGAACAAGCTATCTAGAATTGATAGTGAGGTTGGCTAATAAATCAAAGTTATGATTCTGTAAAAGAAAGAGTTGAGCTAGAGAGAGAAGTGAATGGTGTACATGTTTTAGATGTCGGTTTTCATTAAAATCGTTATCTAAAGTGTTGTATTGTGACAACTTTAGATGTTGGTTTTCATTAAAAAATGTTATATAAGGTTGTACACAACACTTTATATAACAATTTTAATGAAAATTGTCATATAAAATGCATCATTTTCACCCACCTACGTTCCCTCACTCTTAAAAGCTAATATTTTAAGTTTTTTTATAAAGTGGATTTGAATATCAATTATTACAAAAACCAGTAACTAAAGTTGCATTAATGATGACTTTAGCCGAAACCATTATCTAAAGTTTTGCAAAAATAAAATAAAAATTAGGCTACAGTTTTGATCCCAATTTTTAACTAAATGGTTATCTAAACTTTGTACTTTTTTTCATAATATTTCGTGACACTTTTAGTGATAGTTTTCATATACCCGTCACCTATGATGGGTCATCAAAACCCAATTATGCAAGAATTTTAAAAATGGTATAATGTGACTAAGTAACACTATTCTAGTGGCTCTTTTCAAATAGTGTCATCACCCTTATCAAGCAAATGTCTTCCAAATCGAACTTAAATTGCATCCATGCATTTGTAACACGGACAAGCATTGATTTCTTTTAATAAATATGGATGTCAAAAACTACCTATCAAATTACATACAAGCATATTTATTTAATAATAATCATATAAAACCTTAAATAAATGAATATATTATTTAATATGGGCAAATTAAATTATAGAAATTTCTTCCCATGTAAGATTTGTTTCCCCATTGGCATTTCATCCCATGTTTCATTGTTAATAGACACATCACATGCACATTCTCTTATGTAAGTACATAAAAGCTTACCATTTTCACAAGAGATGGCAATGGGTCGGGTCTAGCCAAACCCAAACCCACACCCATTTATATTATCTAGACCCAGACCCGAACCAAACTCGTCTGGTCTCAAAAGTTCAAATCCAAACCCAGATCCACCGAGTCTAGCTGGTAAACAGGTCCTAAATAGGTCCGATTATTTTTAAAAAAAAAATAATTAATAATTTATGTAAATACAGATACATTTATGTTTTATATAATTTAATATGTATTTTTTGTTTTAAAAAAATCCTCCAAGTGATAAAATAAATATATTAAAATAGTTATATTAACTTTTTAAATTGTGTTTTAATACTTTTAGAATACAACATTATACATATTGCTTATAAAGTATATGTACAAAAAGAAAATTAAAAAAATAAATAAGAAGCTCAAATAATATTACAATAATAATGACAAATATAATATTAGTAATTATTTATATATGTATACACACACACACACATATACTAAACGGGTTTGACAGATGGAGTATAGTTCTAGAATTATTGAATCCAGACCTAGATCCATTTAGGTATATATAGACTCAAATCTAACCCAAATCCGTTGGATTTAAAAATTATATACCTAAATCCGCTAAAAATAAGACTAGTGTAGCAGGTCTGGGTCGGGTCTGAGACCCATCGCCATCCCTAATTTTCACAAATCGTTCTCCCCCAAGTTTATTCCAAACTAAATGTTTTATTTAGTGTTGCAATTTGGTGGGTCCACTTTATCTATGAACACGTAGAAGCATCTCCATCATCACAAGACATAACTCTAAAACCACACTACAACGACCGAGTTAAATATACAAAGAACATAATAATTGTCGTTGAATTCATATGCATTATGTTTTATTCATATTAAGTAAGAAGTAATGAGGAAAAAGGACACACATGATATATTAATAGAAGCCTTTTCTTTTCTTTCTTTTCTTTTTCATTTTTGAGAGAGAAATTTGCACATGTGATTTGTGTGCTTATACGTACATACCAAAGAGTGTTGTGGAAATCAAATAGAAACGGAATATGTAAATTATTAATATTATTATTGAGAGTCGAAAGGACAGAAATCTTATTAATTGGAGAAATCAGATACAATTATCTCATCCAGGAAGCTGGGATTTTTTATTTTTTTTTATCCCAACTATAAGCTTCCAAATTATCAAAATAGCAGACTTAGCAAGAGAGTATTAGCAACAACACAGCAGAAGACAATAGTATTCAGCATGATGCAAATGATTTCTATCAATGAGACCCATGCCAATGCAAAAAATCTAAATTATAGAAGGGAAAAAAAAAAATTTGATACCTACATGGGAAAAAACGCATAATATCAAAGAAGTTGGTACAAATAACTTAGTACTGGATATCGAATTGGGAGTGGAGAATACAAAGAAACAGTTATATGCTGTTTTTTTCCACAGACAAATCACTATTTCATCATCTTTTTAAGTACACAAGAGAAAATGATCAAAGCACAAGTAACAACCCTAACGTACTAATTCATTATCCTAGTATGTCAGTACTAAGGTCGTTGCCTCTAGAGGAAGGAAGACCAAAAAGATGAATGATCCGCCAGCTAAGTTCAAGGATCGATATATGATGACGACATCTTCCCTACTGTTCCTAAGTGACCGATGATTTCCAAGTACCCAGCAGTTTTATCCGAGGGTACGAGAAGTCAGGAACATAGCTATCAATCTCACAGCACAGAAAAACATATATACTATCTAATTTCGTGACAGTAAGTTTCTCGCATGTTCCCAGGGAGTGGTATGACAATTTATCAGAACAACAGACCTGAAAAACATATGAAGACAGTGAATGACCAAGAGGAAAAAGGAGCCAACTCCAAGATCCCTGAGATTATTTGTTTTTTTTGGGTATCAGTTTTGGGCAGGCATCGGAGACAAGGATGATATGATACACATGCCTATCATATTTATTGTTTCTAGACAAAGAACCCAGTATAAATATAAAACTACAGCGAGAACAAAAAACATCCAGTATGTAAACAAAGTATTATCAAGCGGACACAATAGTTAATGAAATCCCATATCTATGAGAAACAAAAACAAACTTTTACCATTTCAACTTGCAGACCTTTCTGGAAACCATGTTCCGAGCATGTACCAAGTTATCTACCTTCTCTGCAGACACATGAAACACCTCCTCTATCAACCTTTCTATTCAATCATCTATGTATAGATTCATTTCATCTGCTTTTAGGGCAATGGAGATTTCTGGATTCTCCAAGCACCAGGACATACATAAACAAAAAAAAAAAAAAACAAGATTAAAATACAATCGTTGTGTTTCTGACTTGCTAAATTTCAGAAACAGAATATGCGGTTGCCGTCTCTACCCCTTTAAATTTCTACCGTGGTTGCGAAGGATTAAAAAATTACGTCATTTATGTTTACACAACGGTTAGCTGCACCCTTGTGTTGTATCCTTAACCGTTTATCTTTGTCGCACTTGGTTCGTTGATCCTTGCCTAATTTTAACGTCTTTCTGGGAAGCTGGATGTGGAAATCGTCCACGTCAGCATTGATACTTTCCTTCTACGGGTTTACAGCTGGATGTTATTTTTCTTATAACATATAAGGTTGAGTTGTGTCGTTTTAGGGAGTATAAAAACTCGAGTGAGTAGTTTTGGTTGTTTTTGTATTTCTCTGTTTTTTCTTCTCTGTATTAATAGTCTCTGTAGAACATATAAATAGGGGTTCTTATGCGGAGAGAAAGGAGGTCGAAATAAGAGAAACAGATAGAAGAATGCCAAAGCTTGGTTGTAGGCAATCTGCTGAGGGGAGAGAATAAGATCAAGTAACTCAAACCGAGTGGTTCTTGATTGAAAGCTTGTATGTCATTAATTAATTTGAGTATCAAGAAAGCTAACGATTCTTCTCTTCATTCTGCTGATTACATTTAATTTAATAGTGGATTACTAGATAGTAGTTGCGAGTGATTGCCGGTTTCTTGCTCTCAGAATAGAGCGTTCTTTTGCTTCTCTTTATAGCATCGTTTTCGATTCTTGAATACTTGATTCAATCTCCGCAAGACTCTACGCTTTCACAACAGTAACCAGTCATTGGGATGGAGAGGGCTGAAAATTGGATTACTGCGGGGGAGCGTACGAACGCCGAAATTCAAAGTTTTGAAATGACATTTATTTTATGGTTGATATTATAGTAAGTGATCGATGAGTAATAGGAAGATCCATTATCTATTTAAAAAAAAAAGATTGAAAAGTTCTGTGTCTTTAATAGGAGTATAATTTACAATTAGACAGCGTCTTTGATTAGACCGTGAAGGTAGGTGGATAAAATAAGTGGAAAAAATTAGATAATATTTGGTCTACCGATAAATATTAGCTTCTAGTACCGGATATTTTAAGTTGAAATTTCATTTTTTTTTTCTCGTATTATTATACCATTATATTGTTTGCACAATAATTTATATTTGACTTTATGATTCTTATATAAAAAAATGAAAGGAACCAAAGAAAAGAAATTTTGTCGGTCCAACTTCACAAGAGATGGATGACTATTGACTAGGCATGAATGATCGATACTACTACAGTACTACCGTGGACGAGCTAATTAAATTGGAAGATGTGTTTACCGACGGACGGTCCAACTCTGACGTATTATTATTATGGAACGGGTCGCACACCCTCATTTTTAGAGGCCTCCGCGTCTCTGTATGACATTCACTGTAATTCGACTTTTGAGGGGGGGGAATGAATGAAATACAACCTAATTAGGATAGTGATGTCGGTGTTATGACTTTTGATTGAGTACGTAATATAAATTAGGTGGGTGCTCGTGAAATAGAATCCATAGTAAAATTAGAGAACCGCGGCTTTCCATATGCTTGCTCGACGTCACGGATCGATCCATATCGCTGATACTGCTGCTCAAGGTACAGTAGAGCGAGCTCTTCGTCCATATCTCTTGGGTAACAGCTACTCTATATATCACTAATTGTTCTCATCTTCATTTTATTTTATACGCCATACATCTTCTAATTTCTTTTTTTTTTTTCCTTTTTCCTTTCTCTCGTGCATGTTAATTTTATAGATCCCGATAATTACAATTAGCTTTGAGTCTTTATAGTTGAATTGAAGTAGAATTGTTTTTTTTTTTCTTTTTGTTTGGTTCGTTTGGGGTTATGGCAGAGGGTATATAAATATTCAATAATCAATCCAATTGTATTTCCTGCTATCGAAATGGACGCCCGAAACCCCCCAAGAGAAGCTACTGAGACGTCGAACGACCAGGAGGCGGTTCGCCTGAATGACGCCATCGACGACGAGGCTGCTGTCGGAGAGGAAAGCGGCTGCAGGAAGCGCAAGCGGTCAGTCAAGCATGCTCCCTGGCTGCGCACGTGCTGTACATGCGTATCGTTTATCTACCAGTTCTACTATATACAGTGTTTTTTTTTTTGCCCGTTGCACTAACTACTCTCTTATAATTATAATGAATGACTGACTGGTTAATTCGGTGGGCGGGATGGTGATCCAGAAAGTCAACTGTACCGAGGCAGGCGCTGATGAACGAACAGGGGAGGATTGAGTACGTCCATCGTCCGAAACAAACCATAAACATACCGACCGCACGTACGTAACGTAAGTAAGTTTCATTCATTCTACTTGAAAAAAGAAAAAAAAAAGAAAAAAAAAAAGAGCCGAGTCCAAAGTGTTCGCTGTCCTGCACGTTTAACGTCCTAGTTTGTACGCGGTTATTCATGAAAATAAGATTAAGGCCGTGCTAGCTTGGCTCCTCTTCGTTAGTGTTTTTCTCGGTCGAGTCAGGAGCTGCGCCATGGAATATTTATTATGTATTAGAATAATACAACATACATGCATTGATATAAGTCTATATATATATATATATATATATATATCGATCGCTAAATTAAACAAATATTTGAAGCTGAGTGCCTGCAGCTGCTGACAGAGGAGAAAAATGAAGCGGCCGCCAGGGATGCATGGGCCGCAAATCACGGAGAATCATCCAAATGAAGAGCGGGCCGGCTGGCGCATGTAGTACATATGAAGGCTAGCTGAGCCACAGTAGCATTATTTTTTGAGTAACAATAAAAGCATCCGAATATTAACGCTCCCCTGTCCTGTGAAAATATACGGCTGGTCTGACTTCAATATATATTTTGATTTGAATGAACGTGTATCCATCCGTTCTTTGATTATCTGTGAATCTAGCTACGCGTTAATTAGAATTGGGCCCAAAAATGCTCCCAATCGCAAAACGATGTGATGGAAACGTACACACATGCAAGCAGAACAAAATGATCGAGAAGACGATGGACGTATGTGCCGCCGATACTTGAGTTCCGACTAACGATGTTTGGGTTGCTGACTCGACCCTGAAATTTCTGTCGAGTGTTAGTCGGACAGGATTCGAATGTTTCCCATATATCCGAAGACCGACGACATGGAGTGCGAAGATCTGGACGCGCCTCCTTTTGATTCTGAATGCTCTCATGGCGAATTGATGGTGAGTGAGTGCTGCGGGGCCTTAGAATCCTTTCGCTGCTTGGGGAAAAAAAAGAGACGCGCAGGCCTATTTTTGGCGTTGATTTCCCAGGCAAGAATCTCCGCTGCGACACGATGTCCCACAAGCTCGGATGCGGCGTAGGGTCTGCTCACAAACCGAAAACCGCTGATTGCTGGACAGGATCAATCGTAGCTCAGAAGAGTGATTGATTAACAGAAATGATATAGAACAGAGAAGATGAAGGATACTGGGAAAGTTTTTGTAATGGCATATCATCTTAGCTCGATCGCCCCTCCCTCTTACTTATACTAGTCGAACAATAACAGAAACAACAAGGCAGCTACAACTAACAGCTGCAAGTGACCTCCTAAAATAACCAAATACGGACAATGCCTAACAACCTCTCAGCTGAATTCTCCCATTCTCCCAAATACACCTCATAACAGAATGAAGGATATCGCTTGCGAAAATTATAGATATATTATCGCGTTGCCTCTATGATTGAGAGATCTTGCCACTAAAGTTGCCCCTCCGAACCAACTTCCTATCCAAGGTAGCCTCTGGATATCTATCAACTGTTGGGTATCCTGCAATAATTGAAACAGCACAGAAGCTCATGGGATTGTGACATGCCTTGAGCTAAGAAATATGAAAGACATCATGAACTTGACAGCCCGGAGGCGGCTGAATTCCATGCGCCACAGCTCAAATCTTATCAACAACTTGATAAGGCCCATAGCACCTAGGATTAAGCTTGTAATTAGTCCAGCAGACAACTGTACCTTGCCTACAAGGTCGTAGTTTTAACAACACCGAATTCCCAATCTTGAACTCCCTGTCACTACCATGCTTATTAATTGTCTCAACCATTCTGTTCTAAGTGCCTTGTAAGTGAAACTTAAGGATCTTCAATATGGCTTCTCTTTGCTGCAAGACTCAGTCGACACTAGCATTTGATGATTCTCCCGAAAGATATGGTAAGCGTAGTGGTGGTGGTTGACCATACAGGATTTCATAAGAAGTTGCATGAATCGAAGAATGATAGCTGGTGTTATACCACCACTCAGCCACAGGTAACCATTTCCTTTTAGTAGCTTGAAAGGCATGACAAATACAACGAGGATACATTTCTAAGTAACGGTTGACAACCTCATTTTGTCCATCCGTTTGCGGGTGATAGGTCGATGATCGCAACAAATCAACACCTTATAATTTGAACAATTGGGGCCATATGTCACTGAGGAATATCGAGCCCTTATTAAAGATTATAGAATTTGGAAGGCCATGGAGTGTAAAAACATGGTCGAGGTATGCTTGGGCTAATGTTAAAATTGTGTAAGGATGCTTAAGGGAAAGAAAATAAGCTAATTTCCTCAGTCAATCAACGACCACAAAGATGACCTCCTTATGGAATGAAGGAGGCAATCATTCAATGAAGTCCATAAAAATCGATGACCATACTTTATCGAGTATTGATTGGAATTGCAAGACTCCTGGATATGCTAAAATATCATATTTGCAGGTTTAACATACCCTATAGCTTCGGACATGCCTTTTAATACAATTAGCCATTCCCTTCTAATAGAAAATAACCTTAACTTATAGGGTAGTAGTATCTCTTCCTAATTGGCCTCCAATTGGAGAATCATGTAGCCACTAAAGGATAATAGCTTTGAGAGGGGGAATCACCCACTACCATCCTGCCATTTCATCGAAGTTGACCATGTGCCCAAGTGTAATGAGTGTGAGAAAATGGATTCTACTATAAATCCTAAATAATGGTTTGCATCTTATTATCAGGGACCACATGTCCTGTAATTGCTTCCATAAATCTGAAGATCCTCCATTCAACACTAAAGCCAATATCTGTGAGTTGTTTACTGTAGAAAGTGCATTAGTAGCCTTGTTTTCTTGTCCCTTCTTGTATTAAATCTCGAAATCAAACCCAAGCAATTTAGAAAGGATCTCTTGCTGGGCAAGGTTGGTTATTTTCCATTCTATAAGATATTTGATGCTCTCTTGATTTATTTTAATAATAAAATGCCTATTCATCAAGTATGGCCCCCATTGTTTTATTTCATACATCACTCCCAATAGTGCCCTCTCATAAATAGATTTGGATTGATGTATAGGGCTGAGAGATTTGCGGATGTAGGCAATAGGGTGATGATTTTGCATAACTATTACACCAATGCCCCTATGTGACATGTTAGTCTCCAACATAAATGTTTGAGTAAAATCAAGGAAGGCAAGCACGAGCGTTGTACATAAATCTTGCTTTAACTTCTCAAAAGCCAATTGTGTTCTCGGTCCCTAAGAAAGCTTGTTTTTCTTTAGTAATTCAGTTAGTAGCTTTACAACGATGCCAAAATCCTTCACAAACTTCTATAATTGTAACACCTTAAAATTGCTACTAAAATTTTTCATTTTTAAGTAGAAGTATTAACATAATATAGCAGGTGTTACCACCACACTTTACGCAAGTTTGGTCCATACCCTTCTCATACTAAGTGTAAGGCTAAAATTTCATAACAAATCAATCAAAACTTAGGGAAATAGATATAGATAGTAAAAGACTTTAATAACTTAATGTAAGAACAAAGTGTAAAGTACATACTCTAGATAATATAATATATAAAAAGAGATAAGGGGGATAAAAGAGATAAAGAGTCTAAAAGAGATATCTAGAATCTAGGGTACATAACATGTGCGACTTCGGATAGATCTAACTCTACACCTAACTTCGGATATAAACCTGTATCACTTCACTTGAGGAGCCTCCTCAAAGTTAGCAGGATCATCATCATATACCTGTGACACAACGTCTACAAATGTGTAGTACTAGTACGCATCTTATATTGAGAAATACAACTATCCTAAAGAGATAGCATTATGTATAAGACCCATGCGAAGAAAGAAATAGAACATATAACAACAAGATAATAACATGCTTACATATAAATGTCAATTGAGAAAGATAAAACTCAACCATCAAATATAATATAATGTGATACAAATAAACAAATAGATGAGATTCATTGATTTTTATATTTTATTATTGTGATCACAACTAATATATCATATTAACTTGAGGACGAAGACTCGAAGAACAATAACAACTAATCTAATACTCGAATAGTACTAGCCCTAGCTGGCTCGCCCAGAAACATAACTAGATCACTGAATAATAGAACACCTAATCACTTACGTATGCATACCCCCTGTAGGGCCGAAATATACCGAGATACTAATAGAGAAGAAGAGGGCCTCTCTAGACCACTTAAGGCATCCGGGATCATAGAATAGAAAACACTTTAATAGTATCAAGTAAATACCAAACCTAAATCGGATATCTACTTCGAGTGGTACAAGTCCCTACTGAAGATCTTTTACTTTAAGTGATTAATATTTTATTAAAGATTTAGGTCAAATAAGAACAAAATGCCATAAAATATCACTTAATAACTTCCATGAACCTATACTAATTATTTTATTACATTCCAATATTATCTACACACTTGATCCACAAAGGAATCAAAGCTCAATCATTTAGAGCACAGAGGCCCATTAACATGTTATTAAAGCCCAATTGATTAAATAAGACATTAAAGCCCAAGGAATATTATTAAGGCATTAAAGCCCAAGTTTCATTCCATTAAAGATCTAATAAAATTATATCTTAATTTATATTAACTTCAATTATTCAAGATAAGGATTAATAGCCAACATTTAAGTCAGCCAATGATTCACTTATAAGACCGAATTAAATAACTACTCTAAAGGAACATAAAATAACTAAAATATCTTTAAGGTCCACTAATTACCTTAATATTAAGAAATGTGCATTTCATGCTAAAATGATGATACATAACGAATTGTCTTCTTAGGATGAAATATAAATGGGACACAAGGATAAAATACTAAGATTACTCAATGCACCCAAAGTGTCTATTTCTCCTTTTCTTTTTCTTGCTTAATTTAACTATTTTAATTAAGATATCTAGGTCTACTCATCACCCAAGTGTCCATTTATACATTTCAAATTATTTATTAATATAATATTCACTTAAGTCTCAAAATTTTCAGAATCACATGGCATGGCCATAATTATCCTTATTCATTTAACAAGTATCTTAAACTTCTAAAATTCATAACTTACTCTAATAGAATGGTACACTTAAAACTTTTAAAAACAATCTCTAATGCCTAATATACCCATGGTTGACTATGTCCAAACCTTAAATGAATTCATTTCAACTCTAAATGATCCAAAATTTATAACCTAGCCTCTATACACTATTATAAATATAATGGAATCATTATATAAATGTACAAAAACAAAAACGCACATAAAATAACAAGGACGAGAGATAAACAACTAGAATCAAGGTGTATTCATCACAAATATATTAAATATTCTTCATGATTCTACTGAACATTTAGCAATACTCTACTAAATATTCATTCCCTTTTTCAGCACATATAAGAACTTGAAAAAATCACACAATTCATCTTGTCATTAAATTATTATGCTTAAGAACAAAAGATAGAAATATGAATATGTCATAAAATATTTTTCAAGATAATATTTCATGCTTATAATTAAAATAAAGCTAATTATGCATAAAATAACATATAAAATTTCTAGCAAAAAATCCTATTTCCAAAAGGTCAATTTAGCTACTGAAATTCTTAAGCTCCTTAGCAAAGCTAAAACAAGGAATCTATAAATTCCTTTTATAAACCTACTTATTCACCTTTAAGAATACAAGATAAAATGGTTAGATAAAATAAGATTATTAAATAAGAAAAATGGAAAAGAAAGGAATTGAAATGGAAGAAGTGAAATGGAAAATATTACTCTTGAATATGGAGGCTTGAAAGCCACACTAAAAACAACCAACAACTACCAAGGAATGATAGATAAAGGTTTTGGAGGATTAATGGGAAGGAAAACAATAAGGAGAATAAGCGTAGAAAAGAACAAAATCTCTGCTGCAACACACACAACTACTGCAGCAAAAATTCTAAGATTGTTCAGCAAGGCACATAGGAGATGAAAAAGAAGAGGGTAGGGGCACGGTTTATTGGGTAAAAAGTGTTACTAGATGAAGTATAAAATTAAAGGAAACAAAGCCATCAAGATTTAATGGTAAATGAACCAATGTTGATGCATGGCAGCTTCTGCAACTCACAAAAAAAAGGGCATTGCTCCCGTTGTAAAGATGCTTGGAAAGAAAAATTTTTGGTTATGATTAAGCTTGAAGAGATTGACTTAAGGGATGAAAATGGTATAAATTTTTAGTACACAATTAAATATTTTTAAATAAATAAAAACTAGAGAGAGATAACAAGTTGCTACAAGTTGGAAAGAAATAAGCTTTGCACTCTACTTAAAATTTATCATTTTATGCGTGTTTTGCAAGTGGAACGCGTGATCTGAAAAAACCAGAGTGAGATATGATATGGAGGATTTTGGAGTGATTTTTTTGTTTAGATTTATCCACACTTGAGTGCTATGATTAGGGGTGTAAGAGAGATGTTAGGCTATGGTTGATTGTGTAAGAGAAATGTCATAAAATTATGGTTATAGTACTAGTTGTACTTTTTGATTGGGAGAAAGGTAAACAAGTTACAAATCTCAGTTGTTTCATTAGGAGAATAGTTAAGATTGAAATATTAGTTAGAGGATTGGTTACTATTTATTTTGATTAATTAAATTATAAGAAAGTCCAATAATGAGAACTTATTGAGAGAAATATCAATTTAATTCTAAAAATTATAAAAATTTATGAAAATGTATGGAATAATCTTATAAACTCAAATATATGAAAAATATTGAGTATCGTAATTGGTTTGAATCTCGACGGATGGAAAACGAACAAAAACGATAAAAATGAATAAGTTGCATAAACATGTTTTTCCACAAATGCACAAAACAAATAATTGGGGGTCCAAATTGTCACGGATTGATCTACAATATTTTTTATAAAACCAAATACATAAAAATATTTAGAACTCATTTGATGACCAACGGATTAAAAATTACAAAAATGGCTAAAATTGTCTAATTGCATAAATAGATTTTTCCACAACTTAACAGTTTGGAAAGAAAGAGTGAAACATGAATGAATAAAATGGACTAATAAACTCAAAAATGTTTTTTGATCAATTTATTAATTTTGAATGGGTTTAAAAGATTAAAAACATAGGAATTAGAAAAATTTTAATAAATGTGTTTTCAGCAAACAAGATAAATTATCAAAAAAATATTTAAAAATTAACACAAACATAATGAGAATTGATAACAAAATATTTTTTTAAAAGACGTTACTAGACCAATAACATATAGTAAATAAGATTTAAGAGAATGAGGTATTGTAATAATAGCCCGCCAACCCCAGGAACCCTCTCAAATGTTTGAGGGTATGTGGTTCTGATCAATGTTGCATAGCTAACACCTTAGCAGGATCAGCTGCCAACCCTTCAACCAAAATAATGTCTCCAAGATACTCTTCTTGTGATGCTGCAAAGGAACACTTACTTATCTTAATATAGAGATAATTAGTCGATAACAATTTGAATAGTAATCATAAATGTGTTAGGCGTGCCTCTAAGTCAGGACTGTACACTAGAAGATCATCAAATAAGACCACTACAAACTTATTTAGGTAAGGCTTAAAATCGTGGTTCATAAGTGTTTGAAAGGAAGCAGGAGCATTTGTGAGGTTAAAGGCCATTACTAAGAATTCATAACGCCGTTCATGAGTTTTAAAGAAAGTTTTATAAACATCCTCCTTGCATATCCGTAGTTGGTGGTAGCTCGATTGCAGGTCCAGTTTGGAGAAAAGGGTGGAACTAGGGGTGTGCAGAAACCAGGTCAACCCAAAATTTTGGATAGGACTAGACCAGTAAAATAGGGTCAAGGTTGGACCATTTTGGGGTTATATTTTTATTAGAAAATGGGCATCTGGGCCAATCCGGGCTTGATCTGATTTTTTTTTGGTCTGGGCCAATTTCAACCCATTTTGTAATTTTTTTTCAACACATATTGTTGAAACAAGGTCAAAACTAGGTTAGGTACAAAATCGAGTCAAATAGGGCTGAAATAGGGTCAAATAGGGTTACATAAAAAAATCAAGGTTGAAAAGGGGTCATTTTAAAAGCCGGGTTAAAATAGGGTTAGTCCGAGGTTGACCCTATTCTTATGTTTTGGGTCTGGATGTAGACCGGTTTTAAACCGATTTAGATTATGGGTTATAGTTTAGTAAAAGCCGAGTCTTTGAACAGGTCCGGTCTAGTCCAGGTTTAACCCGATGTATACCTCTAGGTGGAACCCCCTAATTCATCTAATAAATCATCCAGCAAGGGTATAAGAAACTTGTCTTTAATAATTTGGTTGTTTAACTCTTTATATTCAACACATAAATGCCAAGTCCCACCCTTCTTACCCACCAAGACAACTAGAGAAGCATGAGAACTAACATTGTATTGTATGACCCCTTTATCCACCATTTCTTTTATCAACTTTTCTATAATATCCTTCTGTAGGGTCAAATACTTGTAAGGCCTCTTTGTTACAGGTATCCCATCAAGGACCAGGGGAACCTTATCATCAAGCATACTTATGCTAGGTGGTAGCATCACAAGCTTCTCAAATAGAGATTAATATTCTTTGAGCAAGTTGTTGAGAGTGTTAGAGATTTCATTCGAGCATTCTATAGAGAATAAGTTCTAGCCCCAAATTGTCTTGTTTTCACACTTGAATTAAGGTTATCTTCCCTCCTTGCTGCAATGCTTTTGGTAGGATCTTACCTTCAGTTGTCTTCCATTTGGGAGTGGTTGACCCCCTTAGAACATGTTTCTTTCCCTTGAACTTAAAATCAATATGTAGTTGCTGAAAATCCCAATAGATAGGGCCAAGTGTTTTTATCCATTGGATTCCCAATACCACATCACAGAACCTAAGGAGAAGCATCATACAGTTAGTCATGAATAGAGTGTTATGCATTTGCCATGAAAAATCCTTGCAAATGGCATACACATGCAGCTTATTTCCATCAGCCATAGAAACAATCATTAGCTTAGTGAGCTCCAACTTACACCCCAATGGCTTCACCACTTGTGTATCAAAAAAGTTATCGATGCTCCCACTATCTATGAGAATTTGTAAGGCTCTCTTACCATGATGCCTTGTTACTCTCATAGTTTGGAAGGGGTGAGATCCATTAATAACACTAATAGATATGTGGGGCTCTGCGGTTTCAACAACTTCTTCAACCTGATTAGTTTCTTCCCATTCTTCTAGTTCCTCTTCTACATTAACAATATACAACTGAGTCCTCTTATTTTTGAATTGATTTCTTGAAGTGAATAGTTCATCATAGAAGAAACATAACCCTTTAGCTCTTCTGTCATAAAATTTAGCTTGGGTGTATTTCTTATAAGGTCAATCAATAAGGGTAGGGTGATTATTTGTAGCAGGCATAGGTAATGATTTTTTGGGTTGTTCCAGGAGTGGTGGAAGATTTTATGGAGAAGTTAAGGAGGGTTGGATGAATGTTGGAAAGGCTTAGATTAAAGGGATCTCCCACGTTTATACTCTTAGGCTGATTATGCTAGCTTAGCTAGTTGGGTAGCAATTTGAATGGTTTTAGGATTAAACATCCTAACTTGCATGTGGATTTTAATATCTAGATCAATGAGGAAGAAACTGACCTTGTATTCTTCAATCAAATAAACTCTAGTGACTATACCCTCAAATCAATCTACATAGTCATCAATGTCATTAGTCTGCCTTAGAGACATTAACTTTGACATTAGATCATTATACACAGGCCTTAATCTCTCTGTTACTACCATAGCATATCCCCCTAATGTAACATGCTCCCTGTTAATTTAGCTTTTCATTAAGGCATGGTGTCATTGAAGAGCTTTGCCTTCCATATGCATGGATGGCAACTTCACCTTAGCATCTTCCGTATTGCTATCCAGCAAAAAAAAAATGATCACATCGATAGAGCCATCCCTTATCATTTTCCCCATTAAAATTATGGAAATCAACCTTGGTTAATCTAGTCATAAAAAATAAGTTATTATTGTGACTACCTCGACGGTTAAATCGGTTTCTAGCTCTAGATTGTTCCCCAAATTCCACCAATATTGTAGGATGCTGCTCAACCAAGACCAAATTCATGTCACACAAGCATACTATAGATTCATCAATCCTGTTATTATATTATTCTATGAGTTTTTTCATTGCCTCCTCTAATACCTTAATTTGCATTTGTTGTCGAGTAGTATCTACCATAGTTGTTGGCTAACCTAGCTTTGATACCATTGATGTAGCATAGGGTTTTCTTACAAAATGAAAATCATAGATTGATTAGTAGGATCAATTATTGCT
Organism: Tamarix austromongolica; assembly: GCA_039764185.1. Taxonomy (NCBI): domain Eukaryota; kingdom Viridiplantae; phylum Streptophyta; class Magnoliopsida; order Caryophyllales; family Tamaricaceae; genus Tamarix; species Tamarix austromongolica. The sequence continues at coordinate 103,044,265 of CM077816.1, read as the reverse complement.
TAAAAGAGTGACTGATTGAGTAACAACAATGACATAGAATAGAGAAGAGAAAAGAAGAAGATTAAGGATACTGGGAGAAGTTTATGTAAGGGCATATCATCTCAGCTAGATTGCCCCTCCCTCTTACATATACTAGTCAAAAACTAATAGAAACAACAAGTCAGCTACAATTAACAATTGCAACTAACACTAAGAAAAATGAAGAAAACGATTGATTGGAGTAACCGCCTAAAATAACCAAATGATAACAATGCCTAACAACCTCTCAGCTACATTCTCCCATTCTCCCGAATACACTTCGTAAAAATCTCATCCAATTTCTTTTGTTGCACCTCATGACATGAGTTAGGAATTACCTAATTAGTTTAGCAATGGTTTTTTTTCTTAATCAAATTTTACAAACACTCTAACTATGAAGATATCTTGAGTGGTACACTATAGGTCATTGTATAACCCTATCTTGCAGTGCATCTATTTGACGATCTCCCATATTTGAAATTTCTAATGCACTGATCATTTCTATAGTGATTTGATGGGATTAGATCTTGAGTATTCCCCATCAAGGTGTTTTGGAACCAAGGAAAATTGAGGAGGAGGAGTACTGGGGAAATGCTAGTTAGGATGTTGTGAAGGAGAAGGAGATGCCTACGATCGTAGGTTGCGGTAAATGCTGGTCCTAAAGTTATACTTGGGTTTTAAGCTCTTCACCATTAAATACAAGGAGCTGAGAAATATTTTTTGATCGAGGGAGTTTTCCATATCATGAGGCTACATCCCATTCATCTAATATGTCATCCAGTTTAATATAATTTTCTTATTTAACTAGACCGAAGTAAGATTCGAATGTTGTTACAAAGACCTCCTAGTTCGGATGAAAGTGGTTACCAAATATCAATGTTTTAATTAATGCCAAGGTGGTCTAGCAAGCTTTATAGAAATCAACCTTTGTAGACTATTTCCTTTGTCATATATGATTCAAAAAACCACTAATATATAAGGGGAGAAAGGCCGAAGGGCATAAGTGACTAGCAATTAAGATTTCCCTTACAAACCCTTATCTTGCATCGATGAACATAGAAAAAACTAAAAACTAAAGTGAAAAGAAGAAAAATATAGCATGCCTAGATGAACACCAATAGCAGATTTTGTATTCTTTCTCGCACAGATAAATTATATCCCCCACTTAAATGATCTCTAAAATTGAATGCTCCTTTATATAAAGTGACGCTTGATATTTATCATTTAAGGTTTATGGATATGGAATTGATTATTTTGTGGATCAATTAAGAGAATTAACCCACAAATTTAACAAATTATAAAGGTGGTTGAACATACAGATATGATGGAACTCTAAATTAGAAATTTTATAATGGTGGTTGTTGATAGAAGAGAAACATAAACTAGGGGTAGATGGTGAATGAATTATGGATGAATTAATGGCATGGTAGCATGAATTAAGAGAAGTGAAGTAATTGAAAGGTGGTTGGAGGCTGAAGATGAAAAAAATACCCCCCAACTCTTGAAACTCAAATATTAAGGCTATGATTCTTAAATAGGTTTAAGGGTTGAGTTAATAAGGTTATAAAGGTATTAAGAGGGATAAATATTGTGTATAAGGTTAGTGGAAAGGTAATATAGAAGTGGAAAAAAATTTCCACGCTAAGGTCAATACCACCACGATAGTTTTAGGTGCTCCTAATAAGTTATGCTTAACCGTTGTTCTATGGGAAAAAGTTAACAATTTTTTGATTGATAACTTTGCCTTCTAATGAGATTTTGACCATACTCTAATGTAGCTCAAAAAATTTGTAAAACATGTAAGTCGTATCTCTTTCTCTTTCCAACTCTACTTGAATCACCTAAAGCATAGCTTCTATGAAAATATTATGCATGAAATACCATTTTTTGTTAATTTCATGTGAATGATATAATTTACCTTTTTACTTGTAAAACTCTTCAAAATACTCAGTGTGGCTCCTTTACTTCATGATTGATCCAAAATGAGTACCTATAGTTTAAAAGAGATTAAATAATCATTTAAAAAAGGAAATTAATGCAAAGTAAGAGGATAAGAATATGACATAAAATGCATTTATTAGTAATGAGAATATCAAAAACACAATTAGTGGTGACTCAAGTTGGGAAGGAGTTAGAATCCTTAAGATTTAGGTATGTTTTGTCCAACATCTCTCATATAGGCTAACATAGTTTGTTAGAATGCTAAGGGAGTAGAAAACAAGTACTTATTATGATCATTTCATGATTGGGTGAAACATATGCATCCATTGTTTGTTATTCTTATTTAAACTCACTTTAGTGGTGTTTGTGTTGATGGGTTTATTTGCAATTTAGGTTACAACCAATGGTAACACTAGGTAGATTTGACTAGTTTTGAGGGAATTGTTTGTCTTTTATGGCATGATGATCAAACCTAGGTGTTAGTCTTAAGGCTACAAGAAAATAGTGGAATTCTCATCCTTTTCCTCTATTTTCTTTCATTGTGTTAGTTCTAATCATTTCCCTATGTTTATTATTTAGTTTTAGCTTTGTGAAGGTGATCAAGCCTCCTAGAGGATTGGCTTTAGCTTAGTTTATTTATTTATTTATTTTATCTTTTAAGCATAGGTGTTATGTAATAATTATAAAATAACTATAAAGTATTATTATTATATTTCCTAGCATGATAGCATATTTTGGTTAAGAAAGTTTTTAGATGTTTGGCATATTACCATGTAAATTGAAGGATTTTGTGTGAAAATGCTTGGCATGGTTTAATATGAAATGTGTGATTTTATATGTTCCAGAGTTTGAGCATGATATAATAATATCATATATTATGTTATATTTTTAATAAGTATGATTTCACATTTATAGTAATGTATTTATACTTAAGTTTAACTATCTTATGGTTTAATTGAAAAATGGCAATTCGGCCATATATTGATTCTCTTGGCCTTTTGAAATAATTTAAGGATTTTTGTGTTTCAAACAAAATCTAAGTATGTCATTAGGTGTGTTTTAGTATGTATATGATTTTTTCTTGATTCGACTCAAGGTGGAGGTTTTAATTTTGTTTAGGGTTATTGTCTATAAGGTTATTATGAGAGTTCAAGTTAGGTTTATTAAAAATATAAATTTACCATTGTGTTCATTAGGTTATTTGATTTAAATTTGATACATAATATGTTTGGGTTTGTAGTTGTATAAGATTTGTTATGAAAGTTTGAATTTTTAAGGGAATTTTGGTCTTTTTAAATTATAGAATATTAATTCTACATTGCTTACATTATAAAGGAAATGAGTCATTTATGGTGGACTTTGGGTTTAGTTTTTGAGTGACATTTAAGGTTTCTAATCTTTACTAATATAAATTAAGTATTAGGAGTATTCAAAATATTTCACAAAGTTTGATATTCCAATGGACCTAACATTCATATTTAATAGGTTCACCTCGATAATACATTAGTATGCGTTAATCTATACTAAATTAACATGGCATATCCCATTTTATGGAATTAAAATGAGATTAATGGCCATGGGGGTAGAATAATCATTTTTTTGTAAAAAAAAAAGAATTATGTAGGGTTAGTTGTGGCCTTAAGGTTATATTCCCAAGTTTACCTTTAAATTAATTGAAGTGATGAGGTTAATTTGGGAATGTATGTCATGTATTGAGATTAGGATTTTTTAAGGGTATTTTAGTCTTTTTAAGCAAACATATGTTGAAACTGATAATAGGCTTGTGTTGTAGATTTCATGTATATTTTTTGACCTTTATCTAACCTTTACCTTATCTATTAACCTTTGGTTAACCTTTGACCCTCTATTGAATTTTGTCGACTTCATAATGATTGTAATTTATTAATGATCTTTGTGTTCTGATTTAACACAAGTCTTTCATGGCATGGATAATTAGGCCTTCATGGCATGATAAATGTAGGCCTTTATACCTTTTAAATAGTGATTGAGCCTTTATACCATAAGAGTTGGCCATTTGATCTCTTGTAGATCAAGTGCATGAATTTTATTATGAATCTTTAAAGTAAAAGGAAGACTATAGTAGGGACTTGTTACACGAATTAGATGGGTCTTCTACGTTTTGGTATTTTTTTTTTCATTTTTGTGATTCTATATTACTTTTGAGGGTCATAGATGGCCTTTTATACTCTATAAGAGCTTCTAACCCTACTAAGGGTATGCATACTAAAATAATTTGGTGCCTTGTTATATGGTGGTTTTGGTTATACTTCGGGTAGGACAATATTGCTTAGAGTACTTGTTATAATCTATTTTTCATGGTCTTAATGTTTTTTTTAAAATATTTTATGAAACCCAAAATTAAAAACAAAGGATGTTACTGCTATTTTGAACATGGAAAATGTACTCTATATACCTAAGTCATGTTGAGTGTAAAGCTACAAAGTACCACATAACTAATGATTACGTGTATGAAACACTTGATTCCAAATGATATAAAATTACAAAATAGATTGGAATATATGGGATAATGGAGTATAGAGGATAAAAACTCTAGACAAGATTCGAACAACTATAACACTATGCCTGACCCCATAATAACACTCACTATAGGCATCACATCAAAAGTATTAATATCAACTAACACTCGTGAAACTGCAAGTGACATATGCTCGTTTGAATGAGTAGTGACCATAATGAGGTAGTCAATATGAAACATATTAAGTAGTAAAATCATTTAAGAGATATAACATGATTCATATAAAGTCATAGTGTAACATACATATACTTATGCCTACAATATAAAATCATTCATATGATAACAAGGATATGCAATCATACACAAGGTATTCAAGATAAAACTAAAAGGAATGGTCATATTAGAATCATTACATAGCGATCATCCATAACTAATTACTTATTCACGCTAAGACTAGGAACCTCACTATTATATCTAGTGGAATAGTCCCTTATAATCTCTTAGAAGGGCCCAACACATTATTTAGGAAAAATTCTTCAAAACCCACAAATAGATGCATAATATTTAATTACTCAACCCCTACTAGCTAGTAGTTCAAACTAGCATAGGGAATACTTAGGGCCACTCTAGCATAAAATCTTATATGACATGTGTGTTTTTATTTTATGTGTATAAGCATAAAAATTAGATGAGCAAAATTCAATAGAGTTATGATAAATATGCCTAAACTATCTCTTGACCTTTTTATTTTATGTGAGTTTTGGTTGTTTTAATTATATATAAGTTTTTCATTATATGTATAATAGGGTATAGATGTTAGGTTATGAAAATTTTATGTGAGTTCAATTTTATGAAATGCTTAGCGAGGCATATCGTGGTAATTATAGATATTTTTTGAAACTTTTAAGTGTAACATGATATGCCTTGAGTCTTTTACATAAAATTGAGTGCGTAATATGTTTGAGTATGATATTGTTTAGAGTAAGTTATGAATTTTATAAATTTATGATAATTTTATGTGATTAAGGATGCTTTAGTCATTATGCTTTAATTTCAAAACTTTTGAGATATAAGTAAATATTTGGTTAATAAAATAAGTTAGAATTGATAAGTGTGGTAAGATTGATGAGTGAACATAAAGACCTTAAATAAATTAATTAATTAAACTAATAATGGACATTCTAGGCACATTAAGTAAGCTTAGTATTTCATACCCAATATATATTTAGTGTTCATCCTAGGAAATTAATTGGTTAATTGTAAGCCTTTTATCAAGAAATATACTTCTTTTAAAGCTTGAACAATTTAGTTGACCTTGGGGGTATATTTAGTCATTCAATGTACCTTTGTATCATTTTTAACGATTTTGACCTCAAATATGAACCCTAGAGTGACTTTTGACCTATCGTTGACCTGTGGTTAAATCTTGATCATTGGTTAACAATTGACCTTCGTTGACCATCTACTTGATATTTATTGTTAAACCTGTTCATAAATAATAAGAGTTAATAAGTGTTATGATCTAAATTAATATTGAGTTTTTCATGGTACAGAACTTGGGTTTTAATGCCCCATTTATTAATTGGGCATTAATGGCATGTTGTCGGACCTTTGCACTCTAAATTGTTGGCCCTTGATTCATCTATGGATGAAGTGCATGAATATTATCAAAAATTAATAAAATAAATGGATTGTGTTGATGGAAGTGGTTAAGTGTTATTCTATGGACCTTGGTTGTTGTTGGCCTAAGTCCTTAATGAAATATTAATCACTTAAAGCTTAAGATATTGAGTCAAGATTAATAGTGCTCAAGGTAGCTACTCGAGCATAGGTTTGGTTTTCATGTGTTAACATTCTATTGTTTTCTCCTATGTAATGTCGGGTGCCTTATGAGAGGTCTAAGAGACCATTTTACACTCTATAGGAGTCATAAGCTCTATGGTAGATATGCAAAACAAAGTGATCTAGCTGGGTATGGGCCCCCTAGGTTAGTCTCGTTATACACCAGGTATAAATGTTGTAGATGGTGATTAGTTTGAGCCTTTGTCCTACACTTAATATAATCAATTGGATGTGATCACCATCAATAAATATAATAACAATTGAATATCATACATTCGTACGCTCATATATCATTATTCTACACTTGATGGTTGAGTTGCCTACTATACGATTAGCGTCTATATAAAGCATGTTATTATTCCATTATCATATGTGTTCTTTGCATGGGTCTCATGCATAAATTTACTTCTTTAGTATCATTTTTTTGCTCGGTATAAGATGCGTACTAATAATACACTTTGTAGATATTATATCACGAGTATTTGATAATGATCTTGCTGACTTCAAGGAGGTCCCTTAGGATGAGTGAGTTGGGTTTTTACCATACTTTAGGCCGTAGAGTTATATTTATTTGGGATTGCACATGTTTTTTGCCCTAAATTTTAGATATCACTACAAGAAAAAGGTCAATTTGCAATGACAGATTTAATAACAAATAGTCATCAAAATGAATTTTAGAGAGTTCACAATTGTTGGGAACATTTTACCCCCAAAGATTTTTATCGATAACATTACCTACCCTATATGATTTGCAAGAAGTTCCCTCCCCCCAAAACAAATTCCCTTGTATGTTTTTTCTTGTTTCTTTTTTGTTGAAGTATAATTAGTGACAACATATGTCATCATTAGTAGCTGTTATAAGGATGATACATTTGGTGAAAAAAATTGGTGGGATAGGTGGAGTGGAATTTAGTTTTTTGGCAATCAACGATATATATAACCAATTTTATCTCTTTAATATTATTAATATATTGATTTAACTAAAAATTTAGGTTGATAAACATACCCATCAATTGCTATCGCTAATCGAGACCTATAGGGATCTACATACAATGGTTGGCCAAAGGATCACTGAACATGTGAGAGAGAATTCTGTAAGATTACTAATATTATCTCTTGTTTTACGAAATAATATTCATTAATTTTTTACTTGAGGTAATATTTTCAATTTTTTAGGATGATATTGTGAGGTTACGTGATAAACCTTATACAACAGTATAGGATGATGAAGTAAAGATGAAAGAAGGAGCCTTTAATGGTTTTATAGACCCACTGATGATCAACTAGAATGGGACAGTTGAAGAGTTTTTTGGCCATTGACAAGGCTTCAAGAAGGGTGTTAGACACATGTTACTGGGTGGATATAACACTTTGAGTTGATAAAACTACATGGGGCTACTAGGTATCCACCTACTAATATCAAAATCCCACAGATCAACAATAGTCCTTTCAGTGTCATTTATCCTCACTCACACGCTTCCTGAGAAAACTTAAAACTTTCCAGCAGGATCACTGATCCTAAAAATTACTCCACTATAAGTACGTTTAACTGTGGAATAATAAGAACAAAATCACTAAAAAGATGGTATACCATGTTAATATTAGTAGTAATATCAATTATTATAACACTCTACTCAATTTGAGAATATTACTTTTACCCCCACTCAAAAAATACAACACAATGTCCTTATTGTGCCCCAACCACTGACTATCTTATTATAGTCAATCCTAAGAATCGTCCTGCTAGGTGGTAAACTGGTTCATCCAAGTTCAGCTTATATTTATGGTTTCGTTTTGATACCATTTGTAATACCCAAGCTGATACGACTATGTGGAGGTCAAATGGTAGCTACCTAATAGTACCTCAAGTCCACAGGGGTTGCCAAGGCTACTTTAGAACGCTTTCGAATAAATAAACTAGCCCTATATATTAACAAGAGTTATTTCAATGCCTTTTGTTCTCATGTATGCTCTTATTCGAAAAAATTTCTAAAACTTCCCAAAAGGGTCCTCCATCATAAAAAATACTTCATAGTAATCACACTTAAATATGGGGCCAATAAATCAATTCTATAGTGCTCTAGGGTAGCTCAGGCAACCCTTATGGGCCTTGGTGGATACCAAGTGGACCCCACATGATTGTATCAAATCAAGGTATTACAATTGATATCAGAGAAAACCACAACTCTGAGATGAATTTGGATGAGTTAGTTAATCGCCTAGCATGGTAATTCTAGGGATAGACTAGAATTTTATAGACAATGACTAAGGCACATTGAGGACATTGTGTTCTTGAGTGAGGGTGTATATAATACACCAAAATTGAATGAAGTGTTATAAGAACTGATATGGTTAATTATATCAACACAGTGCACCATCATTTTAATAATTCCATCCTAAGAACTCCACAATTAAACATGTTTGCTATGAAGCAATTTTTAAGATGGGTGTCCCTTTTTGGAAGTTTTGAAATTTTTAAAAAAATTTATTGAGAAGTGTGTGATTGATGACAAAACACGCTAAAAAGACTCATGTTCATCGATAGTGATCATGCAATCAACCTAAAAGCACTCCAGGTTAGCCCCTATAACCCTTGAGGCCCCAACTAGCTTCCAAGTGGCCCCTACATGGTCTTATCTACTTGGGGTGTTACAATGGATCTTCCTCATCTTCTCTTGGTAGTTTTTATCTATTGTCCAATACCACTACTCCATCATTCATTACTACTATCCATTTTAATAATGAAATCTCATTAAAACAAAAAGAGAATCAGTACATCTAAAGAAGCTAGAAAATACAACTCAGGGGAATCAATCACAGTTATGCATGAGACTCCTACACCCCTCCCTCTTGTTACACAATATAAATCTAATGAAAAATCTCCTAATAATGTCCTTCACCATATATCTTGGATGACGGGAGAGACCATTGAACACAGAAGAATTCCTACAATGCCAAATTGATAAGCCACAGGTCTAAAAATCACCTTCATACCCTCAGCCCTATCATCCTTTCTCTTTGTGGCATGTATCATGTGTTGGACCCAGGTATCCCAACTTATATCCTAAAAATCCATCCCCATTCAAGTAGATATCATCTTCCAAGTCCTTGAGGCAAATTCACATTACACAAATAGGTGATCCATTGTTTCAACAGTCCTAGCACAAATGCCACACTCAGTGGGAATCTGTGAATTCCATTTGCTTAATATATCCCTGGTAGGAAGTCTTTTGTGTCAGGCAAGCCAAGTAATGAAAGAGCAGCCAGGCATACCAAAGTGATTCTAGATAAGGGAAGACCAATCCTTCTTACCCTCTCTATACATTAGCTCATCATAGGCTTTGTGAATCATATATTTATCAATACCACAATAGCCATTAATAATGATGTAACAAAGTAGGTCTAATCTTCATGATACTTTTAAACAACCAATAATGATATGGATGAATAATAATAGTGGAGATGTCATTGTTCTTGATATAAATTCCATGAACCCATCTAATCCAAAGGCTCTCTTTTTTGTGTATAATATGCCAAATCCATTTTCCCAAGGATGCCAGGTTCAAGACCTTAAGATCTATCAAGCCGAGGCCACCCTCATTATTTGGAAAACATATTGTCTTCCAGGCCACCAATGATTTATGACCTTGTACAGACCTAGACCAAAGAAAATTCCTGCATATCTACTTTATATAAGAGATGACTGTTTCCCTTGAAGGACAGATGAAATCAGTTGGACTCTTCCTACATACCTAAGGTATCTGCATGTCCAATTCCTTACCTTAGAAAACAAATTATCTATGAGATCTTGGTAGTGATGGATCTCCATATAAGCTATGTCCAGGGGAAGGCCTAAGTATTTGAAGGGAAAGGACCCTTTAGGGCAGCCAAGAATGCCAAGAATATCCTCCTTCACCCTACCATAAATCCTAGTACAGAAAAGAGAGCTCTTATTATGGTTGACAGTTAAACCAAAACAATTGGAGAAATGAGTAAGAGCCTCTTTAAGCTGCTTTACAGATCTTACATCACCCTGAAAAAAGAGAAGTAAGTCATATGTAAAGCTCAAATCAATAAGGTTCATCTTTTTACGACCAGGGTGTCCATGGAATTTAGGATGCTTCCACAACCCTCTCAATTTTCTGTATAAATATTCCACGCAGATAACAAAGAGATAGTGGGAAAATAGGGTCACCTTGTCTTAGCCCTCTTCTACTCAAAAAAGGCTTGGTAAGATCACCATTAACATTAATAGAGATATTGATAGTAGAAATGCATTGAATAATCATGTCAATAAAATTCTAGGAGAAATACATAGCTTCTAACACCTACTTGATGAAGCTCCACTCCACAGAATCATAATCCTTTTGAAGATCCACTTGAAGAAGGATCCTACGACTGATGTTTTTCCTTGTATAATGCTTCACAATCTTAGTTGTCATAAGCACATTTTCATAGAGCATACGACATTTTACAAATGCAGCCCGAGAAGGATCAATAATGCTAGCCAACACCCCTTGCATCCTGTTAGCCAAAAACTTAGAAAAAAATTTATAAATGATATTACAGCAGGCTATAGGCCTAAAGTTTTTTACCTTGTTTGCACCACGGATCTTAGGAATCAGGTTAATATTAGTGTTATTAATCTGCTTCAAAAGGTGTCTAGTCTGCCAAAATTTTTGGACAACAACCACAACATCCCCACCAATGATATCCCATGTCTTCTTATAGAAGTAGGCATTAAACCCATCAGGACCTGGAGACTTATAATCCCCTATAGAAAAAACAGCCTTCTGAATTTCAGCACTAGAAAGAGCAGTAATAAAGGATTCAGCGGACTCAAAAGGAAGTAAAGGGCCTTCATTACACACTTCTTCATCAATCCCCTACAGGGAAGTAGCAGCAGTTCCCAGGAGATTTCTGTAAAACATCACAATTTCCTCTTGAATTTCATTGTTACTGGTCAGAGCCTGGTTAGAATCATTAACCAATTTATGGGTTTTATTTCTGTTGTTCCTCATTTGAACATTAGCATAAAAAGATATTTATGAGATTGTACACTCATAACAAACACAGATCAATGAATTGCATATTATAGTACACAACACAAGAATATGGGTTTGTACCTCATCCGTGAGTCTTACCCCAGCCTCCCTATGGTCCACCCAAGCCTACATATGGTCATCTCCAACACTAAATTCAACCTTCTCATAATCTCCCCCAGCAAGAAGAAGAAGATGATGATGATTATTTATTATAAATAATTTTATTTTGGATATTTTTATTTTTTATGCAATTCAAACAATTTCTAGCATTATAAATTCAATTTTAATGTTTTGGTTGTCAATTATTTATAGTTATTTTGACTTATTTTATATGATATTGTATATTTTATGGAATTAAAAATAAAATGATGTGATTTTTATTTTTCATCGCTAAAAGCCTAAATAATGATGACCTATGAAGGCATTATGAAATATAATTGTTGCTAAAAGGATATTAGGGACAACATGTTGTCTATAAAAGTCAGTTTTTTAAATAAAAAAAAAATTCTGGCCAAGCTTTAAAGTTCTTCATAAATTTTTCAAAAAAATATCATCATCAAAACGGATACTAAGGAGGACATGTCGTCCTTAAAAGTTAGTTTTTTTTATAAAAATTTCAACCGAGTTTTCAATTTTTCTAAAAAAATAAAAATAAAAGTGTCACTGCTTATGCCTGTTTTAACGATGATGATAGCGTAAATAAATATTTCAACTTCAAAATTTGTTAAGCAAAATTTTTTCTAAAATAGTTATTGATAGTGTAATTGACAACAACAATATCATTACCATAAAGTAACGAGGACGACTACAGAATTATTTTATAAAGAATATACTCTGTACTCTACTATTATACTTAATTTATTAAATTATTCTATTATTTTTATTTAATTTTTTAAGTTTTGATATATTTTTTGCAAATAATTTAGCCTTACATTTAATACGAGAAAATTATGGAGCGGATTTGTACTAAATTTGGTAGGAGCATCCGCTTAATTATATTAATGTTTCCATCTAAAAATAAAATGGTTTAATAGTAAATTTTGGAATGGTATAAATGTCATAGTCAAACACCATGTATACAATGCTATAATCAATGTTATGATAAAATATCAAATACAGTTTAATAAAACATAAAGCAAGTAACGGTGAAAGATAAAATATATTATAATCAAACTTATAATAATATTTTACATAATAGTTTTTTTCAGTAAAAAAATATATCAGTATAGGTCTTTATATATAAAAAAAATATTAGAAATATGATAATATAGTTTTTTTAATATACTTAACTTAAATACTAAATAAATATTGACAATACAGTGTATAGACGTGTAGGGTTTGGGAGTGCACAGGTCTCGTCCTTGTATATCCTTCGATGTTGGGTTGGGTTTAGGTCTTCTTTTGTTTGGGCCTTCTGCATGACTGGTTTTAGTGCCAATGGCTTCACCCAGTACATCATATACTGCTTCGACCCATTATCGAATTATCAGTAAGAGAGGGGGTTGGTTCGTGATACCAATCTCTTTTTCTTTTCTTTTTTTTTTTCTTTTTTTTTCTTTTTTTCTTGACAATTCTTTCCTTCAGAGTCATATACCGTGCGGCATTTTAAATACTATGCCAGAAATCGATACGGTATAGTGTCCGGAACTCCGCAACGTAATCTATCCAATTCAACCGATTCGCTTAGGTCACTAGCTTTATTATTTTTTTTTTTATGGCTTAAACAACAGAATTTTAGGATAAAATTATTCTTTTAGTTGATATTTAAATTTTAAAGTCGGAATTTTTTGTACCAATATAAATCTTTCAATATTCAGCGGACGAATTAGACCGGCCAATCCTACCTTTTTTATTCACTAATACCACGTAAATTATGATATGGACGACATTCTAATTTTCTATGATAATTTATTAAAATTGTTAGGGTTTGTCTAATTTAATCTCAGTTTATATTTTAATCATCATATGGAATAATATTATTTATTTACTGAAAAACACGCACTTGAAAAGTTTGTCAACTTAAGGAAACAATGCAAAAAGGATTCAAAGAAACGTACATAGACGTGTCAACACAAGTAATCTTGGTCTCGTCAGCAAACAGTACTCCGCAATTTAATGATATAGTTTAGGCATGTCAACACTTGGGACTCATCTAATGTGAAATGGAGAAACAAATGCATACAAGCTGTGACTTGTGAGGGTCAGTATTGATTTATCTATTTTTTTTTAAATTAATAATATTCCCTTAGTTACCAAATAAGGAAAAAAAAATATCTTCAAAATAAAAGATTAAATTTTAAAAAACTCAAAGCCTATTTTTTTAGTTTTACCTTAATTTTTTTTCTCTTTTTTCTTTTATCCATTCCTTGTTATATTCTTAATTTTCAATGAAAAGATTAGTTGAAATACTAATAAGGTTGAATTTATTAACTCCTAAAATAATATATGAATTCCTAAAAACTTTCTTTTGAGAACAAACAAATATTAAACAAGATCCAGTACATGAAAAATAGATTAAAACATCTATGTCACTTTTTAATTTTCATGTAATTCCTCAGGTAGCGGAATAGAGTTGAAATACTTCATTATAAAAGAATGTCCTTAAAGTTTTTTCTTTTGTTTCGAAATGATAGTTTTTTAGAAACGTCAAAGTTTAACTTGTATTTTTATCCTAATAACTTTTTCTTATTCTTATATGTATTGATTGTTATATTGTGCCTAATGAAGCATATAATTAAAATATATTACTTCCTAAAATAGTATATAAATTAATAAAAAGAACACTTCCTTGTAAAATTGGAAAGAGTAAAATATAGCGAAGCAAGAAATACTTGAAATTCTAGCTTCATTTGTAATGTCCATTTTATTTAAATTTTAATTTTATTAAGCTTAATAATTTTACTAATATAACTTAATAAAAATATTTAATTATTTTAATTGTGATTTATTTTATAGTTTTATCGACGATTTAGAATTTATATTATAATTTAATTAATCATTGTTATTTTAAATCATTTTAGATAAGTTCGTTCGCTGCTATAATTTTATTATACTCATATTTAAAAATATATATTTTCTTTCTTTATCCTATTTTAATTTTTCATATTTTAGATTCATTTTTTTTATTATAACTTCATTGTGTGATTACGACTTTGTTTTGAAGTTATATTTCGTTAATGAAATAAATTACTTAAATTATAAAATTTAATTTAAAATAGTAAAATTATTTTAATAATTTTTATCTGTAGAAAATGTTTTCGTATTTGAATTTATTTATTTTTATAAAGTCATGAAGATCTTCAAAAGTTTTTAAATTAAAGAAAATTTCCTAACTTATTTATGATTTTATTTATAGAATTAATTTTCTTTTGTTTTAATCTTTGTAGTCTATGGATGACCTTCCCACAAATTGTTTAAATTAATCTCACTTCTTTAGAATACTTTTAAATATTTATAGATATTTTTAAATATTTTTATATATCATATTATGTATTTTTGTAAATAAGGCAAATCATCACACTTGTTAGCATTTTCTTCCAAAAGCATTTCCAAAATTTTTTAAATAACTTTTGTATTAATTTTATACCTTTGAATCTTTACAAAAGTATTTTCGTTAAATGAATTTCAAGTAAAATTATCCGTAAATATTTTTCAGATATTTTATACCCTCTTACATATATGTGTATTTATATAAAAAGGGGGGGACAACCTGTCCACACCCCGACTTTTCTTCTTCTATCTCCCTCTTTCTTTTCCCTTCTCTCTCTTCCCAACCCCTTTATCCTCTACTCTTCGTTTCTCTACAACGTTGGTACCACCACCACACCATTGCCATCCCTTCTCCTTTCATCTTTGTCATCCCCTCCTCCACCACTTGCATTAAGAACAAGTAGCGACAGCAACAACGAGTAGCGATAACAAGTCACGCCACCACGTTCAATGCATCCAATCACGGGCAAGCAGGTCTTGACCACCAACAAAGCTCTAACAATCCTTATCCCCTCTAATTCCACAGCAATTCATTCAGTAAAAAGTACCCCAAATCCTAACTTTTGTTTTGAGTAATTTTATATGAATTAGCATTTGACAAGCTAAATTAGTCATTGAATTATGTAATAGATGTTGTATGAGTGATTAGGAATGGTTAATAGTAGTGTGTGTGATTGATTTGTGAAAAATAAAATTTTGACTCAGTTATATCCAGATTTCTTGGATTTGTCCAATTATGCTACTTTTGATAAATTATTTTATAATATGCTTTAAAATATATCTAATTTTATGTTGGAAACATTAATTTCAGATGTTTGTGTGGAATTAATTAGAATTAGATTTCTAGGTTAAAATCCTTGTATATCAAAATTGAATTGCATAATTGAGTTATTTTATTCAATTAATATTATAATAAACTTTAAAATGTATTTGATTTTATGTTGGAAGTGTCAATTTAGGAAAATTATGTGAAATCAATTAGAATTGGATTTTTAGATCAATACTCTTATGGAGCTAAATTGGATTGTGTATTCAAGTTATTTTATTCAACTGATTAGATAATTTAAATTAGAATACATTTAATTGCAATCGCAAACGATCAATTTAAATATTTTTACAATAATTTACCATATTAGCATTCTGGATGTAAAAACCCTAATTATGTTAAACTAGGTATTTTTTTATTCTTTTGAAAAGATAATTGATTAGTTGATTATATAATATGTTATAAAATAGGTTTGATTGCATTTCTAAACAATCAATTTAAATAAATTAATAAAATTCAATCGAATTAAATTTTTAGGCCTAAAATCCTAAATTTCAAATAAAATAATAAAATTGGACATTTATATAGTTATTTTTCTAAAATTTAATTTATAGAAATGTTTGAAATAACCTTAATTGTATTCTAACATGTTTAATTTGGATCAATTGTTTTGAATGTCAGAGTTTGTGTATTGGGCTTTAAAACCCTTATTTTTTGGAAATGGTTATCTTAAATTAGTTACTCGTGATATTATTTTGTTTAAATGGATATCTAGATTTAGCTAAAATTAGTTTAACTGTATTTTTAAGCTATCAATTTGAAGTAATTGAAGTGAAATGGTAAGTTTGTACTTCGGGCATAAAAACCCTAAATTTCAAAGATGGCTTAAAAAATAAATATGGTTATGCTACTTTTATCTAATTGGTTATCGGCTTTGATTTAAAATCATTTGGATTATATATATTATTGATGTGGATTAGTTCTTTGGAACTAGTTGGTTGTCTTTTTTTTTATAGTAAAACCTTATTAGTAAGTCATTTTCGATACAATTAACTTATCATCTATTGTCTTTTCCCTGGTTTTCCAAATTAATTTGAAATATCCTAAGTGATATGTAGTGAACTCGATTTAGTTAATACTCAATTTTAAATCTTAATAGATCTATGCTCTTGAGCCTTAGGTTGTGAACATGTTTTTCAAAAAAAGTATGTCAATATCTCTCTTTGCCAATTAAATTGTAATACTTTAATTGTTGATCGATAAGGTAGTTTCTCATCTAGTCCTATGGTTTCTATCGGCGATCTAGCAAAACATTATCGTGGATTACCAAGGTCTCGATCCCTATATCTCTTTATCAACTTGCTTAGCTAAATTTAGATTTAGGTAAGTTATTACTTATCTTTTTTTATGATGGAATCACGGGATGTATGTCTTCTTGAAGTAGAAGGTGATGAGTATGTTTTACATCATCTAAGTATGACAATCATATATTGTGTTTTGTTTGGTAATTCTATGTTTCTATAAGCTAATAACTTCAATGCAATCACATGTAAGCATGCCTCTTGATTATTGTATGCATTTGATTATGTGAAGGGTTAAGCATAATTATATAGTTAATATGTTCAGCTAATTATAAAATGTCAAGAATTTTAGAGTATGTTCTAATGTGCCTCAATTATAATTGGTTTAGAAAATCATATCATTGGTTGAGTATGAATTGGAATTATAAGATGCCTTGTGCTCTATTTTTATGCCATGGAATTATTCACCTCTAACACCACTTGAATTATTCGGCTCTAACACCACTTTAATTATTCAGCTTTAATGCCACCTAGATTAATCAGCTTTAATGCCACTTAGAATCAATCGATTTTAATGTTACATAGATTGGATCATATTCAATAATATGTGAAATTATTCGGCTTTAATGCCTCTTGGATTATATCAGCTTTAATGCCACTAGAAACAGATTGACTTTAATGTTATTAGGATTGGATCAGCTTTAATGCCACTTGGAATAGATATAATAATATAATTTTATTGTATGATGGGCGTGATTTAAGTGCTGTTATGTGGGCCTGAATTATGATGAGTTAAATCCTTAAATAAAATGTTAATCGCTTAAATCAAAAGATCTTGAGTCGGAACTTGTACCACTCGAGGTGACTATCTAAGTTAGGTTCGGTATTCACCTGGTACTATTTTTATATTTTCTATTATGTGATTCTGGGTGTCTTATAAGGTCCAGAGTAAGCCTTTTCTACTCGATATATAGGTACCTCGATATATTTTGACCCTATAGAGGATATGCATACTCAAGTAATTAGATGTCTTGTTATTTGGTGGTCTGCTTACATTTCTAGGTGGGCCAACTAGGGCTAATACCGTTAGAGTACTGCATTAGTTGTTACAATTTCTTTAAGTCTCCATCCTCAAGTTAAAATAATCAAATGGTTGTGATCACAACAATGGAATACAATAATTGATTATTCTTGTCCATTCATGGATTTTATATTTCATTATCCTAAGCATGTCGCTCATTTGTCTTCTTATCATTGTACTACCATGCAACACCTATCCTTACCTTGTTATCACATGATATATTATTTTAATTACATTTGGACCTTATTTGCATAATGCTATTTTCTGGGGTAGTTATGTTACTTAGCATGCGTTCATAATTCTTTATATGCTTATACCTTATATGTTGTCATGTCTAGTTGTGTATTTCTAAGCATGAATTCATGACCCTATGTTTTATTGTATGTCATCTCATGTCTTACATGTCCTATTCTACTACCACATGTACCCACGCGTGCCATTGATACTTATGACTAAGATATTCTATATGGACATGCCTTACCTTACCTATTGCATGTGTGTCATGCTCTTGTCAATTTATGTATGACTTTCCTTAATATGTATTGAGCAGGCAATTAATAATATGTTATAAACTTCATGAAATCATATGAGTTGTTGTATGAATGGAATGGTGTGTGTATCAAATGTATACTTGACTATAAGTATTGTAAGTTAAATATTACCATCTATTGTGTGCATCATGTTTCCTCCCATGAGTTAGGTAGCTATAATTTACTAAGCACTAGACCTGTAATGATACTACGTTAGTTTAATGGATCTTACGATAATACATTAAAGATGGGGAGCGGACCTCTTGTATAGGCTTGAGATAGATTGTTATTGATGGGTTAAAGAATTGGGCTTTAAGAGAGTAGGCAACCTAAAATTTTATCCATTGGTGATTTATCTTTACTATCTATACCTATTTTGAAATTTTCAAATGTTGGATTGAAATTTTAATAGTGTTGTAATTGAATTTTAATTTTCCATTACTTTTCTAAGCTTTTAAAATCTAGAGTTATTTCATAGGTTTTTCACTAATTTGATCGCCGATGATTTTGTTCGATAGACACGTTCGTTTCACATCTACCATTGGATATCTTATTATGGAAAATTATCCTCTCGGTATAAATGATGTTTGAATTTTAGTTAGATAAGCTTTTGTAATTCCCCTATATTTAGTAGAATGCTATAAAGATTGATATGATTACTTATATCAATATGGTATACCATCATTTTGGTGACTTCTTCCTAAGAACTCCACAGTTAAGCGTATTGGTCATGCAGTAATTTTTAAGATAGGCGACCCTCTTGGAAAGTTTCAAAAATTTATTAAAAAAATTCTCAGGTGAGTAAGGACAAAGTGCGCTGAAAGAACTTGTGTTGATTTGTGGAGCCGACCGATCAATCGTAAAACACTCAAGTGTAACCTCGTGTAGTAATATTGACTTGGGGTGTTACAATTTTAGCCTTGCATCTAGCATGAGGTAGATAACGTGCATCTATCTTGTGTTAGGTGTGGTAGTAACATTCATCATTTTCTATTTTAGCTTCTCTATATTTTTTTTAAATAAAATTTTTTAGGAGTAAATTTTGGGCTTGTTACAATATTAAATATATTTCATGTGTTTTTTAAATAATGCCTATGTAAATAGGCAAACTATAAAATGAAGCAAAAAGCTCCTTGTTATATGTACTTAGTGTATATATATAACACCCCCAAAATTTACTACTAAAAATTTAACTTTATTAATATTTGAGCAGAAGCAAATATAGTAAATTTTTGGGATACTACCGCCACACTTAGTACTTGACCTATTTTCTTCCACCATTTCAGTACCAAATACTAAGGTTTAAAAGAAAAGAACCAACTTACACAAATCCAAATTTTCAAAACTAAATTAGAGTAGCGCTCTAAATACATTACAAGAATAAAAACCCATTATAGTGGTTACAACATAAAAACATTAAACACAGAAAAATAGAAGTTTATAGAAAAATACTAAAACCTGTATAGATAGTCCTACGCTATGTAACCCGAAAATAAAGCCTAGATAACTCTTATGCGCTAACCTGCAAATGATACTGCCCATTGAATAGGTAGAGGCCCACTAAAGAAACCCTTCAGTACTACAGTGCCGAGTAGCCCTTTATATAGGACTATAAGTTAGGATCCGCATGCAATACATCAATCTAATCATAATAATAGCATATTACACAATTCATAGAAATAAATATAATAAACATTTGGATGGACTCATACCACAAGAATAATATGTCACAAGGTTCACTTAGCATTAACTGTGCTTACTAAAAGAGCATCCAAGTGAAACTCTTTGTAGTATAATTTAAGTGTCCAACAACACACTCCATCAACACATACCACCACTCAATCCAAGGCAGACGCTAAGGCCATAATCATACCATAACAACAGCTCATACATTTAATCATCATTATCTGGACTTAAGCCATTAATTTAATGTTACTCATATACATCCTTTGAATTATATACATGTGAGTATAGAAGCCCCACTATTATAGCTGTAAAATGGAAATAACTACTCTAGGGTAGAACGCACCTGGCCACTATTATAGTTGGTGGAACAGTATCTAGGACACAACGCTCCTGGCCACTATTTTAGCTAGTGGAATGGAAATCATCCTAAATCTGGTCCCGACCTACGTGGTGTTCCACTGTAAGTAATTAGTATTTTTTCCATGAATTATTATCATCCAAGGTTTAACTTTATTAAGCTCAGAGCCCCCACTATTATAACTAGTGGAACAAGAATACTACTCTAGGGTAGAACGCACTTGGTCACTATTATTATCAGTGGAACGGTCTCTAGGGAAAAATACTCATGACCACTATTATAGCTGGTGGAATGACAATCATCCTAAGTGTGTGCCTCGCTCAATGATCTTCCACTTTAAGTGATTAGTATTTTAGTCATGTCTTATTCAAAAAGTAACCCCATCTATATATGCACACCCCAACAGACACTCCCGACTCATTACCACTCTTCCAACCTAGACTTTTTGAAAAACCCTATCCTTAACCTAGGACCTCTACATTCCCCAAGACTCTAGGACCCCTATACACCTTCCACCATACTCACAACCGAATTAGAAACCCCACACATATGGGTCAAGGCCCACTTATCCATTTCTCCACCTATACTCACCATCACCCACTAGAGTTTCCCCTTAAAACCCTGATATAGCCTATATGGCCCTAGCCTCTCCTCTTCTTACTCGGCCCATATTCTCCCTTGATTCTCAATCCACTCCAGATCTCACAACCCAACTCCTCAACTTTTTCCCACAATACCTCTATCCTTAGGGCTTTTCCCCCAAAAACCCTAGTTTATGCTCCTATGTACATTTCTATCAACCCATGTACTAACTCTTTCCCAAGTACACCAATCACCCAAAATACACTTTCCTCCCCATGGTAAACCCTCAAACTAGATTTTCCCGGGTAAGTTTCCCCCCCCCCATGCAAAGCACTTACATCTCATGTAAGATTATACTCCCCACGTAAGATTTTACCTTAACCCTTCATTTTATTATTTTCTCCCTTTGTTTTCTCAACTATGCTTCTTAGTACCCTTAGGCCATTTCCCCCACTTCTCCTTACTCACTCCACCCTCTTTATTTCTTTTAGTTCCCCACAACCACTCAAACCCACCTAAGGCCTCTGAGCATATAAGTCATAACATCTCAACCATATATAAGAGCATGTCATCCATACAAGTTATATCACACATATTACACATAATGCCATTCATACTCACCATACTTTAGCTCCTTGCGACCCAAGCTGCACCACACACACACTTCGTCAACATTCACACACATTCACACGAGGCACACTAATACATTCATACATCCAAGATTTATACATAACCCAAGCTTTAACCATATCTTTACAATATATATATATATATATATATATATATATATATATATATATATATATATATATATATATATATATTATACTAGAATAGGTGATACTAATGACATAAATCCTTATTCTATTATTTAACAACGCTTGTGACATATTAGAAGGTTTATTAGATCAATTGTAGTGTTAAATGCAAAATTACCAGTTTACCCTTTCTTACTTACCAAATTACTAAAATACCCTTTTTACTTGTAAATTTATTAAATTACCCCTCTAACTTGTAAAATTGCTAAATTACTCTTTTTACTTGTAAAATTACTAAATTACTCTTATTACTCATAAAATTACCAAATTACCCTTCTTACTGGTAAAATCACCAAATTACCCTTCTTATTTATTAAATTACCAAATTACCCTTCTTATGTATAATATTACCAAAATGCCCTCCTTAGTTGTAAAATTACCAAAATAACCTTTTTAGCTATTAAATTAGCAAATTACCCTTTTTTAGTTGTTAAATTACTAAATTAACCTTTTTAGATGTTAAATTACCAAAAGTACCCTTCTTACTTGTAAAATTGCCATGTTATCCTTCTTACTTGAAAAATTTTCAAAATACCCTTCTTAGTTGTAAATTTACCAAATTACCATTTTCTCATGCAAAATTACCAAACATCCCTATCACATAAAATATTAACATCCATGACCCACATGCATTATTTAACACCACAAAACATTATTATTTATTATTAGCACCCATTATCACCTACCATGCACATTTATTTAGGTCACTTCCTATGTACAAGTAAAATTATTAAAATGCCCATAGGACTCATATTAGCATTATTTCTACTACAAGTAGCCACATTTACTTATCCTAGTACGCACATGCACATAACATCATTTTTACATCAATCCCCACTATATCCACACATGTCACATTTCATACAATATAGTATGCTTTTCACTCTATCTTCCAACATAATATTAGAAATCATGAGATGCTTAGCAGTACATAATATTCACATAGAGCACTTTCCAAAACTCTAATGTGCTAACATATATAAATCCATACATTTTAGTAGAGTATAACGGTTACGTTATTTATAGCAATAACTAAACTTTACTAGTACCCCATTTAAAAGCTTAAGCTTTGATTAGTATAAATTGTACCTAAAAATAACGTTACAATTAGCATATTAGTAGAATATAATTAAAAGAATAATTTTTTTATCAAAAAGGCTTATTAATTACCATTATTACTAACCATATTATACCTCAAGAAATTTTGAAATCAACTTGGAATATGCAGCAACACTCACGCTACATAAGTAGTGTGAGATGCATGCAGGAGAAAGAGGGAAAGAATGGGTGGAAGGGAGGTTTGGGTGAAGGGGAAGAAGGTCTTAGGTAAGTGATTATGGAAGGGAGTTGGGGTGGTTACTGGGTGTAGGAGGAGTGGTAGGTTGTAGGTGATGGCTGGGGGTCAAAGGTTGATAGCTCAGGGCAGTGGAGATGGTAGCGACAATGGCTAAAAAGAAGGTGTAGGGAAGGGAGAAGGAGAGGAAGAAAGGAAAAAAGAAGATGAGTAAGGAAGGGGCTATAGGGGGATTTCGGGCTAGGTGAGGTAGGGAGGTGGTAGGGGGATGCCAGGTGGTCGAGGGGTAGCTTCGGCAGCGGCCGAAAAGGGGGAATGGGCCGCACAAGGTGTCATGCAGGGAGGAGGGTCGAGAGAGAAAGAAAGAAAAAAAAGAGGGAGTTGTCTACAAGTGGAGGGCTTAGGCTACTAGGGGTGGTGTAGTTAGGAAGTAAGAGAGTTAATGTGGTGGTCCGTTGGGCGATGAAGATGGTGGCTAAGGGTGGCAAAGAAAAACAGGGGAGAAGAGAAGGAAGGAAAGAAGGAGGGATCGATAGGGAGAAAAGAGGCTCGAGGGTAGGGAGGGATGGAGCAAAGGATAGGAAAAAGAAAAGGGAAGGGAAGAGGCAAAGGCGCAAGGGGTTAGGTGGATGTAGGGAAGAGGAGGCAGGTGATCGTTAGGGTGGCATGGGGAGGAGAAGAGGGAAGGGAAAGAAAAAGAGGCATGCGAGGAATTTGTAGGGGTGTGTGTATGGTCAAAAATGGAAAGGAAAGGGACGAGAGACAGAGGGTAGGTGTAGGGTTGTGTAGGTGCAAAGCTAGTTGTAGATTGGAGGTGCAGGCATCGGGGAGGGTGTTTGGTTTGTCGGCTGGGAGATGAAGGAAGAAGAAGAGAAGAAGAAAGAGTGGGTCAGGCGAGGGAGAAGAAAGGGGTAGCAGGCTGACCCATGTGAGAGAGAAAAGAAAAAAAGAAGAAGGAAAGATTGGACTGGCCTAACGGGGGGAAGAAGAAAGAGAAAGAAGGAAAGAGCCGGCTGGATGGGTGAGGGGGGAAGATGAGAAGGCTAGGCGACCCAAGAAAAGGAAGGAAAAGAAAGAAAGGGAAAATGGAAATAGGAAAAAGGGAAAAATTATTTTTTAAATTAATTTATTCAAAATTCAAAGTATAAATTTAAGAGGATAATTTTAGTAAGATTATGGTTTGAAATTTGATTTAAATAAAAGAGTATGATAAAATAATAAAATATTTATTTTAATTTATTAAATAATCCTATCTATTTTTATAAATCAAAGGTCCACAAAATAATTAAATTAGTAATTTAATATTAAATTGTTCTAAGTATGGGGTTCAATATTAATTTTAATTTTTAAAATTTTAGGGTATTACAATAAAATAATAGTATTTTTTAATTTTTATGAAAAAAAATTATTTTTTCTTTTTTCTATATAATATGCATAATTCATCTTTACTCATCCTATAATCTATATTATCTCTCCATCAAGTTTCTTTGATATTCATTTATTAGGAGGTAATAGTTTTAACCTAAGATCATAATATTATCCTTTACCTAAAAATAAAAATCCTATAATCAATTAATTATAAATATTGAATTTTAAATTGAACTTCATAATTAATGAGCATGAGTTGATGGTGAAGTCCATGAGTAACAGTAAACATAATTTTATATGTACTAATAATTTTTAACTAACTAAATAGTAAATGAAGAACCCAATAGATTTTTTGTATAAAGAACAAAGTTAAATGCTAGTAATGTAATGAAGTATTTTTTGGTTTCTTAGGCAACTATGTTTATATAAATAAAGAAATAAATAAGTGCTAATAATCAATTACTCAAGTAACATCCAATAGAGATAATCATCACTTTATTTGTAATGCAAGTAATTAATCTGATTATGTCTATAATTATTGTTATTATTATTTTATAATAATTATTATAATATTTGAAATGGTGAACAAAAATATAATGTAAGATGATCACTATCGATCATTAGAGATAATTATCACTCTTGAATTGCATCACCAACTATACTTAATATAATCATTATTCTATTGATGATAATTATAAGCTTTATGATAATCGCCTACTTTATCACTATTATTATTACCACTATTGACTGATCAAATTAAAATTATAACTATAATAACAATGTAATGATAATAATAATAACCACCACCACCACTACATGAGAGGATAATCAACAAACCACAAACAATAATCACATGCAACTCTATTATATGATTTCTTTTCACTATATAAAGACAATTTATTTTTTTAAATACA
Source organism: Tamarix austromongolica (assembly GCA_039764185.1). Classification (NCBI taxonomy): domain Eukaryota; kingdom Viridiplantae; phylum Streptophyta; class Magnoliopsida; order Caryophyllales; family Tamaricaceae; genus Tamarix; species Tamarix austromongolica. The sequence goes on along the minus strand of CM077816.1, from coordinate 103,018,735 downwards.
TGTTTATAAGTTATAAAGTTATACCTTATCATCATTTTAAATTATGAAAAGTAATAAAGATTAATCATGTTTTATATTTGAAGGTTTTGCATGTAATTAAACACAAAAATTTATTAAGTGTTATTTTTAATTATGTATTATTTTGATGGTCTATGGTTTATTTTAATGGTGAGTAAATCTTACTTTTATGGTGATTATATTTTTTTAGCATGAATATTATGCTAAAAAAACTCAACGTGGACTATAGAAAGTGGACTAACTACCACGAATATAAGACATCATTATCACAGTAAATAGTGATTGTACCTCATATCTATGGTGATTATATATTCTACAGTTAATATGTCTTGTATGCATAGCGATTGTGTCAATTTTTTATTTTACATTTCAGAGAGCATTTTGCTAAGTGCTCTCAAGATCATAACATAACAATTGATGGAAATAAATGTTTTGTTTCCTTGTGAGTAATTATTGTTTTATTAAGGGTTTGAAAAACTGATTTCATAATTCATTAGAATTATTGAGAATGATAGGTGAGAGAAATTAAAACAATGTGCTGCTGTAGTAGTATTCCTTTGACCCGAATAATTTCCAACCATGCATACGTATTGGTTTGATAGCCGCCTGAACAAAGAGGTCCCAAGTCCTTACGTTGACGAAGAAAATCCTGTAAATTATTTGCTAAAATATTCCTGTTTGCATTAGCGTACCCAAAAATCATACTTCCTCTATAAATAATGCTCAAGTTGATTTTTTGGTCAAATATATTCCAAAAGTTCTCACAAAAAATGGTAATTAGGGTAATTTTGAAAAAGTATATAGCAAAATACTATATTTATGAATTTTCAATTTATCTTCTTTTTCTCGGCAGTCATTAGTAAGCACCTACTCTCTATGTACAATCACTACAGGAAATACGGCGTATATAGACGTTTAATTAGGGACGGTTTATGGTACCGTCGCTTGCGTGAAAAAAACCATTATCATTAGCGACGGTTTTAAACCGTCGATAAATTAGCGACCGTTTGTATTTTAGCGACGGTTTAAAACCGTCGGTATAATTTTAACCCAAAACATAACCCGCCCGATTGAAAATTTCAGCTACCCTCCCCCCATCTGCGTTATTCCCTCCCCATTCTTCGCAGTTGCTGTACCACACCTATCTTCTTCCTTTTCCTTCTTCCTTGTTGTTCCTATTTTCCTTCTTCCTTGCTTCGGTGAATAGTGAGACGCCATCCATCTTCAGTCGCCGCCGCGCATCGGCGTTCCTGCTTCCGTTGCCGCCGCGTGTTTGCCCTTCCTTCTGCTGTCGCCGCTCTACTTCATCCGTTCTTCTCCCGTGTAAGGTAAGCTGGAGGCCCGATTTAACAATTGTTGTTAATTACTATCGTTATTAGTGGATACTTTCGTGTAATTATTCCTGATTGTGAGCAAAAATGGGGTTGCAATTAGTTTTTGACCAATCTTGTTTTGCAATGCATGTCGGGATTGTGAGCCAACTATATTTTCATCCTCTTCTACGTCCTTGTTTTGCAATTAGTCCTGATTGTTTTGCAATGTATAAACTTTCTTTGTTTGCTAATATGGTATAATTTATAAGATAGGAAGAACTTTGCCTGTGATTATATATAATTCAACACATTTATGCTATATATGTTAAAAAGTGGAGGCTTAAATGTTGCTGTAATTAGGTTAGCAAGACTTCAATTAAGGTTATTTGGGAAAGTTAATAGTGCTAGTAGTGTTGCAGGGTAGAAGGCAACACTTAGACTGGAATTGGGATTTTTAATTTTTATTATTTGTGTGGCTTGATTCTATACCTTTTTTGATAATTATTTCAATACAAATTAAAGTAGTTCCAACTTCCAAGTGAATTACCGTGGCAAATTTGAGTATGATTTGTGGATGAGAGGACATTGGTCTAAGTACAACAGTGGGACAATTATATTGACAATGGCTTTCATATTTGGAGCCTTTTGATATGCAATATCATTGATACCCAAGGGAGTGGTGTGAAGATAGAAAAAACATAGCACTTACGACATGAAAACTCAATTCTTATAGAAATTATGTTTTTTGGTTATGAAATTATACTTGTTGCAAATCCTAAACACAATCTTATTATACTGCAGTACCTTAAGTAATTAGATATTCTGGTTTGTGTGCAATTTTCAATTTTCCTCTTTACTTATTGAATTTTGAGTCCTTGTTTTATGTTAATTTTACTGAATTTTCCTCTTTACTACAAATTTATGCAAGATCTTCATCAGCAATAAAATTACCTAGTGGAATACTCTTGTAAGCTAAACATAAAAGACTTGTTAAGTTGCATTATGCTGGAATATTATGATGATGATTAAGGGATATTAGTACAAATATGAATGTAAGTAATATAATTAATTATTAATTTTATATAATTATAAATATAATAATAGTAATGATTATTATTTAAATTATTATAATTATTAGTAGTAGTAGTAGTAATATAATAAAACATCTCCAAATGCAACCAAGAAAGTGTGACTTGGATGGTTATGGCTCACGATGCAGGGAGAAATTATAATACTAGAAATTCACAATGAAAACATAAATGAACATCAATTGTTTGTTTCCAAGATTTCCCTTTTTGTTTGTCATTGTTGAGTGACTTCAATCTTCTTCTCTACATTCTCAATTTGAGTAGCATTTCCTGCATAATATATTTATATTAATTAATTGATATCATTTGAAATGCCTAGGTAAATTGGGAATTTGTTTTCTCATGGATAAAAGTTGGATAAATTTAAATAGGACCAGTACCGAGTTTCTAGCGGGATTTGATAATTTTTTTAAAGCTTGCAACTTCTAAGGCGGCTATAAATGGAAAGATATGGTGCCCTTGTCGAAAGTGTTATAATAGATATCGTTATCCAGCTGATTTTGTCACCGGTCATGTTATGAAGAATGACTTTCTAAAAAATTACACCAATTGGGTTCTTCATGGGGAACCAATATGGGAACCGGCTAATGATGTGTCTACTAGTATGGATGACATTAGGCCAAATGTTGAGGATATAGATCAAATTCCTGCACTTGTGAGGGATGCATTTGGAGTATTAGATGAAGGAATTGAAAATCCTGCCATTGAATCTTCGAGTCCACTTCGACCAAGATTCAATGATGATTCCCATGGTTATGATAATTTACCTGAAAACCAACCTATGAACACTCCTAGTGATGAAGAGGTTCGCTATCATACGTTGTTGAAGCAATGTGAGGAAGAATTATATCCTGGGTGCAATAATTATTCAAAACTATCATTCATTTTGCACTTGTGCCATTTGAAAAGCATGAATGGTTGGTCTTCGAAATCTTTTACTATGCTTCTTGAATTGATGTCCAATGCATTTCCTATGGTGTGTCCATTTCCATCTTCTTGGTATGAAGCAAAAAGGTTGACAAATGAATTAGGTCTTAGATATGAAAAGATTGATGCATGTCCAAATGATTGCATGCTATATTGGGATGATGGAAGAAATGATAGGACAATGTTAGACAATTGTTTGGTGTATAATACTTCACGTTGGGAGAATCCGATTGAAATGGATTGCATCGATGAGGGTGAGCGAGATCCTAATAGAAGGAAAAAACCAAGGAAAGTTCTACGGTACTTCCCATTGATTCCAAGGCTGAAAAGAATATACATGTCATCGAAGATGGCCATGGATATGAGATGGCATGATAGAGATCGTGTGAAGGATGGAAAATTAAGACATCCGGCTGATGGTTTAGCATGGAAAGATATTGATGCTCGCTATCCTGATTTTTCTCTCGATCCTCGCAATATTCGTCTTGGACTTGCTAGTGATGGTTTTAATCCATTTCGGACATTGAGCACCAATCATAGCACTTGGCCTGTTATTCTAGTTCCTTATAATCTCCCGCCGTGGATGTGTATGAAACTATCCTCATTTATTTTGTCGATGATTATACCAGGGCAAAAGTGTAACACCCCCAAATTTACTATTGAAAAATTTCGTTAAATTTAAAAGAAGTTTAGCGGAAGCAAGCAAATAAAATTGTGAATCCGGGGGTATTACCGCCACACTTAGTACCAGATCGATTCATACCTACCGACCCGATACTAAGTGCTAAGGCTAAAAAGAATAAAATTAGAACAAATCATTCATAAGGCATAAGTTTTACAAAATCAGAGTGCGAAGGTCACAAGTTGCATTCCGAAATACAATTTAAAAAGTCCATACATCAGAGTACTTAAAACAACGGAATAACAAGTACGATAAAACCCTTGAAAATTTAAGTACAACACTTGTGACTTCCAAGACGAATACGATTACACAAAACAAATTCCGAAGGGTAAATATCCGGACCACTTACTCACTCAAGTCAAACCTTCCACCCCAATTAAGCAACCGATCAAAACCTGCATCAAAGGTCTGCTCCCCACCATTGGTGGATCATCACAGGACCCATTCGATCAAGGTAGTATCAGTACGGGTCCAGTACTGAGTAAGGGCGTAGGTGCTAGGGCCAAGCATACAATCATACCACGTAGTCTACATCACACAATCATATAAGTAACATGCAATAACACACAAGATAAGGCCTGAGTACTTTCCGGTGACTTATTCTTTATCCTCGTTAATAATAATATGTCCATTTCATACACAGTATTTATTAATCCATGCGAGTGCGGGAGCCCCACTATTATAGCCGGTGGAACGGTCGCGAGGGCTATGCCCGGCCACTATTATAGGCGGTGGAACGGTCGCGAGGGTAATATACCCTGCCACTATTATTTGCCGGTGGACCGGTCTGGCCCCGACTCACAAGGTATTCCACTGTAATATTAGTATCTTTCCATGACTTATCACTTTTACGTTTGGTTTGTTGAGCACGAAATCCCCCACTATTATAGCCAGTGGAACGGTCGCGAGGGCGTATGCCCTGCCACTATTATAGCCGGTGGAACGGTCGCGAGGGTAATATATCCTGCCACTATTATTTGCCGGTGGACCGGTCTGGGTTCGGCTCAACATTTTTCTCTATAAGTCATTAGTGTTTTAATGTATCTTATTCGAGGGCATTTCACCTTTGTCATGCATAACCAGAGATCTCAACACATCACATCAAAATTGAAGGTATATGCGTACTATCACATACAAATGAGGGCACATGCACACAACCCGATTCCAATCCACATTACCCATGGAACAAGTAAGATAACGGCATTTAAAACACAACACATAATTCATATAAAGCATCCATGGCACGTAGGATACATGTCACCCATCCAATCAGCTATATCCTTACTCGGTTTAGGTTACCGAGCTATCTCCTACACTTATATTAGGCCACTAAACACCCTTTGTAATTATCATACTTAACACAATTCTCGTATTGGAAACCCAAATCATGACCCTCAGACTCAACTTTCCCTCATACCTCACTCCTCCTCATTTATTCTTATTATTTTCTTTTTCTCTTCCCACCTTCTCAAATTAGGGTTTCTTTCCCAAACCCTAGGTACCCTTATATGACCCTACGTACTATTTTCACCTCGAGCCTTTAGTCTCCCAAACAGACCTTCCATTAGTCTCCCCACGTCCCAAGGTAACTTTTCATACGTAAGGAAAGTATGGGTTGTGTGAGATAGAGGAATGTTGGGCCATATAGGCCATATTACGATTTCTTGGGAAAAACCTTAGAGGGCGATAGTGAGTTAGCTCAAAGATATGGGAAATGGTGGCCTTAACCCACATACATAGGAGTTGGGTATTCATGGTAAGTAAGGAAAAAGGGGGAAAGGACATCTGGATGTACTAGGAGGTGTACAAGTCCCAAGATATGGGACGACCCTTTTAGGAGAATAGGAGTAGACGGATTTTGTGCGCGGGTAGTCCAAAGGACATGCAGACTTCAAAAGGGACAGTAAAATATATTATTCTCCACTTTTATTCATTTTCCTTTTCTATTGAGAAAAATAGAGGTTTCACCTAGTTTTGGTTAGATATATTTGGTTGACAGCGTATATAAATAAATTTATGATGTTTACGATATTCCATACATTGTGTTTAACAGTGAACAAACAAGAGCATTGTTAAGGAGTGTTGCGTGTTTCTATATGAGGACAAAGGGGGAATTGAATAAAAATGGAAGAGCGGGAGAAACTAAGGTTGCATGGGAAAACTAGGGTTTGCATGGGAATGATAGAGTTGGCATGGTGGAAATGATAGGGTTTGCATGGGGAGATTAAGGTCCGCATGGGGGGCGAACCTTACGTATGAAAAGTTACCTTGGGACGTGGGGAGACTAATGGAAGGTCTGTTTGGGAGACTAAAGGCTCGAGGTGAAAATAGTACGTAGGGTCATATAAGGTGGCGCAGGGCTGGAAGGGGGTCGATTCGGGAAGAGGTTTTCGCACGGCCAGGGCGGCACGTGCGGCGCGAGGCAGGGTGGCTAAGGTGGTTGGTTGTGTAGAGGGCGGTGCAGGGAGACTGTTGGTGGCGCGGGAAGGTGGCAACGGTGGCCGAGGGCGGAGGAAACAGCGACTGAAGGTGGGGCGGTGTGCGGCTCGGGTTTTCTGGGTTCCAAATTTTGAACCCGATTGAGGCGGTCTTCGGGGCTATTTATAGGCCAAACGGGGCAGGAAAATGACAAGGATGTGAGGGAGGGTTGGAGGTTAGGTGGATGCGTGTCCGGCGAGGCTGACCGTTGCAGGTCTGCAGTTGCAGACCGAGGCTCGTCGGGGAGAGAGAGGGAGGTTTCGTGCGGGAAAAAGAAACAGATCGATTAGTCCAATCTACAGGGGAGACAACGAGGATGAGAAGGGCGAAATGACGGAAGCTAATGGCGTGGCGTTGAAGCTTCCTTCACCGGCGGAAATCTCGGGTTGCAGGCGGCTGGAGGTTGAAGACGAAGTACGGTGGGGCGGACCGGCGGTTCAGCGGGGAAAGAAGAAAAGAAAGAAAAGGCCGAACCGGCTGGGAAAAAGGAAGAGGGGCGCGAGAGAGGAACGGGTTGCGAGGGGGGGAAAGGGTGCTGGGCCTGGCAGGCCGGCCCAGGCCGGAAAAAAAATAATAAGGGAGAGAAGGGGAAGAAAGAAAAAGGAAAAAGGAAAAAGGAGGGAGAAAAAGGAAAAAGGGAAAAAGGAAAAAGAGGGAAAATTAGTGGTTGGCTTAATTAGTATAATTTAGGGTATTTAATAAAATAAAATTATCAAAACAATGATTAAATTCTATTTTTAGGTTAATTTAGGGATTTATGGGAGAATTTTCCTAAATTCATTTTAATTAACAAAACCCCTTTAATTTTTCTCTAATTAAATTATTTATAAATTTTATATTAATTTGAAACTGTTTTATCCTTCCTATTTTAAATAATTTAAGGTATTTAATAAATTTCTAAAATGAAAACCTTAATTAAGTTAAAATACCATAATTCCTCCTATTTACACTCTTATAAATTCCTTCTTGATTTATCCTATTAATTCCTTTTTATTTCACTAAAAGCAGTTTATTTTAATTAATTCCCTAATAATTCTCTATTCGGCCATGATTTCCTAAATTGGGGATTTTGGGGTATTTCAAAAAGGGGCCAGGTAATGACATTGATGTGTATTTGCAACCTCTCATACATGAGTTAAGGAAGTTGTGGGATGGTGTCAATGCATTTGATGCAGCTTCTAAGCAAAACTTTCGATAACGAGCTGCTCTGATATGGACTATAAATGATTTTCCAGCGTATGCAAATTTGTCGGGGTGGAGTACAAAGGGTGCACTTGCTTGCCCATGTTGTGGAAGTGCTACTTCATCAAGATGGTTAAAATTTGGTAAAAAGTTTTGTTATATGAGGCATCGGCGATGGTTACCAGAAGATCACTTATTTCGGTTTCAACCTACACAATTTGATGGAACAATAGAGGTTGATAGGGCTCCACCTACACCTTCAGGAGTTGATATTCGTAGGCAAATGGATGTTATAAATCATGTTTATGGCAAGTCATCAGATCGCCCTACAAGATCCGCTCAATCTAATCTTAGGCATCCACCAGTATTAGAGATTAATGAGGACATAGATGATGATGATGAGGAGGAGGAGGAGGAGGAGGAGGAGGAAGTCTCTTATGATAGCCCTCTGCAACATAATTGGAAGAAAAGAAGTATTTTTTTTATCTTCCATATTGGCAACATCACCTCATCCGTCACAATTTGGATGTCATGCACATAGAGAAAAATATATGTGATAATTTGTTAGGAACATTTCTGGGTATTGACAGGAAATCAAAAGACAATTATGAAGCACGCATGGATCTTAAGGATATTGGGATACGACAAAATTTACACCCGATCGAACATCCCAACAACAAGTATGTTTTACCTAATGCTTCTTATACCATGAATTCCACTGATAAGGTTCGTTTCTTGTCAGTTTTGCAGAAGATTAAAGTTCCTGATGGATATGCATCTAACATCTCAAGATGTGTTAGTTTGAAAGACAAAAGGTTGTTCAACCTTAAAAGCCATGACAGTCATATCTTAATGCAAGATTTTCTTCCAATTGCATTAAGATCATCTATGAGTACGGAAGTTGTTGGACTGATCTCAGAGTTATCAATGTTCTTCAAATCCTTATGTGGCAAAGAACTTGATTTACAAGAGCTTGATAATTTATAACAACACGTTGTTTTGACATTGTTCCACATGGAAAAAGTATTTCCACCAAGATTTTTTACAAGCATGGTTCATCTAATTGTGCATCTTCCAGAGCAAGTAAAATTCACTGGTCCAGTTCACTATACATAGATGTATCCTATTGAACGGTAAGGACATTTGTAATATTCCATATCCACATGGTTAGTGCTTTTAATACTTATATGGTTGAAGTCATATGGCCTAATTGTTTTATTTGGCAGGGCCTTAGTACGATTAAAATCAAGTGTCCGTAACAAAGCTCATCCTGAGGGTTCGATGGCTGAAGGATACAATATTCATGAATGTATGACATTTTGTTCACGTTATTTTGGAAATGTTGAAACTGTATTTAATCGAGGACCAAGGAATGATGAATTTGTTCAAGGTTTTAACAAGTATTTGTTCAACACTGGCGGACGATCAATAGGCAAGATTCATCATCTTAATTTAGATGATTTAAGTCTCAAGCAAGCTCATCGTTACGTGCTTATCCAACATGACTATTTCGATGCGTACCGTAGGTAATATCGCATGTAGTATAATAGTTGTGTAACTTTATTAGTCGAAGTTTTTTCTTATTAAATCTAATTATCTTATATGGTTTTAGTGAATTCATACGTGAAAAGCGTCGGGCCAATAGGAATATTCGACCTGATGCGAATACTGAGAAAAAATGGGTGATTGAAGAGTTTTCTGGATGGCTTCAATCAAAGGTAGTTTTATTAACATGTATAAAAATGCTCTTTTATTTTGTATAAATGGTGTAATTTTTTTAATTTGATTTTAGGGACGAGACTTTGAAGACACTACAGAAGGTGGACAAATTTATAAGGTTTTGGCACGAGGACCTAATAAATTAGTTAGATCAATGAAATCTTTCATCACAAGGGGATATAGATTCCATACAAAAAAGAGAGATGAGAGGAGGAAAACTCAAAATTGTGGGGTGATGGTATTTGCTGATGAAATAAAATACTATGGAAGGATTAGAGGCATTTATGAATTGGATTACTATAGGAGTTGCCAAGTTGTATTATTTTGTTGTGATTGGGTAAATATTAAATCAAGTAGAGGCTTGAAGCAAGATAACAATGGCTTTACATTGGTAAATTTCAACCATTTGATTCATACGGGCAAAGCATTGAAAGATGATCCATTCATTCTTGCATCTCAAGCAACCCAAGTGTTTTACGTCAAAGATGGGAAGCAAGAAGAATGGTTTCACATTTTTTAAGTAAAGCCAAGAGACAACTATCAATTAGGAGCACGTGTGCAAGGAGAAAATGATGCCATTGAAAACGATGATGAATTTGATCTTCTTTATCCTCAATCTATTCCTTCTACTTCTATTAACACTTTTGATGATGTAACATATTTAGCTAGGATGGATATGGATGAGTAGTTATTTTTGCTTTTTTGGTGTTTGTATTTGGTTTTCATTGCTATGTATTTCTTTGGACCATACTTATAATATTAGTTCGATAATACTTAGTGATTGTAGTATTTCTATGGACCATACTTAAATTATTACCATACATATATCTAACTATATTTAGTGTGTTTAAATTATATGTTTTGTAGTCATGTATCGCTCAAAGAATGCAAGAAAGAGATTAATGTCTGATTCACGTGCATCTTCATCTCATCCTTGCACAAATGATAGTAGCTCACCCATTTCACCAAACACACTTGTTCGAGCTTTTGCTGATACAAGATCATCCGGCGAGGGATCTCCAAATGCAAATTTACCATTCACACCTGATAGTGGTTTGAATATCCATGAGGAGCATATCCATGAGGAGCATGTCCAGGAGGAGCACATCCCCGATGAGCATGATACACCGGATATAAGTGGTAGTGTTAGTGGTAGAAGTGAAAATAGCACAACTATATTTGATAATGACTTCGTGAAATTTATTGGTAAGGATGATTCATTACAATATTTAGTGTTGTATTTCTTTGATGTAATTCTTACTTCCTTGTTTAACTAATTTATCATTCAGATGCTGAGGGAAAGATTACGCGAAGGCAGCGAAAAATTGAGCTAAAAGATATTTGGAATCTTAGGAATGGTGAGAGGATAATAGTGGATGTCAATGAAATGTTTCAACCAATTAGGAAGTCGGGGCATTACTTCCATCGTTGGTTGGGGGACTTAGCAAAAAAATCAGAATGGTGTCCTTATGAAGAACACGATTGGCGTCATATCCATAAAAGATTCAAAGATGATTTGAAGAAATTAGTTTGGGTATTTCTTGGTTTTTATTATTATTCTTGAGTAATTATTATTATTATTTATTATTCTTATTCTGTTCATTATACAGGGGAAATTCCTTCTTCCTTCGGGAAGGGTGATGGACAAGTATTTCTTGAGTAATATTGGTGTAAAGGTAAGGCAAAGGAAGTATGAGTTGAAGGCTATTTATTGTCGTCCTGGTGAGACTAAAGATCAAGTGATTGATAAATGGGATAAGACAGGACTTCCTGAGGCTCAATGGATCAAACTTGTTGAATATTGGTTCTCTGATAAAGGAAAGGTACAATATTTTACTATGTATATATTTATACTATAAATCAAATATAAACTCACCTAATGATTTATTTGATCTAAAGTGCTACTAAGCGAGGAGAAACTGTGAGAAAAGAGGCATCTCATTTTCATACTCGAGGAAAAAAAAGTTTTGCTATTGCTAGAGATGAATTTGTGAGTAATTCACGACAAACCAAAATATAATCTACAAAAGAGTGTTTTAGACTTCTTGTTTGATTTATTTTTATTTGATACTTTAGAAGAGATTGGAAGGAAGAGAGCCTGGTGACCTGGAAATGTTTATACAAAATCATAAAAGACGTTATGGGAGTTACTCGATAAATTCAACATCGAAAGAGTTTGTGGTATGAAGTACTGATCTATTCACACATCAACTCACTGGTATCCTAATTTTTTTGATATATTTGATTTTGATTATGTGTATCTTATTTTTTCTATTTTAATATAGGATGATGCCATTGCTTATGTCAATGAGAAAACTGGCAGTTTTGAGTTGTCGAGTTCTACCGTTGATGCAGAAAAGGAGGCCATCCTAGTCCTATATGGAAAAAATCATAGTGGTAGGGCATTTGGCTATGGGCACGGGGCTATACAGTCAAAGTTAGATATGTGTAATCAATATGTAGGAAAATTCAATGAAGAAGTTGAAAGGGTAAGTAAGAAATTAGCTGTTACTACTGAAAAGCTATAGAAAACTGAAGAGAAGTTGCAGCAAACGGAAGAAAAGTTGCAAAAAACCGAAGAAGAGATAGCCACCACTAGAGAGGAAATGGCTTCTATGAAACAAGTTCAAGCAGCTTTTATGGAAAGAGTTAATGAGTGGATGAGAAGAACAAGCAACACACAGGTATGTTTAATTCCCATTTGTGCGGATGTATCAACATATAGCAAACTAATGCTTCTATTGACAGGACCCTACAGGTGCAGAATGATGAATTTGTGTTAGGATGCACATCTAATTTGAATTGTCCATGTGAGAACGGATTTCATATTTATATTTATATTGATCATATTTCATGCATTGTCCATAGTCATGGTAAAAACCTTTTTTCAATGCCCCAATCCATTATCAATGAATGTAACATATTATATATGTCTATACCAATGTGGGGAGGAGGACAATGGCAAAAACTTAACTCCTTAGAATTCAATTTCTAATTATCATCAACATAATGTGTAATGAGAGTAAGATAACCACGTCATGTGCATGTTGTCCATATGTCACACATTAAGCAAATATTACTAGAATTTTTTCTTAAAGCCACTTTAAGAATTTCCTTAAATTCAGCATGCTTCTCTGAACAAATTTTCTTTGTAGGTATTTCTACAAATAGGTTTGATACTCAGATTCAAATATAGATGGACTTTTCTCTCTCCTTTATACTTAACATGTGAGAACGGCATTCCATGTTTTATTATCGACTCACAAACCAACTCACTATATAATTTTTAATCAAATTGAGATGCAGCCATATAGGATCCGTTAAGATTTTTGTACTTTGAACGACTTACTAAGTGACTCTTAAAATTAAGATGTGCTATTTTGTTTTTATTAAGATCTATATTAATTTTTGGGGGGATAATAAAATTTGTAAAGCAAAATACTACTATAAATTTATGTACTTTTTTCTTTTAGTTAACTTATACAAGTTTAGGAGACAATAAAACCAATAGTACCCTAATATTCTAATTCCATCTTTTTCTTAATAAAAAAAAGTCCAATTAATCCCTGAAAGATGAAAGATAAGTTGTGAGGAGAAAATGAAATTTCATTTTATTTTATTTTTGAGTTTTTTTATATTAAAAAAATCTTCTTGGAGTAATACGTTCTTCTTCTTCTTCTTCTTTTGTATTGAGTGAATATATCATGTAAAGAGATAGAGCCTCAAAAGAAGAGGAGCAATATATTATGTGCCTTTCACCGTTATCTTTTCCAATAGTTTTATAATATATCGCTCAGCTAAATCTTTGAGAGATGGTGATGATAATACAACATTTTCGCCTCTGAAATGAGCTCACGTATATATATATATATATATATATATATATATGCATGTATTTAAATTAAATAACCTATTCGATTAATAAAATACTTTTTTTTTTCTAAAATGAATTCACTCCATACCTACACAATTATTAGACGAGAATAAAATTAGTGTGATCCGGCCTGTGGCCTTGCATTTGACCAAGAAAAACTTATTACTAATATATTTCAATAGATATGGCCATTGTTTTTCGGTAATTTGAAATTCTCTTCGAAGTTGGCCCTATATTTATTTATTTTTGTTAAATAGTAGTAATTTTATTACTTGACAAAGCTGCGTGAAAAGCAACATTCAGCTACATCATCCATCGGGGAAGTTAGGGAGGTGTTTACAAAGTTCAAAAGCCTAATAAAAGAACTGCTATTTTGTAAGCTAGCTGCGATCCTATGGAAAATTCTTTGACCATGCTTTTAACAAGGTGGTTCATTGGCTGAGGTCATATATTGCGTAAAGAATCGAGCGTTCCTTTCCTGCCAGAGATAGTAGACAGGGGATGGATGCAAAGAAGACGCGAAGAGCCAGTCATCTATGCCGTGGGTCGTTTCCTCCTTTGGTGACCCAATGTAAGAGTTTGCGCCCAAGACGTAAATGGTTGAGGTCAACCAAATTTCCTAGCAACGTACTCCCAGAGTTGCTTAGCGTATGGATAATCAAAGAAAAGGTCGTCTAGTGCTTCATGCTCTAAGCGAAGCAAAAATAATAATAATAATAATAAAATAAAAAAATAAAAAAATAATAAAAAAGGTATATGACCTTACAAAAATATACTTGACAAGAATTGAAGCTCTGAGTTTCTTATCTAATTATATATTTATATAGTTACTGACTTATACATACAGAGTTGGGGCTTTCATGTTTTTCAAGGGATCTTAAATCCATGTCTACTTTCGTCAAGGTTGGTCTATCCCTGATCAAATTGGAGGTCTCCAAAGAATGATACGTACATAACACTGAACAGCAGGGAGCTGTCAAATACGTATTGAAGTATATGACTGGAAATCCTGGCATAAACTAATATATTTATCTTGTACGTTTTCGGTTTCTTCCAAAACGCTTCACCAACCGAGAATTACAGAAGCCGCTGGAACCTCCCCTGAGCTTTGAATTAATTTTGATTGAACTTTCTACGTGTCACTTCATTCCACGATGTTTATTCAGATTGGGGATGCCAAAATTAGGCAGCATGGTTGGTGGTTTGTTTGCATGCGCCGGTGGAATATAAAGTCCACGGAGAGGAACAAACTTTTTGTATGGATATCCAATAATAAATTGAGAATATACGGTCTGTACACGTAAATTTCAAGGACAGAAGTTTTTTTTTCCCTTTTATATTTTTATAAACGTTACATGCATACGTACATTTGCATCATACCAATGGTTGTGAGCCCCTTTGAATTTTGGGAGTCGTGTATGCTTGCAGGAACTGAAAATTTTCATATCGAGTATGTTATTTATGTAAGGCTTTAGATTTTTATTTTATTTTTTTGTGGGATCGAGTATCCACATGTCCTTCTTCTATTTTACCTCTATAGGCCTAGACATGTCAATTGGGTGCATGAATGGGTTAAAGGCTTTAGGCCTGTGATGGCTTTGGTTTGAATGTTTGTTTTAGGCTTTAGGGTTTTTATTTTGGGTGTCTTCTTCTCTTGTTTTTTTAAGTTCAGCAGTGGCATGCTTGGTATTGGACCACACAGAGAAAACGAATGTATAGTGATGATGATTATATAGTTTGTTATTGCTATAAATATTTTCCAACAACAAAATGTTACATAATATATATATATATATATATATATATATATATATATATAAGATAATGATCGATAAAATTTTGATGTTATTCTTTTTGTATCAAAAAGATATTTATTCTATCATTTAATTTTTATACAAAAAGAAAGTCATTTTAAAAAGTCTAAAGTTTATTCTCCATTTTTATCCTCATATTTTTTTTAATTATATTTGTTTTAAAAACTTTGTTAATTTTAAATGAAAGGTATAAGTGTAATTTTAAGACTATTTTTACTATTTCCTTAAAAAGTGTGCAAATTGTTAGAATGACTTCTTTTTTTTATTCGGATGGAAGATTAAAGGATCAATAATCAAATGAGCTTTAATCGTTTCTAAGGATGGTTAGACCTTATGCTCAGCATGATGATTGGCACATTCATTATCTACGCACAAAGTACAATAATAGTGTATGGTAGTCATTTAGTGATGTTGAGCTCTTATTGAAAAATGATTTCATGCAAGGTTACCACACATGGGTGTATCATGGTGAAATAGAGCCGGAGTTGGTACATACAATCGAGGTAGAAATAGATGAGATGGAAAATGTGGAGGGTAATTGTTTGGTTGGTGGTGATGAAGTGTAATAATCCATTCTCTCAAACCCTAATTACAGTATGTGATAGGGCTAGTAATACGTCTCCAAAAAATGTATTCTATTATAAAATTTAATTTCATTTATGTTAATTATAAACAATTAATCGAGAATTTCTCTCGTATGTTGAAAATACATTTTTTGTAATTCTTTCTATTCATGTGTTTTTACTATTTTTCAACCCATCCAAAATTTATGAATTAACCCAAAAATATTTTTGAGATCATCACTCTATTCTATTAATTCATATTTCACCCATTCCATCTGAAGTATTAAATTGCAAAAAAAAAAAAAAACCATTTACGCTATCAAGGGATTTCAATTATTTTTGTCATTTTTAATCTATTGGTCATCAAATAAATTTTGAGACTAAATATTTATATATATATATATATATATATATATATATATATATATATATATATATATATATATTTGATTGTATTAAAACATTATTCATCGATTGAGGTAATTTGAACCTCCCCGATTATGTGCATTTGCAAAAAAAAGTGTTTTACAACTTATCCAGTTTTGTTGTTTTCACTCGTTTTCCATTCCAATACCCAATATCTTTATTTAGTTGGGTTTATAAAATTATTCCTCATTTTTTCATTAATTTTTCTGCCTTTTGGAATTCAATTGATATTTTTTCCAATAAGTGACAATTATTATATTTTCTTGTAATTTAAGTAATAATAATAAGTTGTAACCAATCCTCTAATCATTCTTTTAATCCTAACTAGTCTCCTAGCCAAACTAAAATCAAATTGTAAATTGGTTACATTTCACCTAATGAGAAAAAGAACCCAGTACCATAATCATGATTTTATGACATTTCTCTTATGTACACACTCAACCATAGCCTAGCATTTTTCTTACACTCTTGATCCTAGCACTCAATTGAAGCTAAAGTAAAACTAAAAACTCACTTCACACTCATCCCTATTAGATCTCACTCTATTGTTGCCAAATAGTATGTTCCATTGCAAAACACACATTAAGTTATAAAGTTTCGGTAGAGTTCAAAGTTGATTTTTTTTTCAAAGTCCAATACCTCATTCTCTCTCTCTTATTGTCCTCTTCTCTTGTTTTTTTTTTGTTTCTCTGTAAAGATTCCTTTGAACAATGAAATTCTATATCATTTTATTCCCTAAAATTGAGCCCTTTCAAGCTTCTTTTTAACCAAACTTTTGTTTCCTAACAAACTTCATAAGTGCAGAAAAGTTGATTTTTTGTCACTTCCAACAATTAAGACACCTCAACGTTGTTTCCTTTACCTTATCTTCCCATATTGTATTGTTACTTGCATGTTATACTTCATCAAGAAACCCATTTTTCCTATGAAATTGTGCCTATCCTATCTTCTTTTTCCTCTCTTATTTGTCTTGCCAAACTGTCTTGGATTTTTTGTATGTATGTTGCAGAAGACGTTTTGTGTCTTTCCTCCTTATTTTCTCCTTATTTTTCTTCCCATTACCCATAAAACATATTAATATCTCATTCCTTGGTGGTTGTTGGTGGTGGTTTCCAAGCCTCTATATTCAAGAGTATATTTCCATTATACTTCTTCGATTTCATTTCCTTTCTTTCCCTATTACCTATTGATTGATCTTGGTTTGTGCAACTCTTTTATCTTATATTCTTGAACTTGGTCGGGTGGCTTAGAGAAGAAGTTGCTACATTCATTGTCTTATCATTGTTTATCTTATCTCTTCTAAGGAGACCAAGTGGTTTAGAGAAGAAGTTGCTAGACTTGTTATCTTACCTTTACTAAGGATATTAATAATTTTGGTAACTAAATTAACATTTAGAAATATAATTATGTGCTCGGTGTATTATATATTATTTTTTTATGATTAATTTTATTTTAATTATAAGCATGAAATAATATCTTGAAAAATATTGTATGATATGTGTATTTATATATTATATTTATAACCATGAAAAGTTGATGAGAGAATGTTTTTTATGATTTTTCCATGTTCTTATGTGCTGCTGGAAATGTAATGAAAATTGAATGGAGTTGTGATAAATTTTAAGTAGAGTCATGATGAATATTCTTATATTTGAGTAATTTAGCTCTTGTCCTTGTTATTTTATGTATGTTTGGTTGTTTTAAATTTATCTAAATATTACATTATATGTATAATAGGGTATAGAAGTTAGGTTATGAATTTTGAAGCATTTATAGTTGGAATAATATATTTTTTTTTTATGTTTTAGGCATATTCGACCATGGGTATATTGGGCATTATAGATTATTTTTTAAAGTTTTAAGTGTACCATTGTATTCCTTGGGTGTTTTAAATAAAATTTTGTGTATGACATCTTAAAGTTTGATGTTTTTTAGAGTAAGTTATGAATTTTAGAAGTTTAAGGTAACTTTAGGTGAATAAGGGTATTTTGGCTATTACACATAAATTATAAAAATTTGGAGACTTAAGTGAATATTATGTTAATAGAATAATTTTAAATGGATACATTTGACAATTGGATGACATTTAATTAAAATTATTAATTAATCAAGAAAAAAAAAGACATTTTGGGTACATTGAATAATCTTCATATTGTATAATTGGTGTCCACATTTATAATTCATCCTAAGAAAAAAAAATAGTTAGGTATAATAAATTTATCATGAAATACACCTCTCTTTATGTTAAGGTAAGTTAGTTGACATTAAAGATATTTTAATCATTTTGTATGCCTTTAGACTAGTTATTTGATTTGGCCTTATAGGTGAATCCTTAGTTAACCTAGATGTTGGATATTAAACTTTATCTCAAATTATTGGAGTTAATGTACATTGAGATCTAATTTTATTAGGCATTTCATGGCATGGAACTTGAGCTTTAATGCCTCAATGCCTCGATAATCTTCCTTAGGCCTTAATGGAATGTTAATGGTTATTTGTGCTCTAAATGGCTTAGGCCTTGATTCCTATGTGGATCAAGTGTGTGCATAATTGAAATTCAATAAAATAATTGGTGTATGTTCATAGATGTGATTAAGTGATAATATGTGAGCCTTGCTTCTTGTTTGACATAAAAATTTGATACAAACATTAACCTTTTAAAGCATAATATATTGAGTTGGGACTAATAGCACTTGAAGTAGCTACCCGAGTACACGTGTGGTATTCACTTGGTACCACTCTAGTGTGTTTTCTCTTCTGTGATGTGGGGTGCCTCATTTGAGTTCTAGGAGGGCCTCATTTACTTTATAGGTGACTTGATATATTTAGGCCTTATAGAGGGTATACATACTTAAATGATTAGCTAGGTATCCTATTATTTCTTGATTTGGTTATATTTATAGATATGCCAACTAGGTATAGTATCTTTCATGTACTAGATTAGCTATTATGGTTTCTTTGATTATCTGTCCTCAAGTCAATATAATACATTGGTTGTGATCACAATAAGTAATGAATTTTATATATCTGTACATTCGTATTATCTTATTTTATACTTGATAATTGAGCTGTCTTATTTTAAATTGACATCTATATGAAGCATGTTTTTATCTCATTATCACATGTTATGCCACTTTCTTAGCATGCATAATGCTATCTCTTTAGGATAGTTATGTTACTCAGTACAAGATGCGTACTAATACTATACTTTTGTAGATATTGTGACACAGGTATTTGATAATGATCTTGCTAACTTTGAGCATATTCCTCAGATGGAGTGATGTAGGTATATATCAAGAGGTTAGGGTATAGAGTTATAGTTATTCAGAGTTGCACATGTGGTCCTCCTTAGTTCTAGATATCCTTTTTGGACTCTTCCTCCCTTTTTTTACTCTTCTCTCTTTTTATTTGTATTATATTATTTGAAGCATGTCCTCTATACTCTATTCTTACATTTGATTTGTTAAAATCTTCTACTATTTCTATTTATTTTCATAAGTTTTGATTTATTTGTCATAAAAATGTTAGCCTTGCACTTAGTACGAGAAATGTACGAGCTAGACTTTTTCTTAGTATGGTAGTAACACTAGCTATATTATGTTAATTCTTCTACTTAAAAATGAACTTTTTTAATAATAAATTTTGGGGTGTTACATGAAGTGTATATTAATGGTTGTGGTACTAATGTTCCTCTAAATTATAACTTTGGTAATACATCATATGCATATTACTATGAGTCATTCCACGTAATGGAGTTTGAACTGTATCATGGTCAAAAGAATTTCTTATCGTTGAATTTTTTGGTGAAGTTGATGCATCATAAAGTGTTGAATAAGTGGAATCAAAAGTCATTTGATGGGCTTCTAAAGATGTTAAAAGACACACTACACAAAAGATATAAGCTGCCCATATTACATTATAAGGAAAAGAAGAGGAAGAGAAAACATAGCTTCGGATACAAAAAAAAAACTCATATATGTGCTTTGTAATAGAAAGAAAATGTTGATTGAGATAACTATCAAATGGGCAGTACTTCTTGTTGGGTGGGTGAAGCTACAATGATTATTAAAAAAAATACTGTAAAAGGTTATAAGGTACTTTATTTTGATACCAAGATTAAGAATAATTTATGATTGCATACATAAAGCTGAAGATCTAAGATGACATTTGAAAGGGCACTCAAGAGAACCATATATGTTACGTTATATAGTTGGTGGTGAAGTATGGAAAGATTTTGATGCAGACCAAATAGTTTTTGCAATAGACCCTCATAATGTTAGATTAAAGTGGCATCAATTAGTTTTAATTTATTTGGCATGATTTTCAAGTATAGGGTGTGGTGAGTTATTTTGATCGTAACTTACTCCTCTAGTGGTATATGAAAAAACCCATTCTCAATTATGATAGCCTTCAATCATGGTCTAAGTTCTCTTGGGGTGGATATCAATGTGTTCATCCAACCACTAAAAGATGAAGTTAATAAGGTTTTGGGTGTCAAGGGTTGATACATGAGGTGTGATTAGTAACAATGCATTATAAAAGCATGTTGCATTGCTTTGGACCATTAATGTATTTTCCACATGATCATATCTATAAAGATGGTCAAGTAAGGGGTATTTATCATGTCTAGATTATAATAAGGGCATTATTTCTATGAGGTTGAGAAAAATGTAGAACTAAATGAATTTCATAGCAAAGCTACATAACATTAAAATGAACACTTTATCATAAAATTAAAACTTTAAATTTTTTTCAAAAGTGGAAAAAATTATGATTTTTCCACTAAAACACACTTAAGCCCATTTAGTACATAAAGTATTAATCATGCATATATATTATACCATATTCACATGCTTACCATTCTCAACATAATATAACACATAGTGTGCATACACACTGAGAAACTATAAATTTCAAATGAAAACATAAAAATACCCCTAGAGCATATGACACTTAAATCATTTATTATTAGATCTATACATGCACAAACCTCAACATATCATATATTAAAATTTAAGTAAAACATGTGTAGAATCTAATGGTAAGCTCAAAATTTCAAAGGTCTCAAAAAGGACAATAATTCCCTTAGCCAAACCATACCTATAGCACATGCATAAACATTTTAGAACATTCAACCTTATTCTATCATGCTATTATAGACATATTAAAATATATCATAATAGAGATCTCAAACATTATTTCATGGCTGGCATACTTGTAGAAAAATTCAACTTAGTATAAAATATGCATTTATTCTATTAAAACGATAGACAATATAAAATCTACTTAAGCATAATAATTATTAAACCCTAATATGCTACCCCATGATTTTCACACATTTAGTAGGAGCATAGGTTTACCTATTTTCTAAGATAATTAGTAAAAAAACACCAAGAGCCTTAGCGTCCAACTAATCTTCATTCTTCTCATTAAAACAAAAAAAAACATTAGCAGCTAACACATAAAATAGCAATGGAGTAACAACTAAATAACAAGAACCAAACAAGAAAAAAAAAACTCATACCCAATAAATTGGTGGTGAACTAGGAGGCTGAAAGAGGGGGAAACTCTTCAACTTTTTTCTAAAGCTAACACCTTTATACTTAAGAAAAAAATATATAATGGGGATAGATAGAGGATTAAAAAAAGAAAACAAAAAAAAAGGAAAAGTATGAACAAGAGATGTATTTTTTTTTAAGCAATAAGAAAAAGAGAGGTGTTCTTTAATACTTAGGTAATAACTCAAAGAAAAAAGGGAGGAGAGAGGAGAGAGCACTAGCACTAAAGGTTGAATAAATAAAAATGCAAAGTCAAGGGAGAATATGGTGGGAGTGAAGATCAAACATCAGTAAAGAAGGGAGGGAGAGATCTGATTTAAGATAGCTTGAAACACACTTGAATGATAAAATTGATTGGAGAAGCTATGATGGAGTAAAAGAGTATGTAAGAAATGTGAGAAAGTGACTTTGACTCAAATTTTAGTTAAATGAATGGGGAAAGGATAATATTGAGGCAAAATATGATTATGGAAGTGCGGGGAAGGAATTTCATGGGTCAACAATAATTTTCGGATTAATAGATTATTTTTACTAATAGAAAGATCAATAAAAAGGATAAAATTAAGAAAAATACCAAATAAGCTTAGAAAATTACAAAAGATTATGGAAAATGTTAAAATAGTATTTTAAACTCTCATGTAAACTTTTATGAATTTAAAATAAGGTTTGATATATGAAATATATACCTAATGGTGAATTAAAGAGATCACAAGTAATTTAAAAAATATAAGTATCAAAACTATTTATAAAATCATAAAAATTCCACATAAAGCTATTTAACAATTCCAACCCAAATATAATTTTTCATAATTTTTAACACAAATTTGATATACATTTTGTGTAAAATACATTAATTACACACACACACACACACACACATATATATATATATATATATATAATTCAAAAGGAATGGTAAACATAAATAAAAGTAAACCAAATTTTCTATATTTACATTTTAACCCAATAGGGACCCAAATAAAATTATACAAGAATATTTTTTAAGATGTAACTTAAAATTTAGCAGACATTAATAGTATTTTATAAGCAAAGTATGTATAGCCGTAAAACTATAATTATTACAGAATTACACAAAATGATCTTAAAACTATAAAATAACTTAAAATCATTTCTATAATTAAGTACACATAAAATAACACATTTTTTCATTATCACTTATAATTAGGGTTATTTATAAATGATGTATTACACTATCCCCATACCCGAACCCGATAAACAAAATAATCTCACCTGATACCCATGAGAATCAAATCCTCATAACCATATATATATATTAATAATTTGAAGCAAGTTCATGGATAAGGACTCAAAACCCATCCTCGCCTCATCTCCAAAAAATTCCTTGAACCCAAATTCAATCCCTGAAATATCCCCCAAATTAGTGCCAAAATAGGGAATCCCCGACGAGGTTCCAAGTTCCACCTATTCAGGTTTTTCTTCCTTGGAAAGGAAGCTCTCAATACCATACTCCAACTTCTCGTCTTTTGAAGATCAATTCTTAATCCATATGGCTCTCTCAAATAAAGCATTAGAGGCTCTTTCTCTTCTTGAAGTTTAATTACTAAATTATCTTCATCCTCACTTGCCTTCTCCTTATCGTTCTTCTCCAAGTTCATGGATGGCAAATCTAGAATGTCTTTATCATTGCTCAGGGTAATTACCATAGCACCAACTTTTGGATTTGTTTCTATATTGTTCCTTGATCTTCTTCAGTTAACGTGTTGGCTAATTGTCTTATTCTCAACCCCAATTTCCTGAATGATGCCTCTAAATCCTTCATCCCTAATGCTTGCTCCTAAATATTAGCCTCATTTTTATCAATGAACTTAGACACTATCTCCTCCAAACTAGGTTTTATATATTGATATAAATCTTGGGATTCAAACTTGTGGAGTGGCTAACACATTGAATATTGGTTTGGAATGGAATTTTGATTCCACCAAAAATAGGCAAGACAATCACACTATCCCGAGTAGTTGAAATTTTAGTATGAATTAGTGTGCCTATAAAAAATACAATCATAGTTAGTTTGTTCATATGGTTGA
Organism: Tamarix austromongolica; assembly: GCA_039764185.1. Taxonomy (NCBI): domain Eukaryota; kingdom Viridiplantae; phylum Streptophyta; class Magnoliopsida; order Caryophyllales; family Tamaricaceae; genus Tamarix; species Tamarix austromongolica. Next base: position 102,995,027 of record CM077816.1, on the reverse strand, counting down.
TAATATGGATTATGTACTTGATAGTATATGCTACAATGTTGTTCCTCACAATAATAACATCTAATGGCATCTACCTATATGTTAGTAATGATCAAATTATCCATTTTCTAAGATAGAATATCTAACTATGCATCTAACCACGCTAAACAAGAATTCATGACTATTAGCTTCCAATTCCTCAATAAAGTAAAATTACACTATGTTAGAAAACCACTAAATACAAGATTAGATGAGCAAAAATTATAGAAAAAAGGGGAAAATAAATAGGATAAATAAATTTCTAGTCGATGTAACAATGAAAGATTTAATATTAACAAGCCAAAGTCCCCGACAATGGTACTAAAAACTTAATAGCCTAAATTTTCAAGCACACAAACTCATTATAGCATGTCAAGGTCATATCCCATTGAGACTTTGTTGTTAAGAATTGATCTTTACTATTTCAACTATCTAGATAAATAAAATTTAGAGAGTAGAAAATGACTAACAATAAAATCAAATGGCAATACTATTGATAGTAAAGAATCTAATTACAAGCCTAAGAATGGATTATCGTCATAAATTGGTAATCAATTAATAATCAATTTAATTTTCAAATAATTATTTAAATCAAAGAGGGTCAAATAAACTAAATGAACTAATATCCTCTTCTAAACCCTAATATTCATACCTAATCTAATTTAATAACCTATTTTCATCGTATTATATCAAATTAAATCCATTACATTCTATGTTAAATAGGTAAAATTCCAAAAAGAATATAGCCTACTTTTATGATTTGATTCTCCCATTCAATTTTTATATACTTATGTCTAATCATATCGGTGATTAAACAACTCAACCATAAATGAAGAACTAATAAATGAATTCAAGAATTCAAGAAAACATAATAGAAATTAAACTAATTTGTCATTAATTAACAATTTAATCCTAGAAAGAAAAACTACTCACTCATAATTATAGTAAAATGTAAAAAATAAAATACAAAAACATAAATAACATTAAACATAATAAGTAACAAAAAAAAAAGAGAGATACAGATAGAGTCGTAGATTAAAAATGTTGGAATATGTTTTCAAAGATGAATATCCCAACTAAAATTAACATTTGAATCCAAGAATTCAAGGTACAAAGATTGGATTTCTAGACTATAGAAAGGAGGAAAAAAAATAATTTTCCCCTTCTCTCATCCAAAATAAAAGATAAAAATGCCTATGGAATGAGACAGATCTTGTGGGATCATGGAGTAATCATCATTTCACCATTATTCCAACCTCACATGGCTAGACCTTGTGGCATTCTTGCTTCAACTTCTTGACTCATTGCATGCTTTGTGCATAGCTCATGCACTAGTTACTCATGGTTTTGTTGTGCTGGTGCACTGGTCATTGCATGGTTGTGTTATGTTAGCGCACTAGACAACTTTTGAAAAAAAAAATCTCATAACTTCTTCATGCAGATTCAAAACAAGGTGATCTTGAATGTGTTGGAAATCTGAGAAGTAGATATATAACTTTTATTCCTTGCACTTGTCTAAATGTAGATTGTATCCATTAATGACTATAAATATTAAATGTAATTATCTCTAAAATTAATGATGTCATATACATGCTATTTTATTTACAATACCTTCTCAAAGCCTCCATATTAACTTGTCTTAACTATAAGTGCATCAATTAAGTGCACAACAAAATAAATACCAAAGAACGCAGTTTACGTGAATATAACAAAAAATCTAATAATATGATTAGAGAATCCATAAAAATATGTATATATCAAGAGTAAAAATCATCCAAATACTAGTCATTTTACTAATTTATTAGTAGCCAGTATGGGGATTATTTTCTCTAAGTCAAACAAGTTTTTGTTTGTTTAGGTCTGTTATTTCTTATGGGTTTGAGGATGGTAATCGTTTTCTACTTGTTGCCTCAAGGATAATTGTGTTGGTTTGGCTACTTGGTGTCCATTCTTCTTTACTTATTTATAGATTAGTGTTCACTTCTGAATACCTCAAGCCACTCTAAACTTATGTAGAAAAATGTTGATCTCATCTAGTGAATAACACAAACATTCATTAAGTAAATAATTCTTTTAAATGGGGTTAATTTTCTTACACCTAAGGTGTGTGTCTATATTTGATGTGTCATACATGGAAATATTATATTTGATGTGTCATATATATATATACATAGGGGCATATCTAGCGAGAACCCACCTTGATGGTGAGAACTGAGAATCACTCTAATTTTCTTATATTATTATAGTAGTTTTCACCACCTAGTGTGGATAGTTTCCACCACTTATTATGGACAGTTTCCTAACTTTAAATGTAAATATATAATCTTTATAAAAAAACTCCACTACTTTTTTGCTGATATTAAAATACTATAGTTTTATGAGAGACTTGTGATAGTTTCCTTCACCAACTAGAGGTAGTTTCCACCACCTACTATGGGCATTTTACTAACCCAAAATATAAATACCTAATATTTACAAAAATACCATCATTTTTTAGCACTCAAATACTATAGTTTTTTTAAAAACTTATAAAAGTTTTATTCACCTACTGAGAGTAGTTTCTACCACCTACTGTAAGTAGTTTCTAAACTTAAAATATAAATACACAATATTTACAAAAATAACACCACCCTTTTTTTTAATACTCAAATACTATAGTTTATTGATCTACTTACAATAATTTTTTACTAAGAGTAATTTTTGTCACCTAATGTAGGTAGTTTCTTCAACTAAGAGTGCTAGTTCTCAATTTTCATAGAGAGAGCTAGCTATCGTTTCATATTCTCCCAGTGTGTGTGTGTGTTTGTGTGTGTGTGTGTGTACACACATATATATATTCACAATAAGAGCCTATAATTTTTTTACCTTTTTTCATAATATAAGTCCAATTTTAAGTTTTAAGAAAATAATTATATTTATTAACTTATTCTCTTCTCCCTTATTAATATACTCCATCCATTTTACACTATAGGCCATATTTAGTTTGGGCACACTAATTAAAAAATAATAAATTTGAGGAAATAAAATATCTTTGATTACTAATATACCCTCACATGAAAATATTTTTGACAACTTGATCATTAATTAATAAAAGAAACCATGTAGGGTATAATAAAAAATATATATAGCATTTAAATTGTATGAACTTCTATGATATGATTTATATTTTAGAATAAATTTTAAAAGAAAAAGTAACATATATTATAAAATAGAGAAAATATAGCATAACAGTTTAATTTTTTTATTTTTAATTTGAGAATTATATTTAATTAGCTAATAATTAATTAAATTTTTAACATTTTTTAATATATGTGTCGAAAGATTTATTTGTTTATGTGTGTGTGTGTATTCCATGGGAAATTGTCACCAACAAAGTTAGGTTTAAAAATTGAAAAGGGAAAAATGCATGGGTAAGCTCAACGGTGAGAAAATTGATGAGTGAAGGGAGCTATGATCGAAGAGCAAATTACGGTACTGGGTATAAAAAGACAGACATACTCATTCTCAAATAATGCTTAGATCCGCATTAATAGGCAACACATATTCCCATAAATATCAGAATAATGCAGTACTATTATTATATATAGGAGTACTTCAAAAATTGGAAGGAAAAAAAAAAGTATAATGCTCCTAGCTAGCCTTTTTTAATTTAGTAGCTAGTATTTGTATTATGAAAATGATCGAGGACGGGGACAAAGGTTCTGTGAAGGGTTGACTTCATAGATTGGGCATTGTGGGGTGGATCTTTTCAGATCAATGCCATTTTTATAAAGAAAATATAAAATAATTGATCGATTTTTGTTTTGTTACTACAGTAGTAGTATTTTACAATTTGGTACGTAGGACCCTAGGCTAGGACCGAGCATTTCTCTGTCTTCTATGTGGTCGTTTTGTAATGAAATCAATACCAAAATGATTTTATCGAGTGGGTCTCGAGGCCGGTCATGTCATGTCATGCCATGCATGCATTTGTTGAGGAAACGCAAAACTGAAATACTCCATGAATCCATGATCTATTATATTGATCTATCCTGTTTGTTTATATTTTTAGGTCTGTTATTTGATTTGGGATGTTATAAAAGGCACATGTCATAGGATTAGATTATTGCTTCATTTGAGTTAACGCGATCTATTATTATTATTATTATTAAAAATAACTAATTTTTATTTACTGTTTCTCTTAAGGGTAGCCAAGTAACAAAGATTAAAAGATAGTACATTAAAAGATATTAATAAACATAAACTTATTTTAGTTAACAAACTTCACACCGCCAAGGTAACAAATAATTAATAACTACTATATATATATGGATGTATGTATGTATGCATATGTGTATGTCCGTATAAAATTATTATTATTAGTTATAAATAAAGTGTTTTATATTTTATGTGCATATATTAACTTTTAAGTATGATTCATATTGAAATTAAATATAAAGTTTGGTCATAAAAATTATTAAATATGTGTATCAAGTTAATATATTAATCTAATTATCTCTTCTATTATTTTTTTAATGGTAGAAATAGCTGTAGGATGTATAGGGTGTGTGTGTGTGTACAATAATAATAATAATAACAACAACAATAAATAATGGAAGAATAAAGATATATTAATTTGAATGTATATAAGTGTGATTATTGGGACAAGCACATTATAAATTTTTATAAACCACAATACCATTTAAGTTAATACGTGACTTTCAATTTATGTTTTTATATATCTTATTCCTTCTTCTATTCTCCTTCTGGATATTCATATACATTGAAGATAGAAGAGAGAATTAAGACTTCTTTTTAAAACCAATCATAATTTAAAAAGATTATAAAAGGTCCCTATTCCCAATCTCACGAAACTAACATGCACCATCGAGTTAAGGATTAAGGTAATAGAATCGCATAATTGTGTTTCAGTGATAAAAAATTTTCACTTTTGGTGCTACTAATTCCATCAATGGATGGAGGTAAGCACATTATAATTGCTATAATAAATATTGAAGCTCTTATCCCACATTAAAGTCAAATTTCATATGTTCAGGATTTGTAGAATTGATTTAATTTGTGAATGAACTCATAAAATTTGATTGTATTATATTTGTAATTCATGTCATATATGGTCTAACATTTGATATAAGAGCCACTAATGCCTCTATCTTAATTGAGTTAATCATTGGCATCGATTGTGTGAAGTTTTGGTTTTTCACGTCAAGCAAAATCATGAAAATCGCATGTCTGAAAATAAGCGTGGGAGGATCGTGTTTTTTTCTTCGACTCTAAGCAATCCTTAAAATTTAGATAATACATACATTTTTTTCTTAAAATGGGGGCCCCCTGTTTTTTCAACATGATCGAGTTGTCCAACACGGGCAACCCGTGTTAATGGACTTTTTTATTTGATTTTTATTTTTTCTCTTATGGTTATCTTCCCATGCATATCAAGGTTATGTTTGAAGAAGTTTCGATTGCATAAAGTATGTATCATGCATGATTAACATGATTAAAGTGATTAGGACTTAGACATATCAATCTTAATCATGGATAATCATGCATTCATGTATTTCCTTGATCACATCTAGATTTCATGACATTAATTGTGATATATTATGTATATATAATGGGTGTGGTCCCATAGGACCATTCATTAGCATGTGAGAAATATATTAGTATAAAATAGTAAGTCATTATTCTCAATTTTTCTACAGGGATTGAGGGTTATGGGATAAATTAATAGTTTTAATATTGAGTTACATAAGTTTATTTAAATTAAATACTTATCCCAAAGGTAATTATAATGTCTTTTGAGTCATGCTAGTTGCATTTTGACATGCTATACATTAGTAGAGTATGTATATAGGTGTGTTGGCTTCAAATTAGTCATGAGCATGTATGTATATTTAAATTTTGTGGCGAATTATCCTGGTTTATATTTGACTTTGATCATAATGTTGAGGTCTCCGAGCTAAAAGGGAAAAATTATAAGGTTTGGAAGGAGATGATTCTTCTAAAACTTATCTACCTTGACATGTATGAGGCTATTGAATATCCAAAGCCTGTGATAAATGAAGAAAGCACTGATGTGAAAAAGGTTGCACATGAGTGATGGGAAAAAACTAATTGCATAGGCTATATGTACATAAATACTAAGATATTTTCTTCTATCAATACTTAGTTGATCATCATCAAGATGTCAATAACTTTTCAAGGGCCATCGACGAATAATTCATCCATCCTAAAAAGGCTTAGCTAGTACCTTGATAATAAATTTTTCATCCATAAAGCTCACTACTATCAAGGGTGTATGTGGTCACATCATGAAGATGAGGATGTAACATCACAACTCAAGTTTCTAGAAGTTAACATGTCTGATGCATTCCTATTTCACTTCATCTTCAATATGATCCCAAGATAATACACACCATTCAAAGTCAACTACTGCACACAAAGGGATAAATGGTCAATTAGTAATTAATGACCATGTATGTGCCAAAGGGTGAATGGTTTTGATGGATCATGGGAGAATGTTGTGATGACAACCAAAGATAAAGAAACAAAGAAGAAAATAGGCTAAAAGAATACAAGCAATGTTGGGTTGACATAAATAAATAATCTAGGTGTTTTTTCCATAAAATGAAGAGACATATGAAGAATGATTGTGCTAAGTATAAATCCTGGCTTATCAATAAAGGTAATGTAATCTCTTTGGTATGTTTTGAATCTTATATAGTAGATACAAATCATGATACTTGGTTGATCAATTCGTATTATACAATCCATGTCTATAATTCCTTGTAATTTATAGCAAGGATGAGAGAACTAGTAGGCAATGAACAAAGTATATTTACTAATAGTTAGTTGTTAATGAAACATGCTCATGTAGGCTAGATATCTCTAGTAGTCATGTATTAATGCTATAAAAGACCTTTTATGTGCCAAGTTTTAGTAGAAACTTGATTTCTATTTCAATACTTGTACCGTTTGGATACTCATTTGTTTTCAAAGACAATTATGTTACTTTGTTTTATGAAAAAAAAAATCATGTTGGGTATGGTGCATTTTTGGAAGGTATTTACTCTATAGATTTGATTCATGATTATTCAAATGCTGTAATAAATTTGAATATTAGTTCAAAATGATATGTTATGAATGATGATTCATTAATGCTTTGACACAAAAGATTAGGCCACATTTTCATTGAGAGAATAAGGTGTGTGTACAATAATAATAATAATAACAATAATAAAGAAAAGAATGGAAGAATAAAGATATATTAATTTGAATATATATAAGTGTGATTATTGGGCCAAGCCCATTATCAATTTTTATAAACCACAATACCGTTCAAGTTAATATGTGACTTTCAATTTATGTTTTCATATATCTTATTCCTTCTTCTATTCTCCTTCTGAATATTTATATACATTGAAGATAGAAGAGAGAATCAAGACTTCTCTTCAAAATCAAGCATAATTCAAGAAGATTATAAAAGGTCCCTATTCCCAATCCCAGAAAATAGACATGCATCATCGAGTTAAGGATTAAGGTAATAAAATTGAATTATTATGTTTTAGTAATAAAAAAATTACACTTTTGGTGCTACTAATTCCATCAATAGATGGAGGTAAGCAAATTATAATTGCTATAATAATTATTGAAGATCTTATCCCACATTAAAGTTAAATTTCATATGTTTAGGATTTTGTGAAATTGATTTGATTTATCCATGAACTCATAAATTTTGAATGTATTATATTTGTAATTCATGTCATATATAGTCTAATATTTCATATCAGAGCCACTAATGTCTCTATCTTGATTGAGTTAATCATTGACATTGGTTGCATGAAGATTTGGTTTTCTACACTCAAGCAAAATCATGAAAATCATATGTCTGAAAATAAACATGAGGGCTCGTGTTTTTTTCTTAGACTCTAAGCAATCCTTGAAATTTAGATGATATATACATTTTTTTTATTAATTGCGATGTATTTCCTTGATCATATCAAGATTTCATGATACTAATTGCAATGTATTACGTACATAATGGGTTTAGTCCCACAGGACCATTCATTAGCATATGAAAAATATATTGGAATAAAATACTAAGTCATTATTCTCAATTTTTCCACAAGGATTGAGGGTTATGGGATAAATTAATAGTTATAATACTGAGATGCATAAGTTTATTTGAATTAAATACTTATCCCAAAGGTAATTCTAATGTCTTTTGAGTCATTTTAGTTGCATTTTGACATGCTATACATTAGTAGAACATGTATATAGGTGTGTTGTCTTCAAATTGGTCATGAGCATATATATATGTTTAAATTTTGTGGCAAACTATCTTGGTTTATATTTGATGTTTGATCTTAACATTGAGGTCTCTGAGCTAAAAGGAAAAAAGTATAAGGTTTGGAAGGAGAGAATTCTTCTAAAACTTATCTACCATGACATGTATTAGGTTATTAAGTACCCAAAGCATGTGATAACTAAAGAAAGTACTAATGTGAAAAAGGTTGCACATGAATGATGGGAAAATACTAATTGCATAAGCTGCATATACATAAATACTAAAATGTTTTGGTATATCAAATGCTTAGTTGACTATCATCAAGATGTCAATAACTTGCCAAGGGCCATTGATAAATAATTCATCCATCCTGATAAGGCCTTAGCTAGTACCTTGATAATAAAATTTTCATCCATAAAGTTCACTACTATCAATGGTGTATGTGAGCACTTCATGAAGATGAGGGATGTAGCATCACAACTTAAGTTTCTAGAAGTTGACATGTCTGATGCATTCCTATTTCACTTCATCTTTAATATAATCCCAAGATAATACACACCATTCAAAATCATCTACTACACACAAAGGGATAAATGGTCAATCAATGAATTAATGACTATGTATGTGTGAAAGGGTGAATGGTTTTGATGGATCATGGGAGACTGTTGTGATGATAACCAAAGATAAAGAAATAAAGAAGAAAATAAGCTAAAAGAATATAAGCAAAGTACCACCACAGGTTGACATAAATAATTAATTTAGTTGTTTTTTCCATAAAATGAAGTGATATATAAAGAAGGATTGTGCTAAGTATAAATCCTGGCTTGTCAATAAAGGTATATTATCTTTTTGGTATGCTTTAAGTCTTATATAGTAGATACAAATCATAATACTTGGTGGATCAATTCTTATTATACAATCCATGTTTGTAATTACTTGTAAATTATGGTAAGGATGAGGGAACCGGTGGGAAATGAACAAAGTATCTTTACTGATAGTGAGGTAAGTTCAGTTGTTCATGGAACAGAATCATGTAGGCTAGATATCTCTGGTGATCATGTATTAATACTATAAAAGAACTTTAATGTTCTAAGTTTTAGTAGAAAATTAATTTCTATTTCAATACTTGTACCGATTGAATACTCATTTTTTTCAAAGATAATTTTGTTACTTTATTTTATGAAACAAATCATGTTGGGTATGGTTCATTTTTGGAAGGTGTTTACTCTATTGATTTAATGCATGATGATTCGAATGCTGAAATGAATATGAATATTGGTTCAAAATGATGTGTTATGAATGAAGATTCATCAATGCTTTGACACAAAAAAAATTAGGTTTTATCTTTATTGAGAGAATAAGGAGATTGGTAAATGATGGAATACTTGGTACTATAGATTTTACTAACTTTAGCGCTTGTATAAATTGTATAAAGGACAAACAAACAAACAAATCTAAAAAATATGCTAATAGGAGTTATCAACTAGCTGAGATTATACATACTAACCTATGCAATCTTGATAAGAACTCACATAATCAAAAATACTTCCTCTCATTCATTGATGGCTACTCACGATACATGTAACTATACTTGCTTAACAATAAGCATTAAGTATTAGATTTTTTTTAAGGTGTTTAAAGCTGTGGTAGAGAAATAATGTGATAAGCAAATTAAAATCATAAGCTCTAATAGAGGTGGAGAGTACTATAGGAGATACGCTGAGGATGGATAAGTAGCCAGTTCATTTGCAAAGTTTCTTTAAGAGAATGAGATAGTTACTCAATATACTATGTCAGGTTCACCGAACTAAAATGGCATAGCTATAAGAAGAAACTAGACTTTGTTAGATATGTTGCAGAGTATGCTTATCAACTCCAATATTCATAGAGATTTATAGAATAAAGAACTTAGGATGGCAACATATATTTTAAACCAAGTTCCAACTAAAGTAGTATCTAAGACACCATTTGAGCTTTTCAAGGGTTGGAAGCCAAGTTTAAAATATATGCGAGTTTGGGGATGCCCATTTGAAGTAAGAACTTATAATCCATAAAAGGGAAGCTTGACCTAAGGATCATTATTGGGTATTTCATTGGATATGTTGAAAGGTCTAAGGGTTATAGATTCTATTATCCATCACATAACACTAAATTTATGAAGTCAATAAATGCTAAATTTCTTAAACATAACTTAACTAATGGGAGTGATCATGTCAGGGAACCAGTTTTTGAACATTCTTATCTAAAAGAGGAAGCTTCCACTTCATATGATAGAGTGACTTTTGTTCACCATACACTTCCAGTTCCGATCATGGTTAACAACAAGTTAATGAGGCTCCATAGGATGCTGACATAAATCTAATAGATCAGGTTGTTTAGGAACTTTATGAATTTGTTGAGCAATAAGCTATTGAGCAAGCTTATCTAAAGGATGTTGGGCTAGTTTTAAGAAGATCTAATAGGGAACTAAGGTCAGCTATATCTAGTGACTACTATGTATACTTATAAAATTCTAGTTATAAAATTTATGTTACTAATGATCCTAAAACCTTTTAACATGCTATGAGTAGTTCAAAATCCGAGCTATGGTATAACTATATGAAAGAAGAGATGAATTCCACAAAGGTTACTGAAGTTTGGGACCTTGTACCATTACCTGATGAGGATAAGCCTATTGGTTATAATTAGGTTTTTAAGACTAAGAGATACTCATTAGGAAATATTGATAGATACAAGGCTAGACTAGTTACTAAGGACTTCACTCAAAGAGAGGGAGATGACTACAAGGATACTTTATTTCTTGTGTCCACTAAGGATTTCTTACATATAGTTATGGAATTAGTAACTCATTTTAATTTTGAGCTACAACAAGTGGATGTGCAAATAGCCTTTTTGAATGATAAGATTGAAGAGGAGGTATACATGAAACAATATGAAGGTAAAAAACTTGTATGCAAGCTTAAAAAATACATATATGGATTGAAACAAGCCTCCCTACAATGGTATTTAAAATTTCACGGTGTCATTTCTTCATTTGGATTTAAAAAGAATGTTATCATAGGAAGGGATAGGTAGAGATTTTTCGGTTAAGGAAATTCACATGGTAGCATACCTAGTGACCCGATTACCAAATTAGTCCATTGAGTTAAAGACACCTAGGGATTTGTGGTATGGTAAGCCAGCTAATTACTTTAATCTGCATGCCTTTTGGTTGTCCTACTTACATTTATGTGAATGGAGGTAAAATTGAGTCAAGAGCCAAAAAGTGTATCTTTCTTGGCTTTACATCCAGAGTGAAGGGGTACAGCTTATGGAACCCAACTGTATTCAAGTGCTTGACTAATATGGATGTTATCTTCAATAAGTATGTATTACTCTAGAAGAATGAGTCTTATGATGGTGTATTTAAGGAATTGGAGTAAAATAGTGCTTTAGGTTAGACAAAGGTTGAGGTAGAGGTTGAGGTTGAGTTAGATGACAGATATCTTTCTGATAGACCCAATGTTTTTGAAGTGGGTGGATCCAAGAAATAGGAGGAGTAAAGGGGTGTTGCTCTAGGTATAGCATGGAGGATTGTTAAGCCTCCATTTAGGTATGGTTTTAAAGAATTTGTTAGCTATGATTTAACTAGTGCAAAGACTATTATTGATGTGCATGAGCCAACATCATTCTCAGAGGCTATTGAGAATTCTGATTCTTCTAAGTGGTGTGTTGCTATGGAAGAGGAGACATAGTCCTTATTAAAGAATCAAACATGGGAACTTGTAAAGGCGCCTAGGAAGAAAAATATTATTGATTACAAATAGGTGTTCAATTTCAAACAAGAGCTTCATGGGTTAAGAGACCAAGGCACAAGGCTTATTTAGTTGCAAATGGACTAGGTTAGATTTCAAGTGTGGACTATAATAAGGTACTTTCTCCTATGGTTAGACATGTTTCTATTCATACTTTACTTAAATTTATGGCTATACATGATCTAAAGTTGGAGGACTTGAATGTTGGAACTGCATTTTTACATTGCGAGCTCAAGGAGGATATTTATATGGGACATCATAATGGGTTTGTTGTTGAGGAGATGCATGATTATGTGTGCCTATTGAAGAGGTCATTATATGCTCTGAAGCAAACTCCTAGGTAGTGATAAATGATTTGATAATTTATACTTGAGCATGGTTTCTCTAGGAGTGAGTATGATAGATGTGTGTACTTGAAGGAGATGGTGGGAGGCTCACTTATGTATATTTTTCTATATGTTGATAACATGCTTATTGCAATAAAAGATATGTCTAATGTTGATAAGGTAAAGATAATGTTGAATAGTGATTTTGATATGAAGGATCTTGAGTTGTAAAGAGGACACTTGGCATGGAAATCATAAGAGACTATGAGTAGAAGTTTTTGTACTTGTCATAAGAATCTTATGTGAACAAGGTGTTGGAGAGGATTTATACGATAGATGCCAATACGGTGAGCACTCCATTGGCTACTCACTTTATATTATCAACTTTGGATTGTACCAAATCCAAAAATGAAGTGGAGTTCATGGCTACTATTCCATATTCGAATATTGTTGATTGTATCATGTACGATATGGCATGTACCCAACCTGATATCGCTTAAGCTATTAATGTAGTAAATCGATTTATGGAAAATCTGAGAAAGCTCACTAGTAAATAGTGATGTAGATTTTGAGTTACTTAGAGGGTACGACATCAGCTTGTACAAAGTATGGGAGATTAGCTGATTCGCTGGTTGGGTTCGTGGACTCTGATTATGGTGGAGAACTTTATAAAAGGAGATCCACCAGTGGATATATTTTGTTATCTTATTAGTTCAGCTATTAATTGGAGGTCTTCCTTATAGGAATTGAGGACCTTATCCACTACTAAGATAGAGTATATGGCTATGATTAAGGATTTTCAAGAAGTTGTGTGCCTTGGTAGTTTAGTACATGAGTTGGGGTTTGGTCATTATGCTCCAGTTGTTTGAAGTGATAGCCATAGTGTTATATGTTTAGTGAAGAATTAGAATCCTTTCCATCATCAAACAAAACATATTGACATCACGTATCACTTTATCTAATGTAATGTTGTCATCTTTATAGGAGGTGACGACCTTATCTACTACTAAGATAGAGTATATGGCTATGAATAAGGTTTTCTAGGAAGTTGTGCGCATTTGTAGTTTAGTACGTTAGTTGAGGTTTGGTTATGGTGCTCTAGTTGTTCAAGGTGATAGCCATAGTGCTACATGTTTAGCGAAGAATTAGAATTTTTTCCATCGTCAAACAAAGCATATTGACTTCAGATATCACTTTATCTAAGGCAATGTTGTTGCCGAAAAGGTTATATTAGAGAAAGTGGATACTTTTGATAATCCGTCCAATATGCTAACAAAGCCACTGACCATGGGTAAGTTCGAATGTTTCTCGAACTTGTTTAGTGTTCATAGGCCATGAGGTCCTTTGTTGGGCTAAGGATTTTTTGTAGATGTCTTTACATGTCATGCGTCATAAATACTTCATCTAAGTGGAAAATGATGAGATTTGACTTGGTATTTGATACATAACATAACATTATGTTAATTCATGCGGGTGTTGGAGAAATTTAATGTAGAATTGTGATTTCTATGATAAACATAGGGGCCCTGTGTTTATTAAAACGAGTCGTGTTTATTTACAAAATATGTTGATGTGAGTTTTGGGAAAAAAAAGTCTAGAAAAAGGAAATAAATACGAGGGTATCGTATTTTTTTTTATTTCTTAAACACGCATTTTTGGTCCATAAGATTTTTTCTGTTATAAAAAAATATATGAACAAATTCTAACCGTCAAGCTGTGTGAGCTCATTTCTTTTTCTACTCCATAAAATTCTACATTGTTAGAGAATTGTAGTTTTATATAATTGGTTGAATAATTTATTTAGTTATTTTATAATTACATAAAAATATGAATAAAGATCTCTCTATTTTTACCTCAAATATTCCATTTTATGAATGATTTATTAATTATTCATCATCTTATTAGTTTTTATTTTACTTTGGATCCATTAAATTTACGTTATTCCATATATATATATATATATATATATATATATATATATATATATATATATCAAAACTCAAAAAAGTATAGGATGCGTGTTGTAGGTAGAAAAGACGTAGAAATATTTTCAACCTTTCTTTTCTCCTCTCTGTAAGTTGTCATGATCTCCCTGCAGTGTACCAATATAAGAATGAAAAAATAATAATAATAAAATATAAAATAAATAAAAATAAATATTGATCTGCATACCTCGTCCTACGTCTCACGTGGAAAGAATGAAGATTAGGGCGATGTTCTTCGCAGCTCTTGACACTTCTCCGCCAACTGTTTACAGCTGAATATATATGTACGTTTGCCAAACGCCAATCGCCAATTGTCAATTGCCATACGGCCCATGCCTTTCTTCATCATGTGTATATATGCATGTCGTATCTCGAAAGGAAAAAAATGCAGATGAAGATCTTCTTCATGCCTAGACAAATTGTCAGTGCATGGAGATCATCTTCATGTGTATGCGATTTTGCTCGTCTTATATATGTACCATGCAATTATTTACTAGTCATGTACTCCATGTATATAACTATTTATTAGTTTACATTTAATAACCCTAAATACATGATATATGATTTATATAAGTAGCAACAACACAAAGTCACTATAATTTTGAAATGTGAAGGAAGGACATTCGAATCTAAAATCTCTAATATCTATTCAGAAGTTGATGTTTATCACTAAACCAAACTTTATCTGATGCAATATCCTCTATGTTAATTGTTCAAAAACAAAGATATGTTAATTAGTAGCTAATTAAGGGGTTGGTAGAATTTTCATAGAGAAGTAAAATTGAGTTCACATATTTATATACATCTTGATCTCTCCAAATTAACCTTGTTAAAAGCACAATTTTTTATTCAATTACCATTTCCGTACTTTGTTATATTTTATTCTATCTATAACACCTCGAATCGATACAACCAAGCGGAAGCTACCTTGGAGCGCTTTCGGATTGATCAGCAGACTCTACAGATCAACACGAGTCATTTTAATACGCTTTATCCTCACTCATACACTTTCCAAAAAAAATTAAAAAAATTTTTGAAACTTTCCGAGAGGGTCACCAATCCTGAAAATTATTACACGACTAACACGCTTAACTGTAGAGTTCTTAGGACAGAATCACCAAAAAGATAGTATACCATGTTGATATAAGTAGTCATATTAATTCTTATAACACTCCACTCAAATTGAAATATTACACTACCCAAGCTCCAATACAATTTTTTTTGTTTAATATTATTACAAGTATAGGGTTCATTTGAAAGGAGTGGTTTTCGGATCAAGAGATTTTGTTTTAAAAACACCTCATGATCTAAGCAAAAAAATATATATAGAAATGAAATTTATTATTAGAAATAAAACGTTTATCAACAAGTAATCAGCTTATTTATTTATAATTATGGGCCGTTGTCAAGAAATTACAACTTGAATGATCATTGACTTAATTAAGTACTCGTCCACCATGTGAATTCACTCCCAATCTCCCGTAAGATTATATGCAGCCGTGATACGTTAGGGTAAATATATAGTTGAAAGTTTGAAACTGCGCACAGAAAAGGAATAAGTACGACTATATATACATAGACATAGCATCGTTGAATTGAACTGTCCCCCTAATGTCTCACGTGAATAAGAAGTGTGGTGGTCCAATAAATATCACAGGTCGCAAGCAAAAGAGACAAAGAAATATTCTACTATACTATAATTACTTGATGCCATTATTTTTCTATTTTTTTAATTCAATTATAAATTACTAAATGTGGTTGATGATTTTAGTACGTACCTTGGAATAGGACTAGTATATTGAAATGAGAGCTATCAGGTCATAGTCTCGTATAAATAAATAAATGGAGTAGGAAAAAGAGATATGTTTGCTAGCTGATTGAAGCCATCACCTACTCATTTCTTGTCTCCGCTCTATATATATATATATATATAAATATTCGCGTTAAAATTTTCTTTCATAACCAATTCAACGCACCAAGAATTTCCAAGTAAAACATTCTTTGACAATTACTGTTTTTTTTTTTACTGTGCCATCGAGTAAATTGTCTATGCAAACATTAAAAAAAAAATGTCTCATGAGCCTGCTTAGGGACTGTTGCTGTCTAGCGCTATACTAGCTGCGAAAATGGACTGGTGTGGTAGATCGATATATAATTTAAGTTCTTACCTCTGTCGATATACTGCATAGGATTTGTAATAATTTTATTTATAAAGGAGCTGGATAAACAGAGATTCTTCTCTCATTCACGAGCGCTTGTTACTCCATTAATTATATTCCTGAAACAACCTTTCCGGCCCTCGCTTGATCCTCAATTGACTTTGCACAAAAATGGTGGGCGTACACAACCACCCGATATCGATCGAGAAGCTTTTGGTAGAGGACAGTGCATAGGTTAGACGAGCCCTTTTTTTTCTTTTTCTATTTCAACCCTTTCCTCTCACAAATCCATAGGATAAACTTTTCTGGCAGGAAGTTCTGTGTGCTAGTTTTTGAGCGTAACAATAAAGCTGGAACAATCATATATATAAGTACTATTTAGGCTATGGAAAAGTATATACTTACATCTCTGATTTGGAAAGTACCTTTAAGGTTTCCTACTCGATCACTTTCTTAGCCTAAATAGCTTTGTATGTCTATTGTATACTTTTCCATGGCCATAAATAGAGCTTAGATAAATAAATAAAACTAAGCTTTTTTGTTAGATGATCCTCTATCATCATATTTGTTCGCCATCGGGATGGAGTATTTGCATCGAAGCTTCCATCAGAAATGGGCGACCATGTTCGTGCTTTTAAGGGCGCCCCGGATGCAAGCATTTAAAAATAGTTAGCTTGAATACACACACATGTACTATAATACCTCAAAATTCAAGGGAGTATTATAAGGATTGATATAGTTTCTTATATAAACAAAGTATACCATCATTTTAGTGATCACATCCTAAGAACTCCACAATTAAGCATACTTGGCGTGGAAAATTTTTAGGATAGGTGACCATCTTGAAAAGTTTAAAAAAAATTGAATTTTTTTAAGAAATACGTGAGTAAGAACAAAGCGCGTTAAAAGAAATATTTTGATCTGTGGAGCCAACCAATAAATCTAAAAGCACTATAAGATAGCTCCCATATGATCATATCGACTCGGGGTGTACTCTTTGTCCAAAACCTCCTACACTTTTGTAATAACAAATTTAAGGGTCATTAAATGCATAGAAGAGAGCCTTGAATATTTTGCTTGTGCCCTAGCTAGGATTAAAATCAAACCTAGAAAACGCTACGCATATATATATGTAATTCTTTGAAGTTTCTAATAGGAAAAAAAACCACGGGTCCTTGGGTATGAGGAGGGGGTTTTTTTACTTTTCGTTATTAGGGTGTGCCACTTTGATTTTTCGTTCTAATAGCAACCTTAGTATGATTGGTTACGTTTAATTGAAAGTACTATGCCTTCCCCAGACACAAGATGTTTTGAGGGGATCTTATGCCATCGATCTTTGCATGCGATGCTAAAGCTTATCACATCTTGTTGTTATTATAATTATTATTTATGTATTTATTTTGCATGGTTTCGTTGCTTCTTTTAGTTGGTGCAAGATTTAACTCGTGGAAAATATGTT
Organism: Tamarix austromongolica; assembly: GCA_039764185.1. Taxonomy (NCBI): domain Eukaryota; kingdom Viridiplantae; phylum Streptophyta; class Magnoliopsida; order Caryophyllales; family Tamaricaceae; genus Tamarix; species Tamarix austromongolica. The sequence continues at coordinate 102,977,002 of CM077816.1, read as the reverse complement.
ATCCTCTCAACTTGCAGCGCCAGTTGTTATTTTTTTTTTTTTTTTTTAGCAATGGTTGGTTTTTTGGTTTCCTAAGAGAAGAGGCATATCAAGTACACTTTGATGTGTTCAGTTGCTGTAACAAAACTCTATACTATGCGGGATGTTTTGCTCAAACCCCCACATCCAGCTGAATGTTGATGCTAAGCCAATTAACAGCATGAATTAATGAGGAACTTTGTTTGGCTTGAATATATAGATTGCCTTAGAGTTTAGTAGTCTGAGGGGAACCGGATGTCCTGTGTTTGGGTTTGGGTAAACTGTAACTCTTTGCTTGGCTTGTGTCATCTTCTGTGTTGACCCAGATCGATGGTGATGTTCTTCGTATACATATTTGGCGTTACTCCAGTAGACTAACCTCATGTACAATCATGTGGGGCTATGCATAAATAGAATTTACGATGATGTGACATATATCCCTTTGAATTTCCTTGAGATTGATTGTTAAGTTGTCGCGTTTACATTCTTTGTAATAGAATTTACTTATTTACCATAAAAATAGGAGCATTTTGCATAACTTTTGGTATTGATTTAGTAATCCAAGCTCGAATTAGATTATGACCTCACTTGTTTTAGAACTAGCTTCTTAAAGTTAATTTGCACATTTGATTCATTGGCATGTACAATTGTAAGATAATAATATCATACATCATCGTACAAACAACAAATGTCATATAAACTAATAGAATTTTTTACTAGCTAAACGTTAATATAATTTGTTATCGAGTATGTAAATAGCTATTAATTGCCAAATAGAGCCTTCTTGTATAAGTATTATAATGGTAATAATAATTATTATTATTATTATTATTATTATTTATAAAGAACGTATGAAAGGAAGTATAAATCATCGTATAAGCGTCAACACTATAAAAGTATTTTAATACGTTTAGAAATAAAAAAAAATTTAAAATTTAGGATCTTTGATAGTCAAATCCTGATATTAATCACTATATCAAACCTTATTGGGTAATTAAATAGAGCCATCTTGGGTACTTTCTTTTTTATTTTTTTGGTCTTATACATATAATGGAAACTAATTAACTAATTAATTATGCGGAAAGTTATTCCTATTGCACGATTGTCTAATTGAGACAGTATTCCGCCTTGCGAAAGTTTTAAAATGCGAAGATGGGGCCTAGGGTTTCAGTTGCCACACTGTTTTTTTCTGCATAGAAACTGTCAAACAACAAATCTGTTTTGTAGCTAGATACATAGGTGAAGAGCCCGCCCCCCATGTTTGATGGAATTTCCAAGCTAGCGAGGCCCCTTAACCTTGTCTGCTAAAATATTATATCTGTCTCTTCTGTCCTGACCTCACTTGGGTGGAGGAACCAAAGATCAAAAGAGATAGGATTACAGACAGAGAGAGAAAGCAAGAAATAGTAGAGAAGATGCTACGTACGTACCTCAACCAAAAAAAAAAAAAAGGGGGGGTCTTCGCTTCTTAATTAGCTCTCTAAGCTAGGGAGCTAGCTACCCCGGCCATCAAAATTAATTAGACCCTTGTATGTTCTTTTAGATATATGCATCATGATATACTCGTTTTTGTATATATGAAGCTAATTCTCAACTTTTTCCTCTTCCTTTTTGGATCCCTAGCTAATCACCTTTCTATTACCCGATTATCATATTCTTAATAATAATATTAATTCCATAGCTCGGCTGGATCGATTGTCCTCAAAAAGTGAAACTCCATCTTTGGATATTTGAGTCATCATAGATAGATCCAGCGGAAGCATCGATAGGGAGATGGATCGAGTTTCATTAATGGAAGGAATCAGCAATACTCAAAGCGAGTGTTCAAAAACGAATAACGGGCGGCCGTGCAATAATTATTTGTACCAAGAAGAAGAAGAAGAAGAAGAAGAAGAAGAGAGTGATGAGAATGATGATGATCAAGAGGGGATTTGGAAGAGGAGTAGAAATGGAGGAAGCTCCAGCAATAGCACAGTGGAAGAGAATAACTGCAGTGATCATGATCGTGGGAAGAAGACAGGTACCACATCGTCGGTTAGGCCATATGTTCGATCTAAGATGCCAAGGCTTCGTTGGACACCTGATCTTCACCTTCGGTTTGTTCATGCTGTTGAAAGACTTGGAGGACAAGAGAGTAAGTGCTAATTAATTGTTTGTAATTTTAGATATTTTGATTACAATTAAGTGTTGTCTTCTTCTTCCCTTTTTCCTCTCCTTTTTGTGGTTTGGGTGATTGATTAATCATGCCTGATAATTAGTAATTAAGTTATAGTTGGATTGACGTTGCTGAAAAGAAGTAAGAACAAACTAGAGTAAATTAAGACATGATTTTCACACAGCAATAAAATCCAAGATCACCAACATCTAGTATGGATCTCGTCTTTTCAAGGATCATATAATACGTGATCGATGGTTTAAATTCGATCATTTTAGATGCTACTAATTAATTGTTACATGATATATAATTTATTCCTATTTTTCTTTTTTTTTACCTCCTGGTCGGGGGTGGTGTTCAGGGGCAACTCCAAAGCTAGTTCTTCAACTTATGAACATCAAAGGATTGAGCATAGCTCATGTCAAGAGTCATCTTCAGATGTATAGAAGCAAGAAGGCAGATGATCAAGACCAAGGTACGTGTCTTTACTTCAATCTAGCCTAGCTACCATTCAAATCAATCTGCTAGCTATATAGTATTACCTTTTCCAATTTTTTTCTTTGTTTCCTCGTCCTCGTCGCTGCGGCCGTGATCGTCCACGCGAGAGATCGATAAATCTATACGTACTATGATGATCGATTTAGAATTTTAGGGCTCTAATTAATTCAATCAAATGAAACACACATGCATACGGATGATGGTAATTAACTGACGGATATCGATCAAGTTATGTGTTTAATTAATCTTGGGACTAATTACGAGCAATATGTGCATATATGTATATATATACATGGCATACATGCAGTGTTATGTGATGAAAGTCGACATCTATTTGAAGGCGGTGGAGATCGCAACATCTACAACCTTAGCCAACTCCCCATGCTCCAAGGCTATAATAACCAAAGATCTACCGCCGGCTCTACTTTCAGGTAGTTATAATATATAGTTCGTTAGTAATAATTCATAAAGATTTACAAGTATTCATGTGATCGATCCTGATCCGTACAATAATTTTCTCTTTCTTTCTGCCTACCCCCCACCCTTCTTCCCAACAAAAAAAAAAGGTTTGGAGATCATCATCCGTATATCAATAATACTTGGAGAAGCGGTACCCAGCAGAAGCAGATGGTGAATAATAGCAGTCCTATGATTAATTCCAGCCGAAGCACCAACGTTAACGTCGATCACCATCATCGTATGAGGGCAGCTGCTGGTGGACTACTACTAAATAGCTCAATCACGTCCGAGAGCAGCAGGATATTTGGAGGCAGTTGCGCCTACGGCACCATCAATAATGCACCGGTACATCATCATCATCATCATGAGGCGGCTGCTGCTGCTGCTGCTGCTCGTCCAAATCATTATTTCGACCGAGGATTATCTATTTCTTCTCTCCGGAAAACCAACGAAAAACAAGCAGTACTGCTGGATATCAACTCTGCAGCTGGAATATTGAACCGTCATAATGGCCATATCATAAGACAACATGAAGAGGAGCAGCCGAGGATCGGTCGACCGCTGATATTGCAACAACAGCCTCCTGTAGCGGCGCCGTGCGTGGTTACTAACAGGAGCAGCAATAATAACGTGGTGTCACAGAACTCGGACGTTGCGGTGCTTAGTCTTGAAAAGATCATGAGGATGCCTTGGACACTCAAGAGAAAGAGGGGATTAATGGCTGCGGGATCAGAATCCGATCACCGTGATGAGCAAATTGATCTGGACTTATCTCTCAAACTTCCAAAGAGAGAAGATGAGAAAGCACGGGCCGGATCAGACGATCGAGGATTGATTCCGGCCGACGTAGGGGAAGAGGAAGAAGGGATGGTGGATAGCAGCCTGTCATTGTCGTTGCTGCAGCCTTCATGTTCGCTATCAAATAATTACAAGCTGAAAGGAAAGGACGAAGGACTAGGAGGCGGTAATAAGATTATTAATGTTATCGAAAGGGAGGAGGTTAATGCAAAGGGGACAAGTACTCTTGATCTGACTATATGAATATTTGTTCAATTCTAAGTGAGATCCTGAAGTACTTGTCCTTAATTAATTAGCATCCTACGCGCGCACAGATCATCGTTGATGATCTTTCACAATCATCAATTGTAGTAGCTTAGCATGTTTGCGTTTCCTCTATAACCCCGGTTAATGTTCTGCGTACCAAGTACCATCATACGCGATTGGAGGTAACATGTCCTCTAGTTTTAATTAATTAATTATTTAAAGCACTCTATTCCTCTTCTTCATTTTTATCTTCTCCCCCTCCCCCTCCCCCTCCCCCTCCCCTAGATTATATATAAATCATTATTTTTTTATTAAAAAATCATTTATTAGTTTTCAAAAAAGAATATAAATTGTTTAAAAAAAATTATAGGAAGTGGATATTTATTTTTTAACGATAAAGAAGAAGTGACTGCTAACTACCCTAATACAACAGTTGGAATTCTGATGGAGATTAGATTATGAGAATAGAAATAATCGGCATATAAATATTGATTGATTGATTATCTATATTATCCATTGAAAATAATCCGCTGCTGTTTTTATTTATTTACACGTGAGTTAGTCTATAAAGGAGAGCGTAGAAACTATATGGGAATCGAGGAAGAAAGGAAGGGAAAAAGAACTTCTCTAATCTTTACCCGATAATTCTAATTAGGTAGCTACCTACCTTTGTTCGTAGTCAATTTGAAACCGATGTTAGTGAAGATTAGGCCTGTTCAATGGGTTGGGTTTGCCATGGTAAGCTATAATCCAACCCATGAACTTAAGTTATAATATAAGTGGGTTGGGTTATTATTTTAAATGAGTTATTATGGGTTGAACCCATATACATATTATTTAAACATGAGTTAGTTTGGGTTTAAGTATAATTAGCCATGGGTTGCCATGGTAACCCATAAGCTGAGAATATCTAACAACATGAACTTAAAAATTTCGAAAGCTTTTTCCGCATCCGATTTCAAAATTCCGCTCGGATTTTTCGTCGGTGAATCCGATATTTCCGGCTCTGAGGACTCTAACGCCGGGGTATTTGGAAGGAGAAGCACGTCTAAGAAACCAGTTTCTTGATTTCAAAGAAGATAGGGACGAGAAAAAACGTAAAAATATCATTTTTAAAATATCTAGGAAACGGAGATGGTACATATATACATATATATATATATATACATCTATACACATATATGTATATGTATATACATATATTTAAGAGAAAAATATATATATATATATATGTATGTATGTATATGTATGTATATATATATATATATATATACATACATATATATATATATATATATATATATATATATATATATATATATGTATATGTATGTACATATATTTAAGAGAAAAATATACATATATATGTGTATATATCTATATACATATATACATATATATGTATATGTATATACATATATTTAAGAGGAAAAAAATATATATATGTATGTATACATATATATATGTATATATATCTATATACATATATATATATATACATATATTTAAGAGAAAAAAAAACCTTTGACGAGTCAATTAATTGGCCAGAGTAGAGAAGGTCAGAGGCAACACTAGCGGCGGAGGAATATGACAAGCAGTTATGTTACAGCGACATTGCACGGAGACGGGGCGAAAAAAAAAACGGAAAAATATCATTTTTTAAAAATTTAGGAAATGAAGACGGTAAGAAACGTAAAAAAAAAATTATATATATACATATGATATACATATATATATATAAATAAATTAATTAAATCTACTAAAATTAAGAGGAAAAAAACTTTGACGAGTTAATTAATTACGCAGAGTAGCGAAGGTCGGAGGCAACACTGGCGGCGGAAGAATACGGCGAGTAGTTATGTTATAGTGGCGTTGCACGGAGACGGGGACGAGAAATAACACAAAGATATCATTTTTTTTTATAAAAAATCTAGGAAATGAAGACGGTAAGAAACGTCAAAATATATATATATATTAAAATAAATTAGATCTATTAAAATTAAGAGAAAAAAAAACTTTGACGAGTTTATTAATTGTGCAGAGCAGCGAAGGTCAGAGGCAACACTGGCGGCGGAGGAATATGACGAACAGTTATCTTACAGCGGCATTGCACAGATATGGAGACGAGAAAAAAACGCAAAAATGTCGTTTTTTAAAAATTTAGGAAATGAAGACAGTAAGAAACGTAAAAAAAATTTATATATATATATTAAAATAAATTAGATCTACTAAAATTAAGAGAAAAAAAACTTTGACGAGTCTATTAATTGCGCGGAGTAGCGAAGGTCGGAGGCAACGCTGGCGGCGAAGGAATGTGGCGAGTAGTTATGTTACAGTGGCATTGTACCGAGACGGGGACAAAAAAAAACGCAAAAATATCATTTTTTAAAAATCTAGAAAATGAAGACGGTAAGAACCGTAAAAAAAAAATTATATATAGGGATGAGAAAAAAAACTCAAAAATGTCATTTTTTTAAAAATCTAGTAAATGAAGACGGTAAGAAACGTCAAAAAAAATTTATATATATATACATATACATATAGATATACATATGTATATAGATATATATGTATACATATACATATATATATATACATACATATATATGTATATATATATATATATTAAAATGAATTAGATCTACTAAAATTAAGTCTACTTGTATTCTATTGCTAAAAATAAAAAAAATTCTCCTATTCTATTTATTGAGATTCCGAAATCCAAAAATCACTTTGACCGACTAACTTAATCATGTCATGTGCATGGAATTTAAGACGAGGAGTTTATATCCTCTTGTTTCCATGTACGAATATCGTTCGAGTCATGTCGTAAATGATTTCTCAAAAATAGATTTCATGAAACTATTATTATGAGTTGTTATTTCCTTTTACAAAAATATTCCCCCCAGTACATTGATAATTTGGTTCGACATTTTTTTGGATAATATTTGTTTTTACCGTTTAAGTGATAATAAATAAAAATACGAAAACGTATGTTTAAGCTTATCAGTGATATTCCATTGTGTTTATGAATTTATGTTAATTAAATTATGTATTAAAAGCATTTGAAATTCCTCTAAAAAAGATTTCGGAAAATTTTTATCTTTTTTAAAGAAATTTTTATAAAGAAGACAAATATACTAAATAAATGTGATCATCGTTCTTTTATAATATGTTTGACACTTGACATAATTATTTTATTATATTGAAGGTAGTGGTTGTGAATTGAAGAAAAGGGAAAAAAAGAGAGGAAGGAAAATAATTGTAGTAATTGTGGTGGTGGTGGTGGAAGTGGTGTTAGTAATGGTGGTGGAAGGGATGGTAGCAATGGTGGTTGATACGGTGATAGTAAAGGTCAAGATAGGCTTGTTTGTATATATACTAACCCACGCTAACCCATGGTTAACCCGTATAACCCATGAGTTATGATGGGCTGGATTAAAAATTATTAATTATTTTCTACAACCCATCGTGGGTTAGACCATGGGTTATATAAATTACATGGGTTAAGATACTATGGGTTGGGTTAAACCATGGCCACCCATTTGAACACCCCTAGTGAAGATAGATGATATGGGTACACGAGTCATAGAAATGGCCAAGTCATGTCCTTCCAAAAATAAAAGAAGGGTTAGAGCCCCGTTAAATTTACACTTCATTTGTAGCGCAAATGCTCCGAAAAAACACACACACGCACACTATATATATATATATATATATATATATATATATATATATATATATATTGCTACGTTCGTCTATGTATAGCATTACTCTAATTAATCCTTAATTTGTTTGTTGGCTTTCGTTTGTCATGTATGTTAGCTTTGCGTTTGAGAAACATACGGTGGCATTTCCGAGTATTTAGAGTAGTTCCCAAGGATTATACAACTCCGTTAAATGTTCAATCGTCCACTACCAACGCATCAAGCATGCCAAGAGAATAGCCCCATATTTCTTTCTTTCACAATATAGATGTTATTCATCAATTTTTAAAGATCATAATGCCATTGATTCAAGACTTAAAGCTTACCTAATTCTTCCGGTCAAGATAAAATGTTATCTGAATTAAATTTGAAATAGAGTAAATATGTAATACTCCAAAATTTTATCTAATCTTAATCCCGATTAATTTATATTTTAGTTTAATTCTAATCCTAACCCCAAATTTATTTATTTATTCCTTTCTTCTCTATTCAACCCTAGCTAAGTCTTTTTCTTCCTTTCTTCTCTTCTTATTTCTCCTTCCCCTTTCCCCATCTCTATTCACTGTCCAACACCATTGCAAACCCCTCCTCCCTAGCTATGTCACTCCTAGCTACAGCCTCTACCTAGCACTAGATCCCCCAGCCGCAGCTCTCCACTGTTCCCCTTGATGTTGCTTTATTCTTCCTTCATCACCCTTCTCGGTGTAGCCCTTTTTTCAACCTCATCGTGCAACCCAGTTACCAACCCACTTTCCCTAGCCCTAGTTACCCCTTCGACACCACTTGCCTCCCTCTTCACCGCTAACTCCTCCACATCACCACTCATTGTGCACCAAACCCACCACCAAATCCTTCATGCATTGCCCAACTAAAAAATGCATGGGCAACGTGAGATTTTCATTAAAAAAAATTCAATTTTTCAACATTAGGAGTATTTTGGTAATTTTTAATTTAAATATATTTTCATAAAAAATATTATTTTATTTGTTAAATATTAATATAGTTAATGTGGTATTATTTTTAGGTACAAAAGATTGATTAGTGGAGCCTAATAAATGTTAGTAGGTTACACATAATATGTGTTTTTATTAAAAATCAGGCAATCCCTACACTCTACTAAAATGTGAGATGTCGCATGATAGCATATATAGGTTTTTTGATGTATAAATTTTATTAAGTAGGCTCGTCATGTTGAAATTATTTGCCTGATAATGCTAGTACAAAATTTGGTAAAATAATCATGTAAACTTGTGTAAATTAATATGTGCATAAAAGTAGGTTAAAATGGGTTCAATGGAAAAAAATAAAGTACATATGTCATGTATGTCTCATATGATAGGTTTTAGTGACTACTGTCTATTTGATATGATTATCATATTTTGATCATCGCATGAATACTTAAATATGTTATACCATATCCTGCTATAATGCTTTATATGTGTTTCATGTGAATTTTTCATATTAGTTTTGTATAATGGGTTACTTAGTACCAGTATACTGAAGGATCTATTTTCATGAGTCCTTGCTCATTCAATAGGCAGTAGTATTTGTAGGTTAATTTGTGAGATTAGTTAAAGGCTAATACCTAGGTTAAGAGTTAAGGCTATTCGGTGTTTTTCCTGATATCTTTTGATCCAAATGCTTATTATACCTAGAGGTGGCAATCGGGTTGGGTGGGTCGGGTTGTAGCAGGTTGGGTCATCTAGAGTAAAGTTATTTCGGGTCATTTGTCTTTTGTGGGTCGTTGTAGGTCAGGTCAAATCATTTTAGGTTCAGATCAGTTCGGGTCATTGCATTGTTTATATAAGGTTGGTTCCGGGTTGGGTCGTTGTAGTTTCGGGTCATTTTGGGTTAATTTGTTAGGTCGGGTCGGATTCAGGTTAATCAAACTCGGATTTGGGTCATTGCGAGTTAACTTGAGTGATAGGGTCAGGTTGGCTTCAGGTCATTTTTTGGTTAACTTGATTGGGTGGGTTTGGATTTTTTTCGTACAATTTAACAAATTGGTCCTATTGGGTTTGAGTTATGTTGGGTAAACTTGATAGGTCGGGTTATTTTGTGCAATTTGACGGGTTCAGTTCAAGTAGTTACGGGTTAACTTGATGGGTCGAGTCTGGTCGAGTTTTAATAGGTTGAGTCAAATTTGGGTCTAGGTAATCTTAATTCATACACATTACATTAGGTTAAAATTATAGAAGATGAAAATAAGTGAAATGGGAAAAAAATGATATAAAGATATTGTTGTATATTTGAATTAAATATTTAAATCTAAATTCTCATAATAAATGAGTCCAATAAAGTCTATGGTGTGCTTAATATACCAATTAACAATAAGGCCCTATTTTTCTTATCTTATATCCAAATGATATTAGATTGGCATCGGTCAAATAACTCTAATCTAATAATAGACTAGTACCTATATAGTTATAATAGTAATAATAGGATTAATAATAATAATAACATATTGAATTTTAATTTAGATAATATTAATACTTATAAGATCATATATGATCTAGTGGAATTAGAAAATTTAGATTCTAAAACCATGATAAAATATTACAATATTACATTAAGAAGAAAATCATATAGAAATGTATAATCTCACTTGAAAATTATTGAAGAATATTGCTCCTAAAATTTAAACTATCTATAACTATATTCAAAAATATTAAGAATATGTATATTCATTTGTTAATAATACAACTATACATACTTATACATATTTATAAAAAATTTCCTAATTTACACTTTTTTCACATCAATGAAGTCATTATATTTCTATTTACCAGTTTTCTAATAATAATAAATCAATTAGGATCTATTATTGCATTTACAAATATAAAATTAAGTTAAATTTGACACAATTTAAACTTCAAATTGTGGTCCATAAACTATCTTTCTAATTTCTCTTTGGCATTTTTTATATTTTGATATGTTAAGAATGATATATATTGTTCATACAGTGTAACATATCAATATAAGTGTATAACATTAGCAATTACATTATCTCTTTTTTTTAGTTGATCAATAAATTATTTTCAATATGAGTCTAAGGTAGGATATCCATACTACTCCATATGGCATACGAGTATTTTAAAATAAAGAAAACTATTATTGTTCAAATATTTGATTACTTAAAAATATATAATTTTATAAAATAAAGGTGATCATAATATGAATATACAATGTATAATTATCATTTATTATATTGTAAATATTAGAAATAATCATAAAATTACTAGTACAAATAAATAAAATAAGAATATTAGATCCACTTTATTTTTACAAGTATATAATGAAGATATTTATAAATTCTAACAATTAAAAAATTGTATGATTCAATCTAACAAAGAAATAGTTTAAAAAACTATAAATTAACTATAAAGTTCAAAATGATAATTAAAAGATACCATATAGTTTAATAAAAATAACTATATTCATTGTTTTACACAAAAATAAATATTATTTCTATGACATAGAACTTAGATTTTTCATAATCCGATACACATAAAGTTAAAATTATAGAAGATGAAAATGAGAGAAATAGGCAAAAAAAAAGGGATATAAAAATATTCTTGTATATTTGAATTGAATATTTAAATCTAAATTCTCATAATGAGTGAGCCCAATGAAGTCTATGGTGTGTTTGATATACCAATTAACAATAAGGCCCTATTTTTCTTATCTTATATCCAAATGATATTAGATTCGCATCAGTCAAATGACTCAGAGTTTGTGCCTTGAAGGTCATTTTGATGTTTTTTTTTTATTCTATACAGCCTATAGGTTGTAACTTGTAAGTTTATAACTTATGCATGAATTATGGATGTTATCGGAGAATTCTCTAGATATTCTAATTTTCTTAAGTTGTTGTTGGACATAGATATTACTTGTTGGATTTTGTGGATGATAATAGATACTACTATGATCTTCTATTAAGAGCTTCTTCAAATAGGTGGATGTAATGGAATACTTTTTAGATATTATTTTACAGGCTTACAACTGGATGTTTGCCTTTTTTTATTTTGATTTTTAGTTTGTTAACAATATATCTTATTTGTTATAGAAGATGTTGGAAAATTTTAGAAGATATTATCATTTGTCAGGTTAAATAAGTTTGCTAATACATAAATTATTTTATTTTATATAAAAACATGGAGTAATAATTAAAATGATTCGAATAAAAAATTGATACTAGTTAGTTATTAACTTGTTATACATGTCATGGATGATGAATTAGAGGAACAATGTTATTTTACACCATAAGTAATACCATGTAATATAATAAATCAATAATTTGCTAATTTTCTAGTTGAGTAATATTAATAATTATATATATAAGTTCATTTGATATTAGAGTACATGTGATGTTTAAAAGTTGTGAACTAGTAAAAGTAGTTAGACAAAGAAGATAAAAGATATTGAAAAGTTATCTAATATACACCTTCACCACCAAAATTACTCACACTCATTACCCTCGTAAGTAAGTATTAAGTTTGATTTCATATAAGCATGTAATTAAAAATATATTATTAATTTTTACTTGTTTATTAAATTATTACTATGACTTTGTAATGTTGCATTTTTGTGTGAAAAAATCATTAGGATATCATTAATAAATAAGGATGTCTAGGTTAAAAATATGAAAAATAAGTATAATTTATAAAAAATAATACTTTTAAAAGCTTTAAATGAAAAATAAAATATGTGTAATTTTTTATTATTATAATAGATTTTTATGTTTAGTCCGGTCAACGCTAGGTCGGGTCACCAACGAGTTGGGTCACCGCTGGGTCAGGTTAATGCCGGGTCAGGTCTATGACGGGTCATAGATTGGGATTGGGTCGGATTAATTATTATTAGGTCAGTGCCGGGTCAGGTTTGAGTCAAGTCGGGTTGTTAAACTTTTCAAGTTTTAATGGTTTGGCTTCCGCTCGGGTCAGGGTGGGTTGGGCGAAGTAGGTCAGAAAACCAGTTTTACTTGTACCCTTAAGTCTTTATGTATTTTTATTCCACTTCATTAACCACTACCATTTGGTTTTATTTGAAATGATATTAAGTTGCTTTAATTCTGTCTACTCTAATTCTTATAACTATATTATTAATTTAAGTAACATTTACCCATGGCACTTAGTATAAAAATAATAGAAGATACTAGACTTATGCTAGGTGTGATGATAACACCTACTATTTTTTAAACTAGTGCTTTCATAAATTGAAATTTTTAAGTGGTAAATTTGGAGGTGCTACACCCTAGCTATATCTCTATGTATCCATATGCATGTACCCCTCCCTGACCCTCGCCTCTTCCCTTCATTCGTTTCCATTCCCCATCAATAAGAAATAGCCTAGTTGAGCCCCCTTCATTTCCCTTATGAGTCATCAATATAATACCCCAAAAATTTTGAAAACCAATATTTTAATAAATAACTTTTATTTGAAATAAAAATAGCTTTTAAAATTATTTATTTTAATTATTTTATGGATTTTAGAGTATGTAAATTTGGATAAGAGTATTTAATAAATTAAAAATAAATATTTTTCTATTTATCATATTATTTTTATTCAAATAATTTTCCAAACTAATATTTTACCAACTTTATCCTTTTTAAACTAATATATTAGACTATAATGAATTAAATTATTAAATTAAATAATTTATCAAGAATATTACATTTTATGATTTTATAAATTAATTTACTTTATTTTCTCTATTTTTTCCATTTCCCATTTTACCCTTTTTCCCCTTTTTTTCCTTTTTTTTCTCTTCTTCTTCCCTTTTCTCCCTCCCTTCGGCCGCTCGGCCTGACCAGCCCTCCCCTACGCACTGGGCCATTGGCCCATCTCCCCCCTCGCGCGGGTTGTCCCCCTTCTCCTCCTCGTGCGCCGTCCAGCACACCAGCCCGTCCCTCTTTTTTTCCCATATTGGAACGGCCGGCTTACCTCTTTCTTGCGCCGGTCCAGCCGCCCGCCAGCTCTTCTTCTTCTCTTTTCTTCTATTGCCCCGATCTGCTCCCGTCCTCCATGCACGCCCGACCACCGCATGCAACTGCCGCCGCCTGCCACCGTACCTGCCCCCTGCTACTCCCTCTCTCTACCCAGTCCTTTTCTTTCCTATTTCGAGCCAAACTACCCCCCTACACCCTCCATTCCCGCCTGAATTCTTTCCTTCTTCTTCCCTTCCTTCCCCCTGCCAACCAACAGCCCTACCGCCCTTTGTCCTCTCGCCGGCCAGCCACCTGTCCCCTCTCTTCTCCCTCTCCTTTTTCTTCATCTCTCCAGCTTCCTACTGCCCCATTTTTGAGCCTCTTCTCCTTCCCCAAGCTCCCTCTTCTCTCCTTCCTTCTCCCTCCATTCTTTTCCCCGGTTTTTTATCACCGCCGCCCACCGCCGCTTGCACCACCGCACCCAGCCCCTGCGCCGCCTTCTGCCACCACCTACTACCACCCTACGCCACCACCAGATCTCCCAAGCCACCTTCGAGCCCCTACACTTCCTCCCTTCTCCACCTCTTCCTTTTTCTCCCCATTTTTCCCCTTATCGCCGAGCCACCTTCAACCGCCCCGTTCGCCGCCTTTCAGCCACCTCTGCCGCCACCCAACCCACCTTTCGACACCCTGCAACCCCTTCTACCACCACCATGCATTAGTTGGTCAAAAACAGCCCCTGCACCCCTCCATTTTCCCTCCCCTTTTCCTTCCTTCTCAACCCCTCCACCTCGACCCATCTCGGCAGCCAACTTCGCCGCCTTGCTGCCGCCGTCTCTACCGCCTTATGCTGCCATGAAACCATCCCCATCCACCACCTACACCCCCTCTTCACTCCTGCACCATTCCTTTGCCTTGAAACCTCCCCCAACTACCTTCTTTTCTAGCCTAAAGTCCCTAAACCGAGCCATCTCCTCCCTTCTATCTTACCCCCCCTTCGAACCCTTTTCCTCCTCTCATTTTGCATGAGACTCACGCTGTTCATGCAGCGTGAGCTCCCCCTTTATTTTGAAATTTATTGGCTAAATTTTGAGGTATATTAATAATTAATTAAAGTGTTTTATTATTAAATAATTTTTTTTAAAGTCTTATCCTTTTAATTTCTTATTTCTAACATAATAATGGTTGATATTATTTTTAGGTGTTGAGTTGCTAATTAAGCTTGAATCTTTAACCGGGATACCGGTAAGATTTGATATTTTGCGGGATTAAGGTAATCGTTAATCCTCCCTTAAATACATGGAAAAACGTATGCTAGCACATTAGGGATTTTGGTATGATTTTATGCATGTTTTGTGTGCCTAGCATGATATATAAATGGTTGTTTATATTGATTGAAAGAAATAGGAAAAGTATGATAGCCTTTGTGCCATGTGTAGGTATGATAATTAAGGAAGGAGTTTGATTATTGATGGAAATGTTAAATGCTTGTTTATGATGTATTATGTTGCTAATACATGAATAATATTATTGTCTAAGGGTATTTTAATGATATGCTTGTGAAGTATGTGATCTAATATATGTAGTTGCTAATGAGTATTATGTTGAGTAATGATAAGTTGGTGGACTTAGATGATAATAATGAAGTACTAATATCATTATTTTATGTAGTGGTGGTAAATTCATAAAAGTTGTGTAATAAAGGGGTTAAGTGGAAATTGTATAAGTGAAAGGGGTATTTTGGGAATTTTGGAGTAAAAGGGGTAAAATGGTAATTTTTGTAAGTGAAATGGCATTATGGAAATTCTAAAAGGAAAGGGGCAAAACAGTGATTTTATAAGTAAAAGGGTATTTTGATAATTTTAAAAGAAAGGGGTGGAATGATAATTTTATAAGTAAATGGATAAAATTGTAAGTTGTGAGAAAGAAGGGTATTATGGTAATTTTTGAGGTAAAAGAATAATATGGTAATTTTTGGAGAAAAGGGTAAAGCGGTAATTTTGGGGTCAAAGGGCAATATAGTAATTTTATAAGTAATTGGTAAGAATGGTAATTTCGGAAGTAGGGGTAAAATAGTAATTTTGGATGAAGGAGGGCATTATGGTAATTTTTCAAGTAAAGGGGCATTATGGTAATTTTTAAAGTAGAGGGGCAAATTAGTAATTTCATAACTAAATAGTAATATGGTAATTTTATAAGTGAATGGCGAAAAGGGTAATTTTATAAGTAAGGGGTATTATGGTAATTTTGGGAGTAAAGGGGTAATATGGTAATTATAAAGATGGAGAAGGGTAGATTAATAATTATAAATATAGAGAAGGGTAAAATGGTAATTATAATAATTGAGAAGGGTAGAATGGTAATTATGACAATGGAAAAAGGGTAATTTGGTAATTTAACCAACTAAGGGGCAATTCTGTAACTATGATAATAGAGAAGGGCAATTTGGTAATTAATCAACTAAAGGGTGAGTTAGTAATAATTTAACCTACTAAAGGGAAAAATTGGTAATCATAATAGCGAAGAGGGGTAATTCAGTAATTTATCCAATTTAAGGACAAGTTGTTAATTGTAACAAAAGAAAAGGGCAAAAGAGTAACCTAACCAACCGAATGGGACATATGTTAAGTGTAGCAATTATGAGGGGTGAATGGTGATCTAAAAAGTGTAGGGGATAACTTGGTAACCTAAACCGAATAAGGGGTAATTTGGTAATTGTGCAACCCAAAGGGGTAATATGGTAATTTGTCGAGTAAGGAAGGGATACTTGGCAATTATATAAGTAAGGGGCAAATAAGTAATTTGTACCTAACATGTCGTTGTGATTGTGGAATTTCATAATATGATTTAAATAATGCTGATTAGCCAAGTAAGAGTAATTGATGATTAGTATGGCCTTAATGGTTTCTCTGTGACAGCTTGGATAACCGTTTGAATAAGAAATGATTAATGATATCAGAACGAATGAAAGCGAATAAGTATCTGATTATTGTGCTTTTCATGATCACTTTAATTAAGACACTATATTACTTAAAGTGAAAGACCTCGAGATCGGGAATGGTGACTCCTTTAGGGGTCGCTACCCTAAGGACGTGGTTTAGTCCACTATTATTCTGGTATTTTTTGGTGTGCCTTTGTGCCCCAGCCAAGCCCTATATCTTACTCTTTCTAGCTCTACGGACCTAGTTAGGGGGTATGCATACTTATGGATTAGGTGTCCTTGTCGGTAGGGTACTAAGTAGCTTATATGCACCAGTACGACCATGTTACCTTTGTGTCCTTGGGTTCGTGGTTGAAGGGTACTGAGTAGCTTATATGCACCGGTACGATCAGCGTACCTTTGTGTCCCGGGTTATTGATCTCCCGTCCAAGGCAAATAAATATGATTGTTGTGCTGATTAAGAAAAGGAAAGATACTAATTATGAAAGTGAAATATTAATGAGTCGGGCCCAATTGATTTATGATATTGAGTACCGATCCACCGGTAATAATAGTGGTCCAGGAGCGTGTTGCCCTGGTAAGTGATTATGAGTACCGGTCCACCGGATATAATAGTGGCCCAGGAGCGTTGTGCCCTGAATGATGATATATACATATATTTCGGTCCACCGACAATAATAGTGGGGGTCCCGAGCTCAATAAAATCAGTTATGTATGTGAATAAAGTTATG
The DNA here is from genome assembly GCA_039764185.1 of Tamarix austromongolica. Lineage (NCBI taxonomy): Eukaryota > Viridiplantae > Streptophyta > Magnoliopsida > Caryophyllales > Tamaricaceae > Tamarix > Tamarix austromongolica. Next base: position 102,959,522 of record CM077816.1, on the reverse strand, counting down.
AAAAAATACTAATCACTTATAGTGGAACACCATGTGAGTCAGGGCCAGACCGGTCCACCGGCAAATAATAGTGGCTAGGAGCATCTTGCCCTGGAGACCGGTCCACCGGCAAATAATAATGGTCAGGAGCGTTTTGCCCTGAGTGTATACTTTCCGGTCCACCGGCTATAATAGTGGGGTTCTCGCACTCACGTGGATATAAAATATGAGATTGATTGTATGATGACAGAATAATGGCTTAAGGCCGAATGTATTGACTTTACACTATGACATGGCTTATGGCCCAAAAGTATCGATCGTGACTCATAACTTGTTATATATGTGATTGTTATGTATGCACCTCTGATTACATATGTTTATAGCTTACATTATGTGTTGCATTGCGGACCTGTCTTTAAGTGTGGTATTAAAGGGTTACTCAGTACCGTAGTACTGAAGGGATTCCCTTTATGGGGCCCCTGTCTATTCAATGGGCAGTGCCCTTGTAGGTATTTTCAGGTGCTACTCAAGTGGGCTACGGGAAAGAGAGTAAGGAGTTATCCGGTATTGTTAGGGTTTTCTCTTTCTCTTTTAAACTCCTGGTTTTAATGCTAATGGTGTTTAAGTAACCATCATTGGTAGATGTTATTCTTGTAAACAATTGACGCGCTACTCTAATTTATGTATATTGAATTTCTTTCAAATTGTATTTCATTTTTCTTAGCCTTAGCACTTGGTACTGGAACGGTATGAGTGAACCGGTCTGGTATTAAGTAGGGCGGTAATACTCCCAAAGGTCACGTTTTATTAATTTGCTTCCTCTAATTTCCTTTTAATTAACGAAATTTTTCAGTAGTGAATTTTGGGGGTGTTACAATCAACCCCTACCACCACCAACCACTCCTTGTTACCGCCAACCACCAAGCCCAGCTACACTACACCACCACCATCACCTTGCCTGCCAATCATCAATTACACAATTTTACCTTTTCCCTTTGTCATTTTCCCTATTCAGTTTGGTTATAGCAAAAGCACTCTTGGCATGTGTCATGCACCCCTAGCACGCCCAACCTTACTTCCGATTCGTGATTCATTTTCCCTCAACCCACGCATGACTCAATCGTTCCCTTCTCGCACACCTGCGTTCCCTTCTTCACACAAACCATGTGCATATCCTCGCACAACTATACTTATCCCGTGTGTGCCTTCTTCTCATTGCATGAGTTTCTACCTTCTTTCCTTGGTGAAGTGGTAACCTCGCACAACTTAGTATGCTTTATTGTTGTGATTTATTTGATGGTTATAGATTAATTACTAACATGTTTGGTTATTTTGATATAAGGAGTTTAAAGAGGTTGAGTGGAGACTATTTGGGTGTATCTTACTTTATTTCTTTTACGTAGATAAGAGGCAACCATATGCTTCTACTAAAATTTAAGCCCATGTGGACATATAAAGGGTCGTTATGTTATCTAGAGTATGTTTTATGCATGTGGACTTTTGAAAGGATATATGCATGTGCAATACACTAAAATATTTTAATAGGTATGCAAATGTTATTAAAAGGTGTAAATGATGAAAGTATGATATTAAGTAATTAGTATATGTTTTTCTTATTATTTAATATGAGATATATGCATGTGACATATATAAAAGGGTTAACATATGCATGTCTAGGATTTTATTAGGTTTTGTAACCTTGTTAAGTTGTTATAACTATACCATTTTAAGTGTTCCATAATGATTATTACACATTGTAACTAGGTTGAAAGTATAGCATGATTGTACGCAAGTATGATTAGAGTTAATATGTTGTGATTATTATTTTACATGTTCTAAGGCTTGTAATACTTCCTTGCATACATAATGATATTAATATCTTAAATTTGAATCACATTATAAACATGTGCGCATATTTTTCATGGAATACATGATGCGTTAGAAATGCATAATTAGGTTTGTACACATAAGTTGAAAAATGCATGTGTAATAGAATATAAAGTCAATTGCTAAAAATTACTTATGTGATAAAATGTTATAAATTATTGTATTTTAGCCTTTCATAACAAATCATCATTTAATAAAGATTGGTATGAAATTTGATAAAATGGAGTAAGTGGGGTTTTGAGGATATTTTGTTTTGTTTTAATCTAATGCGCCTAACATGAATGATTAGACATAGGATAGCCTTTGTATATTGATAGGTTGACCTAGAGTTGACTTTAATGTTGACCTTAATGTTGACTTGAATAATTAAAAATAAAGGAAAATTAGATAAGTTTGGAATTGAAATTGTTGTGCATTATGTGATATTTTATGATCAAATTCTTAAGATATTAAAATTTAAAGTGGAAGAGCTAGAGATTTGAAAATTGTTGCTCTTTATGGTTACCTACCCTAGAGATGAGGTAAGAGCCCTCAATTTGATTTGGTGGTTTTGTAGGATGCCTCTACATTTCAGCTAAGGATCTGGTACACTCTATAGGTAACTTATGAATCCTATAGGGAGTATCTATATTTAATAAGTATTTGACCTATGATGGGAGGATATTGTGTTACCTTGTTATGCTGGTATGACTGGATTACTTATATGTCTACGAATTACAAGTTGAGATGATAATGCGTTGCTTTAATTTATCGATATGACCAGTGTACTTTATATATCTTCAGGTTATTATTGTATCCTCACAAGTAATTAAAAATAAAAATAAGTATCATATAAAGACTGAAATAGATTGATGTGGTTTGGTAATTGCCTTTGCGCACTACTTAATTTTGGTATGTTGTTTTGATAGCTGCATCCGTGCACTATTTAGATTTAGTATATTAGTTGATAACTGTCTCAATTAATGTATGCCTTAACATGTTATAAGTAGTATAGAGGTGGTTATTAAAAATATGTATTAATTATGGTTTGATGTTTTCTTTCGTGAAACACTCTTGGTATAATTTGATTAAAAAATTGTCGTAACATGATTAAGTTTAATATGATGAATATGTGGCTTATGGTATGAATTTGCACTTAGCTATAATATATGCTATTTAACATGTTATGTCATGATGCTTTGTGTTACCTTCTATGTTCCTCATGTGACATTTGCATGTTAGTGATGTGTAGTAGTCTACATAATATCGTTGTAGTTTGTGTTACCTTCTATGTGCCTCGTGTGGCATTTACCTATTAAATGGACAGTCTTTACCTTGTAGGAATACTTTGAGGGTTTGACATGATGGGTTTTGGTATGATTGGGGGTTAGAATTATCTGGTGTTCACCAGATATCTTTTGATATGGAATTTTCTTGGATTCTTATGTCCCCTTCCATATTTTTCTATCATCAGATTGTATCTCTTTGTGTGATCTTTTTTACTACTATGGCAATGTTATTCTATACTAAAATCTATATTTTTGTTCATATGGTTGTTATTAATTTAAAATAAATAATGTTTAGCCTTATCACATAGTATAAGAATGGTAAAGTATATCAGACATATGTTAGGTATAGTAGTAATATCCATTATTTTTGTAGTTAACACATTCATAAAATAAAATTTTTAAGTAATAAATTTGGAGGTGTTATACTATTATAGATGAGATCCCTTCTTCAAGAGAACAAAGTAAATAATATGGCTTTCCAAATTATAGCTACGATACATAACTTATATGATTGAGTTTATTTGTAATCATATTTACTAGGTTATCATGAATTAGGCCTAGTAAGACTTAGATTGGGTCAACCTGGACTTAGGTCATGTTTGCCTAACCTATATATTTTTCATACAGCCTTTCACCAAGCCTAGGTCAACACTAGGCTAAATTAAGTCGGTTGGCACATGGGCCTTGAGTTTTTTTTAAAGCATATTTTTATTTATTTTTCTTATTAATTATTTTTAATATTTGTTTACAATAAAAATAGATAATATTAGAATGCCTATTATTTATGCTAATATTAATACTATCTTAATCATGTCTATTGAATAAATTGGTAAAATGCATCAATTATTTGAAATTCCGCTTCTAAATATTATATATTGAAATGGGTATAACTTTTAGAGGGTTGTTGATAATATTTATCAAGTTATTGTTTCTATTTAGCATCATTTTTATTCTTATACTTTGTAATAAAACTTAGGACCTGAGATAAATTTGATGTCAATGTATATATAATCGTTGAAAACAATCGATCATAAGAAAAGGAAACTTAGAAAATAACTAGTATTTATTTGTTAATATCATTTTTTAAATAAGCATATCCGAACAACCGTCTTTGAAAAACAAGGGTATTTTAGATTATGCTACTATTTCTTAACTTTGTAAGTTCCACCACCTAAGACGAATATACTACTAATTATGTTACTCCATACAATTACATTGTGTTTTTCGATGATTTTATTTGTATTTATTTATAAGTAAATAATTCTGCATTGTATGGATAGGCAACCTAATTTTGTCTGCTATGGTGCTCGTGCATGCGTGAATCATATCCAATATTAAAAGTTCAAGATGGATTAATCTTGTATATGGATTTAACGAGCAGGCTACTTTTACTTAAAATAAATTTTGAGGTAAAATCTCACTATATCTCTGCATCTTAGTATCTTACGCTCTTGCGCTTCATTTTAGTTATCTCTCTGGATTAGTGTCTGTCAGTTGAGTGTTCTATATTTCTGCGCTTGCTACGCTATAAAAATTTATACTAATTACTCGGTCCGGACCCATTTCACCAGTTCAGTCCATCATTGGACATTTAGCCCAGAGAAGCTAAATGAGGGTTCACAGGGGATGTGAGCCCATCAACATCGATTTTCCCAGTTTGCCGGCTGTTATTGTCCATGAATGCTCGAGTTCATGATCAGCTATAATTAAAGGTTTTTATTTGAATGAAAAAAATCTGAGAAATATAATTAAAGTTTATAGTCTCATAGAAAAAAATTATAATATATAAACAAATAATACAGTATTATCGTCAAGCCATCTGACAAATAGTATATATGATCTGGAAAACTCCTAGCCCATATGGCTGCTGCCTGCTGAGGTATTGATTAATCGGCTATTTTATTTTATTTTGTCCCAACAGGCAACGACCAGGCACCAAGCATCTGCCGTTGGATTTGATAAATAAAAACACATGGGCCTTATTGCTTTAATCAGTTTTTCATTTGCCAATGCACGAACAGTGTTATTTGATCTTTTGTAAAAGTGGATTCGGCCAAAATATAATATACTGCTATATACCCTGTTTCGCACTTTAGACTGTTGCATTATTTCAAGTGAATCAACAACTTTATGGGAAAATTTGGAAATTTATCTTCAAACAAATAATGAAGATGAAAAGTACCTGTTCAATAGTATCAATTTATATCATATCACTTTGCTCCTTCGGAACAATAGTTATTCTCCCCTTTTTTTCCTTTTTCTTTTTCTTTTTTTTTTTTTTGCAATTTCTATGGCGCATATCATGTAAGGTAATCATCATCTATCTAGCTAACATCATGTAAATTTTTGGTGGTTTCTTTCCTAGTCTAAGGAAAAATATTATACCTTTTTTTCACAAAATCACAGATTTGAATCATACCATCCCTAACATATATCTCAAGTATAAAAGGATGTATGGATATGTTGGAATGAAATGACTACAGTAATCTAGACAGTCGCAGTATAAGTGTTCGATTCTTACCGATAATTAAAAGTCTCTGATTTGGAAGTCGGCTCCTTGTGGGCACTCGCAGTTGTAAACACGTATTCCTTACACTCCTAAAACACATGCTGCGATTTATCTCCGTCATGTTGGCTCAAGGTAGGGTTGGCAATAGCGTCTAAGACAAGTGTATTGTCTTTTGAAATCATGTAAATTTTTTGAATTAAAATATCTCTTAATAGTATTGTCAAAAAAATTATAATATTTTTGAGATTTTTTCTACAAATAAATATCCATATCAATATAACTTTAAACAAAATAAAATATGAAAAAAATAATGATGATGAAACATAGCAAAGTAGTGATAAAATATGATAAGTTGATTTTCTTAGAGATACATAAAGGCAGTTGTAGGTGAAACATAGAAGTAATTATGTTGAGATAATTATGGTAAAATATATAGGCAACAGTGATAAAATATGGAGGTGAAAATAGTAAAATACAAGATAATGATGGTGAAATATAATTATATTTATGGGAAAATATAGCAAGTTAATTTTTTTGGAAAAATTACAATTAACATTAATGATATAACAACAACTATGGTAAATTATAGAGACGATTATAGTAAAATATGGAGGTAATGGTTGTGAAATAATAGATGCAATAGTGATAAAAAAAAGATATAAGTACAATGGTGGTAAAGTATAGCACAATAGTAGTGAAATATGAAAATAATTATGGTAAAACATGACAAATTAGTTTTTTTTTTAAATGAACAACATTAATGAAATATGACAACAATTGTGGTAAAATATGGATACAACTGCAATAAAATATAAAAACAAATAAAGCATACACTCAATACTAGAGAAACATAAGTGTAACAATGGTAAAATCAATTATACTATTAAATATCATAATAAAAGTGGTAAAACATAACTACAGTTATGGTAAAACATATAACAACATTTCACATAATAATATTTCAAGTAAGGAGTATATCCTTATTGGTCTCTATTTGTAGAGTAAATTCTCAATAATATGATAATATTTTTTAATGAACCTAATTTAAAATAAATTAAGTTAAATAAAAAGTAAAAAAATAGCAACTGTACTATGAGAACCGTGTCTACAGTTGAATGGTAAGCTAATTGCTTTTTCTCCATTCTTAATAATATTAATATTGGTCTCTATTTGTAGAAAAAAAATTCAAGAATATGGTGATATTTTCTTAATAACCCTAATTAAAAATAAACTAAGTTAAATAAAAAGTAAAAAAAATGGTGATTATACAGTGAGAATCGTGTATACAGTTGCATGGTATACTAATTGCTTCTTCTTATTTTTTCATTCTTAATATCACCAATTCAATCAATTCCATTTGGTAACTATATAGAAACTTGCAATACCATGATAAAGAGGTTTAGTAATTGTTGTTTTAGGACTTCAATAATGGTTTTGGAGCATTATCAAATTGTCCATTGTTAAAGCTTTAATTACGGTTCCAAAACCGTCATCAAAACCCTCCAAAAACATGCTAACAACAAACTTTTAATAACGGATGAAACACACTTGTTATTAAAGTTTCAAATCTATGCAATTCAAAAAGCCTGATAAAAGACAACACATAATTAATTAGAACAAGTGTGAGGAAGTTGAACTCTCATAGTTTATAATTAAACTATACACCATACACTCCATGGTAGAAAAAATAAATTAGGTGCTCAAACAAATTGATTTCTCAGAACCTATAATTGAAATTGACAAGCCCCAACTTGAGGGAACTACAAGAACGAATCACAAATTTGGCCCAACAATGACAATGAGCAAAGAGAAGCTGAGCAAAGCAAACAAATCATAGTAAAATTAAGCAAAATCTAACACATGTGAGCAAAGATGAACATAGTTGAAAAACTACAGCTAAAATCCTCAAAATTTTCAACAAAAAAATCAAGTCAAACACAACAAACACATACATTAGCAATCTACAAAATGAATAATGGATCTAACCTAACAACAACAATGAACAAAGCAAAGTTGAGCATATCGAACAAAAAAAATCACAACAAAACTAACCAAAATCAAACATACATGAGCAAAGACGAGCATATCTAAAAAAACTACAAACAATTTGTCAAATTCTTTAGCCATAAAAATCAAATTGAACACAAATCGAGCCAAGCCAAACAAATTAACGATCAAACAGTATGAAAACGAGTAAGTCGAAGCTTTATTCTCCAAATACCAGTAAAATTGAACTTGAAAAATAGGCATGATGGAGAACTTAATGGACACTTTTCAAACCATAGAATGTGACGAGCTAAATATATGATTATTGAGAACTTCACTAACCACAGTGTTGTATGGCAACAAGCTGAATGAAGATTGCATCAACAGATTGACAATTCGAACAAAGGAATAGCTCGATTACTTAGATGAAACCAAACATTAGAGTTGGAGGGAGATGGAAAGGAGGAGGATAGTAAAATCAGGTAGGGTGTAGTGACGGAGGTTGGGAGGACGAACCAAAGAAGGGAAACATGAGCAATTAAACATGGAAACTAGGGAATCAGAGCCGAAGTGAAGATAGAGAACGAATCGTAGGGCTTATTCGATTTTAGATGAGAGGAATACTAGTAGTAAGGACTAGGATAAGAAATCAAGGCTTTTGAACAACTTGTAAAAAAGTTTTGTTAAGTTCCGACAATAATTATATGTAAAATAGTTATTAAATTTTGTTCAATTTGAATTTTAATAATAATTATTATGTGAAATTGTAATTAAAATTCTTTCATTGCATTCGTGCTATTAATTTTTAACTTTTAATATAAAAAATTAATTTAATTGTGTTCAAGTTTTGTTATTAAATTCTATATATGTAGTAGTGTTGGCTCAAAATATGCCGACCATCGGATTCCTCTATTTGTTAGTCTTACCGGAGTCTTTACTTAATTAGTTCTACTGGCGTTAACAATTAGATGAACATTAAAAAATGGCAGCCTGGAACATATGTTTTCTGGTTCTATACTTCAGAAGAAAATAAAAGGCTTTAACAAGCTATTCTTAAAACTAATTATTAGTGAGATTGATAAATAATAATAATAAGAAGAAGAAGAAGAAGAAAGATGATTAATACTTTTTTTTGTAAGAAACAAAAATATTTATTGCCAATAAACTCCGAAGATACGATCATCGGAGAGGGTCAAGCTCACGACATCATGATCGATCCTTTCCGCCATTTTCAAGAAGGATCGAGATGGGTAATTATTACTAGTTAAAGATGGGCTTCGAAAAATCACTATCTTTAGCTAAAGAAAGTAGGGGTTAGGATGCTTAAAGTTCTCTGAAGGTAGGCATGTGATCCAATTCAGATGTAGTCGTTGGATCATCCTTTTGTTTTTTACTGTCAGTCAAAGATGAATGATGAACTTTTTTGCATCTCACCCATGGCCTATAGTGACCTGAATTCTGACCACCCGATTATTTCAGTCTTCATACATGTGGCAATAATTACGTGGTATATGGAGTACCAATAAGTTATGGTTTGTTAATCATATTATTTTTCAACCTTTTTTTTAATCTATTTATTCTATATATACATAAAATTTTATTTTTATTATAACTTTTTATAAAATAATTTTTAATTAATTAATTAATATTAAATTATATCTATTCAGTTTAAATTCAATATTAAACTAGTGAACTGACAAACTGTACCTAATTCCTCCCTCGTCACTTCCCCCTCAATATAAAGCCAAGCTAGCCATATTCATTTCTTATTCTGCTGGATGAGACAATTCAACAGAGATCTCTACCCAATCCAATATGTCGTTATTTATTCATTTATTATGAAATACCATGTAGTAGTAGTGGTACTGTGGTAGTAGTACTATCATAAAATTTCATCCATAGTGGGCCGGGTCATGGGCAGGACAAAAACTTGATCATGGCAAATGATTGATTCAGGTACAGAAAAGTGCAATTCCTCAACACTGTTCAAGTTCTGTGCAAAAGTTGAATACAGTAAAAGGTCCAAGTAAAGGTGGAAAAACAGTGTCCTCGGATGCGTGGATGGTTGAATCACGCCAACCTGCCATGCCCCTTTCCTTCTTAGACTCATCAATGATCCTAAGTTCCCGATGCTGCACTCAGAGTATCAAAAGCACACAAACAACTCTAAGGGCTTGTTTGAGATGGAAGTGGGATGGAATTTTTTTTTATTTTGTATTTTTTATATTAAATATTTAATAAAAATAAATATATTTTTAATAAAATATTTATTTTAGATCAAATTTATATTTAAAATGGGTATTTATTAGAATAAAAATATTTAATTTGAACTAGATTATATGAGATATCTAAAATATGGGGATAATTTTTCCATCCCTATTATCCCCTAACCAAACGTGCACTAAAGAAATATTAGAAACTTCAACTTCCCAATTACTATTTCCCTAATAATTTGAAGGTAATTTATACCGTACAACATATTATATGATCTATTATCATATAATTGGTGCTACGGTATAATTTTTTAAAATAATTGATTTAAATTTAAATAAATTTAAAAAACATACTATAATACTTTTAAATTTTTATTTTATAAATAGAGGTATGTATTAATATATTTTTGATAAAAAAAAATTAATAAAAGATTAATACATTAATGGTGAAATATAAACTTTAAATAGAATAATAGTGAAAGATCAAATTATCTGTGAAATTTTGATGCATTAGTAGTAATTGATTAGTTTTAAATAGAATAATTATAAAATATTAACTTGTTAGTGAAAAATCGTTATATTGGTAGTAAAATATCAGCACATTGGTTGTTATATTAGTGGTAAGATATCAGTTCATTATTTGTTATATTAGTAGTGAAATATTAGTATATTGGTAGTAAAAGATTAGTAAATAAATGGTAAAAGATAGGCATTAGGTAGAATAATAGTAAACAATTAACTTATCGGTGAAAATTAAATATATTAGTAGTGAAAGATTAGTACATTAGTAGTGAAAGACTGATACACTACTAGTAAATTATTAGTTTTGAATAAAATAATAGCGAAAAATCAATTCATTAGGAAAAGACCGTTATATTAGTGGTAAAATATTAGTTTTAAGTAAAATAATTGTAAAAGATCAACTCACTAGTAAAAAATCGGGACATCATACTATATATAAAAATAGAGTTTTGGCATTTGAGTTTTTCCGCCTTTTTTGGCTTCCTACACGTGCTAAAGAATTTAGCTTTTTTAATAAACCAGTATACCAACATAGCTTTGCTCTTTGGTTAGTAGTCGGTGAGAAAAATAGAGAACAAGTGCAAAAACATATGCTTGAGAGAAATGACACTAAAAAAAATAGATATGCTTTATGATCATGGAGAGTAAAGACAGACTCTCGAGAGAAGTGACTTGAAGATTAGCAAAAAACACCTACTTCCGTTGTCCAGAATAATATAATGTAACACCTCAAATTTTACTACTAAAAATTTTGTTTACAGAGTTAAGCGCGGAAGCTAAAACAATAAAACGAAAGGTGTTACGAGCAAACTTGGTACAAGTCTGATTTCCTCTACCATTATCATACCAAGTGCTAAGACTGAAATCATTACTCCGCTTAAGTTAATAATATGATTACAAAAATCAAAATAGAGAGAACGTTATATAAGTACCATGATAATTAAAAACAACATCAGCGGTTTACAAAACTTAAGAGAGAAATTACGAGAGGACATAAGGGTCCAAATAAAACTAAAAATAAGATAGCAATAAAAACACCGGATAGTCCTATGTTCTCAAATCATAACTACCAGCATTTGACTGAACTCGGAGGCTAACCTGTAAAGTCTATTGTCCATTAAATAGGCAAGGGCTCAGGAGAATGAACCCTTCATTACTACAGTACTAAGCAACTCTTTATACCAAACTAATATGATAAAATATCATGGAATACATGCAAGGCATGCAACTAACATGGTATAAGATATATACATATATATACGATGATTGAGATACAATAATTATTTAGATAATCAAATTCCATCAAGGTCACATACTACTCATATTCATTTATTTGAAACAACTGAACTTACCAATGAACATCCCATAAATACTTTCTAAAACAATAATTAAAACCCAACTCTACACCACAATTTTAACCTTCACAGCATAATTCATATCTCATCATAAATCCCAACTAATTACATACATCACAGGTATGTTCATAGGTATAATATACTAAGATCCATATCATTTCAGGTATACTTATAGGTAAAATATAACAAAATTCCTAACATCACAAGTATACTTACGGGTACAACATAATAAGATCCATGACATCACAGATATGTTCACTGACATAATACCAACACAGGTAGGCATGAAGGCTGCTATCGAAACCATAAAAAATTGCAAGTAAGCATAAAGGCTACTATCGAAATCACAAGTAACCGCAAGTAGGCACAAAGGCTGCTATTGAAACCACAGGGAACTACAGGTAGGTACGAAGGCTGCTACTGAAAGCACGGGGAACCGCAGGTAGGCACAAAGAAACCATAGGGAACCGTGGGTAGACACAAAGGCTACTACTGAAACCACAGGTAGGCACGAAGGATACTACCAACACTACAGGTAGACACAAAGACTGCTACCGAAAACCATAGGCTATAGGTAGGCATGAAGGCTACTACCAAAACCACAGGTAGGCACGAATGCTACTACCAAACAATTCAATAATTTGATAATCATTATTTCAATTAAATCATATCATTTCTATTTTTATTTACTTTCTTAAGGGGAGATCAATCAACCTGGAGACATAAAGGTACTCCCGTTATACCGGTATACCGAGGCAACACAATATCCTACCGACTATCAACCCAATGACACAAATGTACCCTAGTCGTATTGGTACACGAAGGTAATACAATACCCTACTGACAATGATATCTAATCCATAAGTATGCATACCCCATATTAGTTCGTAAAACAGAATAGAGTAAGATATAGGGCCTGACTAGAGCACTAAGACACATAAAAAAAAAAGTCTGTAATATCAACCGTGGACTAAACCATGTCCTTAGGGTAGCGATCTCTGAGGAGTCACTATTCCCCATCTCGAGGTCTTCCACTTTAAGTATTAGTATTTTATTAAGGTGACCACGAAATTACATATAATATAAATAAATCCAATTTCCATAGTTAATCGTTTTTACTTATTTCCAATCATCCGAGAAAACCATAATTAAGATCAACATCGAGGCCAATATTAAAATATACTAAGGTCATCCTAGGCTCAATTATTCACACCTGGACACTTTAAACTAAAAAAGACCAAAATACCCTAGAGACAAATTCCTATATTATCATCTATTTAAACAGTAATCCCATTTTATTTACTAATTTTCCATGAAAAGGCTAAAACACCATAAATAACTTATTTATTACACGATTTAAATTATCAGATATGTTAAATGACCATTTTGCTCTGATACATAATTTTGCCCATAAAATCCTTTTTCGCACCTTTAATCCATCCAAAACACATACTCACATACTCAACAATAGCTAATACATTTTAAACATGATTTTCAGGATAAATATTATAATACATAAAAATGACTAAATTGTTCCTAGGGCACACATCCATAATAATTATTCCATAATTATATCTAAACATGCTCAATTTATTATATTATACATAATTATCATACAAATTATTTTTCCATCATTAGAATCATTTTATTCATACATTCGTACTTGACACAATTTACATCAGATAACATGCTAATTTTGTTATGTTTTCATAATAATAATAATTAACACATAATTATAACGTAACAAATCATGGTTAACATATTTTATATACTAAAAACTTTAATGTGCTATCATACAATATTTATGATTTTAGTAAAGTATAACGATTCCTTGAATTGTAGCAAAAATGGAAAAATAGTGGTATCCTACTAAAGTTATCGGATCCCGCTAATCAACCTTTCGTACCTAAAAATAATATTGCAATCATTGAATTAATATCTATCAAGTAAAACAATAATTATAATATAAAAATATTTATTTTTAAAAAAATTACCAAAATACCCTTACATTTAATATATATACCAAAACATTATTAAAATCAAACACACTCACTCACGCTGCGTGCGCGTAGCATGAGCAGTACATGAACTGGGGGAGGGCTACAAGGGTGAGGTAAGGAGAAGAGGAGGGAAAGGGTTGCTAGTTGTCGTGGTGTTAGTCGACTACGGTGGTGGTGATGGGGTGGCGCTGCATGTGACGCATGAGAGTGGAGGGGCAGGAATAAGAGGAAGAGGGGGAGAAGGGAGGCTGGTGGTGGTGATGGTTGGATCGGTGTCGGCTGGGAGTTGGTTGCAGAAAGGGGCTGCTGGTGGTGTGGGTTGGCTGGTAGTTGACGATGGTAGGCAGTTGTTGTAGGGCTGGGGCGACCCGCTGTATAGGAATGGCTCGATGGGCTAGGTTGGTTGTGGTCGGGTTAGTTTGGTAAGGGAGTAGTGGCATGCACATACAGGTTGGTGCAAGGGCTGGGTAATGGTCGAGTTAGCTGCGTTGGACGGGGACGGCAGGGAAATAGTGGAGTTGGTGCGCTGGGGTGCTGTTTAGTTGGGGAGATTGCTTGATGGATTTGCTCAAGTGGATGGTGATGGTTAGAAACTAAACAAAGCTGAGAAGGGCAAGGAGAGTTGGGGAATGAGGAAGGTTGGGTTTGGCTCGAGGAGGGGTGACGGTGAAGGTTGGTGGTGATGGACTATGGTCGGAAGTTGTGCTGGGGATCGAAGGGGCGGAGAAAGGAAGGGGTAAGGGGCTGTAATGGGTTGGGTGCTACAGATGGAGCTTTAGGGATACCGGGTGCTTGGTGGTTGGAGGGCGGCTACAAAGTGGTGGATTGGAAAAATATGAACACAAACAGGGAGGGGGAGCTATGAGGGTGTTGCATGGGGGTGTGTTGGGAATGGTTGGAGGTGTGTGCGTGAGTCTATGTAAAATGCTTGGGGGAGGGCTTGTTTGGTTGGAGTGGGATTACTGTGGGAGTGTGTGGCATGTGTATGTATGTATAATGCGCCGGAGGTGATGGTAGAGGGTAGAGTAGGGGGTAAAATAATAGGATAGGATAAAAAATTTATCTATTTTGTTTTAGGTTTAATTTGGATAGGTTAGGGTATTAGGTACAAAGATAATTTTAAAAAATTATTTGGATTAGAATATGTTTAAAAAGGTCGGGAAGAGTAAAATAATCAAAAATAAATTTTAGAAAATTATTTTTGGGTTACGAATCAAAATATTATTAATAAAATAATTTAGGATAAGATTTATGGGTATAATTAGGATTAAATTAAATAATTCAATTTCTACCAAAATTTCAACCAAATTAAATTTATTCTTAAACCGTCTAAATAATACGAAAAATAATAACACTTTTAATATTAAACCTCCTAAAATAATAATTATAACTTATCATACTATTATTAATTTATAATTAAGATTTTTAAAAATGAGGTATTACATGTGAGGTATAGATTATCTGCTTAGAAAGGTTAATTATCTAGATGTGGAGCGATTATTTGTTCTTCAAATCAAATTTGAAATGTTCTTCTTCTACCTCATGTGGTCTTACTTCTTCTGTTACTTAGCTATTTTCTTCTTTGACATCTTCAATCTTCAACGAGATAGACTAATAAGAAACGATTTTAAGTTACTGAAGCTTTTTTATACTCAGCTTCTTTTGTTTCCGATAAACTTTGTATTTCTCCTCTATTTACTTTATATAGATATTTAAGTGTCTCTTCGATTTAGTTGCCTACGCAAAAGATTTATTGGATAGTAAGAATGAAGGCGGAAGGAAAAATGTGTTGGCTTCTATACTAATAATTGGGGCTACCCAACTCAAAATTTTACAAGCAATCTAACAAATAATAGTCATCATTACATATTATATTACAAACAATAGTTATGTAGAGAGTAAAAAAAATAAACGTAATTCTTTAAGATTAAGTAAAAATTAGTTCGATAAGTATTTTGCTTTCATGATGAATATTTATCTATTAGCAAAAAAAATTATTTAAGGAAAGAAATCGTATTTACATTAATAATGAATTTTATTCCCAGGCTTCAATTTCTTAATATAGGATTTAAGTGGGTTATCCAAAACAATTGTTCTATTCTTTTTTTTTGTTCTATATATATGTATGTATATTATTCGGCATCATATATATATATATATATACATAGATGTATGTATGTTTCATTTCGACCTTTGGAACTACATAGAGTGTCTTTGTTTCAATAATTTGAAATGAAACCCCCCTTTTCAAGTTGAAAGCTTTCTTACTAGCTCCTAGAATTATGAATTTATCAAGGATTTAGCAACGAAAGCATTAATATAACATGATGGATTATGTATTACTGATCTTTTGAAAATTTTCTCTTGAGTTGGTACTACTAGAGACTTGCAGGTTTGGTGAAATCAAATCCAAGGCAAAAGCTACAACAATGTTATAATAGGGACACCGTATTTTAGTAAGAAAAGTGATTAGGATGATCAAATGTAAATGGAGACAAAAATTAAATTAGAGCCATCTGATATAGATATGCCTAATGGAAGTATTGATGAGGATACAACATGGTTGGTTGACATTATTGGCTTACTAATAAGTTAATGGGGTTTGTAGTTAACTAGATGGTAGAGCATACATCTTTATATAGAATATGTGGGCTTACTTGCATTTCACAACACATGGAATTGGAACCTTTTCTCTTTTTTTTTTTGTTTATGAACTTTCCCTTAATGAAAAGTAACTATGTGTTGGATAGAGGATGTGAATTTTTAGTTTAATTGATGGGAACAATGGTGATAATGATCAAAAATCAAAACCATGCATAGGATTAGGAGGTGATTTTTGTTGAAAATACTTGGTAGATGTTCTTCGGTATTTATTTCATTTTATTTTAGTATCATAATTTTATTATAAAATTGTGTCATATTGTTATATTAGTATAAAACTGCATTTATATTACTACCAAAATTTCTCATATTAGTCTTACATTTGTCGTTTATAGATATATTTTCTTTCAAAAATTGTTTCAGAACACAACTTTTTGTTTTTAAATATGTTTTTGACACAAACATCTTTTGAATCAAAATTTCATATATTTTGTAAAAAAAATATTGCACAACCATCTTTTAAATTCAATCTTGCTTATTTATTGATTACTATACACACAATTGAGTACTATGATCATTATTAATAAATCTATTACCTCTTATACTACATAATTGAATATTAGTAGAAAACAAACAATGTATTTGTGTTCAAGTATCAAATTTTATAAATATAACTGAGTTTTTTTATCCATTTTTGTAATATTTTAACTAAATAAAATCCACACAATAAGGTGGAGGGGTAATTATATTAACTAAAAAGTATCATATTCAAAATATTAAAATCAAAATATGTAATGACAAATATTTGTGCATCGCACAGGGGTAATACTAGTTAGTAGTAAAAATTCAGCTTTAAATTGAATAATGGTGTAATGCTAATTTTTTAGTGAAAGTTAAGTATATTAGTGGTAAAAGATTATTATATTAGTGGAAAAAATTAATATATTAGTGGTGAAATATCAATTTTTAAATACAATAGTAATAGCAATAAAATATTAAATTGCTAGTGGAAAATCAATACATTAATGGTAAAAAAAAATTAATATATTAATGGTAAAATATCAATATATATTAGTGGAGAAATATAATTTTTAAGTAGAATAATCGTAAAAGATCAATTCTCTTATGAAAACTAAGTTTGACATTGGTGAAATATTAATTTAATAGTGTAACATCCCTTTTTTTTAAATCCTAATTACCACATATTATTGGTCTAGTAACACGTCTAAAAAAATATTTATTTTATTATCAAGTCTCATTCCATTTGTATTAATTGTTAAATATTTTGTTGATCATTTCTCTCATTTTCGGAAAATACATTTATTACAATTCTTCCTATTCCTATATTTTCACTCTTTTCAACCCATCCAAAATTTGTGAATCAATTAAAAAAAAAATTTTATTTATCTATTCTATTCATTCATGTTTCACCCTTTCCTTCCAAATTGATAAAGTGCAAAAAAATCCGCCTACATAATCAGATGATTTTAACCGTTTTTGCTATTTTTTATCTGTTGGTCGTTAAATGAGTTTTAAGATCAAATAATTTTATATATTTGGTTTTTAAAAAATATTCCACATCAATTGGTGATAATTTGAGCCATTTGTTATTCATTTTGTGCATTTACGAAAAAATTGTTTCCACGACTTATTCATTTTTGCTGTTTTTGGTCATTTTCCATCCGTCAAACTTCAAACTAACTACGATACCTATTATCTTATATATTTTAGTTTTTAAAATCTTTACATATCTTTCCATAATTTTTTGTAATTTTTGGAACTCAATTGATGTTTTTTCCAATAAGTGCTCATTATTGGATTTTCTTGTAATTTAATTAACCAAAATAAATTGTAACCAAAACTCTAACTATTATTGTAATACTAAGTAGTCTCCTAACCAAACCAAATCAAGTTTGTAACTTAGTTACTTTTCACCCAACTAAAAAGTGGAATAATCATAATTTTATGACATTCCTTTTATATACTCAACCATAGCCTAACCTCTCTCTTATATCTCTAATTCCAACACTCAAGTGAAGCTAAAGTAAAATAAAAAACACACTTCACACTCCTTCCTATCAGATCTCACTTTATTTTTGCTAAAGCGTGCATTCGTTTACAAAATACACATAAAATCATAAAATTTTAGCAGTATTAAAAACAGATTCTTTTCAACTTGCAGCAACTCATTCTCTCTCTAGCTGTCCTATTCCTTTAGATTTTGTTTCATGTAAAATATTGCATTGCATACTCAAACTTCATACCATTTGCATCCTTGAAATCGAGACACTTCAAACTTCTTCTAAACCAAACTTTCGTTTTCCAACCAACTTTACAACTACAAAGAAGTTGATTTTTTTTGTGATTTCCAACAGCTACCACACATCGATCTTACTTCTTATACCTTATATTCTTGTTTGATATTGTTCCTTGTATATTATACTTCAGCTAGGAACCATTTTCAACCACGAAATCATGCCCCTCACCTCTTCTTTTTCCTCTCCTATCTACCTTGCCAAGCAACTTTGAAATTTTTGCTGCAGTTATTGAGTGTATTATAGAAGAAATTTCGTACCTTTCCTCCCTTCTTTTCTCCTTGGTTCCCTTACCATTAGTCCTCCAAAACCTAAAAATATCATTCCTTGGTTGTTGTTGTTATTTTTATGGTGGTTTTTAAGCCCTCGTGTTCAAGAGTAATCTTTTCCATTTCATTTCTTTCCCATTTTTCTTATTTAGTAATCTTGGTTTATGTAACTCTTTTATCTTGTATTATTAAAGGTAACCAAGTGGGTTTAGAGAATGAATTGCTAGATTCCTTATTTTGTCTTTGCCAAGGAGCTTAGAAATATTGGTACCTAAACTAACCTTTAGAAATAGGATTTTGTGCTATGTGTTTTATATATTATTTTATGCATCATTAACTTTATTTAAATTATAAGAATAAAATATTATCTTGAAAAAAAATTTATGACATGTGTATGTTTATGTCTTATGTGCTTAAGCATGAAAATTTAATGAAAAGATGAATTGTGTGATTTTTATATGTCCTTGTATCTGCTGGAAAGTTGATGACTATTTAGTATAGTAGTGCTGAATGTCCAATAGAATCTTGATGAATATTTAATGTATTAGTGATGAATAAACCTAGATTTGAGTTGTTTAGCTCTTGTCTTTATTATTTTATGTGATTTTGGTTGTTATGGATTTATCTAACTATTCCATTGTATTTATAATAGCGCATAGATGCTAGGTTATGAATCTTGGATAATTTAGAGTTGAAATGCATTCATTTAAGTTTTTGACATATTCGACTACGGGTATATTGGGCATTACAGATTATATTTTAAAGTTTTAAGTGTACCATTTTATTAATTTGGTCTCATATATGGAATTTGATATATGATATGCTAGGGTTTGATATTATTTAGAGTAAGTTATAAATTTTAGAAGTTTAAGGTAATTGTTAAGTGAATAAGGATAATTATGGCCATTACATGTAATTATGAAAATTTTGAGACCTAAGTGAATATTATATTAATAAATAATTTAAAATGTATCAATTTAAACTTGGGTTAAATTTGATGAATAGACTTAGATACCTTAATTAAAATAGTTAATTAAGCAAGAAAAAGAAAAGGTGAAAGAGACACTTTAGGTGCATTGAGTAATTTTAGTATTTTATCTTGGTGTCCCATTTATATTTCATCCTAAGAAGCCAATTGGTTAAGTATCATCATTTTAGCGTGTAATAAAACTTCGTAATATTAAGGTAATTGGTGAGCCCTAAAGATATTTTAATCATTTTACGTGCCTTTAGATTGGTTATTTAATTCTATCTTATAGGTGAACCTTTTTTTGACTTAGATGTTCGCTATTGATACTTATCTCAAATAATTAAAGCTAATATACATTAGGATCTAATTTTATTGGGTCTTTCATGGCATGGGAATTAGGCTTTAATGCTTTAATAATCTTCCCTATGCTTTAATGCCTCATATAATCAATTGGGCTTTAATAGCATGTTAATGGCCTTTGTGCTCTAAATGGTCGAGGCTTGATTCCTCTTTGGATCAAATGCATGGTTAATGTTGGAATGTAATAAAATAATTGGTTTATGTTCATGGAAGTGATTAAGTGATATTCTATGGCATTTGTTCTTGTTTAACATAAATCTTTGATAAAACATTAATCACTTAAAGTGAAACATCTTGAGTTGGGACTTATACCACTTGGAGCAGCTATCCAATTTAGGTTTGGTATTCACTTGATAATATTATGGTGTTTTCTATTATGTGATATCGAGTGCCTTATGAGGTCTAGATAGGCCCTTTTATACTCTATACATATCTCCATATATTTCAAATGCATACTTAAATGATTAAGATAATTGCATTGAGGCTTTTAAGGAGCTCAGGAGGAGATTGACTTCAGATGTAGAGCTTACCTTGTTATCGGGTATGGAGGGATTCAAGGTATATAGTGACACATCCAAGCTTGGTTTGGAGTGTGTGTTGATGTGGTATGGGAGGGTAGTGACATATGCCTCTTATTAGTTGAAGGATATTGAGTAAAACTACCCCACTCATGAACTTGAGCTAGTTATAGTGGTTTTTACCTTGAAGAATTGGATGCATTGCGTGTATGGAGTGTGGTGTAAGTTTTACATGGACTATAAGAGCCTCAAGTACATCTTCACTCATCATAAGCTGAACATGAGACATCAAAGGTGGATAGAGTTGGTCAAGTACTTTTATTTAGAGTTGACCTACCACCATTGTAAGGCTAATATCGTAGCAGATGGTCTCAATAGGAAGACTTCACATTCCTTAAGATTATTGGTTTTTTGGGATTAGATTTGGCATAAGATTCAAGATATGGGCATTGAGATCTGAGTTAGTCAGCCTAGAGATGTCAATTCAAATGGATCAAACAAGCTATAACATATAGTAGAGTAGTATGGTTTTAGATTTTTGAGAATGGCAGTATCCATTTCCATGGTAGATGGTGCATTCTATAGAGTTTTTGGGAGCTTAAGAGGAAGCTTCTATAGTAGAGTCATTGTGCACCTTATTCCATCAATCTTAGAGGTGATAGCTTGTACAAGGACATGAAATGGATCTATTAGTGGTCTCATATGAAGTGGAATGTTGCAAAATTCATAGCCAAGTGCTTCACTTGTTAATAGGTTAAGATTGAGCACAATGGTCTACTAAGGTTTGTTCAGCCATTAGAGGTTCCTGAGTGGAAGTAGAATAGCTTATTGATGGATTTCATTATCAGTTTATCAAGGACCCATAGTGGTTTGGATTTGATCTATGTAGTAGTGGACTGATTAACCAAGTAGATGGTATTTATATCAATGAAGTTGGCTTGGATAATCATATAATACCCCAAAATTTTATCTAATATAATCTCAATTAATTAATATTTTAACTGCAATACCTCCAAATTGAACGAAATATTATAAGGATTGATCTGGCTACTTATATCAACTGAGTACCATCCTTTTGATGATTCTATCATAATAATTCTATAGTTAAGCACGCTAACCGTAGAGTAATTTTAAGATGGGTGACCCACCTGAGAAGTTTCAAGAATTTTCTGAAAATTTCTCGAGAAGTATGTAAGTAGAAAAAAGCACGATAAAATGACTCATATTTAATCTGTGGGCTCAGTCGATCAATCCGAAAACGCTCTAGAATAGTACTAGTGTGGTCGTATCGACTTGGTGTGTCACATATAGTATCAAAGCAAAACCGTTGGCATAAATTGTAATAAGAAAATTAGTAGTTGAGGTGCAATGAGAATATTGCGTTCTTTGAATGGGGGTGAATGTAATACCCCTAAATTGAGCAAAATATTATAAAAATTGATATGAATACTTATATCAATATGGTATACCATTATTTTGGTAATTCTATCATAAGAATTCCATAATTAAGCAATTTTTAGGATGTGTGACCCTCTTGGAAAGTTTCTAAAAATATCTTGGGAAGTGCGTCGTTAAATAAAAAGGGTGCTGAAAGAACTTTTATTTATCTGTGGAGCAAGCCAATCAATCTAAAATTATTTGTATTAACTCAGGGTGGTACATTAACATAATCCAAATTCTAATTTGTAGGTCATTATAATTTGTAGCCCAACCCTAACTCTAGATATTTGATAGATTAAATTTTAGCCAATTCTATAATTTCTAATTTAAAGCTAATCTTAATCCTAACCCCAACATTTTATTTTTCTCTTTTCCTTTTCCCTTTCCCCCTTTTCTTTCTTTTCTTTATTTCCATTCCTCTCGACTTGCGCACAGCACCTATCACCCTCCCTTTTTCCTTCTAGGCCAAACAATTCCTTCCTCCATGCACCCCACATTGCCCCTCACTCCCCTTCCCATCCATGCACATCATTCCCTTACACCTCCACCAACTACCTATGCACCCCTTACAGAACTCCTTTGCACATAGCCCATGTCTCCTACCACACCAAACCCCTACTCAACCATGCTTAAACCCAATTCCTTTCTTATCAGTTTTCCTTTTACCCTTGCTCCCAGCTACACACACACACCCCTCCTCTTCCATGCATTCTCCCTTTCCCTCATCTTCCTATTTCTCTTGTCAAGAAACTAGCCAACCAATTCTCTCCTTTCCTTACCCTATTTCATCGCTACCAGTGCCACCCAACACCACCACCATTCGAGCCTTCTTCCTCCTCCTCCCTACCTCATATGTCACTACCCTACACTACACCCAACCACCAACCACCTCTTTATCATCACACTACACCTCAACCAACTCCCCCTCCTTCATTTCCTTCTTCTCCCTACCCTACACATTGTTTCCCATCACTGCCCAGCGCCAACACCGTTGAGCTTCCAATTCTTCTCCTTCTTCTCCTCCCTATCCCTTTGTCCTTGACCCCATCCACCAAACCTTCTCCTTTTTTCTCCCTATGTTGTCCTGTAAACTTGTCTACCCTCCATGCCAACTCACTATCGTCAACCATATGCCACCACCAACCACTATTTACCAACTCGAACACCAGTCCCGACACCACCCTACCACTACCTTTGCTACCAACCATTACCGGCCCCATCTCCACCACACCACCACCTTACCCGCCAACTATCACCGTCCTTAAGTTGTGGCCATGCCATCCTACACTGCTTAAACCCCACATGTTGCCTTGGACTCCTCCTCACACACCACTATGCACTCCACCGTGCACCACACCTTGCACGAGCCCTCCACTTTTCTCTTTTCTCTATTTCCCTTCCTCTCCTTTACCTTAATTTTCCTTAGTTAATTTTTCTAAGTCTACTCTTGTTGTATTTTGGATTTTAAGTGATATTCTAGTGGTATTGGATAAGGATTGTAGGTTTTACATGTTAAGAGATTATATAAATTTTGATAAATATATATGTCATAGTTAGAGCTTTTTTATGTGTAGTGTATGTATCTCTATGTGGTATCATGTTTGAAATGGTTATATCGGTTATGTTATTATGATAATGGTGTAACACTGTCAAAATTCACTCTTAAAAAGTTTTATTTAAAGGAATAATGTAGAAACAAAAATAGAAAATAGAGAATGCTATTGCCACACCTAACACAAGATAGATGCATATGATCTACCTCATGCTAGATGCAAGGTTAAAACTTATTTAACTAAAATTTAAACATCATCTATATAGAAAGGATAAATTTCCACAATGATATATCCATTGATAGATGGGAAACACATATTTCCATCGAATAAAATAATTGTTGATCAAATCAGTATAAAACCTAAGAAATAACTCTGGATTTTAAAAGCTTAGAAAAGTAATGGGAAATTGAAATTCAATTACAACACTATTAGAATTTCAATAAAACATTTGAAAATTTCAAAATAGGTACAGGTAACAAAGATAAATCTTTTATGGATATATTTCTGGGTTTCCTATTCTCTCAAAGCCCAAATCTTCAACCCATCAATAATAATTGATCTCAAGCATGCATAAGAGGTCTACTCCCCATTATTAGTGGATCATCACATGACCCATTCAACCAATTTTGCATCAATATAGGTCCAGTACTTATTAAATCACAACTATCTAACTCATGAGAGGAAACATAATGCACATAAGACATGGTGATCTTTAATTTACAATACTCATGCTCAAGTATACATATGATACACACATCATTCCACTCATACAACAACTCATATGATTTTGTGAAGTATATAATGGATTATTAATTTTCCTCTCAATAAGTATTAAGGAAAGTCATACATAAAATAACAAGAGTAAGACACACATGTAATAGCTAAAGTACAACACGTCCATATGAAATATCCCGTTAATAATTATCAATGGCACATATGGGTCCATGTGGTAGTAGAAGAGTACATATGAGACATGTGATGACATATGATAAAATATGGGGTCATGGATTCATGCCTATAAATAACTGACTAGACATGACAACACATAGGGTACAAGAGTATAAGGAATCATGAATGCATGCTGAGTAACATAACTACCTTAGAAACTAGCATTATACATATAAGGCCTACATGCGCTTTAAATAATATATTATGTGATAAAAAAAGGTATAAATAAGTGTCATATATTAGCACTATTATAAGGAAGACACCAAGAGACATGTATAGGATAATGAAATATAAAATCTATGAATAGATGAGAATAATCAATTATTGTATTTCATTATTGTGATCACACCCATTTGATTATATTAAATTGAGGATGGAGACTCAAAGAAATTATAACAAATAAGCTAGTACTCGAATGGTACTAGCCCTAGTTGGACCACCTAAAAACGTAACTTGACCACCAAAAAACATGACACCTAATCATTTAAGTATGCATACCCTCCATAGGGCCAAAATATATTGAGACACTTATACAATAGAAAATGGTCTCTCTGGACTTCATAAGGCACCTATAATCATAGAATGGAAAATACTAGAATGGTATCAAGTGAATACCAAACCTAACTCAAAAATCCACAACGAGTGGTACAAGTCCTGACTCAAGATCTTCACTTTACACTTAAAACATGGTAAAATGGAGAATGATATAGATTTTACAAATTTAAACAAATGTTTAGAAGATTAATCTTGGTCCAAAATAAAAATATATAAAAGAGATAGACTGGGAACTAAGAGTCCTAAGAGATATCCGGACCAAAAGCATCAACCAGATAACTCGACTCTATGACCCAAATACTAAAGATAAAAATCATGACTCTTCCCAAAGAAAGGCCTTGTAAGAAACAAAGTCATCCACTAGGTCTTCAATAATCTACACAAACTCAACTAGGCCCTCTACTCATGGGAATGAGTAATACCCATGAAGAGGATGATTAGTTCGCTATGTACCAAATAAGATGACAATACAGGCATATCTAGGTTACATAGAATACACAAGTCATGAAGAAGAATAAGAGAGCATAATAATATAATGTGAGATAATACTAATTCCAAAAGTCCATTATTAGATATAATCATAATCGATATTATTATTTATGTTGAGTTTACGAATCCCAATATTCCTAATTAGTGAAACAAATTGAAGCACCTCTTAGGAAAAAATATTCCTGAGCCACTATTACCATTCAATGGAATGAACCCAACATCTATTAACCCAACATACTCATGACTGCTATTTTTAATTTGGTGGACTAGCTTGAAGCGCCTCTCAAAGAAAAACGTTCCTGAGCCACTATTATTATCTTGTAGTATGGACATAACAATTCGATCCTAGCTCGTGTAATGTTTCACTTTACATGATTAATGTCTTATTTATTATTGCCTATCTCAATATCATATTATGGTTTATGTTAGCCCAGGAACCTTGCTATTTTTTAAATTGGTGGAATTATCTAAAGCTCCTCATAGGATAAAATGGTGTTGAGACAATATTATTCTTTAACGGAATAGACACAAAACACATTGGTCTCAATTTATGTAACCTTTCACTTTAAGTATTTACTATCTTATCTGTGGTGATATATATCTTGATCATCATGCACACACATTTATATATGCAAGAAACATAATCCATCTTAACATAATCATTTGAACCCATAAACACATGCCCATATGAATACCGATATATTTCCTCAAGACAAAGGCCAAATTCCCCTTAAGAAACCCTAATTCCACAAGTTAAGCATAACTTATTTTCTAGTACTCATTTTATATCCAAAATCAACACTTATCCTTAAAATATTAGTATTGATTACATGTCCAAAAATAAGGTCCAAATTTAACATTTTACACCCGTAATTCCCTTAAGGTTTCTATCCACAATTTCTCATAAAATCCTAATTTCACAAATTAATCATAAATTTTTTATATGACTCATATAGGTACCAAATTTAATATACATTCCTATAATGCCAATGCTAACAACATATCCACAAATTAAGGTCAAAGTCTAATATTTTACACATGTGATAAGGATTCCGCCTCTAGGATTATTATTCCTACTAAAAGCCACTTCTCTCTTTTATTGGACTTAAACCATTCGTATTTCCTCCAAACATTTCACACAATATTCCTAAAATATTTTAAACCAATTATCATATTAAAATATCTAAGATTTTATATATGGCCCATATTGGCTAAATTGCCTTTGAGATGGTTAAAATACCCATATTTTCATATAAAAACTTATGAGTCCCATTATGAATAATTTTTCAAACTCTAATATATATATATATATATGTATGTATATATAATCATGAAAAAATACAACCACAATTATATAGATACTAAAAATCCCGATTCATACCAACAAAAAATATACACAAACACAAACTTTCACAACTCTCTCACTTTTTCAACATATAACACCACATATCATATAACACCATTTGTAATACCCTATAATTTTGGAATTCAATTTTATTAACCTTAATACTTTTATTAGCATAATTTTATAAAAAAAATTAGTTGTTTTAATTTTGAATTGTTTTATGGTTTTATTGATGGTTTTAAATTTATATTAGAATTTTATTAATTATTATCATTACGGACAATTCTAGATAAATTCATTCAAAACCTTAATTTTATTTATATTCATATGATTTTGATTTTTGTCATAAAAATATATATTTCTTTTATTTCTCATATTTTAATTTTTAATATTTTAGATTTATTTTTTATTATAACTTCATTATGTGATTACGACTTTGTGTTAGAATTATATTTTTTTTAATAAAATAAATTATTTAAATCATAAAATTCCCTTTTTAAAATAGTAAAATAATTTTAATGGCTTTAATTCATAGAAAATATTTTTTTTCTATGAATTTTTTGTTTTTACAAAGTTGTGAAGATCTTTGGAAAGTTTTAAATTAAAAAGATTTTCATAACTCATTTATAATTTTCTTTTTGAGATTAATTTTTTTCCATTTTATCCTTTTTGGTTTGTGAAGGACCTTTTTTTAAAATTTTTAAAATTAATATTAGTTCCTTAGAATATTATTTAAATATTTCTAGATAGTTTTAAATATTTTTCATGACCGTATTATGTATTTTTGTAAATAATATATATTTTTGTTTATATTTGTTGGTATTTTCTTTCGAAAGCTTTTCCAAAATCCTTTAAATAACTTTGATATTGATTTTATACCTTCAAAATCTTTACATACTGATTTTCATTAAATGAGTTTCAAATAAAATTACACGTAAACGTTTTTCAAGTATTTTATACCCTCTTAAGTATATGTGTACTTGTTAAAAAAACTGGTTGAATACCCCCCAACTTTTATTCTCTCACCATCTTTTCTTTCTTCCTCACCCCCTTCATTTTTTTTGCAAAAATTGTAACACCCCCAAAATTTACAGTTGAAATTTTTTGTTTAACTAGACAAATATAAGTACAGGGGTGCTACCGCCATCATCAGTACAAGCTAAACCCTCGGTCGGTCTCATACTAGCTACAAGGTTAAAAAAAAGTTTTATGAAGCATTAGGAAAACTTAAACACAAATTCATAGAAATTAGGTGTTCATAACTCTAAAATCAGAGTGCGAGATAAAAGTTGTTACAACGGAAAATGAGTTACATAGTCAGGTTTCCAGAAGGGCATAAAAGGTACAATGCCATAAAAAAAGTGAAATAAAACGAGAATCCTTAGTAAATAGGAATAAGAGAGTCCGACCAACATCCACTCTCGCCTTAGGTAGGTCCAATGGTCAGCATACATCCCCGCCTGATGCATCCAGTATGTCATAAGTATCAAATATG
This sequence comes from Tamarix austromongolica, assembly GCA_039764185.1. Classification (NCBI taxonomy): domain Eukaryota; kingdom Viridiplantae; phylum Streptophyta; class Magnoliopsida; order Caryophyllales; family Tamaricaceae; genus Tamarix; species Tamarix austromongolica. The sequence continues at coordinate 102,930,945 of CM077816.1, read as the reverse complement.
GTCCCACCTACCTGCATAAATTCAGAAGGGTCTTCTACTCATGGAAATGAGCAACACCCATAAAATGGGTGGTCAGTATACTATGTACCGAGTAAGGTAACCATATGGATAAGGCCAGCAAGAAACAAACAAGTAAGGCCATGCAAGAAATTAGCACATACAACATACCAAGCATGATTCAGGTTCATATCATCAGGCCAGACTTAAACTAATATTTTGCCTTACACATCTCTTATATTAATTCCATGTGAATACGGAAACCCCACTATTATAGCTGGTGGATTAGAAATACTCCATAGGGTATAACACACTTGACAACTATTATAGTCGGTGGACCGAAATCACTCAGTAGGGTAACATGCACCTGAATACTATTATAGCTGGTGGACTGAAAAATCAACCTCACTAGACCAGACTCACATGGTGTTCTACTATAATAATTAGTGTCTTTCCATGCCTTATATTTTTGGTTCACACATTTCTCAGATTAATTCCACGTGAGTACGGAAACCCTACTATTATAGCCAGTGGATCGAAAATACTCCATAGGACAAAACGTACCTGACCACTATTATTGCCAGTGAACCAAAAATATATATCCTCACTAGCCCCGACTCACGAGGTGTTCCACAGTAAGTAAATAGTATATTTTCATGACTTATTAGCATGCAAGTTTGGTTTATCGAGTTCAGAATCTCCCACTATTATAGCTAGTGGATCGGAAACTCTCAACAGGGCAACACACACCTGACTACTATTATAGCCAATAGACCGAAAAATTACTCAGTAGGACAAGACGCACCTAACCACTATTATAGTTGGTGGACCAAAAAATATATCCTCACTGGGTCCTAGCTCAATAATCTTTCACTTTAAGTGCTTAGTGTTTTATTATATCCTAATTCACATATAAGCCTGACTAGACATGCATGACACATTCGACTTCCCGAAAATCCTATCCCATATCTTGGGACTTTTACTTCCTCTAGTACATCCAGACATTCTTTCCCACTATTTCCTCATTACCATGAATACTCAACCCCGAGGCCCACTTTCCATGTCTATGAGTCAACTCAATATCACTCTCTAGGGTTTTCCTCCAAGAAACCCTAAATTGGCTTATATGGCCCAACCTTACTCTATCCCACACAACTCATGCTCTTCCAATTTATCACCTCACTCAATTCATCCCCAAGCACCATATTTTATTTCTCATATAATACATGTGGCCACGAAACCCTAGTTGGCCTTCCTAAAACTCTAGGACCTCTATTTCCTCATACAATGTTATTCATTCATCACTCTTACTTACCATCACCTCTTCCACATGCCACATATCCAACACAACCTATGACCCCGAGACTTCCTTCCCATCTTTTTCCACTCACCATGAGAACCCAAAACTCTTCTTTGTTACCAAAACCATCACTTCCCTCAACCCACACTTGACATTACAACCTCACTATCCAACTCCCACACATGCTCACAAAAACCCTAGTTAGCTCCCCGAAAACCCTAGTACTTCTTCTTTATTTTATGTCACTCACTCAACACTCAAATCCATTTTTCTCACTTGACTCACTTTTCCTCCATGTGACCCCCTTCCATCTTTTATTCCTCATTTTAATCATTTCCATTAGTTCTCCCTTCCTTACACATATTTCTCTCACTTTGGGTTTCCTCCCAAAACTATAGTCAAATCTCCCATGCATCCTTACATCAACCACGTACTATTTTTCACATATGGATTCCAATCACCCTAACAATTCTTCCCCTACCTTAGTTGATCATCAAATCAACTTTTTCCACGTAAAAGTCATCTCCATGCAAAGGCTAACCATCTCATGCAAACCCTAGATTCCCCATGCATGTTTTGATCCATTCCCTTAATTTATTCCCATTATTCCTCTTTTTAGCCACCTATAGGTCATAAGATAACTAGGCTATCATTACCATCCTCTAGTCAGATCACTTTCCTCATTCTTTTCCATTTTCTCATAAACACATCATACTACTTAGGACCTCCTATCATGCATGTCATAAGGGGCAATGTTACGCAGGCACGATTGAATACAAGTAATAATATCATATTACACGTATCATAAACACATGCAACTTACCTTAGCTCCATACTTAGCAAGTTGTGCTACAAGAACATGATAATATAATATATAAAGCACACACATCAAATCAACACACATAGCACATTCTCACACACAAAAAGCCTTAAGCATATCCTTACCTAAAACGACACAGGACTTGGAGCACGCTCCTATGCCTCCTTAGGGTGTTAACTTGGTTAACTTATAAGAGGAAAATACTAAGGGTTAACTTCCCTGTTACCAAAATTACCATCATTTCTTACCTTACCCTTATCATAGCCTCCTATTAGAGCTAATAATAATAGTTGTTGTTTTATAAGTAAAAGTAGGGTTATTATTCTTAAAGTAGTTAATCATGCTACTACTAGCCAAAATAGGTCTCGGTATTTATATTGGTTCATGTTAAAGTATTAATAACAATATTTATATTACTAAAGATAATGGATTTAATAATAATAATAAAAATAATAATAGGAATAATAATAGTAGTAGTAGTGATAATACTAATAACAACCCAAATCTTAGTAATAATAGTATTAGCATTAGTAATACTAAAATAGTAACAATAATGATACTAATAATAATAATAGTAATAATAATAATGCTAGTAGTGATAGTAATACCAGTGATATAGGTAATATTAACAATAATGATAAATTAGTAATAATAATAATAGTAATATTAATAATGGTTCGAATAATAAGAATGATAATAATAAAGGTCCTAATAATCATAATAATAGTAGCATTAGTAATAATAGGGTCAAGGTTAATAATAATAATGATGATGATATTAACACAAATAAAATAATTAACAACTTAATAAATTATTCGTAAAGGTTAGGGAGTTTAGGTCACAACCTAATGATGGTAGTGACCAGGCGGCGGCGGTGGAGGAGGATGAGAAGGTAGAGAAATGGTTTTCTAGGCTAGAAGAGGGTGAGTGAGAGTGGTGGTGGTGGTGGTGGTGGGTACTCTAGGTTGAGAGGGTTGGAATAGTGGTGGTGGCACAGCCCAAACGGTGGCGTAGGTGACGATTGGTGTGGTGGCCGAAGGTGGTGGAGAGGGAGGAAGGGAGAAGGAGAGGGAGGCAGGGGAAAAGAAGGTAGGAGAGGTAGAGGAGGCTTAGGTGGGTGTTTTGGAAGGTAGAGAGAGTGGTGGCTATGATGGAAACGGTAGTGCACGGCGGCTCGAAGGGCGGTGGTGGGTAAGAATTAGCAGATTGAGTGGTCAACTTTGCACGGCTATGGTGGCTTATGCAGGAGGAATCGAGGGTGGTGTGTGGTGTGGTTCGGTGGAGGGTGTTGTAGGGAGTAGTTTGGTAAGCTGTTCGGGCGGCAACGTTGAGCGATGGTGGTGGAGGGAGTGTTTGAATAGGTGGCAACACAAGGGAGGCAATTTTTTTGGGTAGGAAAAGAAATCTGGTTAAGGGGTCGGTTGGGGTATATATAGGCAATTGAGGGGTGGAAATGGCAGAAGGGGAAGAAGACAAGAGGGGGTAGGTGTGGCAGGTCGTCGGCCGGCGGTGGTAGGCCGGTACAGGCCTGCAAAGTTGCAAGGCATGTTTGGTCAGGGGAGAAGAAAAGGAAGGAAGGGAGGGCACATGTGAGGAGGTACGGGGGTGGTTGGGGTCAAAAGAGGAAAGGAAAGCTACAGGGAGAGAGGGGCGGTGGCAGGCTGGCTTGTAGTGGTGGTTGGCCAACGTATGGGGATACAGAGTTGAAGGTTAGTGTAGGAGAGGAGCGGGGGAGGAAGAAGAATAAGAAGGGTTGGGTTGGCCAGCCAATCTAGAAGAAAGAAAAGAAGAAAAAGAAAGGGACCGATAGGCAAGCGTTTTGGGGGAAAAAAGGAATGGTGAGTTGGGTCGCGCCGAAGAAAAAAGAAGGGGGCTTTTGGGCTACGGCCTACGAGGGGTTGGCCCAAATCGGGGGAAGAAGGGAAAAAAGAAAAGGAGAAAGCAGAGAAAGAAAATAAAAAGGAAAAATAAGGAAAAAAAAGGAAAAAGTAAAAATAGATAGGTTGAGAGATTTAAGATATTTTGAATGCTTTTTCCTTAATTCCATTTTAATTAGCAAAACACCTTAATTTTTCATAATTAAATTATTTATTATTTTCCTATTAATTTTGCCTTAAATACTTCCCATTATTTTAATAAAATGATTTATGTAATTAAATTCTCTAATAAATCTCTGTTTTAACATAATTTTCTAAATTAGAGTTTTGGGGTATTTAAAAAACCCAACCCTGAAACCCTGACTTTCTCTGCTCCCTTCCCTCTTTCCTTCATTGACCCACAACACCACCTTACCGCCACTAGACCACCATCACACCACCATTTCCCTATTTCTCTCCTCTCATCGTTGTTGTCTACACCAGCAGTAATGTAGAAACGATGAAATAGTAGCAGTTGCACATTGTCCAGCCACCGCTAGCTAGACTGATAATTGGCGATTAGTCCTCGCCCTCTAGCGAAGCTCCCTCGATCTTCACCAACTTTGAATTGCCATGTTTGTTTGGTATAAATTTACAAAGTTCTAACTTCTAAATTCAATTAATTTTGTATATATTGAGATTAATTAAGCTAAATTATTATTTTGATTATGTAGGTAGGTGTTGTATGATTGAAATAGATAGGTTAATTGTATGACATATGTTGGAATTATGGAATTTGGGATCTTGACTCGGTTATGTCAGCATTTCTCATATTCGTCCGATTAAGTTATCTTGGATGAATTGATTTTAGAATATGCTTTAAAAAATATCTAATTTCATGTCGGGACTATCAATTTGAGAAAATTATGCAGAATTAATCGGAATTGGATTTTTAGGTCAAAATTCTTGTGTATTGAAAGTGAATTGTTAATTGAGTTGTTTTATTTAATTTATGTTATAATATGCTTTGAAATATATTTAATTTTACATTGGAATTGTTAATTTGGAAAAAAATTATGAAATCGATTGAAATTAGATATTTAGGTAAAAAATCTTGCAAATCTAAATTGGATTGTGTAATCAAATTATTTTATTCTATTGATTATATAATTTACATTACAATACATATAATTACGATACAGAATCTTAAATTTAAATATTGTAGCGAGAATTAACTGGATTTGCATTCGGGACTAAAAAAACCCTAATTATGTGAAATTAAGTATTTTCTTTATTATTTTTGATCAATTGATGATACAATATGGTATAAAATAAGTCTAATTGCATTTTAAACATTCAATTTAAATAAATTAATAAAATTCAATTGAATTATATTTTTTGCCCTAAACCCTAGATTTATAATGAAACTATGAAATTGGTAATTTGTATAGATGTTTTACTAAAACTGAATTTATAGAAATAATTAAATGATTTTAGTTGTATTATAACACCTTCAATTTGGATTAATTGATTTGAATTGTCTGAGACTGTGTCTTGGACTTTAAACACTATTTTTTTTGAGACACAATTATGTTAAATTGGTTACTCGTAAGATTCTTTTTGTTAAAATTGATTATCTAGATTTAACCAAAATCAATTTAATTATATTTTTTAAGCTATCAACTTGAGGTAAATGAGGTTAATTGGTTGGCTTGCAGCTCAATCCTAGAAACCCTAACTATCGAAGATAGTCTTATAAAATTGAAATGCTATACTTCTTTTATATGATCGATTACTTGCTCCGATTTAAAATCATTTAAATTTTGTTTTTATCATATCGGTTTGGATTAGTTCTTTAAAAATGTTTGGTTTATCTATTTTGTTGGAAAGCTTGATTAGTGAGTCATTTTTGATAAATTAAACTTATCCACTATTGTCCTTCTTTGATTGTCCAAATCAATTTGAAATGCCCCAAGTGATATGTGTTGAAATCAATTTAGTTAATGCTCAATTTCATCAAGTCTTAGGTTTTGGACACGTTTTCTAAGAAAGATAGTCTGTGTCTCTCTTTGATGACTAAATTGTAATAGTTGAAATTTTTGTTGGTAAGGTATTTTTTCTGACCTAATCCTAAAATTTATATTATTGATCTAAGAAAACATTATTATGGATTGTCAAGCTCTCAATATCTATCTCTTTTTCTCAATTTGCTTAGCTCGATTTGGATTTAGGTAAATCATTACTTACCTTTACTTATAGTGGAATCATGGGATGTATGTCTTCTTGAAGTGGAAGATGACAAGTAAGTTTATGTTATCTAATTATTTCAAGTGTATAATTTTTTTGTGTGGTAATTTTATGTATCTATGATCTTATGGCTTAAATGTGAATACATGTTAGCATGCCTTGTGATTATTGTATGTGTTCAAGTATGTGATGGTTGAGTATGATTATGTGGTTAACATTTTTAGCTAATTATAAAATGCTTGTGATTTTAGAGTATGTTCTAATGTGTCTCAATTATAATTGGTTTGGAAAATCATATTATTGGTTGAGTATGGATTTAAATTATATGATGCCTTATGCTGGATTTTTATGCCATGAAATTATTTAACTCTAACGTCACTTGAATTATTCAGCTTTATTGTCACTTGGAATTATTTGGATATCATGCCACTTGAAATTATTCAGATTTAATATCACTTGGATTGATCGACTTTAATGCCACTTGGAATAAATCAGCTTTAATTCCAATTGGATTTGATTAACTTTAATGGCACTTGAAATTGATCGACTTTAATGTCACTTGGAGTAAATATAATAATAGAATTTCATCATGTGATGGAAGTAATTTAAGTGATATTATGTGGGCCTCACTTATTCTTGGTGAAATTCTTAAATAAAATATTAATCACTTAAAGTGAAATATCTTGAGTTGGGACTTGTACCACTTAGGATAGATATCCAAGTTAGGTTTGGTGTTCACTTGATATCATTCTGATGTTTTCAATTCTTTGATTTTAGGTGCCTTACGAGGTCCAGAGCGACCCTTTTATACTCTATAAGTGTCTTGATATATTTCTTCCCTTTAGGAGATATACATACTTAAGTGATTATGTGTTCTGTTATTTGGTAATCTGGTTATATTTTTAGGTAGGCCAGCTAGGGCTAGTACCATTCGAGTACTAGATTAGTTATTATGATTTGTTTGAGTTTGATTCCTCAAGTTAAAATAATCACATAGATGTGATCACAACAATGAAATACAATAATTGATTTTTCTCAACCATTCATGGAATATATATTTTATTATCCTATGCATGTCTCTTGGTTGTATTCCTTACAATAGTGCTATCATATGACACCTATTTGTATCCTATTATCGCATAATCTATAATTTAAATCGCATGTGGGCCTTAAATGTATAATGGTATCTTCTAGAGTGGTTTTACTACTTTGCATGCATTCATGATTCATTATATGCTCGTACCTTATGTGTTACCATGTCTAGTCATGTATTTATAAACATGAATCGATGACAACATGTTTTATTATATGTCATTGCATATCTCATATGTCCTCTCCTACTACCACATGTACTGTCGTATGCCATTGATAATTATGATTAGGATATTCCATATGGGTCTGCCTTAATTTAGCTATCACATGTGTGTCTTACTTTTGTCATTATGTATAACTTTCCTTAATATATGTTCAGCGGGAAATTAATAATATGTTATATAATTCATAAATGCATAGTTGTATAAGTGGAATGATTTTTGTATCACATGTATACTTGATTATAAGTACTATAACTTAAAGATTACAATGTTTTATGTGTGTCATGTTTCCTTCCATGAGTTAGGTTGTAACACCGCCAAAATTCACTACTGAAAATTTTTGTTTTTACGATTTTAAGCGGAAGCAAAAATGATAAATTTTGGGGATGTTACCGCTACACTTAGTACCATACTAGTTTCCATATTCCATTTTGGTACCAAGTGCTAAGGCTGAAAACGTACTTTACACGGATTAAAGTTACAACCATAAAACATAGTAGAGCAATAATGAGATTACAAGAAATACAATCTACTAATATAGGTTACAATTAAAATTATTAAAAGAAAGTATAAGAGTTGTAAGGAAACCCCAAAAACCTTCTCGGATAGCCCTACGCTCTTAAATAGGGAGTAGATCTTGAATAGAGCTTGTGAGCTAACCTGCAAATATCACTGTCCATTGAATAAATATGAGCAGTATTATGATACCGAGTAACCATTTATATAGGACTAATATGTAGGGCCCGCATGTAAAACATTAGTTACCACACATCAAACCCATGAACATGGGATCATACATCTAACTGAAATATAATAAACATTCGAATGGCTACATACATCAAACTATATGTCACACAAGCTCATTCACTTAGAAATACAAAACCTACTAAGGGAGCATCCAAGTGATGCTCTTTGTAGTATAATTAGATAGCCAACAACATACTCAATCATACACCATCCACTCCACACAAAGGCAGGCCTATAGTCCCATTAATACAATACAAAAGCTCAAACCATCCTTGTAGGCACCAAGGTTGCTACTATATCACATCAGTAGGTCATAGTTGATCATTCATTATTATCAGGACTTGAGTCATTAGTTTAGATATTAATCATCTCTTGAATTATATCCATGTAGGTTTGGGGATCCCACTATTATAGCCAATGGACCTTTACATGTGATATAATCTAGGGGAAAATACTCCTGATCACTATTATAACCAATAGATTGGTACATATGATATAGTCTAGGGCAAAACGCTCATAACCACTATTATAACCAATGGATCAGTATATATGATATCATCCAGGGTAGAACGCTCTTGACCACTATTATAATTGGTGGACCGATACATATACTACATACGATCCTAACCTATATGGTATTCCATTGTAACTCTTTAGTGTCTCTCCATTTAATTATCACAATAATTTCATTTTATTTACTTGAGGGGAAGATTACGAACTTGGAGACACAAAGGTCAACCGGTCGTATTGGCACATAAGAGTAGCACAATAACCTACCAACTATCAATCTAGGGATACAAAGGTACCCTGGTCTCACTAGTGCACGAAGACACATAGTACTCTATTAACAAGGATACCTAATCCATAAGTATGCATATCCTCTAATTAGGTCCATAGAGCTAAATAGAATAAGATGTAGGGCCTGGATGGGGCACTAAGGTACACCAGCAAAATCTAGAATAATCATGCGCTAAACCATGTCTTTAGGGTAGCGACCCCTAAAGAGCAACCATTCTCGATCTCGAGATCTTTCACTTTAAGTATTAGTATCTTAATTAAGGTGACCACGAGAAACACATATGAATCACATACTTAACCATTTTTATTTGTTTCCATTATGAAGTAATCAATATCAGGATTATTATCAATGTTAACTTAAGTAGTCCACTAGGGCCTTCCTAGGTTCCAATATTCATACTTAGGCATCTTAGGTCAAAATGACCAAAATGCCCCTATGGTTAAGGCTACCTCTTCACCATCCTTTTTCCATCACATAATTCATTTTTATTTATCAACATGCCATAAAAGAGTAACATACCATGATTATGAAGTTAAGTTACCCAACACACCAAGCGATCACTTTACACATAAAATCCTAATATGCACTTCTAGGACACCTAACATGTATTCTCATGTTTAATCACAATTAATGCACTTCCTGCATGTTTATGAAAATAAAATCATAACACACCCTAATTTACCAAGTTAGACCTAAACCCTACATACTCCTTATGACACACTCCAATTTACCAAAATATCCCTATGCCTTATAATGTTCATGATCATACTTAAACAAGTGATACTAAAGCCATAACTCCTATTATCATATTTAACCTTAATTTATTTCTTTCATACATGTTTATTAATCTAGTCACCATATTACATGCAACATTACCAAAGCGCTCCTAGGTCATTTAACATTAATACATCATTAACACTATAAACCCCTAGTATCACACTTAGCACCAATTACCACTTATCATGCATGGTTATTGAGTTAAATTCCATTAAACATGCCAAATTACTAAAATGCCCCTAAGCCATTTATTATTAGTAATCATACCTAACATGCATTACTAACCTCACAAAATCCTTGTTAGCCTACTTAGCACCAATTATTACTTATCATACATATTTATTTAACCAACCTCCTTTTTACGTGCAAATTTACTAAAATGCCCCTAGAACATACAATATTAATATTTGTGCCCAACATGCATTATTAACTCCATAAAATGCTTATTCTTATTCTTAGCACCGAGTATCACCTATTATGCATGTTTATTTAAACAACCTCCATTTTATATGTAAAATTACTAAAATGCCCCTAGCACATAAAATATTAATATTCATGCCCAACATGTATTATTAACACCACAAAACCCTTATTATTATTATTATTATCATTATTATTATTATTTATTGGCATACTTAGCACCATTTGTTACTTATCATGCCCATTTATTAAGTTAACCTCTATTTTTCATGCATAATTACTAGAATGCCCCTAGCACATAAAATATCACTTTTCATAATGGAATATGTATTTTCAATGCCACAAACTCCTATCATCATTTTCAACTCCACATAACACTTAGCACACATTTTTTATTATTAATGATTACCACCATATGTTAAAATTATTAAAGTACCCCTAGGACATAAAATATGGATATTTCTACTAATACATACATTCACACTCCACCAAAATCCCATATCCATCCTTGGCATCATATATAACGCATTATGCATCCCATTTAGGTCTAAACATCATGATGTGTTCAAATGAACAAATTACCCAAATGACTCATATTAGCATTATTTTCACAAGTGTCCATACTTACTTAGCATAACAGTCATCATCAACACCAACCCCTTTTTCTTAGTCATCCTTTCACATATATTACACCATATACAAGATAACATAATAATCATGGGATTAATAATAACACATCATATTTACATCAATCAAATACCAAAACCCTAATGTACTAACATACGATAATCCATACATTTTAATAAGGTATAATGGTTACCTTATTTTCAATAAAAACCAAACTTAACAAATATTTCGATTTAAAATTCTTAAGCTCCGTTTAGTAAAATTTTATACCTAAAATAATTTCTTAAGTAACATATCATCATTAAATAAGTAAATGAAGTATTTTTTTATATTAAAAATACTTATTAAATATATAATATTACCAACCTACATATTTACTTCAATATTAGTTAAAACACTTAAAAAATTATACAGGATGACTCACATTGCCTATGTAGCATGAGCATGCAATGGAAGCAAAGGGTGAGGGGAAGGGGAAATGGAAGAAGGGGGCTTAGGTAAGAAGGTTGAGGAGAGTGATGACGAGGTGTTGGTGGTGGTTGTTGGGTGCAGAGGTGCGGTAGGGTGTTGGTGGCTAGAGATTGAAGTGTGTAGGCTTAGAGGCAGCGGAGACAGCAGCGATGGCTGCAGGAAGAAGGTAGAGAGAAGGGAGGGAGAAGAGGAAGAAAGGAAAAGAAGGAGAAGAGAAAAAGGAGCTGTAGGGGGAGTTCAGGAAAGGTGAGATAGGGGTGTTAGGGTGGTGTCGGGTGGTTGAGGGGAGGTTGTGACACCAGAAGAAGAGGGGAGAAAAGGTGGAAAAGGGTGGTGGTGTAGGGGAGAGTCAAGGGAAAAAATAAGAGAAAAGAAAGGGGAGTAGATTGTAGGGTGGCGTGTGGTGGTAGCTGGAGGCAGTGCATGGAGGAGGTAGGGTGCATGAGTGGTTGGTGTGGTGGCTAGTTGGGTAGCGGAGACGACAGAGAGGGGCGGTGAATAAAAAATAGGGGAGAAAGAGGGAGAGAAAAGAAAGGGGGAATTGGGCAGGAAAAAGGGAGCTCAAGGGAGAGAAGTGAGGCAAAGGAGAATAAGAGAAGAGGAACAAAAAGAAGAGGATAAGAGAGAAGGAGGGAGAGGCATGCAGTGTAGGAGGTTAGGTGGGTGCAGTTGACATGGGCCACATGGCAAGCAGAGGGTGTAGGCATGCGATAGGTATGGGCCAAAATGGAAGGGGAAGACACACGAGGAGGAGAGACTTGCATTATAGGATCAAAAATGGCAAGGGAAAAAGGATGGCAGGGGAGGAGGTGGAGGTGCATGTGCAAGAGAAAGAAGACTTGTGAGGGATTTAGGGGGTGTTTGGCCTGGGGGGCTAAAGGGGAAGAATTAAGAAGGAAAAAGGAAAGGAGGCCGAGCGGGGAGAGGAGAAAATAAAAGAGGGTGAGGCAAGCCAACCCATGTGAGAGAGGAGAGAAAAAAGAAAAGGAGGGGAAGGTGGGATGGCCTAAAGGATAAAAATAGTGGTTAGGAGCATTTCACCCTGAGATTGTATACTATTGGTATCATTCTAAAAAGTGAAAATAGTGGGGTCCCTAAACTTTACGTAAAATAAGTTATTGAAATGTTCATAATCATTAATAAGATATTATTATTTAAAGTAAAATATTACATGAGTCAGTAATGATTGTAACTATCTGTTCTATTGAACAGGAATTGTGGTTAATAGCATTTTACCTTGGGATTGTATATTTTTGATATTGTTCTACCAGTTAATAATAGTGGGATCTTTGAAATCAACGTAGATAAGGCTATGGATTGTGATTATATTTATAATGAGATATGGAGTCAACTCTTATCTTACATCACACCATGTTAATCTATATGCATGATTATTTTTTTATATGACATTATAGGAATGTGTAACCTTGTTGTGACAATATTGTTACATTACTAAGTAAGTAACATACTAATCATAATTTTCATGAGGGTTACTCATTCCCACCAATAGATGACATAGATATTTATGTGTAGGTTTATAAGGACCCAGTGGATGACTATATTGCTTATGATGGTGTGCTTGGGGAGGTGTGACCTCTTCTTTGTGCTTAGGGTTTGGGGACGTAGAGTTATATTATTTGAATATTAGCTTTGGCGAGATACCTTTTAAGATTCTTAATTCCCATATATTTCTATTATGTATTTTTAGACATTGTACTCAAAGTTAACCTCCCAAACTTTATTTACATCATGAATCTATCCCGTTCACTATTTTACAATGTTTTAAATTTATAACTATTTTTGTCTTGTATTCGATATAAAGATGGTATGGTAAGTGAGAATTACATCAAACATGGTAGTAACACCTAATAATGTTGTTATTACACTTGTACTTTAACAAAAAATTTCGATAGTAAATTTTGAGGTGTTACACCCCCATCTGTAGGTCTTGTTAATTACCAATCATTATTTGATGCTGATGAGGAAACAAATCTTGTTGCATGGCCATATGTGCTAGTACCATCAAAATTTCCCTTAATATGGATATCATAATTCTCCTCAAGTGGCATATGATATGTGTCTAAAGTACAAGGTGATTGTCAGCACTCCAGAGTATCTCGTGCTTTAGCATTATTAGTGTCCGTACTCTTTACCATCTTAGTGGTAGTGGGAGTAACCTGTCTAATATCCTTTTCCCTTCTACCAACTATTTGGTAATTATAATAAAAAATTTGTGAATTAATATTATAATTTAAGTGTTAGATGGTTTAGGATTTAGGGTCATTACTAGGTGTTTCACTCGTTAATAAAGTTTATCAAAGAATGGGTTACCTACTAAGAAGGGGAAGTGACAGATGTGTTGAACATTATGAAAGTTGATCAACAAGTGCTTTACCCATTGGCTTATCAATTGCATATCAAGATTGATTCTTTACCTTCAATCCTCCAAATTCATAAAAAAATACTAAATATTTCCCAAACAAAGCTCAATATATATATATATATATAATCAATAAATATATCACATATGAATTAATATTATAATTTAAGTGTTAGATGGTTTAGGATTTAGGGTCATTACTAGGTGTTTCACTCGTTAATAAAGTTTATCAAAGAATGAGTTACCTGCTAAGAAGGGGAAGTGACAGATGTGTTGATCATTATGAAAGTTGATCAACAAGTGCTTCACCCATCGGCTTATCAATTGCATATCAAGATTGATTCTTTACCTTCAATCCTCCAAATTCATAAAAAAAAAATACTAAATATTTTCCAAACAAAGCTATATATATATATATATATATAATCAATAAATATATCACATACAAGTTAACCTTAATTTTGAATTTTCTTTTTAAAATTGATGGAAGGAGAAAAGAGAAAAATAGGATTTTGTATTTGACGGACGCAAAAATGAGAAAGGTAATTAAAAAAAGGAGGACAAATTGAAAAAGTATATAAATATGTGTTAAGTAATAAGGGTGTACAAGGAGAGCTAAGAAAATACAAACACATTGTGCATCTAAGAAAAGAATAGTCTGGCGAGTATACAAATCTAAAAAAGAGTTTTAGCCTTCTCCAAAAGGGAGGAAACACTCGCTTCCTTCGGGGGCATGAAAAATTCAACATAAGTCAAATAAAACATGAAAAATAGAAATAAATTTCGGAGAAGTACAAAACCTGTCGGGAGAGAAAGTATTAAAAGGAAACTAGAAGAGAAAAAGGGTGGACATCAGACAGAGGGGCTGTTCTCCCAACGGCCACCATCATCACTCTACCCTCTCTCCTTCCTTCTGGTAGGCCGCGAACGTGCGATCACTTCCCTCTTAAAATTTCTTCCTCCCGCTCCTTCAGCCCTGCATTTCTTTTTCTTTTTCCTTTTCTTTTTTGGGTCTCCTTTCTTCTCATTTCTTCTTTTAACTTTTATTTTTACCTGCAAACGAAATTGCTCGAAAAGTATATTACTATTCCTTCTGTTTGTTCTTGTTGTGCTGCTCGTAGCCTCTGCGATCACCACCGGTCGTCTCTTCCTTTTTATTTTCATCTCCCTACCCCACTCCGGATATTCTCTCTTCTTCGCCGGTGGTGTATGCAGGCTTAAAGGCATACCTTTAAACTTTTTTTGGTTTGTTCATTTCTTTGATGCAATTCACTTTATTCGAAAATTTTCCATTGTCTCCCCCTCCTTCCCTTCCGTCTTTCTCTCCCATTATCAACTACTTATACATTAATCTTGTTTATTCCGATCAATCACCCTCACTATCAAATAAATGCAGAATAGCATTCTCTCTACGATGCGGAGTTTGAAGCTAATTGATGGTTGTAAAGGAACCCAAGTCTACGCCATAAATACCACCGGAAGCGGAGGTGGAGAAGGTCCTGGTAGCGGCGGCGGAGCTGGCGGTAGTGTTGGTGATAAACTCTTACAGCATATCCATGATCATTTAAGGGTCAACTCGGTTCGATCTAAATCTCGGCGGAGTTATTCCAGTGTGGATTGCACTCGAGTTGTGCAGACCAATTTCTTGCGAGAATCTCTCTTGCCGTACGGTCCACCTTCTACGGATCTTCTGGAGCCTCAGATTGAGCCTTGTCTTAAATTTGTAGATTTTGTTGAAACCCTAGCTCATGTTCATCGCAAGATTGAGAATTGTCCTCAATTTGAAAGAACCGATGTGTATCTTGAGCAGTGTGCGATTTCTCGAGGGATTTTTGATCCGAAATTGTTTAGACGAAGTCTTAGATCCGCGAGGCAGCACGCGGTTGACGTTCATACTAAGATTGTCATATCGGCTTGGTTGAGGTTTGAGAGGAGGGAAGATGAATTGTTTGGTTCATCTGCTTTGGATTGCTGTAAGTGGAATATGGAATGCCCTAAGAGTTGTTTGCTTTCTGGCTACGATCCTGAATCGGCTTTTGATCGTTGTGATTGTCCTAGGGGACCTCGAGATGAAGATGGTGACGAAGTTGACGAAGCTGCTGCTGCTGCAGCAGCAAGTGCTATGGAGGGCAAGGAATGTTCGACATCGGAGGAGGACTTTGATTTGGCATTTTGCATTGGTAATGTGGAGGTAAGGTGCAATCGTTTTAAGATCGCTTCACTTTCTACGCCATTCAAGGCTATGTTGTATGGTAATTTTATGGAATCGAAGAGAGAAATGATATATTTTTCACAAAATGGGATAACTGTGAAGGCGATGACAGCTTTGGAGGTTTTTAGCAGGAGCAAAAAGCTGGATTCCTTTGATCCCAATACCGTTTTAGAGCTACTTTCTTTGGCAAATAAATTCTGCTCTGATGAGCTGAAATCAGCTTGTGATGTTTATTTATCATCTTGGGTCACTGACATGGAGCGAGCTTTGCTGCTTATGGATTATGGATTAGAGGAGACCGCGTATCTTCTAGTGTCTGCATGTTTGCAGGTTTTCTTGAGAGAGTTTCCTGGTTCGTTGCAGAATCCTAATGTAATGAGATACTTTTGTAGTTCTGACGCTAATAGAAAATTGGCGTTGGTGGGCCATTCTTCCTTTACCTTGTTCTACTTCCTGAGCCAGGCTGCTTTGGAGGAGGACATGAAATCTAATACTACAGTGATGCTGCTGGAGAGGGCGGCAGAGACTGCTACTGCGACGTGGCAGAAACAGTTGGCTGCCCATCAGATGGGCTGTGTAATGTACGAAAGGAGGGAGTATAAGGATGCACAGAAATGGTTTGAGGCTGCCGCCGAGGCAGGTCATGTTTATTCCTTAGTAGGTGTTGCTAGAGCTAAGTATAAGCGTGGTCACAAGTATACAGCTTACAAGCGGATGAATGCTCTTGTTTCTGATAATACACCAACAGGATGGATGTATCAAGAGCGATCTCTGTATTGTGTCGGGAAGGAAAAAATGGCTGATTTGGACCAAGCAACTTCACTAGATCCCACTCTTTCTTTTCCTTACAAATACAGGGCAGTGGCGTTGGTGGAGGACAATAAGGCAGAATCAGCCATCTCCGAAATCAACAAAATAATTGGTTTCAAGGTCTCTGCTGACTGCCTTGAACTGCGTGCGTGGTTGTCTATTATTCAAGATGATTATGACGGAGCCCTAAGAGACACTAGGGCTATCCTGACCTTGGAACCTGATTACATGATGTTTAATGGCAAGATGCATGCAGATCAGTTGGTAGAACTCCTTCGTCCTCATGTCCAGCAGTGGAGTCAAGCTGATTGCTGGATGCAGTTGTATGATCGATGGTCATGTGTAGATGATATTGGTTCTTTATCAGTTGTGCACCACATGTTGGCAAATGATCCAGGGAAAAGCCTCTTGCGATTTCGACAGTCTCTGCTCTTGTTAAGGTATATATGCATATTCGTGGATTAGCATAGATCTTTGTCGAAATGAATGCTCGCTCTTGTGAGCTTTACATTATCTCCTTATAACATTGTCTACATTCTTTATGTTCATTCAATTCCTATGTGTTGAGCCTGGTAATAAGTTATATTGTCTTTGCTGATCAAACTTATAATATTATCTTTACGCATATTTGTTTGAAGTGGATTATCATCTGTATTTACATTTTTCAATTTTGGAAATCTTGCAAATTTAGTTTGAGCCAGACTATGAAACTGGATTACAGGGCTATGTTCGTGTCCAGGTGTGATCCATCTTTTGCAGTTTATATCATAGTGTGGTTCATGTGAAGCCTTCCCCATTTCTGCTTGATGATATAAAGAAAGCTTGTTTTGCCAGAACTGTTTTAGGATCCCTAAAACCCTTTGGAACGAGACAAAACAGGCCTTTCCCAATTGATTCTGTGCTCCTTGCTTAATCCGCTCTCAACATTGCTAATTATGCCATCTTGTGACTTTTTCTGTTTCCCTTTTTGCTACCCAACAACCGAACAATCTGCCTACCAACCTTTGATTCGAATGCCTTTCTGCTAATGAGGCAACCATCAGGCAGCATCAAACTTGCCATAATTAATTGTTCCATGTTTGCTTTCTTAAAAAATTCATCGCCAGGTTGAACTGTCAGAAGGCAGCTATGCGGAGCCTGCGACAGGCTAGAAACTGTTCAGCTTCTGATCACGAGAGACTTGTCTACGAGGGATGGATTTTGTATGATACTGGACATCGTGAAGAAGCATTGGCCAAGGCTGAGGAGTCCATTTCCATTCATAGATCATTTGAAGCCTTTTTCCTGAAAGCTTATGCTCTGGCAGATTCTAATCTAGATCAGGAGTCATCTTTATATGTAATTAAACTTCTTGAGGAAGCCCTTAGGTGCCCATCAGACGGATTACGTAAAGGACAAGTGAGTATCTTTTCTAACTTCTGGGAACTATGATTCAAGCAAGAGGAGTACTGGAGTATGATATGCCTATTTTTCTTGTTCTTCAGGCATTAAATAATCTAGGGAGTGTGTATGTGGACTGTGAAAAACTGGATCTTGCTGCTGATTGCTACGTGAGTGCTCTTAATATCAAGCACACTCGAGCACATCAAGGATTGGCACGTGTATATCATCTAAAGGATCAGCGCAAATCTGCTTATGATGAAATGACGAGATTGATAGAGAAGGCCAGTAGTAATGCATCAGCTTATGAAAAACGTTCGGAGTATTGTGAACGTGAGATGGCAAGGAGTGATCTTGGCATGGCAACACAACTTGATCCTTTGCGAACTTACCCTTATAGATACAGAGCAGCTGGTATGTTGAAGAGATGGACACTTGTTTCTATTTTCACTCGAATCAGTTTTCATTTCATTGCTGCTAGTTGCAATGTGAGATGGTGGCAATATCTTAGTTGCTTCTTGTTTTGTCCTATGTCAAAATGATTGTAGGTTTTGCATCTACTTAGTTATGCGAATACAGAATTATTTGATTTGATACTTTTAGTGATGGATAGTTGCAGATGCCATATTGAGTTGTCAAAGGAACTCTTTTCTAGCTGGCCAGTATGTGGTAGTTCTGCTTAGCCTGACTCTGAAGAAAATCAGGCTTTCAGCTGAAAACGGTGCAATATATTCTATTTAAACACTTTCCATGTATTATAATTCTTGTTAGCTTATGACATATCAGAGTATGGCTTGTTATCTAAACACTTTTCATTGCATGAGGTTTACAGTTCTGTTTGTAAGTGATATTTTAAGGCATAATTGGGATGTTCACCTACATCATAAAGCTATATGAGTTTAGGATTCTGTGTGTTGCATGATATCTAGAAGCATTTAAAACTGAAAATTAGATGTATTAACAAAGTGTAACACGATGTAAAACAGTAAAAGTCTTGTCTTCTTTTGCATTGGGATAGTGTTAATCAATGGACTGTGTAAGGTACTGCTCTTGCTCTATACTTTGTATCATAAGGTTCATTTTCGGGTGCAGCTCAGTGTTCTAGTTTTCTGCACAGCGTGTTGACGACCACAGGATTTTATTAAGAGAGTTTACAAGCTGTCTCTGAGTTATCAGTGTGTAGAAGCTGTCTCTCAGTTTGTGCCTTGAGAGTTTGTATCACAAAAATAAAAATAAAAGAAAAAAGAGGGCAACCTAAAAGGTTATGGATCAGTTCTGAAATGGATGTGAGAGAGCTGTTTTGCCCCTTTTTAGCTCTAAAGATTATTGGTTGGAAAGTCACTTTTTCCCCTACTTTGGTTTCCCTCCGGGCAAGTGAGGGTATCCTCCTCCACTAGGCTTGGTTTAGCTAACTCATTGAAATGCACTTGCGTACTTGCCAATGTCTTGTTCAGAATATAGGCAGGAATGTACCTTAGCTGCTCCCTATAAATGTAGTCACGTGTGTATTTGCCTGCATGCACTTCAGGCCCGCCCTTGGGCCCACGTGAACTAGGCCCAAGCCTAAGGCCCCAAGTATATGAGCCCCCTCAGCTATTAGTATGATATGTATAATATATACACTAAAAGAAAGCAAAGCAATTTCGGTGGAGAAGTGATGCGGCATGCATGGGTAAGCAGGGGCACAGGGGGCCGTAAGCTCAACTCCTGCTGTGCTCTTTTTTGATCCTTAAGCTCAACTCCTGCTGTGCTCTTTTTTGATCCTTCAATCTTGCTATGTACCACTGTTATTGTATCAGTATTACCATGCACTACGCAGAGGAGTTGCCTTAAAAATGCTCTCAAACCTTGCTATTTGCTTTATATGTATTCTTAAAACTGAATTTTGGGTATCTTACTATTTGATTTTGTTTAGGTATCATGAAATTTGAATATTTTATATTGGTATCGTGATATGTATAATTTTTCACTTTAACACTCTGTTGTTGTTAATATATTATTATTAATCCCATATTACTAAATTGTTATTTTTTATATCACATTTTTTAAGTTAATTTTGAAGTATTTTAATCATTTGAATAATTTTAAGTTTTTGTTGGAATTTTAAAAATGAAACATTTCAAAAATTATTAAAATAACATTAAAACCTTTTGAGTTAGCTTAAAAAATATGCGATGGAAAGTTTAATAACTTTTAGCTACCTAAGACAAAATTATACGATGATACTAAAAGTAAAAATAAACTAAAAATGCCATGATATTGCTTTGGAACTTTTAGAAACACATAGTACATAATAAAAGTATATCAAATGTTATGTATTTTATTTTTAATTTTTAATTCTTTGATAAATATTTGATTGGCTATTAAAGGTCATTTGACTCTTGACAATTTCGCCTAGGGCCCCAATTTGTCTAAGGCTGGCCCTGAGGCACTTGTGAAGGTACGGTATGTGTTATGTTTCTATGATACGGTGCTGCATTCGTTGGAAGTTTCAGGTTAAATCGTTTAGGTATATCTTGTTTTTCTGACCTGCCAAGGCAGCGGATGTTGATGAGATGCTGGTGCACTTGCCAAATTGGTTACCATGCATACGTGTCCTCCTGGCAAATACATCCGTAGTCATAGTCTCATAGACAGACTGTTGTAGAATCTGTTTTCCTGTTTTACTTCATCCATTTATTAGATTTAGGCGTAGTTTTGTCATTTACCTTATTGAAGGCTTTGAGCGTTCTACTAACCATGTGTCTATATGCAGTATTAATGGATGATCACATGGAAGGCGAAGCTATTGAAGAGCTCTCAAAGGCCATAGCCTTTAAGCCTGACTTGCAGCTTCTCCATCTACGTGCTGCATTTCATGATTCGATGGGTAACGCTGCTCTCACCCTTCGGGATTGTGAAGCAGCCCTGTGCCTTGATCCTACTCATGCTGATACACAAGAGTTGTATAACAAAGCAAAGAAACTGGGGAATGGACCACTGAAAATATGAAAAACCATGACATTGCGCATTTCATGGCTTACCTCATCATCGTGGTTTTGCTGTGGGCAAGGGCCAGTACTGCTCAGCCAAGCTAATTTATGCGGATTTGTTTGCAGATTGATTGGTTAGGCCCTTAAAGCTGGAAAACATAGGAAGAAAGAGGTTGAATGAGAGATACAGTGGAGAGGCAAAGGGCAGCACCTGTAAATATATATGTAACTTATTTATGGAGTTGAATCCATCGACAATGAGGAAGGAGAGGCGGCACTGTCGGTGCTGCTATGTTTTGCAGGTCTCCAAATAGCTGTAGTTTATGATAGGAAAAAATTATGTGAAAGATGGCGGCTGTTGAGAAAAATATGCTGTCAGGTTAGGTTTTTTGTCCATGTTATTGTATCGTCTCCTTGGGTTGGTTCCTCCTCTTGAATGACAGTTTTTGCTCTCTTTTCTCCATGTATTTATCTTGATTTCTGTTCGGATCCTAGTCTCAAGTCTCAACCCTTAAGTTCAAATTATCAGAATGCTGGGGTGACTTGAAGGAACTTTCTGTCTTTGACTCTGCCAAAATTGTGTCAGGAAAGAGTATGGCTATCTTGTCACCTATACCACCTATGTATTTTTCCAACGGTATTTTCGAAATGTTTCTAAATTTTTTTTTTGTATCATAATCGATATTAAAAGTATTTGATTATTTTTTTAATAAAATATTAATAATTTACATCAATTAATATAGATAGCAGTTTTAGAATTTTTTTTCTTAATTTTATTAGATTTGGTCTATTTTGTAAAATATATAGAATATTATGCACTTTTGAAAATTTAATTTATTAAGTTTAATTATTTTATTAACGTAATTTGATAAAAAAAATATTTAATTATTTTAATTTTAAATTTTTTTATATATATCGATGATTTTGACTTCATATTATAATTTAATTAATCGTTATCATTACAAATTATTTTAAATAAATTTGTTTACAACCATAATTTTATTATATTTATATGATTTTGATTTTTGCTGCCTAAGACAAATTATGCATATTTTTATGTTTTGATTTTTAATATTTTAGATTTATTTTTTAATTATAATTTCGTTGTGCAATTATGATTTTATTTTGAAATTGTATTTCGTTAATGAAATAAATTATTTAAATTATAAAAAAAATTCTATTAAAATAGTAAAATATTTTAATGATTTTATTTGTAGAAAATATTTCCAACATTGAATTTCTTCTTTTTTTTTTAGGTTGTTAAAATCTTCGAAAAGTTTTAAATTAAAAAGATTTTTATAACATATTTATGATTTTTTTTAAATTAATTTGTTTTCGTTTTACCCTTTTTGGTTTTCGGATGATCATTTTATGAAATTATTTAAATTAATCACAGTTTCTTAGAATTTAATTTAAATGTTTTCTTATATGGTTTGAAATATTTTTCAATTTTTTATTACGTATTTTTGTAAATAATATTAATATTTACATTCGTTAGTATTTTCTTCTTAAAGCTTTTTCAAATAATTTTAAATAGCTTTTATATTAATTTTATACATTCAGCTCCTCACAAAAAGATTTTCAGTAAATGAATTTTAAATAAAATTTATCTATAAATATTTTTTTAAGTATTTTATACAATCTCATATATATGTATATTTGTTTAAAAAAAAAAAGAAAAGAAAAGAAAAACTCACCCTGATCGGTTCCCCCCACCTTTCCTTTTCTTTTCTTCTTTTTTCTCTCTCCTCTTCTCTTTCTCTTTCGTCTTATTCTTTCTTCTTCAAAACCCAAAGCCCAGCTAAAACCACCACGACGTGCATTCTCTCCGGTCCTTTGTCGACCACCACACCACCCATGATCAGCCACTATTGTAACTCCCTCCATTTGCGTCGTCGCCATCCTCCATTGCACAATCACGGAAGCAGCAAAGACGGGCGAAGGACAGTAACAACAGTGCACAAAGAAAGTAGTGTCGTGCCATCATTTGGCCACCTCCACTGCACTTGACCACTGACGAGTAGTCCATGCCCTCCAACGAAGTTCCATCGATCCTCAATCACTCCGATTCACTACGTTCTGTTTGGTATAAATTACCCTAAGCCCTAAATTTTATTTTGATTAATTTGGTAAATTAGCTTATGATAAGCTAAATTGATTGCTTAAGTGGTTAACTGTAATGTATATGGTTAATTTGCGAAAATCGTA
This sequence comes from Tamarix austromongolica, assembly GCA_039764185.1. NCBI lineage: Eukaryota > Viridiplantae > Streptophyta > Magnoliopsida > Caryophyllales > Tamaricaceae > Tamarix > Tamarix austromongolica. The sequence goes on along the minus strand of CM077816.1, from coordinate 102,907,609 downwards.
ATTTTGATCCATTATGTCTGGATTTTACAGATTTGTCTGATTAAGCTATTTTTGATAAATTGATTATACAATATATTGTAAAATGTATCTAATTTCATATTGAAATTGTCAATTTGAGAAATTTATGTGAAATTAATCGGATTAAAATCCGTATGTGACGAAATTGAACTGCATAATCGAATTGTTTTATTTAATTGATTTTATAATATACTTTGAAATTTATTTAATTATATATTGGAAGTGTCAATTTAGAAAAATTGTATGAAATCGATCAGAATTGGATTTCTAGGTCAAAATTGTTGTAGATCTAAATTGAATTGTATGATCGAGTTATTTTATTCAATTGATTATATAATTTACATTAAAATACATTTAATTGCAATTCTAAACCGTTAATTTATATATTTTAGCAAGAGCTGATTGGATTTATATTTCAGACTCAAAAACCATGTTTATGTTAAATTTGGTAATTTTTTATTAGTTTTGATCAATTGGTTATATAATATATTATAAAATATATCTAATTGCATTTCTAAATATTTAATTTAAATTAATTAGTAAAATTTAATTGAATTATATTTTTGGGCCTAAAACCCTAGATTTCAAATGAAATTATGAAATTGGTCATTTGTATAGTTGTTTTTCTAAAATTAGATTTATAAAAATCTGACTTTTCTGAGTTTGTGCCTCGGGCTTTAAAACCCTAATTATGGGAAAAAATTATCTTAAATTGGCTACTTGTAAGATTATTTTATTGAAATTAATTATCTAGATTTATTTAAAACTAATTTAATTGTACTCTTAAGCTATCAGTTTAATATAATCAAAGTTAATTAGTTAGGTTGCAGTTCAAGCTTAAAACCTCTAATTTTTTCGAGATGGTTTTATAAAAATGATTTGCTTATACTTCTTGCACTTAGTATATTACTAGTTTTGATTTAAAATTATTTGAATGGTATTTTTATGTTATCGAATTGGATTGGTTCCCTAAAAATAGTTGTTTTGCTTCTTTGGTCATAAAACCTAATTAACTTATACTCCTTATCATTTCCCTGGTTTTCCAAATTAATTTGAAATGCCCTAAGAGATATATGTTGAACCCGATTTGGTTAATATTTAATTTTAAATCTTAATAGAGTTACACTTACGAGTCTTAGGTTTTGGATAAGTTTTCCAAAAAAGACTGTTTGTATCTCTCTTTGTTGGTTAAATTATAATACTTGAATTATTGATCGATAAGGTAGTTTCTAACCTAGTCTTCTGACTTCTATCGGTGATCTAAGAAACCATTATCGTGGATTGTCAAGCTCTTGATATCTATCTCTCTTTCTCAATTTGCTTAGCTAACTTCGGATTTAGGTAAGTCATTACTTACTTTTTCTTATGGCGGAATCTAGGATGTATGTCTTCTTGAAGTGGAAGGTGATGCATGTGTTTTATGATTATTTAAGTATGTAAGTGTATATTATGCTTTTATATGATAATTCTATGTATGTATGAGTTTATAACTTCAATGCGAACACATGCTAGTTGTATGTGTTTGAGAATGTGAAGGGTTGAGCATGATTATGTGGTTAACATGTTCAGCTAATTAAGAAATATTTGGTGATTTTAGAGTATGTTATAATATTTCTAAGTTGTAATTGGTTTAGAAAAACATATTCGTGGTTGAGCATGGATTGAAGTTGTATGATACTTTATGTTGTATTTTTTATGCCATGTAATTATTTGGCTCTAACGCCACTTGAAATCATTCGGATTTAATGCCACCTGGAATCGATCAACTTTAATGCCACTTGGACCTGATCTACTTTAATGCCACTTGAAATTAATCATCTTTAATGCCACTTGGAATGGATATAATGATGAAAATTCATTGTGTTGATGGACGTGATTTAAGTACTGTTATGTGGGCCTAATTTATGATTGGTTAAATATTTAAATAAAACATTAATCACTTAAAGTAAAAGATATTGAGTTAAGACTTGTATCACTCAGAATAGCTATTTGAGTTATATTTGGTATTTACTTGGTACAATTCCGGTGTTTTTCTCTTCTGTGGTCTTGGATGCCTTACGAGGTCCGGAGAGACCTTCTTCTACTCTATAGGTGTCTTAATATATTTTGGGCCTATAGATGGTATGTATACTTAAGTGATTATGTGTCTTATTTATTAGTGGTCTTGTTACGTTTCTGGGCGTTCAGCTAATGCTAGTATCGTTCGAGTACTAGGTTAGTTGTTATGATTTATTTGAGTCTCTATCCTCAAAATAATATAATCATATGGTTGTAATCACGATAATGTAATACAATAATCAATTATTCTCATTCATTCATGGGCCTTATATTTTATTATCGTAAGCATGTCGCTCATTTATCTTTTTACAATCATACTACCATGTGACACTTATCCTTACCTAGTTATCACATGATCTATTATTTAAATCACATGTGGGTCTTATGTGCAAGAATGATATCTTCTAGAATAGTTGTGTTACTCAACATATGATCGGGATTCCTTATACGTTTTTACCCTATGTGTTGTCATGTCTAGTCATCTATTTATAAGCATGAATCCATGAACACATGTTTCATCGTATGTATCACATATATAATTGAGCATGAGTTATTGATTGAGTGGTATTTATCACATGTATAATTAAGTATGAGTACTGTAAGTTAAAGATTCCATGTCTTATATGTATCATGCTTCCTCCCATGAGTTAGGTAGTCATGATTTACTCAGTACTGGACCCTTACTGATACTACCTTGATTGAATAGGTCCTGCGACGATCCACTAATGGTGGGAGCATATATAACATTCCCAAAATTTACTATTAAAAATTTTCATTTTTAAAAGTTATAAGTGGAAGCAAATACGGTAAATTTCTGGGTGCTACCACTACACTTAGTACCAGATTGGCTTCCCTCTACTATTCCAATATCAAGTGCTAAAGTTGAAGACTTACACTAAAATTCAAATACAATTATAAAATGGAGTAACACAATAGTTAGAATATAAGAAATACAAACCACTGATAGTAGTTATAGAATAAAGTCATTGGAAAAAGAAGTATAATAGTTCTAAGGAAAATAAAAAAATATTCTCAGATAGTCTTACATTCTTACCCGATAAGTCTTGAATAGAACTTGTGAGCTAACCTACAAAAGTTATTGTTCATTTAATAAGTAGGGGTCTAAGAAAGGAACCCTTCGTTACTATAGTACTGAGTAACTTTTTATACGAGACTAATATATAAGGCCGCATGCAACACATCAGTTGTCATGCAACAAACACATGTAAATGAAATTATGCATATATAAATTGAAATGCAATAATCATTCGAATAGCTACATGCATCAAGATCATATGTCATAAAGGCTCATTCACTTATATATAACAAAACGTACCAATGGAGCATACAAATGATGTTCTCTATAGTATAATTAGATAGCCAACATCATAACCAACCATACACACCATCCACTCATCACATAGGCAGGCCTATAGACCCATCAATATAATACCATACCCAATCCATCCTAGTAAGTACCAAGGCTGCTACCACATCACATCAATAGGTTATAATAGTTCATCCATTATTATTTGAACTCAAGCTATTAGAGTCATAATTATTCATCTCTTGAATTATATTCATGTAGGTTCAAGGACTCCACTATTCTCACTCGTGGATCGGTAGATATAATATAACCTAAGGCAGCATGCTCCTAACTACTATTATAACTGGTGGGCTGGTAAATATGATACAACTTAGGCAACACACTCTTGACCACTATTATAATCAGGGGACCAGTACATATGATATAATCTAGAATAGAATGCTCCTGACCACTATTATACAGGTGGACCAGTACATATTCTATACATGGTCTCAACCCACGTGATGTTCCAGTATAAGTAATTAGTGTCTTTTCATTTAATTATCACACAATTTTATTTTATTTACTTGAGGGTGCGATCATGAACCCAGAGACACAAATGTATACCAATCATACTAGTGCATAAGAGTAGCATAATATCTTATCGACTATGAATCCAGGGACGCAAATGTACCCTGGTCATACTAGTACATAAAGGCACATAGTATCCTACAGACATGGGCACTTAATCCATAAGTATGCATATCCCCTAAATAGGTCTATATAACTAAATAGACTAAGATGCAAGGGGCACTAAGATATAGGGCTGTGTAGAAAAATCGGGATCCGAAAAATCAATCCAGTATCCAAAAAAACCGATCCAAAATTTTGGATATCCGATCCGATTTTTTAGTGGATAATCTGATCAATAAAAAATATTCGGTTTTAAGAATAAACGAGTTATATGTAGGCATAATTTAATTTATAATCTGATATTTTTTTTTCTTTCAATCTTCAAGTTTGGATCATTTTTTTTACTATAGTACATAAGTCCAAAAATAATTTACTAAAATAAAGTCTAAAATAAACATCCACACTCTACATATAGTCAAATAGGTCACGGCCTACACACACGCAAGCACCCATACCAGAAAAAAAAACTCCTAAATTTTTTGAGCCTCTTAACTTAGGTCGTTCCACGGTTCTAGAGCGTCATTGTTCACAAATCTTGATCGCTAATTTTTGTGGATATGATTAATCATGTATTTTATCTTTTTGTATGCAAGCTGAATAATTAAACTAGTGTTTATGCAGAAATTTTTTTTAGTTATAGATTATATATGTAAATTTAATAATCGGATATTTTTTTTTCAATAATCGAATATATCCGAAATCTGATCCGATATTTCGGATATCCGGTGTATTTGGATGCGGATTCGGATATAGGATATCGAATATCCGGTCGGATCGGATATCCAAAAAAAATATCCGTTCGGATACGGATATCCAACAATGCACACCCCTACTAAGATACACTAGCAAAATCTAGAAAAATCATGGGCTAAACTATGTCTTTAGGGTAGCGACCCCTAAATAGCCACTATTCCCAATCTTGAGGTCTTTCACTTTAAGTATTATATTTTAATTAAGGTGACCATGAGATTCACACATTAATCACATACTTAATTATTTTTATTTGTTTTCAACATTATGAAGTAAGTAGAATTAGGATTATTGTCAATGCAATCATAAGTAGTCCACTAAGGCCATCCCAGGTTCCAATACTCACACTCAGGCACCTTAGGTCAAAATAACCAAAATACCCCTGATGCTAAGGCTACCTCTTTACCATCCACTTCTATCATATAATTCATTTTTATTTATCAACATATCATAAAAAGAGCAACACATCATAATCAACCTATCTATCATGAAGTTAAATTACTCAACACACCAAATGATCGTTTTACACATAAAACCCTAACATACACTTCTAGAACAACCAAACATACATTCTCATACTTAAATCACAAATAATGCCCTTCCTGAATGTTTATGAAAAAAAAAATCATAATATACCCTAATTTACCAAGTTACCCCTAAACCATGCATATTTATTATGATACACTCCAAATTACCAAAATACCCTTGGACCCTAAAATGTTAATAATCATGCTTGAACAATTGATGCTAAGGAAATAACATCTATTATCACATTTAACTTCAATTTATAACCATAATGCTTATTTATCAGACCAATCACTATATTATATGTAAAATTACCAAAATTTCCCTATATCATATATTGTTGATTATCATGCTTAAATAAGTGATACTAAGACAATAAACCCATATTATCATACTTAAAATAACTTAATACTTATCATGCATGTTTATTACGCTAATCACCATATTACATGCAAAATTATCAAACTGTCCCTACACCATACTTTATTGAATATCATGCTTAAATATGTGCTACTAAGAAAATAAACCCCTATTATCATGTTTAACATCATTTTATACCTACCATACATATTTGTTAGACTAACCACCATATTATATGTAAAATTACCAAAATACCTCTAGGTCATTTAATATCATTAATCATACCCCATATGCATTACAAACACCATAAACTCCTATTATCATACTTAGCTCCAATTACCACTTATCATGCATATTTATTAAGTTAACTCTAATTGCCCATGTCAAATTACTAAAATGCCCCTAGGTAATAAAATATTGATAGTTCTAATAACACTTATATTTATAATAAACCAAACTCCCATTTATGTTCTTAGCATCATATATAACACATTAAGCATCCCGCTTAAGGTTAATTATCATGATGTATTAAAATGACTAAATTGCCCCTAGGACTCATATTAGTATTATTTTCACTACAAGTGTCCATACTCAGCATAGCATGTATATACAAATAAAACCCATCATCAACTTCAACCCCCTTCTTAATCACCCTTTCACTCATATCACATCATATACAAAATAACATGTTTTTCTTTCTATTTTCCAAGATAACATTAATAATCATGGGATTGTTAGTAACACACCACATTTACATAAATCACATACCAAAAATCCTAATGTACTAACATACGATAATCCATATATCTTAGTGGAGTATATCGGTTACTTCATTTCCAGCAAAAACTAAACTTTACTAGTATCCCAGTTTAAAATGCTTAAGCTTCGTTTAATATAATTTTGTACCTTAAATAATGTCATAAGTGAAATATTAACATTAGATAAGTAAAATAATTATTTTTATTAAATATATAACATTACCAACCTATTTTATATCTCAATATTGGATAAAATATACCAAAAATCACACGGCATAACTCACGCTGCATGGGCAATGTGAGCCATGAAAGATGGGCAAAATGGACGAGGGAAAGGAAAATGGAAGGAGGGGAGGCTTAGTTAAAGGTTTGAGGGAGGTGGTGGAGAGGTGTCAGGGCTAGTTGTTAGGGGCAGAGGTGAGGTAGGAGGTGGGTGATGGTTGGAAGTCGTGGTGAGGCAGTGGTTGTAGGAGAAAGGTGTAGAAAGGGAGGGAGAAGATGAATAAAGGAAAAGAAGAAGAGAAAAGGAAGGGAGAAAGACAGGTGGTTCGGGTAAGGTGGTGTTAGGCTGCTGAGGGGAGGCTGCGGTGGCGGCAAAAGGGAGGGGAAGAGATGGCTAAGGGTGGTGGGTGCAGGGGAGTCAAAGGGAAGAAGGAGAAAAAAGGAGGGGGTAGGCTGTAGGGTGGTGGGTGATGGATGCTCGAGACGGTATAGGGAGGAGGTAGAGTATAGGAGAAGGTAGCGTAGTGGCTGGTTGGGTGGTGGAGACGACAGAGATGGGCATCAAAGAAAAAATAGGGGAGAAAAGGGAGAGAAAAGAGAAGAGCGAATTGGGAAAGAGGAGGGCTGAGCTCAAGTGGGAATGAGGCAAAGAAGAAGGAGAAGAAAAATAAGAGGAGGAGAGAGGGAGGTCTGCTGAGGTAGGTGTGCAAGGGGATGCAGATGGGTGGCTAGCATAGCAGGTAGGGGTGGATGAAAATGGAAGGAAGGAGCATGCGAGGAAGGGAAGCAGGGTTGAAAATGGAAAATAAAGGGACGTCAACGGAGGAGGGTAGTGCATGGAGTTTGGCCGGGTAGAGAGGAAGTGTAGGGCACATGAGGAAGGAGATGAAGACGTGCGAGGGGGAGGGGAGGGGCTGTTTGGCTCGAGGTGTAGGGGGAGATGAAAGAAGAATGGAAAAAGGGTTGCGCAAGAGGGAAAGAAAAGAAGGCGAGGTAGGTCGGCCCATGCATGAGAGGAGGAAAAAAAAGAAGGGGTGGGGTTGGGCTGGCCTGAAGGGGAAAGGAGAGAAGGGGCCCCAGGTTGGCCTCAGGCGGAAGGAAGAAAAGGAAGAAAGAAAAGGAAAAAGGAAAAGGAAAAGGAGAAAAAGAAAAGAAAAATTATTTTTAGAGTTAGGATTAGAAATTAGGTTAATAGAAAAAATATTAAATTAATTTATCCATAAATTAAGGTATTAATTTAAGAAAATAATTTTGGTAAAATCATGGGTTTAGGGATTTATTTAAATAAAAAGAGTAAGATAAAATAACAAAAATATTTGTATTAATTTATTAAATAATTCTATCTATTTTTACAAAATAAAGTTTCAAAAAATAATTAAATTAATAATTTAAGATTAAAATATCCCGAATAAAAGGTTAAATATTTAATTTTAGGTTTTAAAATTTTGGAGTGTTATAACAGACCTCTAGTGCAAGCTTGAGGTTAAATAAAATTTGATGGGTTGAAAGCTTGGCTTTGAGAGAGTAGGAAATCCAGAGTTTGATTAGTGATGATTTTGTTCAGTGAAATTGTTCACTTGTCTTTTATCAGTGGATATCTTTGTGTGGAAGTTTATTCTTACGGTATTAATGTTGTTTGAATTTTTGTTGGACAAATTTTAGTTTTACATCTAGCATGAGTATGGATGGCAATGGGGCAGACCGGAGACGGGAATCCTATCTCCATCCCTAAATCCAATAACAAAAATTATCCCCGAACCCGACCAGATCCGTAATTTTTTTTATCAAGGATTCCCCGACCCGATCCCCTGTCTATTTTCCATCCCCAATTTATTCCCCGACCTTGAAATTCGACTTTATACCTGATTCCATCTCTGATCCTCAAGTCTTTTTTTATGTTATACTTTTAATTTATATTCTATAAAAAATTATATATATTATATTATTTATATATAAACATATATATATAAATATACAAAAATATCCGGGACAAGTTCGGGGATGGAGACCCTAAATTCGTCCTCACCCTGTCCCCAAAAAAATCTCCTTAAAAAATCTTCAAATTCGATCTCTGAATTCTCTCTTCGAACCCGAACCCGAATGAGGAATCCTCGACAGGGCCCCAAACCCATAGAAAAAATTACCATATCTAAGTATAAGATAGATAATATACATTTATTTTGTGTTAGATGTGGCGGTAATATTCCCTATTATTTATTTTATCTTCAATATTTTTTTCTTTAAACGAAATTTTTGAGGAATAAATTTTAAGGGTGTTACAATATATGTATGTATGTGTGTGCATATATATATATATATATATATAATTTTTTTTATCTATTTTTTATATATTTTTTCGTCCTCCTTTTTCATCTTCCCGCATGACTCACATATTTAGGTGACCAATTTTGATAGAAATATTAGTACTTTTAACGAGAGCACAGTTGATTTGGGATATTTATATTTATTTTTGGATGTGCATTTTTCAATACGACCGATGCCACCTGTAAAATAGTCCATCTTAGGCATGCCTTCGCTTGGGCAGTTGCGATCTGCAAAAACCAGATGTATAATGTACACGAGACAATACCTTTTGAAGTCCCGTACAATTTGACATGGGCCAACAGTCACTCTATCAGCCTACAGTTTAGCCAGTATCGGGCCATGTGGTTATATTAAAAATTAAGATGACTTATCAGATTGTAGGTTTAAATCTCTTCAACATTTGGTCTTACAACACATGGTTCTTGCACCGATAAGATATATCTTGATAACCGTTATAATAATTAGAGCTGGTAAAAATTGATTCGATTCATCTAATTCGATCCGATATTGATTCTATTCGACCATGATTTGATAATAATTAATCTGATCTGAACCTGACCTGACTCGATTCTAATTAAGGACTCGATAGTAACTAGATCTGATATTGACATTCTATTATATTAATAATAAATTACACATATTTTATTATTCATTTAAATATTTAAAAAATAGTATTTTATAAATTATACTTATTTTTCATACTTTTACCCTTGACATTCTTATTTATTAATAATATTCTAATAAAGTTTTCCAAACAAAAATACAACATTAAAAATTCATAATAATAATTTAATCAACAAGGAATCAAATAAATGATAAATATCTTTGTTAGATAGAATCATGCAATATTTTTTATTGTTAAAATTTATAAATATCTTTATTATTTACTTGTGAAAGTTAAGCGTATCTAATATTCTTATTTCATGTATGTGTACTAGTAATCTTATGATTGTCTCTAATATTTACAATGTAATAAATGATAATTATACATTATATAGTCATGATATAATCATCTTTATTTTTTAAAATTATATTTTGTTAAGTAACCAAATAAATGATAATATATATATATATATATATATATATATATATATATATATATATATATATATATATATATATATATATATATATATATATATATATATATATATATATATATATATATATTGTTAGATTGAAACATGCAAATGTTTTTTTATTATTAAAATTTATAAATATCTTTATTATTTACTTATGAAAATAAGGCGCATATAATATTATTATTTCATTTATGTGTACTAGTAATATATATATATATATATATATATATATTTGTTAGATTGAAACATGCAAATATTTTTTTATTATTAAAATTTATAAATATCTTTATTATTTACTTATGAAAATAAGGCGCATATAATATTATTATTTCATTTATGTGTACTAGTAATCTTATGATTGTTTCTAATATTTACAATGTAATAAATTATAATTATATATTATATAGCCATATTATGATCACCTTTATTTTATAATTTTTTTAAGCAATCAAATAAATGATAAATATATTTATTAGATTAAATCATGCAATATTTTTTATTGTTAAAATTTGTAAATATCTTTATTATTTACTTGTGAAAATAAAGCGTATTTAATATTCTTATTTCATTTATGTGTACTAATAACCTTATAATTGTCTCTAATATTTATAATATAATAAATAATAATTAACCGGATCCTAATTTGACTTAACCTATCAAAACTTGACCTGACCCGACCCATCTAGTGAATCAGAAATAACTCGGACCTAACGGGACCAATCTGTCAAATTGCACGAAATGACTCGAACGGGCCGAGCCTACCTAGTTATATTAATTGAAAAATGACTCAAAGCTAACCTAACCCTACCAGTCATGTTAATTCAAAGTGATCCGAATCTGATCCGAACCCAAATGACCCGACCTGATACACAACCGGCCCGTAAAAGACAAATGATCCGAAATGATCCGATCTGAGAATGACCGGACCCTCTATCACCCGATCCAATTGCCACATTCGATGATGATGCCAAAAATGAGTGAAAAGCTAGTCTTTCAGATGCTATAGACTTGTTCACATTAGCCGAGACATCAAATGACACAGACATCAGGAGGAACAGGAGTGCCGAAATTCGGAGTAAGTTTGGATGATGACGGTCGTGGCAACGATGGATGGTCAAACATCATGATGGAGAGGTTTCGTCTTGCTGCAGCTGCCCTACCTGCATCATCTTCATCAGCTATCGATGCTGCGTAAAATACTTAAAAGATGAGCACCTTGATTCTATCCATTTATGAGACTCCGCCAGGGGAGGACGTGCTCATCGAGAAGAACATGAGCATGCATTCTCTTGTGGCCTTGGCATATTCTTTCCGAGGCGCGCTAAACACAAAGCTTTTCGGAATTAAGAGTCCAATCCGGATTGACTGTTATGATTTAAAACCTCCAGCTTGTCCAAAGGATCGGTACAAGTGGCTAGCGCTGAGTTAAGCAACGGCGATGTTGTCAAAGCGTAGGCCTCGCAATAAATTGCGTATTGATTGCGAGTTCAAGTTAATTAAATTTTGACAGATGCATACGCGAACCGCAGCCTAGAAAACATGGTGTCCGCTACCTCGCTCGTGTATTTGGTTTCTATTATATACAGCCATCTAGTACTTTAGCGTATTTTCAAAAGTAACACATGCTTTGCTATCGAAAACCAGTTTGACAATTTTTTTTTAAAAAAAAAAAAAACACACACACACACAGTTTGACCTCACGGTAGAAATGGCTCGTATTCGTAGCTGACCATTATTTCTAGGAAGATAAATTAGCATTTAAAATCTTTCATACAGAAAATGTTATGTTTAGAAACCAGAGTTTGTTGGCCCGATTCAGATTCCACCTAAGTTAAGATCCTGTTCAAAGTACAACAAGCTACAACAGATACAACAACCGGCTATAAAGCCTACATTATAAATATAATTCTTTTCGGTCCTCTGCGACTGAACGAACCTTTCAGCGTGGACAAGTCGCCAGGACTAGCTCTTTTCCCTCAAATCATAAAAGTCCCTGACCGAATAAAAAAGGCTACTTGAAGTATACGGAAATTTGAGGAATATCAACATCATTGCCATCATCATCTTCACAGGCAACGACGACATCGAAGTGCTTACGGTGATCAGGCAATTCAGCTTTAGCCACATCCCTGACAAGATCCACTAGCTTCTTGTCCATCCGATCCTTATGCCTCGGGAACATGCTGTTGTATAGCAAGCAACTGCCATATGAAATGCTGTAAGCACTTAAACCCTTGTTCTGCAGCCAATCCAGGAGCTCTCTCAATGTGGGGTTGTCCTTTAAGATCCACCTATCCCATACCGTCCAGCTCATGTCTAGGTGCTTGGTCACCTTGGGTGGGACCGGCTCGGCCATTGAAAATAGGGGAAGTGCCAAATTTGCAAAGGTATTCCTGTAGTCCTCCAATTTGTGCCCTCCAGCTAATACCTTGTAAAGCTCCAGACAGACCAGACCAGTGGCCATCGCAGTAGAAGTTGCAATTGCAGGGATAATCCTTCCGGCAATAAACTTGGCCTTCAGCTTGTCCACTTCAGGGATGCCATAGTTCCTTGCCCTCATGTTCGCAAGTCCAGCAATCATATCCATGTGATAGTTTGTGTCATCATCCTGTACATTGAGTATTTCAGGACACTAGCCCACTAAACACCAGCTCTATAGGGTAATAAAATGCTGATTCATGCAAGCAAACCACAGGAAGGCTGTAAAAGAAGTCGGCCAAAAACAGAGACAAGCAAGAGAAAACCATAACTGAGATTACAAAGTCAAGTCAGAATACAATCATGGATATCAGGAGTGGAGTTTCATTAATCCACAGGAAGGAATCTAGAAGCTAACCTTCTCAAACTGTATTGGATTCATCTTGAATCCATGAGGCAATTTCTTGTAGCAATGTTCTAACCTGGCAATCAGCTCATCAATGACGGCATCATCATCGATGGATGCAGTAGAAAGGCTAGTAGCTTTTTCATCTGTAACAATTTTCACATCTTTCTTTGGTTCAAACTCGGGGACTATCACGTTACTGACAGCATCAGCAATCTTCTCAGGAGACTTGACCCAATCAGGTAGGGGTATCCCAAAAGTCTCAGCACGCAGAATAGATGCAGCCGTTACGAATTGAAGATAGCTTGGATCATCAACGGAGAACTGCAGTGGGTGCGGGAACCGTTTTGGGGCAGACCAGAATGGCGCCCCACTGCTGGTCATGGCATCCTCAGGGAAAGTAAATGTTAACTGTTTCACACGGCTGGAAAAATAATCTTCAAATCTAGAGCAACACAAACAAGAGTCAGAGACAAAAATGGGGATAACAATAACATGAACAAAAACAGAAACAGACAAACATAAGAAGAGATTTGAAACAGTACTTTAAACGTGCCCAGGTTATGCAATCCTGAAATGTTTCACATTTCTCTTTGTCAAGGCACTCAATAACACGCTCCAGGGTGTCTCTGGCCTGAGCATCAGCAGCATTCCTCATCGCAGAAGCATATTCGCCAGGACTGCTTAGATAAGCATTTACTTCTGTAGGTGTCTTTTCGAGGAGTCCCTCGAACTCTGATCGAGCCCAGGTCAAGCAATGGTCAATATTGTGTGGGAAAGAGTGAACTGTGCACATAGGTGCTTGTTTCTCTGGGGGATCACGTGAGGCACCGTAGTTTTCTGTCAGATGAGGTATGACCATTTGAGTGTTGCACTTTGTGCCAAGGGTTCCAGATTCTAGAAGAGGCTTTTGAAAATAAACACACCTCTGATCAATGTACAACCTAGCATTGACATTGTCCAGGGCATTGATAACTACATTTAAGTTCTCCCAGAATGTATCATCAAACACATTTTCTGTCTCAGGACTCGCACGGTTCTGAAGAGCTACAGTGTGGAGATGAGGATTGATGGAAGCTGCTGCTTCTGCAGCAACTGTAGATTTTGCTTGTCCGATATTCCAGTCACGGAAAAGAAACTGCCTGCTGAGGTTGCTCTTCTCTATAACATCATCATCGGTAATTGTAAGCTTTCCTTGGTCACCACAGGAAACACCCATCAAAGCAATATTTTTCAGAAACTCACACCCCAGAGCACCAGAGCCAACAATGAATACTTGAGCATCTTCAAGTTTCTTCTGAAGTTTGGAGCCAAAAACAGAGATTTGTGCGTCATACCTACTGTTTTGGGGCCTCAAGTCACTGAGTTCCAGCGGTTCAGTGGGAAGGGACTCCACTGAATCAAAGTAGAAAAACTGCACATATATTCAGCTAACAGATCAGCATATGATATAATGAATACCCAAGTCTAGATAAGATGCAGCACACTTGATGTAGCCTACGTGCTGCCTCATCATAGGGCTCATATTGAGCCCAAACTCTATGAAAGGAGGTGCGGGCCCACAAGGATCTGACGATCTAGAAGTATAGTATAAAATAAGGTTATTTTATAGAATATTAGTGTATTTTATTATAATTTTATTTCGTTTGATATTATGTAGATTTTATTATGTAAGGTTTTGGTAATATCTTTGCCAATACATACGGCTTTAGGTTGTACTTTTTAAGTGAATTTTAGTGCATGGTTTTGTGTGAAAACCCGAGGCTACAAATTTAGACTACATTAGTTCACCCAAACTCAAGCCCAGCTGTCAATTTGACGTTCGCACAGGGGGCTGATTTCTTTTTGCCCCCAAAAAAATTAAAATATGAAAATTACAACTTGGAAGCCCCAGCTATAAACTACATCCAGTTTCCAGCCAAACCCCTAACCACAGCCACCATGCCACATCCTGTACTGATCTCACCGCCACTGTATGACAGCATCATACCCCACAATCGACCCCACCAGGACACCACAACTCCTCATTTCTCAGCCTTGTCAACGCTAAAAACCCCACCTGAAGCAAACACCTGTTTGAATGTCACATCAGCAGTTTCCAGTCCCTGGTGCACATGTTGCAGTCAAGGTTCAAACCAGAATAGCCATTTCGCTCTCCTTCACCAGCACTAGTGAAGATAGGCCAATCACAATCGTCTAGCCAGTTGAACACTCTTGTTGCTTATTTTCTTCCTCTTAATTAGCTTAGTGAAAAAAAGAGGATCTAATCAACAAAGAAAAAAAGAAGGGTTCACCACAAAAAAAATTAGCCAGCAAAAAACCAAAAAAGCATTGGTATTTATTTTATTATCTAATTTTTGTTGTCTAGCATGGTCAAGAACAAAGAATTCCAGGCTTTATAGCTCAATGTCAATCAGTTATTTGAGGCTAAAGATGTTCATAAAAATCCTGCTAATTCATAGAGCTGGCAAAAGTTGACCCGACCCGCACAACCCGACCCGAACCGAGCGAAACCCGACCCGTTACGGCCCGAAAAATTTAGCAACCCGACCCGACAATGACCCGACCCGGCACTGACCCGATAATAATCAACCCGACCCGACCCGATAGTGACCTGACCCGCTTTGACCCGACCCCACGTTGACCCGACCCGACAATCACCCAATCTGACCCAATATTAACCTGATCAGACATCAAAATATATTATAATAATAATAATAAATTACATATATTTTATTATTCATTTAAAGCTTTTAAAAAATATAGTATTTTATAAATTGTACTTATTTTTCATAATTTTACCCTAGACATTCTTATTTATTAATGATATCCTAATAAGATATATTATTAATAAATAAAAAACCAAAATAAAAAAGACAAACATCCAGTTATAATCCTATAAAATGATTTTCAAAACGTGTTCATTACATCTACTAATCCACCTATTTGAAGAAACTCTTAATAGAAGAGTATAATAGTATTATTTATTAGTTATCAATTTATCACTTATCACCTACAAAATCCAACAAATAATAACTATACCCCTTATCAAGAGTATCTCACGTTACAACCCTAAATTTAAAGTTTTAGTTATATTTTTTCTTTTAATATTATTAATTTACTTTAAATATAATTTAGTATTCTATGTTCATCAATTTTAAATTTACAATATCTAATTATTTTTGTTAATTATAATATTAATATTAATATTTTATATTATTTAATTTTTAATTTATATGAATATATATATAATAATTAATAATTAATGAAAATATATAAAATTATCTTTTTTAAAGTAATCAAATATTTTAACTAATTAAGTAAATATAATATATTATAAATATCTAATATTTTTACGTGTAAAATTTATAAATGTTTAAAGCAATCGAATATAATACTATTAAAACTTATAAATATCTTTATTATTTACCTTTGTAAAAATAAAACACATATAATACTCTTATTTCATTTATCTTTACTAGTGATCTTATGATTGTATTGTATCTAATATTTACAACGTAATAAATGATAATTATACATTGTGAATTCTTGTTATGCTCACCTTTATTTTATAAAATTATCTTTTTTAAAGTAATCAAATATTTTAAGTAATCAATTAAATATAATATATGATAAACATCTAATATTTTTACATGTAAAATTTATAAATGTTTAAAGCAATCAAATATAATACTATCAAAACTTATAAATATCTTTATTATTTACCTTTGTAAAAATAAAACACATATAATATTCTTATTTTATCTATCTTTACTAGTGATCTTATGATTGTATTGTATCTAGTATATACAATGTAATAAATGATAATTATACATTGTATATTCTTGTTATGCTCACCTTTATTTTATAAAATTATCTTTTTTTAAGTAATCAAATATTTTAAGTAATCAATTAAATATAATATACAATAAACATCTAATATTTTTACATGTAAAATTTATAAATGTTTAAAGCAATCAAATATAATACTATCAAAACTTATAAATATCTTTATTATTTACCTTTGTAAAAATAAAACACATATAATACTCTTATTTCATTTATCTTTACTAATAATCTTATGATTGTATCTAATATTTACAATGTAATAAATGATAATTATACATTGTTTATTCTTGTTATGCTCACCTTTATTTTATATAATTATCTTTTTTTTAAGTAATCAAATATTTTAAGTAATCAATTAAATATAATATATGATAAACATATAATATTTTTACTTTTAAAGTTTATAAATGTTTAAAGAAATCAAATATAATATAATTAAAACTTATACATATCTTTATTATTTACCTTTGTAAAAATAAAACACATATAATACTCTTATTTCATTTATCATTACTAGTGATCTTATGATTGTATTGTATCTACTATATATAATGTAATAAATGATAATTATACATTGTATATTCTTGTTATGCTCACCTTTATTTTATAAAATTATCTTTTTTTAAGTAATCAAATATTTTAAGTAATCAATTAAATATAATATACAATAAACATCTAATATTTTTTCATTTAAAATTTATAAATGTTTAAAGCAATCAAATATAATACTATCAAGACTTATAAATATCTTTATTATTTACCTTTGTAAAAATAAAACACATATAATATTCTTATTTCATTTATCTTTACTAGTGATCTTATGATTGTATCTAATATTTACAATGTAATAAATGATAATTATACATTGTTTAGTCTTGTTAAGCTCACCTTTATTTTATAAAATTATCTTTTTTTAAGTAATCAAATATTTTAACTAATTAATTAAATATAATATATTATAAAAACCTAATATTTTTACTTTTAAAGTTTATAAATATTTAAAGAAATCAAATATAATACAATTAAAACTTATGAATATCTTTATTATTTTCCTTTGTAAAAATAAAACACATATAATATTTTTATTTTATCTATCTTTACTAGTGATCTTATGATTGTATTGTATCTAATCTATATAATGTAATAAATGATAATTATACATTATATATTCTTGTTATACTCACCTTTATTTTATAAAATTATCTTTTTTTAAGTAATCAAATATTTTAAGTAATCAATTAAATATAATATACAATAAACATCTAATATTTTTACATGTAAAATTTATAAATGTTTAAAGCAATCAAATATAATACTATTAAAACTTATAAATATCTTTATTATTTACCTTTGTAAAAATAAAACACATATAATACTCTTATTTCATTTATCTTTACTAATAATCTTATAATTGTATCTAATATTTACAATGTAATAAATGATAATTATACATTGTTTATTCTTGTTATGATCATCTTTATTTTATAAAATTATCTTTTTTTAAGTAATCAAATATTTTAACTAATTAAGTAAATATAATATATTATAAATATCTAATATTTTTACTTTTAAAATTTATAAATATTTTAAGCAATCGAATATAATACTATTAAAACTTATAAATATTTTTATTATTTACCTTTGTAAAAATAAAACACATATAATATTCTTATTTCATTTATCTTTACTATTAATCTTATTATTGTATCTAATATATACAATGTAATAAATGATAATTAATTATACATTGTATAGTCTTGTTTTGATTATCTTTATTTTATAAAATTATCTTTTTTTAAGTAATTAAATATTTTAAGTTATCAAATAAATTATAATCAATTATAAATATCTTTGTTTGATTTAAAGCACAATATTTTTTATTATTAAAATTTATAAATATCTTGACTATTTATTTGTGAAAATAAAGCACATTTAATATTTTTATTTCTTTTATCTGCAATATTAATCTTATGATTGTTTGTCTCTAATATTTATGATTTATGAAATGATAATTACTGAGGCTCGAATATGAGTAAACCCGTCAAAATTCGACCCATTAAGTTAACCCGTAACTAATTGAATTCAACCCATCAAATTGTATGTAATGAGTCAAATGACCTCACCCATCAATTTAACTCGAAACAACTCGGACATAACTAACCCGTCATATTATATTATTACATGAAAATATGAAATGACCTGAACCGGTCGAAGCCACCTATTCACGTGAACTAGAAAATGACCCGAAACCAACCCGACCCTACCACCAGTCAAGTTAACCCAAAATTATCCGAATCCAAGTTTTCTTAACTCGAATAGCCGGACCTAACCCGACCCGACAAATTAACCTGAAATGACCCGGAACCGAAATGACCCGACTCGAAACCGACCCGACTCGACAAATTGACCCGACCCGTTAATGACCCGACCCGCCAAATTGACCCGTTAATGACCCGACCCGACCCGCACTCGACCCGCCAAATTGATTGACCCGAAATGACCCGACCCGCAATAGTCAAATGACCCGCTATGACCCGACCCGAACCCAACCCGCCCGACCCGATTGCCACCTCTACTAATTCACTACAACAAAAGTGTCTTGAAGATTCATGTGTGCTTACTCCTTCCACTGCAGTTCAGATACAGTGTTTCAGCCTTCAACCTCAGTTCCAACTACACATCATCAGCCACAATTCCCTTCTAATTATGGTGTGATTGTCTTTCGGATGATGGAGAGGAAGACTTGGATAAGATTTTTGAATAATTCAAGGTGATCAAGAATAATTTTTTCTATCGTCAGATCCAAGATGAAGGAACGGTTCCGCCGGCAGCAACTTGTTTCACCAGATATGCTAGTTATGAATTATTAGCACAGATTCCACAGGCTCAATAATTATTGATTGGAGTCTACAGCTAATTGTTGACAAATTCACCCCTGTCAACTACAAGCAAGAATTATATTCCAAATTTTGTAAGCCTATGGATGTCTGAGATGTTGAGATGAGTTTTAGAAGCTTGATGCAAGATGTGCTTTCGAATTAAATTCATCCCAATGGATATCATATACATCGGAGGTCTTCGTTGAGATATTCGGTACGGGTTGAAGGGTCGAAGTTTCTACTCAATTGATCATGTTGCTTCATTTGCTCAAGATACAGAAGAGAAAGCTAATTATTGATAGCAATTCTTCAAAAAGTCATGGTCGGCACACTACTCCACCTAAGTCTTCCCTCAAGCTCAATGGTTCCAAGCTGATGAGATGCTATACTTACATCAAACTTGGTCATATTCATAAGCATTGTCCAGTCTGCCATAAAGCAGCTAATAAAATTGAACAGTTCCATCTAGGTCCTTAAAGAATGGAGTACATGAAGATGATGTTGTGGACCCATGAGAATATTTAGGGGAAGAAGATGAATATTTGGGCAACCATTGTAATATATTTACAAAGCTTCAATATGAAAAACAATTCCATTACCATATAGAAAACAAAGGCATGAACTACAGCTAATACCCCATCATTTAGTCACAAAATGTCAAAAATACTGACCCAATCACCTGCCCCTCTATGACTCTCTCAAACCCTTCACAAACACCTCATGTTCCTCCCACCTTCCCTCACTTACTAACCCTTTCACCCATCCTCCTCCCTCGTCCCTCATTCCTCCTTTCTCTTCCTCCTTTATCACTCGCTTAATTTTTGTAGATCCACTTATATATAAAGCCTAATTCCTCTTATTCACGCTGACATTAAAAAACAATTGTGAGAGCCTCATGCTTCAACCCAAAGGATACGCAAGATGCTCACGCTATGACTTGTGGGAAACATGAGCACCTCACACTACCACATGTAGGGAATGTGAGAGTTTCATGCTCATGCATCTCCAACCCTATCAAATTTATTGTTCATCAACTGCTCATGTTCACTATGAGGGGAGTCTTTGATGTCCTAGATACATTAGTTACATTTATACACAAAAAATTAAGGATATTGGTCCTATGATCCTTTAACGGATGTAGGTGGTGGGGACAAAACATGAGCTTTTCACATTAGTGGCTCGAGTTTACGTGATGTCCTTATGTTGGATGTGGAGAGATGCGTCAAACTCTCATATTAGTGCCTTGCATGGAGTTCATGAAACCCCAATGTCGGTCATGTAGGACTGCATGAGAATCTCACATTGATGCCCGTGAGTGAGCCTCTCACGTTAGTCCTGCTAGATTACATGAGTTTCTCATGTTGCCATGCATGATGTATGATTATACAATGAAATAACGATGCCGCTATTTAGCAAATTTTAGGTCAACTACGATGCAAACTTATCAATGTGCTATAGTTTTAAAATTTCACACTTTATTGGCTAATAAATCAAAAATTGAAAAATATCGTTGATAAGTTGACTATTTATTGAGATTTTCTAAATCTATTAAAAAAGCATGCATGATAAATTCCTCCTATTCATTTACTATATATATCTCAATCTAATTACTATTGAATTATAATAAAATATTGTTATAAATTATTTTTACATCTACAATTAAAATATCTTTTTTTCATTCCAAGACAAATTTAGGGTTATTAGGCTAACTTAACATATAATAACTTATTCAAATATTCCTAATATAATATAAAATACTAGTTTATTGAATATTTATATTTAAATGATCAATAAATAATAATTACAATATATGGTTGAATAAAAATAAAAATTCATGCCGGTACGATCACGACACAATTTATCGTTCGCAACGCTTCGATACCGAAACATTGCAACCGTAAACATGACTACGATTTTATTTCTTATCTACGACCCCCCACATCATTACACAAAATAACATGAATGTGTACCTCTTCATCAATATCAACATTGATATATGATAAATTTTGAGTTGTGTCGTCTTGATGGTCATAGCTACCGGCCTCTTGTTCTCCTTCTTCGTAGCTATAAGGTTCCATTCTCAAAAGTTAGGGTCGTGCATGAAAGGAGAGAAGAAATGGGGAAAGGAGAAATGAAGATAGGTAAAGCTAAGTGGAAAGATAGGCAATAGGGTAATTATATGGGATATTGTTTTCTATTTAGTAATGAAATGTTCTGCATATAACATCACCTTATATTTATTCAAAGTTTGAGGTCAAACTTTTTTTTCAGCGGGATAGAATGATGCAGTTTATGTGTCTCCTCATTGTATGGTTCATAGTATGAACCCCAACTATAGAAAAGAACAATTAAGATCATAGGGATACATATCTTTATGCAAGTCTCGTAGCATTAGAAGATCTATGAGTATTATATAAGATAAGAATATTATATAGAATATTAGTTTATTTTATTATGATTTTATTTGGTTTGACGTTATCTAGATTTTATTAGATAAGGAATTGGTAGTAACTTGGCCTATGGATACGGCCTTAGGTTGTACATTTTAAGGTAAAGTTGAGCTAATAAGAATTTAAGTGTGGTTCTATGAAAACTCAAGGCTAAGAGTTTAGTTTAACCTACACTCCATGTGGATTTCCTAGCAACTTTTTGCATATTAGATTTCCTTGCAAAAAAATGAGGATCCCTTTTAGAAGTAGTGTTAGCACACATCGTTATATCATATTTTATCACTTTCGTTTAAGTTTGTCATGATATTGTCTTTCATTACACAATTTGTTAAAGCCATTCAATGGTGGGTTGGTCACAAGCAATAAAATCGCGGTCACCGTTGCGGTTGTCTGTTGCGATATTAGGGTGTCACAATTGGATAATATCATTTTTATATACTGCAGTTGTCACGGTTCCACAATAGATAGCAGTAAATATTGGTAAATATTACTTAAATATCAGCAAATTTCAGTCAATAACTAAAATATTACTGATAAATACGTGAAATTCAAAAACCATTGCATAACGCCAATATCGCATAGAGGAAGCAATATTTAAATGTATAGCTGGTCATATCAAATCAAAAACTTCTATGAAAAAGGGAACTTCAGGATGTGTTTACCTTTGGAGAACTATTTTTCATTTTTCATCTTTAGTTTCCCATGAAAAACAAAAAAATAAAAACAATTTTTCATGGAAAACTAAAAAAATGTATCCAATTATTTATATTATGAAACTGACATTAAAAGATAGACATTTGAGAACTTGTTCATGTTCATTTGGATTGGATATTAAAATTATAATAAGAATATTATTATTAATTCTAATAATAATATTATTATTTATAATGATAACAATAGCAATAATATTATTATTCTAAACAAAAATATTACTAATAATAATAATCATAATATTAAAACTAATAATATCAATATTAATATCAATGATAATAAAAACAACACTATTATTAGTATCACTAACAATGATAAAAAATCCCAATATTGATATTAATGTCAATATTAAAAATAATTATGATAATAATAAGATCAATCAAAATAATAAATAGAAAAATGATATTATTATCATTATTATCCTAAAAAATTATTATTGTTGTTGTTGTTGTTATTAATATTAGTAATAATATTATTATTATTGTAAACATTAATAATATTATTAATTTTAATAAGAATAACATTATTTTTATTATAATTATTATTTCTTAAAAATATGAATAATAATTTTAATGAAAATAATATATTAATATTATGATTGTTATAATTTTATTAGTAGCAATAATATCATTAATATTACTTTCTTATTAATATTATAATTATTATTATTAATGTTATTGTCAATGATGTAATGAAATATTAGTTATTTATTATTATTATTATTATTATCTTTATTATTATTGCTGTTTCTTGAAAATAGTTATAATAATTTTAATAAAAACAATATTATGCTTATTATAATTTTATTAATAGTAATAATATCATTAATATTAGTAATGTTAATAATAATGTCATTGTTAGTAGTATTAATAAATATTAAAATATTATTAGTAATGCAAATAATAATTGTATCAATATTATTTTATTATCATTATTATTACTAATAATATTAATATTCAAAATAATAATAACATTATAATTATTATTAATTTTATTATTATTATTATTTTCTAATTGGAAAATATAGGCATATATTTATATGGAAAACTAAGAAAACATAGTCCAGGTTGTTTTCTGGTTTTTTTTTTCAAAAAGTTAGAAAACCGTATTTTTTCGTTTTCCAATTAAAAAAAATGAAAAACAAAGGTTATGAACACGTTTTTAAAATTTCCAGAAAACTGAAAAATATTATTCAAAAAACAAGATTGTTTCTCACAAGTAAACGCATCCTTAGAATTGATGCTCTGAATCAAACTATGGAGGGAGCAACATGGAAACATAAAGAGAGAAATGCAGAAACAAAGCTACAGAGCAGACATGCATTTGTAAGCAAAAGCACATCATGGTGCCATGCTAGTATACAATAATGAATATTCACATAATGAACATGGCTCCTATGTCCTTGATAAAGAAAATTGACAAACCTGGAACAGAGGATGGAACTTCCCAGAGCAGGCTTTCATAACTTCTTGGCCAACAATTCCACCAAACATAGCAGCCATGGGATTCAAAACAGCCTTTGAACCAAAAGCAAAGTGACGAAGTAACTTTTGGTCAATGTCATCAAGCTTCCCATCAGCTGAATTATCATTTATCTGGATGGCTAAAGAAATCAGTTTCTGAGCATCCTCTTCTGATCCAGCTGCAGGAAAGCGGGCCATCTCTGACTTAAATTTATCCAGGGCTTGAAATGCCAGATGCAGAAGAGGTGGGCGATCAAACTTGGAGAAGTCACTGAATAGGAAATCACCAGGAGATTTCAGGGCTTCATGCAATGATTTGAATTTCAACACCTTTGGTTGCTTCACCTGTGTGACAATGCCACCTCTCTCATATGCACCATAGTTAGTGGAGTCTTCATCAAGTGTGAAAGAGTAAGGCCTTGCATTCTTAATCTTTCTTGGCCTTCCATCATTCAATTCGGTCATCCCTCGGATTTCAGAGAAAACAACAAGATCCCCATCTTGAAATTCAAGCCTCTCATCATCCACACATGATACAAGTGCAGGATTGTCATTGCTAATAGATGCAATTATACCCGTGTGAGGATCCTCTCCATTAACATCGAGAACTGTAAACTCAGGGCCAAAGTCACAGAAAACACTGCCAAAGAGCCCACAAATTTCAGTTTTGACAAAAGCAATTGGTGGTTGCTGATTCCGGCAGTATTCGTCAATTTCAATCGCCTTTTCCAAGCTGATATCAGTAAAAATAACAGCCTGTGGCACAAAAACATCATATGTAAATGAGACATGATAGCACTTGGAGTGAAAGCAAAA
The DNA here is from genome assembly GCA_039764185.1 of Tamarix austromongolica. NCBI lineage: Eukaryota > Viridiplantae > Streptophyta > Magnoliopsida > Caryophyllales > Tamaricaceae > Tamarix > Tamarix austromongolica. The sequence goes on along the minus strand of CM077816.1, from coordinate 102,882,520 downwards.
ACAATCGAAGAAACCAATGCATACACAATGATAAGCTCAACGTAATATGGACACAGACAAATTATTAGAGACAACCAAAAGAAAAAAGATTACTACAACTTATATTATTGCTCCAAATAAATAACTGCATAAAGACACCGAAAGTGGAGATCAGAAGCCAAGGACACAGGATTTACCCTTCGACTTTATTGAATAGCCATTTAGTGAAACACAAAACACAACTAGAACATTGGCAGTCTCCAACATAACTCATGCGCATTTTGGTTGGTTTGGTCGAGTGGTGTCCCCTATCTCTTGCTTGTGATTTCTTGAGAGTATTCGAAATAAAGGAATCCAGATTATACTAGCTTTCCATCCTTTATCTACTTTTGAGACGAAATGTACAATTCTACAGCCATCAAATGCTTACAATTCTACCCCCACCAAATTCCCTCAGAAAATTAACAACCATCCATGACAAAATAGAACAAAAAAAGGCAGAAAAGACAAGCATACCCAGTATTCAGACTCCATATCCAACCTGCTATAGTATGTAGGTATAACAAAGGAAATTTTTTCACAAAAAAAACACATTTAGCCAGACTGCAAAATCAATATTTACTTGCGGGCTCATTGGATGGTCCCACGAATTTGCTTACATGTATAATTTCCCCAGCCCATACAAATGTATCCTCTTTTCTTATGAACAGATTTTTTGTCAGTTTATTGAAAATAGTTGGCCACTGGAGATAGTTGATGTGAGGCTGTGTATGCTTGGACAGTTGGACCTCCCCAGGTATTGTTGTATCATTTCTTCACCTCCCAACAATTTGTGGACAATAAACGTAAGATCATTAGTTGAACACTAATATGGCCTAGATATTTGTTCTAACTTGCAAATAGAATCTGAGTCTATGGACTTTGAATGTAACTATACACATTTCAATGGATGAAAAATAGAGTTCTTTTGTGAAGAAACAGGCTTTCATCCTCAGTGTATCTCCTTTTCTGCTATCATAGACCTCTCCCAAAACAGCCTCTTGATAATCTGGATTTTCAATTTTCATTTTCTGGCTTTCAACTTCACCATTGCTTAGGGCCTCTTGCGTATCAACAATCAAAGCATATGGATTTTCAATTAAAAAAATAATTCCTACAGCACCATGTCGGACAATTGATTTCATAAAGTAATAAAAATTCATATGTAGATCTTGATTAACCAGGGAAAGGGACTAGAGAGAACAGGAGAACAACACTAAGAGGATAAGGTCTCTAATTGTTTGTTTTAATTGAGTTTCTTTATCTGGTACAATTTTTTTAGAAAATGTCAAACTTTGAAGACCCTTGCTTGAGGCTTCAACATCACAATATAAACCATTTAGGCATCTAAATGGCATCCAATCATACACAACTTTAAACAAGATCTGGAATGATTCCAGCTAACATTATGCATTGACATCACAAGTAGAGAATTTGATCACCAAATATATGAAGGTTCCCTTTTTCTTTTTCTTCTTTGTTTTGCCACCTTTTTCCCATTTTAAACTAAGTTTTGGCCAGAGAAACCCCAGGATATGATGAGCACATGTCATAAGTGGTTTTCTCGCCTTCTACAACACTGCTTAGGAGGGAATTTAAAACTTATCCTCCATGCCGCTGCATGGTTCAGAGACTAGAATGATACTTAGGGAAGCCAAGAAATCACAAGAAAGATGATAAGCATAAAAGAAGTGGACATAAAATAATAAATGGTAAGGCAACAAAATCTTCAGTTAAATCCATTCCTAAAAAAGCACAAAACTGTCACGTACAGTACCTGAAAATCAGAAAGCTGCTCTTTTGTCAGTTGAGTTGTCAGAGTAGAGATCACAACGGCATTGTTCAGTTCTTGGAGCTTCTCGATGGAAGCAAGAGCACGATTCTTTCCGATATCTTCCTCTGAGAGTACAAAATTGCTGGACAAGTCCCATAATTCAACTATTCCTTCATCGTGCAATGTCACAGACTTCACTCCAGCAAGAATAAGATTTTTGGCTGCGAGAAAACATAGATTGGAGTGAGAGTCTTAGTTACAAGAAATGTCAAGTATAACCTCAGAAAATCTGAGCAGCTATTTTAGATAATTGAGCCACATATATCTCAGTGGCACTAACAAAAAAGTTAGAGAACAATTAGCTACCAAACAAAATTCAGAAACCCCGTTTTCATCTCCTAAGGTGCAAAATGTGACACCACAAAACATAGGTCGTGTAGTAAAAAGCCACCCTAAAGCAATATACCACATACTTAACTAGCTAAAGCCTAGAAATTACTTCATCCATGAGTTATAGATGGGACAGAAAATCAACAAGAACAACATGATACTTTCTGCCCTTTCAAATTCATCAACCTAAAGTACAAAACTCAATCAACAACTTGAAGAAATATAAACAAAATGCTATTTAAACCATAGTCTGATAAACAAATGTGAGCAACAAACAAGCCAAGCTATCTTCTTTCCAAGGCATTGCCTTGAAATTCAACGCAACCCTTATATGAAAGTGCCATAAACCATACATGATATAGCTCATCTTTTAATCCTCCAAAGTCCCGAAAATATCCATAAACAGCAAATGATAACAGATACCGCTCCTCTCAACTCAGTCCTGCCTCCGAATTCCAATCTATAGGTCTAATTAAAATAGATGAATATCAAAAGAAATAAAATGACCTCAAAGCAATCAACAGTCGTCAACATTGTATTCAACGAACAAATAATAAAAAAGAAATAATCAACATCGGCAAGATAACAACCTATTTCAACACCAAGTCCTTGAATTCCAGAAATCAGAATATTTGAAGCAAAAAGCCTTCGCATGGTTTCACGGCCATAAACCGCAAGCTGTCGACTATGCAAATCCTCATCAATATCATTTGCAGTGTTGTTTCCGTTCACAAACCCCATGATCGGCTCAGATTTGCCGCTACCGCTGTTGTTCCTCTCACTAGCGTTACCTTTCAAACCCGCCAGAGAACCAGAAATCTGTGTGTCGTTAGCGGCAACAGCAGCAGCAGAAGAAGAGATCGGACAGGGCTTCTTGAGAGAAACGTTGATGACGTTGTTTTGAAAGGCTTCAAGTGATTTGTCTAGGCTATCTTCCTCAACAGCGTCTCCTTCGACAGCTCTCTTTCTAGGAAGCATATAGTGAGCTGCACTGTTATTTTCCAGGTTAATATCCATTAGAATCAGCGATCAAAACAAGAAAAACAAAGTTGCAAAGAATTGCTATGAAATAAAGTAGCATAGAATTTACAACTATATATATATATGCATCATGAATTCGAATTGCTTGAGCAGATAAATGGATTTCTGCTTGAAAACGAAGCAACGAATGAAAGGTTAGAGAGAGAGTACCGAAGGAGTAGCGAAGTGGTGAGAAGGAGGCGAAAGAAAACGATAGAGTGAAGAGAGAGGCGAGGAATTTTTCTCCTTCAACCAGGAGAGAGTCGGTTCGGTAAGGTTTAAGGAGTTTTCGGTTTTCCTTTGTTTAATAACTCTTGACTGGCGAACCAGATGCGAAAATAGGGGTTGCTTCTCTTTCGTCTTCCTTTTTTCAAATAATAAAACAACTCTTTAAATTAAATAATAATTAAAATAGTTCTCCGTAACTAACATTAGATATAGTTAAAATAAGCAGATGATGATTGTATTTTATTTAAGTAAAAATTTCTAATAATAACACTTGTTTTTATTAAAAGTCAAAATGAACTTTTTTTAAAATTACATATTTATCTATCAATGTATCAAAATTTTTTAACTTTTCTTTACATTGACACCCAACTTTATTTTCTTTTTCGAACACTTTTTCTTCAAAAATAATATATTCATTTTTAATTATGTCTCAAACTCTAACTTTTACTCTCTCAAATTTTTTTTATCTTATACCCGATTTGATTGGATCAAAATAGTTACACTTCACCCCTACACCGTCACCCCATCATTGCAAGTAAATACTTTTACATTTAGAATGATTTATCTAATTATTTTGTTTGGATAACATTTCATAAATTGATTTAGTTTATTGTCCAAAGTTTGATGATTTATGAATATATTGTCATATACACCTTAATTTAGTAAAATTATATGTTATGCTTGTTATTATGTGTTTTAGTTTTTATTGATATCATTATCTCTCTCTATATATTTATTATCATGGTTGTAGATCTGAATGTTTGTTGAAAATTCTTAAATGTAATTTTTCATCAATTAAAAAATATTAATTGATTCCAATTAGCCTATGAACATATGTTGAGTGTGTACCATAAATTTGTTTATGATATTATAAGATTAAATATTATCATGAGATAAGTATATTTATTATAATTAATAATAAATTTTGGTCGTTATAGATTGATGACAAATCGAATTAGACATTCATACAAAATTAATGAATTGGACAATGTTTCTAAGTTTCTATTAAATGCACAAAAAGTAATATTTTTAAAGAATTCCTTTGTTGTATTAACTAAACTTTTTGATATGGACGTAAGCGTTAATTTCTTAAGTTAGTTATTTTCTTCTTGGGATGAAGAAAATAAAGGGTTCAACATATGAAGGTGTATCCCTTTCAAAGTAACTGACATACCATTAATTTTAGGATTTAGAGTTAGTGTCATACTAACAAAATTAGATACAACTACAGACTAGGTGATTTATGGAATTTATATGTAAGGGTATAAAGAACTAAACTCATATCTCCTGAAACCATAAAATGGATCATCAAATCATCTGTCAATTTTCAATTGAATCACACTAATAAAGAGGTTGTTATTATGTTATAATCTATATTATGGTGACATTTTAGTTTACTGCACGTTCTAAATAGTGTGGTGTAATTTTATTAAACTTTTAGATAATTTTGAACATCATTCAAACTATACATAGGGTTTGTTGGTGTATGAGTTTCTAGTTGAAGAATGGTTAAATGCATTTTAGAGAAGTAATGTGAAATAAGAATTCTGCTTGTGTGAATGCACTCACATCTAGGTAATAAACCAAGCAAAAAAACTTGGGAATATGTATGTTGTAATGTATATATATAATGTTTATATATATGGCTTTAACAGTGTGTTAGTTATAGGTTATTGACCATTTATTTCTATATAATCCTTGCTCTAATATAAAGTTATGGCCCCAAACTAAAAATAATAAGAAAGGGAAGATTTTTAAACAATCAGTAAAGGCATTGCATAAAATGAAGGATTTTGAACAAAAGGTTAGTTTGGTCACAGCGTAATGTTCATAAAAACCTAGATGGTGTTATGGCATATTTGTAGATTATTGCTCAATTTCGTTAGTTACAAAAATAGTAGATGTTACCGCTACACCTAATATAAGTCTGGCATCATCTACTATTCTTATACTAAGTGCTAAGGCTAAACCTTTGTCTACTTAAATTAATAATATAATTATAAAAATTAGAGTGGAAAGGGAGTCAAAATAACTTAACATCCTTTCATATAAACTAATTGTTAGTAGTTATAAAATTTAGTGAAAAGAAAATACGTAAGAGTTCATAATTGTTTGGATCAAAAGATGTTGGGCGAACGCCCGGACAGTTATAACTCTTGACCCATACAAGAAGCCATCAGACCTTACCCTCAAATTAGTCTTGCGAGGTAAAGATTGATCATTGAATAAGTAGGGAACCGTAAAATAGAACCTATCAGTACTACGGTAGTAAGTAACCCATTATATAAAACTAATATGTAAAACCTACATGGAACACATAAAAGGCATCAAACAATACATGATATAATACATTTAATTATACAAACATTAATTGAAATACCATAATCATTCGTATAACCACATATCACCAATGCCATATACTACTATGCTTATTTATCTAGAAATAACTAAAAATTACCAATGGAACATCCAAGATATACTCTTTGTGGTATAATCAGAAACAACATCATCCTCAAATCATAACCGTGGTCACAATGCTCATTATCAATACTAACAAATCTCATAACACAGGTAGGCTTACCAACACACACAATTAATAACTCATAGCATTACAGGTAGGCACGAAGGTTACTATCAAACTACAAGTAGGTGCAAAGACTGTTACCAAACCATAGGTAGATACAAAGACTATTACCGACCAATCCAGTAATCACTTTAATTCAATAACAATCCTTTATATTTCTATTTACTCTAGGAGATACAATAATAATCCACAGACATAAAAGTACATTAGACTTACCAGCGTACAAGCTATCACAGTACCCTCCCAACCATCCAACCTAGAAGTATAAAAGCTCTCTAGTCATATTGTCACATAAGGCAACATAGTACCCTTCTAACTTAGGACACCTCTTTAAGTATCGATACCCTCTATAGGGCTTGTAAGTTACCTATAGAGTAGACTAGGGCCTTATTAGGGTACAATGACACATTAATGAACCAAATAAATCGAGGGCTCCTATTTCATCTCTAGGGTAGCTACCCCTAGAGGGAAACCATTCCCAACTCAAGATATTTTGCTTTAAGAATTAGTATCTTAAAACAATGATCACAAAATATCAAACATTGCACAAAGATTTTCCATTCCATACTTAACTATTTTTCCTTTATTTCCAATTATTCAAGTCAACTCTAAGGTCAATAGTCTAAGTATGATTTAGAATCAACATTAAGGTCAACCTATCAATGCACCAAGGTCATCCTATGTCTAATTATTCATGTTAGGCTTGTTAAGTTAAAAGTGACAAAAATATCCTTAAGACCGTTATTACCACATTACCATCCATTTTAAATGATAAATTCATTTTATTTATTATTTTCTCACGATAAGGCTAAAACATACTAATTAAATTACAAAACATACAAATAAATGACCAGACATATCAAATGACCATTTTACCCCTACACGTGATTTTAAATGTAAAATCCAAACATGTATTTGTAGGACATCAAATCACACATTCCTATACTCCATAGAAGATGACACGTATTAAGCACACCTTTAAAAATAATTATCATGATATGATTAAAATGACCAAAATATCCCTAGAACATATAGTAGTAGTAGTAGTAGTAGTAGTAGTAGTAGTAGTAGTAGTAGTAGTAGTAGTAGTAGTAGTAGTAGTAGTAGTAGTAGTAGTAGTAGTAGTAGTAGTAGTAGTAATGTTAACACATGCATTATAATTCATCAAATTACGCATTCTTATACTCAACAACAAATAGCATCTAGTAGGCACACTTGTCGGAATAAACCATAATACACTTAAAATGAACAAATTGCCCCTAGGGCTAATAATGTGCTTAAGTATGCCCAACCTACCATATTAGATATAAATGACATACATTATTTATTTCCAGCATTTTACCTATTTTAACCAACATTGGTACCTATAATAATTTACACAAATTTACATGCTCCATTTTAACCAAATTCCAAGCTAATACTTTTAGGCAGATAATTAAAATGTAGCGAGCATACTTGATAAAATTTATACATAAAAAATTATAATGTGTTATCACGCAATATCTCACAATTTACTAGAGTATGGGGATTACAGTGTAACAAACATGCTTAACACGGTTTATACATCAAAACCCTAATGTGCTATTATGCGATATCTAAATATTTTAGTAGAGTATAAAGATTATAGTGTAACAAACATGCTTAACATGGTTTATACATCAAAATCCTAATATATTATCATGCAATATCTGAATATTTTAGTAAAATATAAAGATTATAGTGTAACAAACATGATTAACGTAGTCTACACATCAAAACCCTAATGTGTTATTATGCGATATATGAATATTTTAGTAGAGTATAAAGATTGCAGTGTAACAAACATGATTAACACAATTTACACATTAAAACCTTAATTTATTATCATGCGATATCTAAACATATTAGTAGAGTATAAAGATTATCTGATTTCCAACAAAAGTACAATTTTGTTGGTAACCTCCTTAAAGTTATTAGGCTTCGCTAATAAAAATTTTATACCTAAAAGTTATATCACAATAACCATATTAATATATAACAATTAAAATAATAATTTTTATTAAAATAATAATCAAATAGTAAATTACCAAAATGCCATTTATGTTGAAAATAGGAAAAAATACTTATGTACACATGCATTGTTCACTTCATGAGTAGTGTGAGTGGGGAATTGAAGGGGGATCTAAAGGAAAGAGGTGTTGGTCGGCTGGTGGTGGTGATGGCTGAGTGTGGAGGAGTGCGATTGTGCAGGGAAGGGTGAGGGTAGTGTTGGACAGGTGCAGGTGTTTGGTAGCTCGACAAGGGAAATGAGGGGCACAATAGGGAGGCAATGAAATGGTGGAGTTGGGACAAGGGCCGTAGAGAGGATGGGTAGTGGCAGCGGTGGTGTTGGGCAGAGAAGCATGGTGTTGGGGGCTGAGGTGGTTGGGTAGTGGTGTGATTGTGGCTTAGTTATGTAGGGAGGCTACAGGGGTGGTGGTTGGAGCTGGGATAATGCAAGGAAGGGCGACATATGGGGAGAAAGTGATGGTGTTTGGAAGCTTAACGGGCGAAGGATTTGGTGTGTATGTAAAAGAAATGCATAAAAGGGAGAAGGAAATGAAGAAGGATAAAGGAGTTTTAGGTGATGGTGTTGGGTGGCGCGAAAATAGGACAGGGGTTGGTGCATCTCAATGCGAGGAGAAAGGGTTTGAAGGAAAAGGAAGAAAAGAAGAGGTGGGGAATAGGGGCTTAAGCGTGCAAAAGGGGGCTAGGTGAGAGTTGTAGGGGAAAGGAAGGGTGCAGGGTGCAAGGACGCAGAGGGGGAAGGTTGGCATGTAGGTTAGGTAGAAGGACTGTGCAGGACCTAGGAATAGGAGGAAAGGGACACAAGGAGGGAGTGTGAAGGTCTAGTTGGCCGAAAGGGGAAAGAAGGATGTATGCGTACATGGGTATGGGGTGGTGCAAGGGGTGATGCAGGGGGTTGGGGCATGTTTGGGTGCATAGGGGTGCTGATGAGGAAGGAGAAGAAGAGAAAGACAGAGGGTAGGTTAGGCTATTGGGGCTTGAGGAAAGAGGAGAGAAATGAGGTGGGCTAGGCTGCTGGGGTGCTGAGAAAGAAGAAAGAAAGGAAGAGGGGTTGGGGCGTGATAGGGTAGGCCAGGGAAGAAGATTGGGCAAGGGCATAGGGAATAAAGAAAAGTAAAGGGGAAGAAAAAGAAAATAGAAAAAAAAAGAAAGAGGGAAAAGGGGGGAAAGAAGAAAAAGGAAAAAAATAAGAAAGTAAATATAGGGTTAGAGTGAGAATTGGATTAAATTTAGATTTAGGATGATATTAATTTATCCAAATTTAGGGTATCTAATTAGGAAAAATAAACCAGGTAAAAATATATAGATTTAGGGTGGATTAAAATAAAAATAAAAGATAAATTAATTAGGATAAATTTATTTAAGAATTTATCTTGGTTTAAATATCAAATGTTAACAAATTAATTAAATTAATATTTAAGGGTTATGCTAAAATATAAATAAATAAAGATTAATATTAAATAATATTTTGGGGTATTATATAGAGCCAAGTGAACAAGGAATGAACAGCCCGATTGTGAATGAAGTTTATACATACAATTTTGCTTCATATTCATCATCAACATCAATGTGATATATTTTTAGATATAGTTATGTGTATATTAGTAACTCATTTTTCCTCTATATATAAGCGCTTGCACTAATATTTTTCTTTACGTTTGTTGTATTCTTAGCATTATCATACACTTCCTCATTAGAAGTTAAAGTACGAAGAATTACAAATTGAATATAATTTGTTACAACAAGATCACAGTGTATGCTTTAGACAACGGGAGGCTGACAGAAGTTTTGAGGGTAAAATGTCTATGTCGACCCCATGTAATGAAGACCATCATGTAAATGAAAGTTTTATGGACTTTAGAGTAAAAGTTGATGATGCTCAATTTGAACATATGCATCACTTTGGTTCTAATATCGCTAAAAGAATTAAGGATTATGTTTAATCTTTGAAACCTAGTTAGGTGCTTCGTAGACCATATGAAGCGTTAATGAAAAAAATTTAGGAATGAAAATCAGATTCCATGAACTTCAAAAGAACTACAAAGAGGTATGTTTGTTTAACCTATGTATGATCTGTCTTTTGTTAATTGTATATGGCCTTTTTTGACCTTATATATAGGTTGATTGGGTATGGTTGCACATATTTTGCCAACTTAATAGACATGCAATTCAATTAGTCAATAATTGGCTAAAAAATTCCAATAATGGGTAAGTGAAGTTGTGAAATAATAGTGTCATAGTGATATCCAATTATGTATAATAGTGTGTTTGTTATATAGGTTAATGATTATGCCCGAAATGAATCATATGACTCTACTTACAGAATTTGCCATGCAAATAGTAATGGGGATAGTTAATAGGGTAAGTATTCCTATTGTTCAAGCATATACGCATATGCTAAAGATAAAATTTGAAGCATTCCAGGATAAAAACAACAAGCAATGTGAATAAAATGATTGGGGCAATATTTTAAAATTAGAATATGAAGTTTAGTAATGTTACTATTATATTCTACGAATTACAAATTTATTCCTTCAACCTATAGGCATGGGTAGCACGTAATATAGATAATTTGGAAGAGAAAACATTGATTTTATTAAGCACCATCAAATCTCAACTGTATGTTAACTTCTTTATCAAAGGTATGAACATTAATAAGATTATAATAAACATTAATGATAAATTTAGTCAAATAAATGTTAATTTCCTTATTTCTTTGATGCAATTTTTTATATTATTGTTTAATGAGGTACGTTGGATGATGCTTATTGCCAATCACAATGATAAATGTTTGTATTGGTTCAATTCAATGGTAAGTAAGAGGTTTCATAAGATAACAAGAAATTTGTTAAGTATATATACGTTGTATAATGATAATGCTTTTGTAAAATAATTAAATTATGTGGCATTAAATATATTGGATTGTAGGCATGGTGGTAGTTTGAGCATGTTACAAACGATATCTACTAAATTATTGATGGTGATAGTTAGAATATTATTAATGACTCCGATTAACCTCAACAATCAAATGAGTAAGTTGCTAGCATATACGTATCATTGTGTTAACAAACTAGATGTATATAGTTATGCCAATGACTTTAACATTTGTAGCATTATCATAGGAATTGTTGTGGCATGTATATACTGGCATTTATGGCATCATTTGACATCGGTGGATAAATACATCAATTTAAACTAGTATAAAAATATAAAAATTATGTTTATTTTCATACTACATCATTTAACATAACCCGTTTTTTATTATTTTATAGGAATATGTTTTAAATATGAGACACCTTATTGTTTATGAAATGAATATATGTTATCTTATTCTATGAGAAGATGTGATTGTTAAATTTGTAATTATTATATTACTCAATTTATAACTACTCTATTATATGATATAATTTATAATTATTTTTACATTATACCCATCACTATTACGCTATTTTAAATGTGCAACAAAAAAATGGAAAAAGAAATTATAAAATTGAAATTATGTATGCGAGTTATCTTTCCTATGCGATTGGATTCGAGTTCTAATTTTGCTTCCACATGTTGGGGTTTGATTTCTACTGGATTCGAGTGTATAAATGGAACGTGGCTACAAAGAAAATTTTAAAACGCGCAGGCGAAGCCCTACAGATTTCGAGTTAGTCTCCTTAACCTCTCAGACATGTCGATGGAATATAGTTGATGCTTTAAAACAAAAACTTTATACTAAATAATAGTTGATGGACGTACATTCCCGTAGAGGTTAGGTTCTCGTCTTATAATTTGTCATAGAATTGATCGTATTACTTCGACAGTAATCATCCCCCGCACCTTTTAATTAATAAATGTATATGCATACAGTTTTGCATTTAAATTGAGGTTCATGTGTATAGAGTGTGTGTATAGAAAGATGCTATGGATTTAAATTGAAAAATTAAATCAAAACCTAAATTTATCTAAAAATAATATTAAATGAAAAAAATTATGGCACAAAAAGTATAAAAAACTAGTTTTATAACAAGAACAGTAATGATGATGATAATACTTATAATAATGCTAATAAAAAAATCAATATATTATTTTTTACCATAATTTTCTTTTATTTCATATTCTTTATAGTTGGTATTACTCAGGTATCAATAAAAAATAAAATTAATGCACCAATATATATAGTTTTTAGATAAATTTGGTTTTTAGTTTGATTTTTACATTTGGGTCAATAATAATAATAATAATAATAATAATAATAATAATAATAATAATATACGCCAAGGATCTCGGGATACAGACGGGCAACCTGAAAAATATGAACAAGAAAGCAAGGGAGGATAGATAGATAATTAGGAAAACAACGAAAATAAAGTTTGAAGAAGGGAAATGGATAGGATAGAGGTTTGGAAATTTTTATTTGATAATAGTTTGAGTACAGAGGATATTTGCTAAGGGTGGATTTGCCTCTTCAAATGCCGACCCCTAACAATGAAGTCCTAAGACCCCTTATATAGAAGAGGGGGTCAGACTACAACAAAGTTTGAAAAGTGGATTCGAGAATCCACCGAAAGTACACAGTGAAAGGTAAATAGTAAAAAGTGTACTGCCTACAGTAAAAGTGTACCCTAAAGTTTGAATAGTAAAAGGTAAAAAGTACAAACAGTAAAAGTAGCCGACAGAAAATACAACAGTAATCCGCGTGAATAACTTTTGCCGCAGATTCTTTTGTCGTCTTCTCTTTTGCTTTTGCGGTTGCTTTTACTCGTGTTTTTACCTTGGTAAAAATGTCAATTGCCGAAAGTAGCCGAAAGTAGATTCCTTCTTCTTTTGAGGACGGCACTTTTGACTCTGACACTAGCTTTTGGTTGGCAGGAATATTCTTTGTCTGCCACGATCCCTTTGACGCATGTGGATGCGTAGTCCTCCTTTGCAGATACTTGTATTTGTACTGTCTACTGGATAGGAGGTAGTATCCCGTAACAGTCATCTTCATTCTCATCGCCATAGTCGATCTCAGGAGAGATGGATGAGGATGCAGAATCTCCCTTTTTGCTCTGAGAGAATACTTCACCTAGAATGGCCAAGTATTCGTCTTCGGTTTTGGCGGCTGCAAGTTTGGCGGCCGTAACAGATTTTTGAGCCAGGAACTTTGAGTCTTCTGATCTGGCTAGAATTTTGTTTGTCGTGGAAGAGGCCGGCTGGGTATTGATGAGTTTGCGGACGGCCTGCTCTGAGACTTTTTCGAACGTTTGATACTTTGACCACCATTTGATTTTGAATCGGCGGACCAAAGTTGGAACTCCTTCTATCTCATGGATCTCCGTTGTCCAAGCGAACACCCATGGGCAAAACAGTTTGGAACAAAAGGCAAAGATAGGGGGCAACACCCTATCGTCTTTTGTGGGTTTGTAAAGGGTTTTGAACAGGTCTAGAGATTTCGAAACCTGTTCCGGTAGGATGTCTGGGGTGGCGCCAAAGTCTTTCCACCAACGGATAAACCAGACAGGGTAATGGGTTTGGCTGAAATTTTTGAAAAACAACAACCAGGAATGAGACTTTCTGGAATTTTCCGTGAAGAAAGTGTTCCACCAAGCCTGTTGGTAATCCCAGTAATTGAAATTCAGTTTGGAGTTTGGGCTAAATTTGTACGAATCCGGGAGCCTTCGAGGTAATTCGAGGCTTTGTCCCCAATCCGTGGGAAGGATAACCCTGTGTAGTTGACAGGTTGAGTAGGCAGCTTCATTTTTGGTTTGGGGTAGTTTGAATGTTCGGAATGAAGCTGAACCGGTGTATTCTAAAATTGACTTGTAATACGCATGGGGTGCAGTCACGTCCCATGGTTTGAAATCCCAACCAGAAAACATTTTCCGAAGGGCGACGAAGGGATCCTGATAATGGAATCCTTCTTCGAGGTTTGAAATAGTTTGAAAATTTGGTTTTGTGAAATACTCAGCTTTTTTCTCAAAAGCTGGTTTTATTTCCAAAACGTTTTCAAGTCTTGAAATCCTAGATCTCAAGGATGGAAAGTTTGAAATCGATTTTGAACGAGTCATAGGAATTAAAAGACCTCCTTCTGTTTTGTAAACAGGGTTTGCAGAATTCATACCTTTGCGTTCAGGTTGTGAACTCTGAACTTGTTCCGAAAGATTTTGGAGTGCTTTGACCATTTGAGGTGAGTGGGAAAGTGTTTCCACCCATTTGAGCACGTCTGGATTTGGCGTTGAAGAAGCCGAGGCTTCTTGGTTTGGAGAAGCAGCTGCTGCTGCTTCGTCTTCCATGGTGGCTTCATACCACGATTTGATTGGCTTTGCAGCCAATATTTCTTGAACCTTCTCCTTCTGTTTTTCTTTTCGTCGAGGAGGCATGGTTAGTTTGAGAGTGCCCTTGAAGAAATTCACGCGTGAGGAAGTCCGGCAATGAATTGTCTTCACCTTTTATATATTCGATGTCAAAGTCGAACACCGAAAGTAGGGCCTGCCATCTGGCAAAGATTTGTTTGCTTGCGACGTTCTGTACGTCCTTCTTTAGTATCTGTTTGGCTGATTTGCAGTCGACTCGTAACAGGAACTTTTGGTTTAATAAGTCGGACTGGAATTTTGTAATGGATTGGACGATCGCGAATATTTCCTTTTTGACCGTCGAATAATTTTGCTGTGTTTGGGTCCAGTGTCCGGATGTAAACTGGATCACTGCTTCGTTTTGGGTTTTGGCTTTGATATGGGCCAGATACTGTTCAAGGGTCTGGGCCTGACATTGTTTGAGGATACCTCCGTAACCAATTTCAGAGGCGTCTGTTTCGACAATTTTGAATAGGTTCGGATTGGCCAAGGTTAGACACGGAATGGACTGGACTTGGGCCTTGATGTGTTTGACGACATTGGTATGGGCTTGAGACCAAGGTTTTGGGTTTTTCTTAAGCCTGTCGTGTAATGGTTTTGCAATCTGGTTAAGATTGGGGCAGAAGTCTAAAACGTAGTTCAGGCTTCCTAAGAACCTTTGTAATTGGGTTTTGTCTAGGATTTGGTCTGGAAATTTGGACGCAAATTCTATGGATCTCTCGATGGGCCTTATGCTACCCGACTCGATGTAATGACCTAAGAATCTGATCCTAGTTTGGGCCAAATCTATTTTGGGCTTAGATACTACAAGTCCATTACGCCTAGCGACACTAAGGAAAATCCTAAGATGTCGAAAATGCTGATCCAGACTATTTGAGTATACTAAGACATCATCAATATATACTAGACAAAAATTTGAATAAGGATTAAAAATGTCGTTCATTATTCTTTGAAATTCTGACGGAGCATTTTTTAATCCAAAAGGCATCACGTTCCATTCAAATTGTCCAAAGGGGACCGTGAATGCGGTTTTGTATCTATCTTTGGGGTTAATTTGTATTTGCCAAAAACCAGATTTTAAGTCGAATTTTGAAAAGATAAGCGCTGAAAACAATCTTTGAAGCAAATCTTTTTTGTTTGGAATCGGATATCTAATCCATTTGAGAGCGTCGTTTAGAGGTTTGTAATTTATTACTAACCTAGGTGTTCCACGCTCTATTTCAGAATTTTTGTTAACATAGAATGTTGCACAGGACCAAGGTGACCTAGATTTTGAGATTAAACCCTTTGTTTCTAAGTCTTTTATTTCCTGTTTGCAAAATTCTATTAGTTCCGAATTCATTTGTATGGGTCTAGCTTTTGTCGGTATGTTTCTTTCGTCAAATTTATCTTCATACGGAAGGTCGACCATGTGCTGTTTCCTAGACCAGAATGCGTTTGGGAGATCAGAGCAGATCTCTTTTCCGATTTGATTCCTTAGTTGGTCAATTTTGTCCTTTACCGATTTTGTTTGCAACTGTTGTTGGACTCGCTGTAAATTGACATTTTGTTTTAGGAAATCCAAATCATTCTATTTGCCTTTAATCAGAAGATTAATTTGATCTTCGTAAATTAAGTTTGCTTTTAACAAATTTAGGTTTCTCGTCTTAGGGATTTCTAAAAAGGATAAATTATTCTTTTTTCCTTTTGTTTTGAATGAAATTCCGGACAAACCTACTTTGTAAGGGGTTATCAAATTAATGAAGGGAGTACCTAAGATAACAGATTGACTGATATCAGGAGTTATCAAATAGGTTGTTTTGATTTGTAAGTTATTACAAATTAAATCCGCTTCACATTTATATTTGATTTTTAATCTGGAGATGTTGGCTGCAGATAATTTTTCATTTGATTTTGAGAGGTACTTTTTTGGAATTATTCCCTCTTTTATACAGTTTAAGTCAGCACCGGTATCAAATAGTGCGACTGTGTTTATTTGGAAACCATCTTCTAACCTAAGGGTTATACTGATGATATATTTGCGGGAGGTTATTTCTTTTAAAACATTTAGAAATTCTCCTGGAATTAATTCGTTTGAATCTTCAACAGTGTTTCGTTCATCTTCGCTAGTTTCAGATGAAGAGTTGGAGATTTGTTTGGATAATATCATTTGGATTGTTTGTATGTCAGATTCTTGTTTCGATTTTAACTCTTTTAATTCTTTTTTGACTTCTTTAATTTCTTTTTGAAGTTCAGAAGTAGTCGGAGTTAAATCTTTTGATTTCTTCTGTTTGTTAAGAATCTTGGTTAAGTCATATGCATTTGCCGGTTTTGAAGGAATGTTTTGAATTAACGGTTTTGGTGGTTCATCCTTTTCAATTGATTCCATTAATTTTTCCAAGTATTCTGCTTGTTTTAATGGATCTGGAATTAGGTGAACTATATCTAAAACCATTTTTTGTTGTTTTGTCAAAACATTCATTTGATTTTCTACAAGTTCTTCTTCTTCCGGGTCAGAAGAGCTGCTAGAAGAGGAAGATGACTCTGTTTGGAGTTCATCTAACTCTGGGTTTTCGTTATCATCCTCAGAAGATACTAGGAGGTTTTGAATTTTTTCCCTAGTTTCATCATCTAAGTCTAACTCACGAATTTGTTTGTTTATTTTGCAGAATTGTTGTGTGTGTCCCATTTTACCACATTTGTAGCACCTATAGTTTCTATATCTTTTTCCCCAATTTGGGTCCTTCGAAGATGAAACTGTAGTTTTGCTATTTTTAGGTTTTGATTTTTGGTAATAGGGTATCTGCTTTTGATTCTGCGGAGCAGGTAAATATTTTTGTTTTGTTCTTTTGTGGTGACTAGGTCTACAATTTCTCGAACATTGTTTGTTTGCTATTCCTACAATGTCGAATTGTTTACAGAAAGATCCTAGCTCCTGTTTGGTTTGACTCATTTCTCGTTTGAGTTGACTTTGGAGTTTTAAGTCTTGACAAATTTTTAAGGCTTCCTTTTGTGTCAAGCTTATTAATTCTCCATAAGTGAATTTGTTGTAAGGAATTTGATTGTTATGAGTTTCTTTGATTTTATTCCTTACTTTTCCTCCTAACACGGGTGGTAATCCATCTAAGAACTTTTCTTTCCAGAAAGGCTGGTTTGAGTCTTCCCTAAGCATAACTCTAGTTAGGAAAGTATTTTTGTACCACTGGAAGTCATTAAGTCTTTTGCACCTAAGGTTGGATAATAATTCTCCATTTTTGTCCTTAAGGTGAGATGGGTCTCCTACGAAGTGTAAGGATATGGCCAGTATAAGGGATGCTACTGCATCAGATATGGGTTCCCCATTATCTAAGATGATTTCGTCGTTTTCATCTACCTTAATGGCATCTAAAATATTTATTTGTTCGTTTGAAGTCAAATGAAAATCCCACCAACCTTTTAACTGTCCTGAGAATCTTGCTATGAGGAGTTTTTCTATGGTTTTATCGGTTGTATTCATTTGGGCTTTATACGCGTTTGCTGCCATAGTCATTTGCTGTAGAAGGCCTAAGGTTTGATATTCGGACAGTCCATCTATGTTCCACTCGTATAAGGCATTGGCCTTATAACTGGGCTGGACTAGTTTGTTGGGCCTTACTTCGAGACTAAGGTCTGGAGCAGTTTGTCTAGGAACTATTTGCCTAGATGATGATGGTATATCTAAACGGGCTACTACAGGAGTTTTGGGGTTCTTGGGCCTCATCACTCTCTGTCTGTTCCGTTTGGTTTACCGTATTAATTTGGGCTGTTTGGTCAGGTGTGTCTGGAACCTAATTTTGGTTTTGACTGGACGAACTCGAGGTGGCAATTAAGTTTAATTTTTGTTTAATTGCAGTTAAGAATTAATCTTTTTGAGTTTGAACCTCATTACGACTGGATTTTGATAATTCATAAGGCTTGACTACAGGCATCTTTTTTGGTTCAGATGTTTTATTTTCTGAAACTGTTTGAATTGCCGGTAAAATTGTCTTTTGAATTTGTTTGTCCAGTTTCGTTAATTGGGTACCAATAGTGTTCAGATGAATATTAGCAAAATTATTTTGCAACACAATGTTTTTAGTGTTTTCTAATTCATCGTCTTTTGGTATCCTAAGTGGTTTGAGTTCTACAGTGTTTTCTCCTGCAGATATTTGGATGTTTTGCAGAGGCGGATGTTATGTTTCTACAGTTCCTTTCTCTGTTTTCCAGGTTTTGGTTTTAGGTCGGTTAGTTATGGGTTTTGCTGATTTAAAAGGTGAATTTTTTATGTCTTTTAAATCAATTCTGTGGTTTGCCATATGTAATTCTAACCAATCAAAAAACATTATTTTGCATTTGTTATCTGCGATAAATTTGTAAAATTCTTCTTGGAAATGTTGACTATCTTTTCCGTGTTTTTTGAAGAACCAGTTTCTTTTTACTGTGTTCTTTTCGGAATAAAAGTCTTTTCTGAAGAATTCCTTATCTATCACAAATTCCTTTTCGAGGACGTTGAATTGATTTTCAGTTATGTCAGAAAGGCCGGGAGAATGCGGAGGTGAATCTATGTCGTCATCACTAGTTTGTTCCGATTCTTTTTCTTTCTGCTTTTGGTAATTTGCCTTAGGAATTCTAGTTTGGTAGTTTGCACCTGATATTGAAGTTCTAGGTGTTTGATCTACAGAATCCCTATTCTTTTGAGTTTTTTCTTCCAAATTAATGTTTCTAGGAAGGTTCGAAATGTTTCCTAAATTAATTGTGGAAGAAGTCGAGGTATCATCCCTTACTCCAAGGCTCGGGTTCCTCCTAAAACTAAGTTTGACAGTTCCGTCATCGAACTGGGTTATTTTGTTGAGATCCGAGTTTGGTTTTGGAATCTCAGGTTCTTTGATTTCCTCCTGGGCTGGTTGTGCCTTATCTAAGGTCCATTCCTCAGGGAGTTCTATCTCATTCCATTTTATTGTTTTGGGAATGACAGTGTTTGATCTTGTTAAATCTGTTTGCAAGACAAGAGTTTCACCGTTTTCAATTTTTCTAATTGCTTGAGTCCCGAAGGACGTTTTTGCTACCTTGTAATGAATCCTATAGATTACAGCTACAGGAACAGATCCAGGCAACATATGATATCCATGCGTTTTGACTTGTAAAGTTAAAGCATGCAAGATATTTGGATCAGTTAATGAAGGTGCGAAATTTGGAAAGCAATTAAAAAATATTGGACCAGAACACAAACTAGACTCTACAGTTCCTATCAAAGAATCTGTAAATTCTAACATCCTAGCGTCTCTGAGAACTGCTAAGATAGATGTGTTTAGGCCTTCCCTTGTCAGGGATTTGAATCCTACTTGGACTAAGCCTAAGTGGATATAACGAAAGCCCTTCCTAATATGTTTTGCTAGGGACCTTTGACTAAGTAATTGAATGGTCTCTAGAGGTTTGCAGATTTGAAGGTCTCTTTCTTCTGTTTTGATGACATAGTTTGTTGGTAACAAAGACCAGTTTGAAGTACTATATACCATTTCCTTTTGAAGTTTGGGAAGTTTCCACGTATCTATGGATCCTTCAAAGTTTTCAAATTCATATTCTTCCGTTTGTCGGTTTGAATCTCTAGGTCCTATGTCATATTTAGAACCAGAAGAACTAGAAGAACTAGAAGATCGGAATAAATGCATGTCCCTTATCTATGTTTTGTACGACCGTCCACTGCTTTCCACTCCTAAACGTCTATCTGCCTTGCCACACACACAGGACTTACAGGACTTACCTAAGACCAAGATAAAGGAGACAGCCCCTCGTACAAAAAATAGAAGTTTGACCAGAAGCACTTACCCCTCTCAAGAGCTAATCCCGCTAGGCTCTGATACCATATACGCCAAGGATCTCGGGATACAGACGGGCAACCTGAAAAATATGAACAAGAAAGCAAGGGAGGATAGATAGATAATTAGGAAAACAACGAAAATAAATAATAATAATAATAATAATAATAATAATAATAATATTATTATTATTATTATTATTATTATTATTATACATAAATGGCTATGCATATAGAAAATATTGAATAAGAATCACATTTTTTTATAGGAAAACCGGTGACTTTAATATGAACCATTAGACCAAGGATAAAAAAAGGTGGGGGATCAAAAACAATGCTACAATTATAGAAACTATTAAGGATAATAATATGTTGGGTTTGGATCGGGTCTAACTATACCTAACCCCAACTAGAACCTGCTTATAGTACTTAGATTTAGACCCACTAGATCAAACAAATAAATAGATCCTAAATAGGTCTACTTATTTAAAAATATAATAATTATAATAATAATAATAATAATAATAATAATAATAATAATAATAATAATAATAATAATAATAATAAGATACAAATATCCTAATACATTTATATTTTATATAGCTTGATATGTAATTTTTGTTAAAATTTTTTTGGGGAAAATATTAATATTTTAAAGGTAAATTATTCATTATTATTAACTATTGATTTTATTTGCTATGTGTCTGAAAATAATATGCATAGATTTAAGAGTTGCAAGATGTTTTGTATGTGCTATTTATTTTGGAATTGAATATTAATATAACTAGGCATGATGAGCATATTTTGGAGATCCTTTCAAAAACATAATAAAATATTCATTTTATTAGGCTATGTAGTACTTTTCGTCATGGGGGGAAATATAGATAATAATTATTGTGCCTAAATTTACGCATCCCATACAATTGATAACTTAACAAATTGATAATAATATCTTAATGATAATATAGATAATATAATTAATTATTTTTATTGTTGTTTTAATTGAGAATTATCACTAAAAGGATATATTTGTATCTTTTATTTTGACCATATATCTATAACTTTTATTTATAAGGCTCATAAAGCAAATCCAATCATTAAGCCATCGTCACTCACATATGTGTTGTCTCCTAGAATAAAATGTGTCATTAGGTATAGGTAAACCCTTGGACTCTTTAGCTAACCCTGCTATACCACGCCACTTTTCCTAATCATAAGTGGTTCACCAATTGTTTCCTAATTAATGAATTGCATGGGTAAGGAGGTATACTAACTCAAGTAACCTAATAGCCATCAGTTACTATCCTCCTACAAAATAGGAGTTGTTGAACAAGAAAAAAAAAGCATCTTGTATCGAAAAATCCTTTGAACATGATCATTTTATTCAAAATTTAGATTACAAACGAGATCAATGATCCAACTATCGACAAACCAAAAATTATGAGCATGCATGATGTATTGGTATTGTTGGTTCAGTTATCATTATTAGTTGTTTTAATTTACTTAGAAAGTAAATTTATTAAAAACAGTATGGATTTAGAAGATGAAAACTATGGTTGAAAAGCAAAAGTTTGAGCCCAAAACATTCACCTAAACATACACTATATACAACAGCTAAGTTTATGGGCATTTTATAATTTTAAGAACAAACTTAAAACTAAGGAATAAGTTATTTGAGCAATGGGTATAAGGTCACCAAGTCATATTCCTACTAGTACATCAAAAATTGGATCATCATACTTTCCATCATTTGAACCAAGATCCAAAGGTTGGAATAAATCACAGCTATGTTGGAATGTAGGAAGCTCAACTCAAGGCTTAGAAGGCTACCCCAACAATAATCCTCTCCTTGCTTGCTGACACAATGTAGGAGAGGAAAGTTCCACTATCAAGGTAAGAGTTGCTAAGTGCACCTTTTCTACCTCCTATTTCTTCACCACACTACCTTGCATTGCTATAACAATGACACAAGCATAAATGCTAAAAACATGCCTAGGGACTGGCTCCAACCACCAATGTTAAAATAATAAAAAAGGAATGGAGAATTTGAGGAAGGTGCAGGAAGACCACTACAAAGTGCCCCTCGTTGCTAGGTGCCACCAGGTTTGCCACTACATCACCACTTCTACCCACCACCACCCTACTATAATCTGAACCATTAAGGGTATTTATAGAAGCAAATGCTTTCAATTAACACTTAGTCTGCCCTTTCCTCTAACCTTTGAGGTTGTATCCTAAAGGTAATGAATAGATCATATGCCACCCTTTGAAGCACTTCATCATCCAACAAACGCGCTTGGAGGAGGGAGAACTATACCCTCTTCTTCCAAGAAACTAGTATTACGTGTCTCCACTTCCTCTTTTAAAGTGGACAAATGGCTAGTGTTACTTCTCTAGCTTACTAATCCAAGATTGATAATGGTGACCCCAGAAAGCAAAGGGAGGGCTTAAGTGGTAACCATCACCATCTCACCTAAACCCCTAGTGGCATAAATGATTAAAATCATGTTGGCTAGTGTTACTTCCCTCAAACTTGAGGATGTCCTAAAAAAGCATTCTAATCAAAAATCAAATTCATCATCTAACATTATTGTAGTTAACTTGTATCAATAGTAGACTTGGGTAACTAATATGAGGTTCGCTCAGCTTGCCCAGTTAGGCCCAGTCAAAAATTTAGTAAAATATGGTCTAGAGAGCCAATGGGTATGATTTAACCTTTTTTTACCTAATTAAATATAGGCCGACCCTAAAAAGACCATAGGTACTTGTGGATTTTTATCGACTCAATCACTATTTAATTTATTATTAATCTATTATTTAATATAAAAAATATAATAACCCTCATTTAATAATATTTATTCCCTTCATGATGACTCACATTTAAAATAATATTTTTTAATCTAGCCATTTTTAGGCAATATTAATGATGATAAAGTTGTGGTAAATAATAGCAGAAAAATACTTTTACATCTTTTTTCCCTTGAAATACAATTAAAGTGTTAACAAATATATTAACATCAAATTCTTGTTAAGTATAAAATATTTTTATATGAAAAATAATGATAAATTTAAATATTGACTTTATAAATATTATTTACCCTATAAAAACTAACTCTATTATAATATGCTATTTAAAAGTGATGATTTGATCAAGTAAGACATCAAACAAATTTATTTTTATAAATATTTGTTAAAGTAATATTATAATTATTATATATAGTTATTCTAATTTTATATTTTTTTCACTTGAAAAATATATTAAAAACAACCAACTAATAAATAAATATAAAATAAAAAATTTAAGGCCCATAGGCTGACCGACCCAACTCGACTAAGTGCTAATCCAGGCCTAATCAAGGCTTAATAAAAAATTATTGGGCTAGTCCATGACCCAAACCATCCCAACCCAACTAAATCCACCTAATAACTATATCTGATCACTAGTTAGGCTTTTTGTACATAAGGTGTAACACTGTGCATTTTGCTAACCTTAATTTTTAGATGTTTCATCTTTTAATATTTTCCTAACCCTTACTATTAGGTTTAACTATCTTAAACTCTCCCCTTTCCAACTATATTTTATTTCCCTAGTTTGGTTACCCTAACTATACTTAACTACACACTTAATCTCACCCTTTCCCCTCTAACCTTCACTATAATACCCTGTAGTTATAAGATTTATAAAATGGAATTTTTTTGTGTTTCATAAAATTTGGGTGATTTTTGTTCTTGATTTGGAACTATAGTTTGATTTTAATTAATAAGAAATTTGGAAAGGTGTGGAAAAATTGAATAAAATGAGTTTTCACGGCATACTAGTTGATTAGTTTTATGAACCGATCAACTGGTCATTCGTTTTCATATTAAATTTTGTTTGACAAAACCAATCAACTAATTTAGGGAATCAATCAATTGGTCTGTAGAACAGGCAATTGGTTTGACCAAACTAATCGATTGATTTGTCGAACTGAGTACTTTTCAAAGCTTATTTTTATGATTTTTTTTATCAAAATGGAACCTTGTTAATCTAAATTCGAATTTTTCCTCAGTAACTTTAACCCTTTTGATCATTTATCTGGATTTAATTTTTCCTCAAGTGAATTCGAAGGTCTGATTCAGAAAAAAGAGGGGGAGGATGACCTCACCCTTTATCTTCTTCTTCCTCTACCTTTTGTATGACTATGGAACATATGATTCATTCTAAGCTATCACAACACAAATGGGAGATTTGCTTCCTATGCTAATATTCCATTTATTTATTATGTTTAATCTTTTTTAGGAAGAACTCAACTTGTATTCTGCAAAAAAAAAAAAAAACTATTTGAGCTCTAAAATGGAAGTCAACTTATTTTTGATAAATCCATACGTTCAACCCAGATTCAAACAATAAAATTAGGGTTTTTGATCTATTATACCACCTCACTCATTCCTGGATTGATTCATTAGCTATAAATAATCATAAGTATCTCTTTTTCTTATTTTTTTTTTCAACCACATAAATATATTGAGCTTCTCAACTCTTATGCTAACTCTTCTCCACTTCAAGCTTTCACTCTAACTCGGTTCACTCTTCTGATATTTCCTCTATTTCCTTCTTATTTTATTCTTAATCAAGAAAGAGTTATCTTTGAGAAAAAAAAATTTGTATTGCTTTAAGCTAATTCTTTCCTCTGTATTATCTTAGAGGTTTTGAAAGTTGAAATCTTTCAACTAAAGGATTTGCCTTCTTGGTGGAAAATTTTGTGAAGCTTAAGGTAAGTCATTCCTACCTTTGAAATATGACATGACTAAGCATTTGAGGTAGTGCACTATAATTTTTTTTATATCTTTATATGCTTGTATGAGACTTTTGGCATTTTAGTGATGCATGTTGGAGCGTTTAAGAATTCTGAGAAAAAAGGCTTGATTTATGAGAAATAAGGTTGATTTCTTGTAAATGAAGTATGATTTTATATATGATCATGTTAAATCTTGGTCTTATGCAATGAATATGTTATCATTTGGATGTGGTAGGATTTTAGAGCTTTAATTGTATTTAAAATTTTTGTAGCACACTAATTGAATGGTTAAGCCACTAATTGACTAATCCTCTTAGAAGAGTCAACTGGTTAGCCAAAATTGATCAACTAGGTTGTCTATGGTAACTTTGGTTTCTCTTTATTTAAACCCATCGATTATTTTGTTAAAATTGTAGATTGAATGGTCTTATAGAAATTGATTGGTCTGACCATACTGATCGGCTAGTTTAAGAGAACTCTAGGGTTTAGCTAAGCCAAATTGACCGACCAGTTATACCACAGAATATTATTTTGTTTCTTTTGAACTTAATATGATTGAAGAATTTATATTATGCTATAATATGATTCTTTAATGATGAGAACACAGATCTTATCTTGAATTGCCTAACCTAGTGGATGGATTAAATGGTCCATAATTCATGGGATTCTCAATAAGTGTCTTTAAAAGGTTTTAATAGAAAAATAAGAATGTGTATGCTATGATTCTACAAATGCATGGCGTAATTCAGATTCTTGGCCTAAATGGATTATCTTAATGGACCGATTTAAAATTGGCTAAGAACTAATGAAAATCCCACCATATGGCTTGGAGAGTAATAATGGTTAAGTTGGAATGATGAGGTGGATGTACTGCTTGGCTATTATGTAGACATTATGTGATAACATAACATTAGAGAATAAAACACTAATCACTTAAAGTAAAAGATGATTGAGTTATGCATGAGTCTAGATCACCTGATTCTCGATTAGCTATAGGGGGTTAGTCTACCTTTGAATGTTTATTGATGCCTTCGATCTTTGTCTTTGGACGGAATCCTAATATATTTCAGTGCCTTAACTACTCTAGAAATTGATTATGTAATAAGGGGTATTGGTACTATAGGGTTTGTTCACTTGGGTGGTTTATTAGCTTTGGTTAGACTATATGGCCATTGGTGGTTACTTGGCTTCGGCAGGACTTTATGTCCTCTAATTTGGATAGGTTTTCATGGTATGTGAGACTATGAGATGGTTTAGTCCATCTCTCGAAAAATAAAAAGGAAAGGGAAAAGGAATAATGGCTGGTGAATAATTAAGTTAGTGGATCATGTAAACCTGATAAATGGAGCTCATGGAATACTCATGTAAATGGATACTAGAAGAGTCTAATGAGAAGTGGAATAACTTTTTATTAATTAAACGTGTTATCCATGATATCTATGTTGTGTTGATAAGTATGATGAGTTATGAATTGTCCAAGTCTTTGCATGGCATGGAATCCTGATGCATCGCATGATCATGATAATACATGTATAGCTAAGTGTAATGTATAAGTATGATATCGTGTACGATCTCATTTTTTGCCTTAGGCCTTATATTCTTGTTACTCCCCTTAAGGAGGTAATTTGATTTACTCAATACGTAGCGTATTCATATGCCTGTTTATTTAATCACCTGCTATAACACCTCCAAAAACCACAGTTAAAAATTTTCGTTTAAACAAACAAATACAAGCACGAGCGTACTAATGTCGTGATTAGTACAAGCTCGACCCCCAACTAATCTCATGCTAACAACAAGGCTAAAGAAATTTTTTACGAAGCATTAGGCAACTTAAACACAAATTCATAGAAATCATGTGTTCATAACACTAAAATCAGAGTGCGCGATAAAAGTTGATACAACCAAAAATGAGTTACATAGTAAAGTTTCCAAAGGGGATAAAAGGTAAAATGCCATAAAAATGAAATAAAATGAGAACCCTTAGTAAATAGGAGTACGTGAGTCCGGCCAACATCCACTCTCGGCCTATGGTCAGTACACATCCCTGCCTGACGCATCCAATACGTCATAGGCATCAAACACAGTCCCACCTACCTGCACAAATTTTGAAGGGCCCTCTGCTCATGGGAATGAGCAATACCCATGAAACGGGTGGTCATCATGCTATGTATTGAGTAAGGTAACCATATGGGTAAGGTCAGAAAGAAGCACACAAGTAAGGCCATGCAAGAAAAATAAACACGTAAGGTATACGAGGCATAATTCAGATTTATAAGATCAGGCCAGACTTATACTAATATTTTGTCTTACACATCTCTTATATTAATTCCATATGAATACGACAATCCCACTATTATAGCTGGTGGACCGGAAACAATCTACATGGTAGAACACACCTGACCACTATTATAGCCGATGGACCGGAATCACTCAGTAGAATAAAACACACATAACCACTATTATTGCCTGTGGACTGGAAAAATATATATAACCTTACTGGCCCCGACTCACATGGTGTTCCACTATAAATAGTTAGTATCTTTCCATGTCTTATACTTCTGGTTCACACATTTCTCATATTAATTCCATGTGACTAGGGAAACCCCACTATTATAGCCGATGGACCGGAAACACTCCATAGGGCAGAATACACCTTACCACTATTATTTTTGGTAGACCAAAAAAATATATCCTCACTGGCCCCGACTCACGAGGTGTTCCACTATAAGTAAATAATATCTTCTCATGACTTATTACCATGCAAGATTTGATTTATCGAGCTTGGAATCCCTCACTATTATAGTCGGTGGACTGGAAACACTCAACAAGGCAGAACGCTCCTGAACACTATTATAGCCGGTGGACTAAAAAATCACAGGTTGTCTATGGTAACTTTGGTTTCTCATTTATTTTATGTCACTCACTCCACACCCAAATACATTCTCCTCACTTGGCTCACTTTTCCTCCATGTGACACCCTGTTCCATCTTTGATTCCTCATTCTAACCATTTCCATTAGTTTTTCCTTCCTTACACATTTCTCTCACTTAGGGTTTCTTCCTGAAACCCTAGTCAAGTCTCCCATGCATTCTTACATTAACCCACGTACTATTTTTCACATATGGTTTATAATCACCTTAATAATCCTTCCTTTACCTTACCTAACCCTCAAATCAACTTTTCCCACGTAAAAGTCATCCCCATACAAAGGCTAACCATCTCATGCAAACCTTAGACTCTCCATGCATGTTTTGATCCATTCCCTTAATTTATTCCTATTATTCCTCTTTTTATCCACCTATAGGTCATAAGATAATTATTCCATCATTACCATTCTCTAGTCAACTCACTTTCCTCATTCTTTTCCATTTCTCTCACAACCACATCATACTACTTAGGACCTCCTATCATGCATGTCATAAGAGGCAGTATTACATAGGCACAGTTCAAGTACAAGTAATAATATCATATTACACATATCATAAACACATGCAACTTACCTTAGCTCCATGCTTAGCAAGCTGCACTATAAGAACATGATAATATAATATATAAAGCACACACATTAAACCAACACACATAGCACATTCTCACACAAAAGGTCTTAACCATATCCTTACCTAACATGACACCGGACTTGGAGCATGCTCCTACGCCTCCTTAGGGTTTTGACTTGGTTTACCTATAAGAGGAAAAAACTAGGGTTAACTTCCCTCTAACTAAAATTACCATTATTTCCTACTTTATCCTTATCATAACCTAGTATTAGGGTTGATAATAATAGTAGTAGTTTTATAAGTAAAAGTAGGGGCATTATTCTTAAAGTAGCTAATCATACTATTACTAGCCAAAATAAGTCTTAGTAGTTATATTGGTCCATGTTGAAGTATTATTAGCAATATTTATATTACGAAAGATAATATCTTTAATATTAATAATAATAATAATAATAATAATAATAATAATAATATTAGTAGTGATAATACTAATAACAACCTAAATCTTAATAATAATAGTATTAGCATTAGTAATACTAAAATAGTGACAATAATGATAATAATAATAATAATGCTAGTAGTAATAGTAATACTAGTGAAATAGGTAGTATTAACAATAATGATAAAATAACAATAACATTAATAATAGTAATATTAATAATAGTTCGAATCTTAAGAATGATAATGATAAGGGTCCTAATAATTGTAATAATAGTAACATTAGTAATAATAGGGCCAAGGTTAATAATAATAATGATGATGATGATGACATAATAATAATAATAATAATAATAATAATAATAATAATAATAATACTTCAAATCTTAGTAATAATAATATTAGGGTTCGAATAATCATGTTAGTATTAGCATTAGTAATAATAGTTCCCAAGTCAATAATAATAATAATAGTAATAACAAAAAAAATAATGGTTTGAATCTTAATAATAATAATACTAGAGTCATAATAATATTAACAACAACAGTAACAACAGCAACAACAACAAAAACAACAACAACAACAACAACAACAACAATGATGATAGTAGTAGTAGTAGTAGTAATGATAGTGATATTAATACAAATAAAATGATAACAATTACATTAATAATATTTAATGGTTGGGGAGGTTAGGATACAACCTAGAGGCGGTGGTGACTAGTCGGCGACAGCGGTGGAAGAAGAAAAGGAGTTGAAAAGGTGGGTCTCTAGACTAGGGGGAGTGAGAGGGTAGTTGTGATGGTGATGGGTGCTCTGGGTTGAGAGGGTTGGAACGGTGGTGGTGGTGCAACCAAAGGGGCGGCGGTTGGTGTGGTGGCCGAAGGTGGTGGAGGGGGAGGAAGTGAGAAGGAGCGGGAGGCAGGGGAAAGGAAGGTAGGGGAGGTAGGGGAGACTTTGCCGGTTGTTTTGGGGGGGTAGGGGGGAGTGGTGGTTGCAGTGGGATTGGCAGTGCATGACGGCGCAAACAGGCGGCGATGGGTGAGAATTGCAGTTTTGGGCAGCCAACTTTGCCCGGCCAAGGTGGCTCATGCAGGAGAAATCGAGGGTGGTGAGTGGTGGGGTTCGGTGGAGGGTGGTGCAGGGAGTAGTTTGGTAGGTGGTTCGGATGGCGGCGTTGGGCGACGGTAGCTGTGTGGTCATCTGAACGGGCGGTGGTGCAAATAGGGTAAATTTTTGGGCAGGGGAAAGGAAGGTCAATTAAGGGTCGGGTATGGGGTATATATAGGCCATTGAGGGTAGAAACGATGGAGGGAGAAGAAGACAAGAGGCGGTAGGTATGGCAGGTTGGTGCAGGTTTGCGAATGGTAAGGTTGGTTGGATCAAGGGAAAAGAAAATGAAGGGGATGGAACGCGTGAAGGGGAGTTGAAGGGTTGATTGGGGTCAAAAAGGGAAAGGAAAACGATGGGGTAGAGAGGGAGGGTGCAGGCTGATCGGTGGTTGGTGGTAGAGGAGGGGGACGGTGGTGGCAAGGTGTAGGCTGCAATTTGTAGCTCGGGGTTGGGGAAGAAGGAAGGGGAAAAGAAAGAAGTTGGACTGGCTGACCTAGTGGAAAGAAAATAAGAAAAAGAGGGCAGACCAACGGCTAGCGACTGGCAAAGGAAAAAAAAAATAGTGCGAGCTTGGGCCACGTGGGGAAATAAGGGAGGTACCCAGTCCAGGGGAAGAAGGGGAAAAAAGAAAAGGAGAAAGGACAGAAAAAGAAAAAGAAAGGAAAAAAGGAAACAAGGAAAAATAGATGGGTTAGGGTATTTAGAATATTTTGGTATTTTTGAGTATTTAAAATAATATTATTTAGTAAAATAATAAATAAATTTCCTTTTTAGATTAATTTATTATATTTTGAATTATTTTTCCTTAATTTCATTTTAATTAGCAAAACACCATAATTTGTCCTAATTAACTTATTTATTATTTTCCTCTTGATTTGCCTTAAATACTTCCTCTCATTTTAATAAAATAATTTATTTAATTATTTTTTTCAGTAAATCCTTATTTTGCCATAATTTCTTAAATTAGGGTTTTGGGGTATTTCACCTACTCAATCCCATAAACATAAGACCATGTGCGGGTTTTTGAGGATGGTTAATAGTTGGCTTAACTTGTATCGGGATTGGGGGATTGAAAGTGTGGACACCTGAAGATCTTATGTAGGTCCTTAATGGACCAGGATTTTAGGGCTTTACCCTATTATTGTTTTATCTCTATTGTATTTTAATAATTTTATTTACTCTATCCTTTGCATTCAAATTTCTTGGGGACCCATAGAGGTCTTATTTTGTAAACATTTTCTCGTAGCATCTATATACCATATCTTTTATGCACTTTATTCTTGTATTTGGAATGGTTGGTTTTTCTTAGTCTTGTACCTAGCATGAGACGGGTGGCAAACGTCCATCATATGTTAGATACGATGGTAAAATCCTATTTTTCTTATGTGTGTTTTGCATCTTCCATTTCCTTAATGTTTTAAAATAAACAATTATGGTAGTAAAAAATGGGGGTTTTATAATTTGGCATCAAAGCTCTAATTTTAAACTGCTTCATTTTAAATATTTTTAGATGATATCACATGTTGGTATTAGATCATTATTTTGAAATTTGTGACCTTTAAAATGTTTTAACTTGGCATCACTGATTATTTTAACTATTTTCCAACTACCTTAAGTATTTGGCTGAAATTTCAAGTATTTTCAAACCCAAAAATGTCTGTGAGTGAGGGTGGGTTGGGAACATATCATAAATAGTTTTGTGTTGATTTTGTTGCATAGGTCTTATAGCTTGATAATTGGTTGTTGCTAATTAGTCCTAGTCTTTAGGAGTCCATGGCTACCAACTGTTGTTATAAGCGCATCAAGGCATTCATGGAGACTACTAGTGCCTACATGGAAGGCCATATTTGAGCACCAAAATCACTGCCAGTGCCCGTACCAACATTAGTTCCTGAGGATTAGCTCACGAGAGCCGAACATCACCATCCACGGATCTTTGAGGGTCAAGAGGACCCTGACATCACGGAGAGATGAGTCACAGACATGGAGAAGACTTTCATCGCTTGTGGATGCCTGTTGGACAAGAGGGTTGACGTGGTTGTGTACTACCTGAGGGAATGAGCAGACACATGGTGGAGGAGCATCCAATGTAGAGGGTGGAGATCATAATGTTTGGGGGCTTTCCTTGAGGCACTTCAAGCTAGATTTTACTCCTCTCATCTCTACATTAAGAAGTACAATGAGTTTATGGTTCTTCAAAAGGGAGGCATGTCAGTAGATGAGTACTATATAACATCTCCAAAATTTACTACTGAATTTTTTTTTAAAGTTACAAGTAGAAGCTAAGATAGTAAATTTTGAGGTGCTACCGCCACACTTGATACCAGACCGGTTTCCTCCACCGTTTCGATATCAAGTGCTAAGGTTAAAACATACGTTACTTAAATTCCAAGAATACAATTATAAAACAGAGTAGGATGATAACTAGGAAGGTTAACTCACCTTCCAAAGAAAATCCACTAATTGTGGTTACAAAATGATTGTTAGTGGAACAGAAATACAAAAGATTATAAGGAAAAATATGGAAAACTCCCAGTTCAAAACATCGGTTAGAATCTTGGATAACCCTACGCTCGCAATCCCAATGAATAATCCTGAAATGAGCTTGCAATCTAACCTGCAAAGGTCACTATCCATTGAATAAGTAGATGCCCAAAAAATGAACCCTTCAATACTATGGTACTGAGTAACCCATT
The DNA here is from genome assembly GCA_039764185.1 of Tamarix austromongolica. Classification (NCBI taxonomy): domain Eukaryota; kingdom Viridiplantae; phylum Streptophyta; class Magnoliopsida; order Caryophyllales; family Tamaricaceae; genus Tamarix; species Tamarix austromongolica. The sequence continues at coordinate 102,849,822 of CM077816.1, read as the reverse complement.
ATACGAGACTAATATGTAAGGTCCTCATGCAACAAACCAGATGCATCACATCAATCATATGAACATTTAACTATGAATATATTAACTGAAATGTGATAATCATTCATATGGCCACATGCATCAATATCATATGCTACTAATACTCAATCACTTAGGAATAATAGAAGCTTACTGCTAGAACATCCAAGTGATGCTCTTTGTAGCATAATTAGAAAGCCACGTCATTTACAACAATATACAAAACTCTCTTAACCGACTCACCATTTCTCAATTCACAGGTAGGACTATCAACACAATTCAATACACAAATCATTACATATAGGCACAAAGGCTGCTATCGATAAACAGGTAGGCTTAAAGGCTACTACTAAAACACCGGTAGGCTCAAAGGCCACTACCAACTCATAGGTAGGCACAAAGGCTACTACTGAAACACATGTAGGCTCAAAGGCTACTACCAACTCACAAGTAGGCTCAAAGGCTGCTACCAAAATATAAGTAGGCTCAAGGCTGCTACCAACTCACATGTAGGCATAAAGGCTACTATCAAAACACATATAGCTCAAAGGCTACTACTAACTCATAGGTAGGCTCAAAGGCTGCTACTGAAATATAGATAGGCTTAAAGGCTGCTACCAACTCACAGGTAGGCTCAAAGGTTGCTACCTAAATATCCCAATAATTATTTCCATTCAATTATCAAGTTTTATTTACTCGAGGGGAGATCACGAACCCGAAGACACAAAGGTACCTCAGTCATACTGGCGCATAAATGAAACATAGTATCCTATTGACTATTAACCCAGGGGAGCAAAGATACCCTGGTCAGACTAGTATATGAAGGTACATAATACCCTATTGACAAGGACACCTAATCCATAAGTATGTATACCCCGTACTTAGGTTCGTAGAGATAAATAGAGTAAGATATAGGGTATAGTTGGGGCATTAAGGCATACCAGCAAAATCCATAATAATTGTGGGCTAAAACACGTCTTTAGGGTAGCAACCCCTAAAGAACCACCATTCTCAATCTCAAGGTCTTTCACTTTAAGTATTTGTATTTTATTAGAGTGACCACGACAATCACACATTAATCACATGTATTCACTCCTTCATACTTAACCATTTTTACTTATTTCCAACATTATGAAGTAAGTAGAATCAAGATCATTGTTAATGTCAACATAAGTAGTCTACTGGGGCCATCCTAGGCTTAAATACTCACACTTAGGCACTTTAAGTCAAAATGACCAAAATACCCCTAAAGCTAAGGCTACCTCTTTACCATCCATTTCCATTACAAATTTTATTTTATTTTATCAACATGCCATAAAAAGGATAACACACCATAATTAAATTATTGCTCATGAAGTTAAGTTACCCAACACACCAAATGACCATATTAAACATAAAAACCTGACATGCACTTCTAGAAAAACCAAACACACATTCTCATACTTAATCAATAATTAATGCACTTCTTGCATGTTTATGAGAATAACATCATAGCATACCCAAATTTACCACATTACCCCTAAACCACGCAATAGTAATAATTATGTTGAAACATGTACATCTAATACAGTAAGACTCTTATACTTATGCTTGGTGACGAACATCACATATCATGCATATTCATTAGCATATTCTTCAACGTACACTTCAAATTACCAAAATACCCCTAGATCCTATAATATTCATAATCATGCTTGAATAGGTGATACTAAGACAATAAACCCCTATTCTCATATTTAATAGCAATTAATATTTACCATGCATGTTTATTAGACTATTCACTATAATGCATGCAAAATTACCAAAATACTCCTAGACCATGTAATATTGATTGTCATGCTCAAATAAGTGATACTACGACATCAATTAATACTTATCATGTGTGTTCATTGGGTAATTCCCCTAATACATGTAAAATTACCAAAATACCTCTAAACCATGTAATATTGATTATCATGCTTAAACCTGAGTTACTAATGCAATGAACCCCTATTTTCATACTTAGCACCAATTATTACTTACCATGTATATTTATTAGAATAACCCCCATTGCACATTAAAAATTACCAAAATGCCCTAAGGTCATATAATATTAATGTCCTGCATAAATTATACTTATCCTGCATATTTATTAAGATAATCACCATAGCACATTCAAAATTACCAAAATAACCCTAGGTTATATAATATTATTATTCATGCCCAAACATATGTTACTAATACCGCAAACTACTATTTTCATACCTAGCACCAATAATTACTTATTATGCATACTTATTGAGATAACCCCCTATTGAATAGGCAACATTACCAAAATGCCCCTAGGTCATATAATATTAATATTCATGATCGAACATGTATTTTTAATGTCACAAACCCTTATTATCACTCTTAACCCATATAACACTTAGCATCCATATTTATTAGGATGATCACCATCATACATTAAAATTACCAAAAATACCCCTAGGCCATAAAATATTGATATTCATGATACAACATGTGTTTATAACATATCAAACCCTCATCTCCATTCTTGGCAACATTTATAATACATTAGGCATTCCGGTTAGAGTTAAATATCATGATGTATCTCAATGACCAAATTGCCCCAGGACTCATGGTGGTAATAATTTTTACTATAAGCATCCATACATACTTAACCTAACATTTTATGCACTCATAACACCCATCATCACTTCCCAACATTAGACCACTTCTCCATCTCCCCTTTCACACACATAACATCTTACACAAGATAACATGCATTCTTTTTCATTTTACAAGATAACATTAATAATCATGTGATTAATTGTAACACATCATATCTACACAAATCACATGCCAAAACCTTAATGTACTAACATACGATAATCCTAATATTTTAGTGGGGTACAACGGTTACCTTATTTCCAACAAAAGCTAACTTTACTGGTATCCATTTAAAAATGCTTAGGTTGCATTTAATAAAATTTAATATCACAAATACCATATTAATATTAGATAAGTGAAATAATGATTTTTATTGAAAATATTTTTTAAATATAAGATTACCAAACTACCCTTATACCTTAATATTATCCAAAATATATAAAATTTACACAACATAACTCACACTGCATGTGCAGCATGACCCATGTAGAAAAATGATAAAGAATGGGGGAAAAGGAAGGGTGGCTCAGGTAAGGATTTGTAAGAGATGGTGGTAGGTGGTGGTTTTGGTTGTTGGGTGCAAAAGGTGAAGAAAAAGGTTTGGTGGTTGGAGGTCGTGATACAAGTGGCTGGAAGGCAATGGAGGTGGCAACGCAGGCTACATGGAGAAGGGTGCAGAGAAGGGAAAGAAGAGGAAGAAAAAGAGAATAAGAGGAAGAAAGAGGAAAGGGCAGGTGCAGGGGGAATTGGGTGGTTGTGGATGGTGGTGCAAAAGGGGAGGTCGAGGTGGTGGCAAGTAGCTTGGAGGAGCCGCGATGGTGGAGGAAAGGGAGAGGGAGAATGGTGGCTGAGTGAAGGGTGGTTGCTGTAGGGGTGTCTAAGGGGAGAAAAGGAAAAGGGGCATGGCTGCAGGGTAGGTGGGGTTCTGGCTACTTGGGGCAATGCAGGGATGAGGTAGGGTGGATGAGCTGGCAGTGTGGAGTCTAGGTTGGTGGTGTAGGTGATGGAGGTGGCTGTAGGGGTGTTGAAGGAGAAAAATAGGGGCAGGAGAAGAAGGGAGAAACAAGAATAAAGGATCGAGGGAGAGAGCAGAGCATGAGGGAGAAGTGAGGAAGGGAATAAGAGAAGAAGAGGAGGAGGAGGAGGAGGAGGAGGAGGAGGAGGAGAGTGGGTGTTTGATGTTAAGGTTAGGTGGTGGTGTAGGGGGGTTGCAGGTAGTGGCAGGGTAGATGGAAATGGAATGAAAAGGGCATGCGAGGAAGGGAAATGAAGGTTAGGGGATACAAGGCTAGAAAAGGAAAGGAAAGGGGGGCGGTGGTGTGCGAGGAAGGGAAAGGAAGGTTAGGGGCTATAGGGGTAGAAAAGGAAAGGAAAGGGGGTGGTGGTGTAGGGTGTCTAGTCGGGTAGAGGGGGCATGCAAGTTTGCAGGTCATGCAGGAGGAAGAAGGGGTGTGTGAAGGGGGAGTTCTGGGGCGTGTTTGGATGGGGGTGCATACGAGGAAGAAAGGAAAGGGGGAGGAGAGACAAGTGACGTAGGAAGAAAATAAAGGAGAAGAAGTGAATCGGTCTGCACTAGAGAAGAAGAAGAAGGAGGGAGGAGTTGGGTCGCGCAAGAGAGAAGGATGAGAAGAGGAGAAGTGGTCCGGTCTAAGGAGAAAAAGAAAAGAAAAGAAAAGAAAGAAGGGAGAAGGTTTGGTTTGGCCCAAGGGAAAAGAAAATAAGAAGGGGGTGGTTTGGGTTGGCCCAAGGAAGAAGGAGAAGGAAAGAAAAGGGAGAAAAAAGGAAAAAGGAGAAAAAGAAAATAAAAATATATTTAGAATTAGAATTAGAAATTAGGTTAAAGTTGGGCTATTGGGAAAAATATTAAATTAATTTATCCAAAAGTTAAGGTATTAATTTGAGAAAATAATTTTGGTAAAATTATGGGTTTGAGATTTACTTAAATAAAAAGAGTAAGATAAAATGATAAAAAAAATTATATTAATTTATTAAATAATTTTATCTATTTTTATAAGTCAAAGGTTCACAAAAATAATTAAACCAAAATTTAAAGATTAATTTTTTCTGAATGAAAGGTTAAACATTCAAATTTTAGGTTTTAAAAATTTAGGGTGTTACATACTACATGAGGTTCATGGATTGGGTCCTATTAGAAGTGTGAGCCTAACCCCATTAAAAAGGTCATGCCGAAAATTGTGTTGAGTACCCTTGTTCAAAAGGGGTATCCATTCTTCTTGTGCAGTGTTTGAGATACTAAGGCCAATGAGATGCAGCTAACACAAATCCCGGTGATCCAAGAGTATTTTGATGTGTTTCTTAATGAGATTCAGGGTATGTTACCTATTTGAGATTTTGAGTTTACTGTGGACTTGTTACCAAGGATAGAGCCAATATCTAAAGCACCGTAGCTTATAGCACCCACAGAGATGAAGGAGCGTAAGGCTCAGTTAGAAGATTTGTTGAAGAAGGGCTACATATGACCAAATGTGTTGCTCTGGGGAGCACTAGTCTTATTCTTTAAGAAGAAAGATGAAATCCAAAGGATGTGCATCAACTGCCAAAGGTTGAATCAAGTTATGGTAAAGAACATATATCGATTGTCTCAAATCTATGATATATTTGACCAACTTAGAGAATCTATATCATTCTCCAAGATTGATTTTTGGTCAGATTACCACTAGTTGAGGATTGTTGAGTAAGATATTGTAAAGATGGAATTTCGGACTAGATGTGGCTATTAAAATTTCAAATTAATGCCTTTCAGACTCAATAATGTGTCAGTCGCATTCATATCTCTGATGAACCAGATTTTTGGATAGTTTTTGGATCAGTTCATCATGGTGTTCATCGATAACCTCCTAATCTACTTTAGTAGTCGGTAGGAGCACAAACAAAATCCAAGATAGACATTTTCCAAGCTTTCAAAGTGTGAGTTTTGGCTAGATCAAGTAGGTTTCCTTGGTTATGTAATTTTGAATGATGGTGTGTCATTGGATCCTTCTAAGGTTTGGGCCATTTTTGAGTGGCTAGCACCAACAATTGTCACTGAGGTGCACACTTTTTTGGGATTGGTCGGTTACTACTGTAGATTTGTTATGGACTTCTCAAATATATCTCATTCATTGACTAATTTGTTGAAGAAGGATACATATTTACAATGGGATGAGAAGTGTAGAGAAGCCTTCAAGGTATTGAAGGGGCATTTGAATTTTGATGATTCCGACCTAAGAACTCCACAGTTAAGTGTGTTTGCCATAGAATAAATTTGAGGAGTGGTAATCCTCTCGGGAAGTTTCAAAATTTTCCTAAAATCTTTCTTGGAAATCACATGAGTAAGGACTCATATTGATCTATGAGGTTAGCCAATCAATTTGAAATCACTCTAAGGTAGCCCTACCCTAAAACCCTTATGGGTTTGCGATGCTATTAGGTAGTTGCCAAATGGCCCCCACATGATCATATTGATTTATGGTGTTATTGTATCACCCTAAAATTTACTACAAAAAAATTCATTCTTAACTAAAGCATATAACAATATAGATGAGTGTTATCATCATACTCAACATAAGTTTGGCTTACCATACCATCCTTACTTCGAATACAAGACAAAAACATTGAAAAACTTAAAATATGATAACACGGAGAACAAGAAAAATTTCATAAATTTTAAATAATTTTTTGGAGGAATACTCTTAGTACAATATTAAAAATACATAAAAGAGTCCTAAAAGGTATCCAGGTCAAAGATAAGATTTGGATAAGGTGACTCTACGTTCCCAAACCCTAAACATGATATGATCACTCCTCCCCCAAGTAAGGCATCATATGCAAAAAAATAATCCAACGGGTCCTTAGTGATTTGCATAAAAACACTTAGCCCTTCTGCTCATGGGAATGAGCAACAACCCTAAAAAGGATGATTAATGTTCTATGTATTAAATAAGGTGACAATACAACTATAACAGATCTATACCAAACACATAAGATCATAAATGAGAATGAGAATGTATGATGATTAAACATGATATGAATGGAGAAGGAAAATTGCATAAGAATTCCTTTATTTGGTACATCCACATTCCATTTCTTATTTATGTTAAGCTCAATACCCTACTATTCTTAATCCAGTAGAATGATTGAAACACCTCCCAAGAACAAGATAGAATGTGTCTGACCACTATTATTAAACTGATGGAATGGATTCAACACTTTCTAGGACAACACGTTGCTAACCACTATTCTTAAAATGGTGGAACAACCTAAAATACCTCCTAGAGTAGAATACACCTGACCACTATTATTAAGTCGGTGGAACTGACTCAAAACCTCGGTTTTGGACTACGTAATATTTCACTTTAAGTGATTAATATCTTATCTCTTTTATATCAAGATCATGTTCTTATTTACGATGATTTTGGTGAACCCACTATTCTTAATGTGCTAGAAAAAATTGAAGCACTTCCCAGGGCAACGCACACTTGACCACTATTATTATATCTGTGGAATGGACACATCTCGAGCTTGACTCACATGATATTTTGCTTTATATGTTTAATGCCTTATTCATTATTGTTTATCTTAAAATCATCATGCTTAAATCCATATATATATATGCAAAGAACATAATCCAACTTAGCATAATGATATGAAACATATAAGACATAACCACATGTATAATGGAACATTCCTTAAGGAAAATGCCATATTTCCCTTATGAAACTATAATTTCACAAGTTAAACATGAATTCTTTCCTAGTATTCATTTTATCACAAAACTTAGCACCCATCATTAAAATATCATTATTGATAGCATATCAAAAAATAAATTCCTAACTCTAACATCTTACACATGATAGTTTGCTTTTAAGGTCATTTTTCACAAATACTTACGAAACCCTAGTTTCACAATTTAGACATAAATTTTCTCATAAGGCTCATGTAACCACAAAATTTAATATCCATTCATAAAATTCCAATATTAAAAACATATCTAAAAATCAAGATCTAACTCCAACATTTTATACATACAATAATGATCTCCCTTCTAAGATTACTATTTCTAATTTAAGCTATTTTCTTATTTTTATTAGACTTAGACATTCATAATTACTTAAAATATTAACCATAATATGTTTAGCATATTTTTACTTAATAAATACATTAAAAATAATAGAGATTCCACATTTAATCCATATTGACCAATTTGCCCGTAAGATAGCCAAAATATCCATATTTTTTTGAAAAAACCTATGAGTCACATTATGAATGACTTTCAACCTCCAACACATATTCTTATAAAAGTAGTTAACCAAATGTCTCTGTCTATGTGTGTGTGTGTGAATCAACTCTCATATCTTAATTCAAATAAGCAATTCATGTCAACCTTATTTACTTGTAAAACCCAACATAACCAAGAACAATGCACAATCGCATGTTCTCACATATTTCTCACTTTTTCATCATACAACACAATAATTCATGTGATTAAATTATCATAATGAAATTATCCACATGAAAATACCAAACATTATATTTCACACAATCATACGCATTGTACACAAAAACCCTAGTTATGATATGTATCCTTACTAAAAATTTCTCCAGTCTTTAAGCACGTATAACCTAAGACTCCTTCTCCAAAACCATGAGAAAACCACATAAGAATTAATAATAATATAAAATTAGAACTTAATAAAACTACCAAGAAAATCTAAGTTAAATGGAGAAAAATCGAAGTAAACCAAGTCGCGTAAGAGTCAAACTAGGTGTGCCAGAACTTGGTGCAACAATAGGGATAGAAACATAAGTGACTCATGAAACTAGAGGAGGAGTTAATTAATATCCTTTCCTTGGGTATGCTAGTAATTTGAAGGGGTGAATAAGGGGAGGTTGTGCAATGTGAAGGCTTGGCATTAGTTGGGGTTGTGCAGCGTGAGGTTGGGGCATTTTGGTTAAGGGTGCAACATGAGGTTGATGATTTTGGGGTTTAGATGAATGAGTATTTCAAATATATAAGGATAAGTGTTCACATTGTGGATAATTTTATAGTGTGAGAATAATGATTTTGTAGAGGTTTAAGGGATAAAAATGGCGGATAGGTGACAAAAGAAGCATAAGGAAGCTAGAGTTGTGGGAGTTGTAAAAGAATGGGATAAGAAGAAATAGGGATGTATTTATAGGATATGAGGTGAGGGTGTTGTTTGAGAAAGGCTAATTGGTGTAGGGTCGAGGAAGTTTGGTGTAGGTTTGGTTTCTTCGACAAAGGTTAAGGGAGAAATGGACGAGTGTGCCTTCTGGTGGTTTTGAATGTGTTGAAGGACAGAGGGTAGGTGGGTTAGTGTAGTATTAGACAATAAATGTAGGGTTAGGAAGGGAAGGGAGAACCATGTGAAGGACGAGCTACATGGCCAGAAGAGGAAGAAGGGAAGAAGGAGTTGATCGGGATAGGGAAGAAGGGAAAGGAAAAGGAAAAATGAAAAGAGAAGAGAACTGGGAAAAGAAAAGAAAAAAAATTTAGGGTCATGAATAAAATTAAGTTTAAGTTTAAGTTTAAGATTAGGGAATTAGGATAAAATAAATTTATCACTTATTTAGAAGTTAGGTTAAAATATTAATAACCTAGAATCCGAATTAGGATTTGATTTGAGATTAATGAATTAGAGAAAGATAAAATTATTACTCAACTAAGATTAGGATTATGTTAAGGTATTAATCAGTTAGGATTAAAATTATATAAAATTTGAGGTATTGTAGTTACAAATGGTATTAGAGTAAAACCACGACCAGAGCTAAACTTGGATGAGTTAGTTAGCTATCTAGCATGACAATTCTTGTGATAGACTGTGATGAGACAGGCGTGGTCAGGGTGCAATGGGGAAAATTCGTTCTATGAATTTAGGTGAATGAAATATCCCCAAATTGAGTGAAATGTTATAAGGATTGGTATGACTACTTATATCAACATGGTATACCATTATTGATCGATTCCCAAACGGAATTCCGAACAAAACTCAATAATATTCAACAAAATCTAGAGGGAAATAGGGATAGGGTTGATCGGGACTGTCCAATCTAAATCCTCCAACCAAAGAATAAAAGAGGTTGCCGAAATCCTGACAATAAACTACACAAGCTGTAAAAATAATCAAGCTTAAAGCTTTGTTTTCATAACACGAAAAATCAAAGTTGAAAGTTGTGTCTTTGTACATCAATTCGAGGGCTTTATATAGGGCAACAACTAGCCAAAAAAATGGAAGTCGAACGTTGGAGCAATGATTGAAAAGGAGAAGATTAAGGGATGGATTAATGGTGAAAATCACCATTGATGGTGAGCAAATAAGAAGGCGCAACTTGGGGAGGCAGTGTTTGATGGATGTAAAGGAGGGAGATGACCGGTGTTGTGATATGCTTGAAGTCGTGACTTTAGCGAAAGGTGACTTCACCGAAAGGTTTGGGTTTGGGATTTAAGGGGCAGTGGGTGTTTGGGCCTTAAGGTTTGGTGGGTGTGGTCTTGGGTTTGTGGGGGAGCTTGGGTTTTATTGAGGTAAAACAAATGATGCTAATTTGGGAGTTTGGAATGATGGCCCGGTGGTAGAGTAGAGATTGGGTTTGGTTCTAAATTTGGACTAGCTGCTTAATACCCAAATTACAAGATAAAAAATAAATTAATAATAATAATAATAATAATAATAATAATAATAATAATAATACTAATACTAATAATAATAATAATAATAATAATAACAACAACAACAAAATTGCTTATTGTCTAATAGTCCCATTATTATTGCTAATAATCTTAAACTAGAATATATCTTCTCAGCAACATATCACAGTTCTTCACAGCAACAAATTTGGATTTTATTTCCACTTTTAGTGCCAACTTATTTTTTTGCTCAATTATCCTACAAAGTAGAAACACAAATATAATTAATTATTTTTATAAGATTATTGAAGTTTTGTTTGGTAAGTTTGCTAAGAGTATTTGGGGTTTCATCATCCTCCCCTTCTTGAAAAAGTTTCGTCACCAAAACTGAGCTTGTATCATAAAAGGGAGATAGGTCAGAGACCTTGAAACTGGCACTTATGTTGCCATATTTTCTTGGGAGATCTAATTTGTAGGCATTATCATTAATAAATTCCAAAATGGTAAAGGGATCGTCGCCCCTATAGACAAGTTTGGATTTTCTTTGAGTAGGAAACCTTTCTTTGCATAAGTGGACCCATACAAGATCTCCTGGAGTGAATATAATCTTCTTGCAATGTTTGTTTGTTGCGTTTGCCATTTGATGGTTGCGTTGGTTTATTTTTTTGTCCACCTACTCATGTAAAGCTCTAATGGATTGGGCCCTGCTTTCTGTGTCAAAGTTAGTATAACCAGTTGTAGGTAAAGGCATAAGATCAAGTGGTGAGAGAGGGTTAAACCCATAGATTACTTCAAATGGAGTCCGCTTGGTGGTGGAGTGGATGGTTCAATTGTATGCAAACTCCACATGTGGTAAGTGAGATTCCCAATGCTTGATGTTATTATCCAGGATAGCTCAAAGCATGTTTCTAAGAGTGCGATTCATGACTTCAGTCTAACCATCAGTTTGGGGATGGCATGTAGTAGAGAATAGAAACTTTGTCCCCAATCTTCCCCATAAGACTCACCAGAAGTGGCTAAGGAATTTGACGTCCCTATAAGATACAATAGTATGTGGTACCTTATACAATCACACAATATTTTGGAAGAAATAATCAGCGATTGTAGTAGCATCATTAGTGCGGTGACAAGCAATAAAATGTGCCATTTTGGAGAATCAGTCGACAACCACCATGATGCTATCTTTTCCTTTTTTGGACCTAGGCATTCCATGGAAATATCAGCCTAAAGTTGTTCAGGTACAGGAAGAGTTGTGCATAATCCATGTGGCTTAGAAGTATATTTAGCATATTTATAAGCCACGCATCGATCACATAATCTTTAAACATCCCGTTTCAAGTGAGGCAAATAGAAATGTTCTTTAACAATAGTCAAAGTTTTGAGATAGCCAAAGTGGCCCATTGGACCTCCACTATGGGCTTCCCGCATAAGCAATTCATGCATAGAACATTTAGGCACACATAGTCTATTATCACGAAAAAGCATACCTTCATGAAGGTAGTATTTCCCAAAAGCAGTCGTTTCACAGGCTTTAAATAATTTAGAGGAGTCATCATCAGTTGCATACAATTCTTTAATGTAGGTAAAACCTAACAAATTAGCATCCAAGGTAGCAACCAACGTATATCGCCTACTCAGAGCATCAACAATAGTATTATCACCACCTTTCTTATATTTAACCATTTAGGGGAAGGATTCCATGAACTCGATCCACTTAGCTTGTATTCGGTTTAGTTTATGTTGAGATTTTAAGTACTTGAGAGCTTGGTGGTCGTGATGGATGATGAATTATTTAGACCATAAATAATGTTGCCAAGTCTCTAAAGCCCGAATCAAGGCAAACAATTATTTTTCATAGTTTGAGTAATTAAGAGTAGCACTGCTCAGTTTTTCACTAAAATAGGCAATAGGCTTACCCTCTTAACACAAGACAACCCCAATACCTACTCCTGAAGCGTCACAATCAATTTCAAAAGCTTTATCAAAATTAGGTAGAGATAAAATGGGAGCATTAGTCAACTTTTCCTTTAATAAGTCAAAGGCATGTTGTTTCTCATCTCTCCACTTAAACCCAACTTCCTTTTTTTATGACAGAGGTAAGGGAAGCATATATAGTACTAAAATTACGTATAAACCTCTGGTAGAAGCTACACAAGCCGTGGAAGCTTCTAACTTCTGTGATGAACTTGAGCATAAACCAATCTCGTATGGCACTTACCTTTTTGTCATCAACGGATATTCCATCCTTTCCTACAATAAATCCAAGGAACACAACACTTTCTAAACATGCCTACTTTTGGATAGGTTAGCATATAACTGTTCAATCTTAAACACATCCAAAATAGATCGCAGATGATTAAGGTGCTCTTCATAAGATTCCCTATAGATAAGAATATCATCAAAGTACATAATGACAAATTTACCAATAAAATGTCTAAGCACATAATTCATCGGTCGTATAAAAGTACCAGGTGCATTAGATGGGCCAAAGGGCATCACAAGCCATTCATAGAGTCCAAATTTGGTTTTAAAGGTCATTTTCCATTCATTGCCAGCCTTCATGCGAATCTGGTGGTACCCACTTTTCAGATCAATTTTGGAAAATATAATAGATCCAAGCAATTATTCAAGCATTTCATCCAGACGAGGAATGTGATACCTATATTTAATGGTAATCTAATTAACAGCTCTACTGTCAATACACATACACCAACTTCCATCCTTTTTAGGAACTAGTAAAACAGGCACAACATAGGGACTCATGGATTCTCAAATGTACCCTTTTTTAAGTAAGTCAGTTACCTGCCTCTTTATTTCCTTTACTTCCTCAAGATTGGCTCTATAAGAGACCTATTAGGAAGAGAAGCTCCAGGCACGAAATCAATCCGATGTTTGATTCCCCTAATCGGGGGAAACCCTTTTGGGATTTCTTTTGGAAAGAGGTCAAAGTACTCATCAAAAGCGCACATTATCAGGCATAGAGTCAAGCAAGGTGAAGTCACTATGATAAAACTCTTACGTATGAGCATATAGATTGGTAACTTGGTGGAAAAGGCATAAGAGATGTCTCTTTTACGGGAAAAGAAGTTACGCAATGGTTTATGTTAGCCCTCATTATTAGGCTTTGAGATCTTACTTACTTCCTCTCTCATGATTTTAAATTCAGCTTGTAGTTTAAGTTGATCATCATGGAATTGCTTGGGTGACAATGACATTAGAGTAATATTTTTCTCATCCTTGACAAGAGAGTAGCTATTCGTATACCCGTCATGCGTCACTTTTCTATCGAATTTCCATGGCCTACCGAGCAAAACATGACTAGCATGCATGGGAATGACATCGCATAATACCTCGTCCATATATTTTTCAATCTGGATTGTAAGCAATATCTGTGATAGATGAGATTTATTGATTATTTTCATGTCTAAAAATATCATTTATCCCTCATTTATTCTACTAGATTTAATCTTTTCGTCAAGTTTTCCTCCTTTGAATAAATTTTACAGGAAAGAAAAGAATTGAATAAATTCAAGGAGAAATCAATGAGAAGAAGAAATCAAGTAGAGAACACATCAAGAAATGCCGAATCAAGGAGAGCAAAGTTGGAAAGGGAACAAATATATCAAGAGAAGCTAAGTTGAAACTTTCAAAGGAATTGAGTGGAAGAGTCAAAAATACGGGGGTCCCGTGTTTCCATAACACGGACCGTGTTATTTATCCCGAGTATCGGTCTATAAATCCTTGTCAGCAGAGCAGTTAGAAGAAAACACGGGGGTCCCGTGTTTCATAAACACGGACCGTGTTTTCGATTAAAAACGTGTAACTGCCAAGCGACTTGTTCCTGATAAAATTTGAAATGAAAACAGAGTTCGGGGGATAGAGAAAAAAGATCGAACGTATTTTTCTTCCTATTATTCCTTTAGAACACACATGTAATGCACAATTCCAATCTTTGATCTTCTTGAATTCTATTGATGATTTGACATTATGCACTTCAATTGATAAGTTTCTCTATTCCTTTGTAAATTTCTGTATCTTCATTTTGCAGAATCTAATTAGTTTTTGTGTAATTTTACTTGTGATCATTTCATTATTATCTAATTGTTGAAGTAATAGAATTTGTGAATGTGTTATTGTCATTAATTTTTAATATTTCTGTATAATTGTATGAATTGTGAATATGCAGAAATTTGAGTAATTAGAACAGGGTAGGGTGAATTGAAGATGGAATCATGACTTAATTATCATTTCATAATTTAAATGTTTGATTCTACATGAGGTTTAATTGAATTAATGGTTTGAATTGAATGATTCCATATCATAGATTAAGATTCTTGAACTGATTATATTGATCACCTATTTGGTTTAGGACTTATTCTTTTCTAAGACAATGAAATTAACCCGTAATCGTTAATTAATTTGTTTATAGTAGCAAGAAGACCATTAATTCGTGCAATTGCATGATCTGAGCTTTTGTGATTATGATTGTAGTTGGCTGCTTCCCGTTCATAATGCTACCATTAATTGAATCTAGTGTTCGTAACCTAGGTTATTAATTGGGTACAAAAATAAATTGAGAGCATATTCAATTTATTAAGGTTGAGAGGAAGTATAGAAATTGTTATTCTGAATTTCTTAAGTCAACATTAAACTATTTAGAATCATTCTTTTTATGTGAATGTATGGCATTTTAATTCCATCACCAATTCAATCCTCCCCTAATTGTCAATTCGTGATTAAAGACTTAGTATAATCGAATTTAGTTTAGGAATCAATGGAATTGTACAAACGGGGTTATAACATCAATAGCAAAATTAGTGATTAAAACGTCATTCCTTGTGGGTTCGACTCCTTCTTGCCATATACTACGTATTTGGGAATTAGGATTTATTTATTAAATTTGTTGTGCATACGACAGTGCATCAAATTTTTGCTGCTTGTGGACCTTTACCTCACCAGTGTCAGTGATCCATTGTAGTTTGTAGGGTCGGGGGTGCTTTGTGGCCATAAGCCCTAATTTAGTAATTAGACTGGCACTCGCGGCATTGACACAGCTACTGCTATCAATAATCAAACTACATAATTTGTCATTAATTTGACACCTGGTATGAAAAATATTTTCACGTTGTGTTCTATCATCATTAATTTTAACATGTACGTTCAAAGCATGGCATATGACAATTAGCTTGCCTTCGGAGGCATATATCTCATCATGATCAGAATCATCATCATCATAAAGGTCAACAAGAGTAGGGGAGGGATCAACAAGTTCCTCATCCTCGGACTCAACCTCTCCTGTTGGTCTAACCACCATCACTTTCCTATTGGGACATTCGGAAGCGATATGGCCATGCCCCAAGCATTTGAAGCATTTGATGTTCATTAAATGTCCAGTATTAGAGCTACTACTTGCATGTCCCTTACCTTTATCCTTAGGAGGGATTACCTTGTTGTCGAATTGTACCCTTGGTCTTTCTTCACTTCTAGGAGGCTATTTCCAATTAGTATTCTCAGGGTAGTTTGTTTTGAAGTTGGATTGAGATTTAAAAGTCGTAGCCTTCTTAATTTACTTCTC
Source organism: Tamarix austromongolica (assembly GCA_039764185.1). Taxonomy (NCBI): domain Eukaryota; kingdom Viridiplantae; phylum Streptophyta; class Magnoliopsida; order Caryophyllales; family Tamaricaceae; genus Tamarix; species Tamarix austromongolica. The sequence continues at coordinate 102,833,932 of CM077816.1, read as the reverse complement.
AATTTCAAAGGCTAAGTTGACCATCTCCTCAATTTTCACATAGTGCTGGAGCTCAATTTTATCAGTTATTTCTATGTTAAGCCCACTAAGGAGTCTATCTGTTATAGCCTCCCTATCCTCTATTATATTGGCCCTAATCATTGAAATTCCATCTCTTTGTAATATTCATCAACACTTTTAGATCCATGGGTAAGATTCTGTAACTTTTGGTTAAGTTCTCGAAAGTAATAGCTAGGCACGAACCTACGCTTTAGTAGCCCCTTGAATTCATCCCAATCCCTTAGTGGCCTCTCATGATTTCATTGCCTAGTAGTAACTGCTTGATCCCACCAATTTATAGAATAATCTATAAATTCCACAATAGCCAATTTAATATTTTTTTATCTGAGTAATTGTAGCAATCAAAGACCAACTCAATTCTCCTTTCCCAATCTAGGTAAGCATCGGGATTGTTCTACCACTAAACGTCGGAATAGCTAATTTGATGTTATTCAAGTTTCGATCCTCTCGTTCATATCTCCTTGAGTTCTGGTGTGGTCGATGAGCTATCCTAGCACATTCTTGGATTGATGATCTATCAGATGAAAAAACATCAGGTTCAGGGTGAGGGTTTCTTTGATTTCTACTTGGTTGGGGAACTTGGATAGGTTCATTTGGGTTGTTAATTGATTGTTTGATCTAATCTAGTCTTTCTATTAGGATGTGTAGTTGAGTTGTAATAGAATTAGAATTATTATTAGACCCTTTAGATATATTTCCTTAGATGCATTTCCTATGCGCGAACTCATGTTGATCTACTAAATTAAGAAAGCTTAAATAATTGTAATAAATACAAATAATCAAACAATACACTTAAGTGTTTCGTCCAAATATACATAATGAGTTAAGGAATGATAAAATATATAAAATAAAACTAGAAAGGAACAGGTGAGCTCGATGGTTAACTTGGAACACCGGTAATGTTCGTAAGCTGTCGCCTGCTCAACCACAGAAGACAACAATGATTGGTTAGAATGTCAGGTGTTTAGCTCATGGATGTACGATAAATCAGGGTTTCAAGCTGGTGGCTTAGATGAAATGAGCTTTTGAATCACTGCCTAATACCTGATAACCTAACCCAAAACTCGGATACCAAATCGATTTTGGTATCAAGTTTGGATCACTAGGGAAAAGAGAAAAATAACATCGGACAACTGAAAAAAAAAACAAAGACCGACACCAAAATCAACTAACCAAACAGACCCTTAACTAAATAGGAAACCGAAAGAATCGACACCAGACAATAACACAACCAACCAACAAAGCACTACCCAAGAATATAAACACCACTCGATATTAAAAAAACCAAAAAAAATATTAGATCAATAGAATCAAATACCCAACACAACTTCAAATTGGAAACAACAGAGGAAAAACACCAAAGCAGATCGAATGGAATTCGATGGACTCAATCAAGAAAATGAATGGAAAAGAAAACAAATAGAAAAAAGAAAATGAAATCAAAACACAAAAACAAGAAGCTAACAGATCCGAACATGGTTCAATTTAACAAGAAGAGAGAATTAAACTAGAGATCGGACACGAGCGAAGCAGATTGATGCTTTGATATCAGGTGATCGATTCCCAAACGGAATTCCAAACAAAACTCAACAATATTCAACAAAATCAAGAGGGAAATAGGGATAGTGTTGATCGAGACTGCCCGATCTAAATTCTCCAACCAGAGAATAAAATAGGTTGTCAGCATCTTGATAATAAACGACGCAAGACATGAAAATAATCAAGCTTAAAGCTTTGTTTTCATAACACGAAAAATCAAAGTCGAAAGTTGTATCTTTGTACATCAATTTGAGGGCTTTATATAGGGCAGCAACTATCCAAAAAAATGGAAGTCGAACGTTGGAGAGACGATCGAAAAGGATAATATTAAGGGATGGATTAATGGTGAAAATCACCATTAATGGCAAGTGAAGAAGAAGACGTGACTTAGGGAGGCAATATTCGATGGATGTGAAAGAGGGAGACGACCGGTGCTGTGATATGCTTGAAGTCGTGACTTTAGTGAAAGGTTTGGGTCTGGGCTTTAAGGGGCGGTGGGTGTTTGGGCCTTAAGGTTTGGTGGGTGTGGTATTGAGTTTGTGGGGGAGCTTGGGTTTTATTGAGGTAAAACAAAGGATGCTGATTTGGGATTTTGGAAGGATGGCCCAGTGGTAGGGTAGAGATTAGGTTTGGTTATAAATTTAGACTAGATGCTTAATACCCAAATTACAAGATAAAAAAAATAACATTTTTAATTAGCCAACAGTGCCATTATTATTGATACTAATCTTAAACTAAAATATATCTTCTCAGTAACATATCACAGTTCTTCACAACAACATATTTGGATTTTATTCCCGCTTGTAGTGCCAACTTGTTTTTTTGCTCAATTATCCTGTAAAGTAGAAACACAAATATAATTAATTATTTTTACAGGATTATTGAAGTTCTTTTTGGTAAGGTTACTAAGAGTATTTGGGGTTTCATCAATTATTTTGGAGATTTTGTCCTAAGAACTCCATAACTAAGCATATTTGTCGTGAAGCAATTTTTGATATGTGTGACCCTTTTGTAAATTTTTTTTAAAATTTTAAAACTTTATCTGGAAGCTCATTGAAATGACTCATGTTGATATATGGGGTCAGTCGATCAATCCAAAAGTACTCTAGGATAGCTCCCACAACCCTTATGGGTTCGAGGTGCTATTATGTGGCTATAAAGTGGAATTCATGTGGTTTTATCAACTTAAGGTGTTTCATCAAGCACCTTTCTCATGTTTCTATTATGCTTTTATTTTTCAAGCAACAACCCCATTATTCCCCTCTATTGAATTGCAACTTCATTTTGTGTTTCTCCTTCATTTCGTGTTTCTCCTTCATTTTGTTATCTCTAAAATTGTCTCCAAAACCAACCCCTACCTATATTCCTCTTCCTCTTCCTATTTTTCTAGCTTCTTTATGTTGTGCCAAATTTTTCCCAACCTTGTTCTCACAACATTCCTCAACCAATCTCCCTCTTTCATGATACAAATCCCCAACCATCACCCCCTCTAGCATAACCACCAAACCATCAAAGCCTTAAGCTCATGCTACAAGCCCTAATTTGCGTTAATAACTCACACCAAACCACCACTACCAAAATCCATAGCTCAAATAACTACCCGCCTATTTGAGCCATTGATTCATGTAAAACACCCAAACTTTTTGCCCGACACCTCATGCGTCACCCCTTTTTGGTGCATCAAGGTCTTATATCAACTCCCTTTTGTTGTGTCAAGATCTCTTGTAACTCCCAACAACAACAAAAACATACCTTGGTTTTCCTTTTCTATCTTTCCTCTCTTTATTGCCTTAATCCATGATAGCCTTTATTATTTTTTTCCTAACCTTTCTTATTTTGGTTTTTAGGTGATCCTAAGGTTTATCAAGGTGATGAATAAAATTACCTTACATAGAGACTAAAGAAACTTAGGTAAGGATACATGCCTTAAACTAAAACATGTTGAAATCATGTTGTTGGTGTTAATTAATTTATATTACTGTATCACATTATGAAAGCATGATTTTTATGTGTAATTATAAGATTATGTGATATTTCTATGTTTAGGCCTTGATAGACCTTGTCATTAAATCCTAATCATATTGGTATACTTTGCCTATTTACTAAGTTCATAATGAAGTGGAGGTAAATATGAATAAGTATTGTTGTGATTTATTTTTATGTTGGAAGTGTTGGGAATTTGTGGGGGTTTTATGTGAATTTTGGGTGATTCTCAAACTTAAGGGTATTTGGGTTAATTTATGAGTTTTGTGGAGAAATAAATATTCCATGGTAGGACTTGATATTTTGTATTTAATTTCATATATGTAGTAGGGCATCGATTGAGCGTGACATATGTTATGTTAACGGGAAGTTTGGAGGTGTTTAGGAGGAATAATGGGAAACTAGTCATTATGGGTGAGTTCTAGTAATTTGAGGTTGAGCAAGTGTTATTTAGGTTACTTTGTGATGAATGTGATGTGTGATTAATTTAGGATAATTATGTTTAACATAAGTATTAGTGTTATGCGAAAATGGTTTAAAATGAGCTTATAAACCCTAAGCACATGATCAATATTTTATGTGTGAAACATTAAAGTTAAATATTTATTTTTTAATATGGTTTTTATATTGATACATTGGAACGATGTGTTAAATTTGTTGGATTAATGAGTTGAATGGGTGGAGGGATGACGTAAGTGCGAATTAGGGTTGTATAAGGGTGTTTTGGTCTTTTTATTTGTAGAATGTTCCAAAATATCTTTGGTTGGGATCTCTTTACCTCTTATAATTATTCCAAGTTTTGTGACACCTTTATTTTAATTGGCCTTGACACAATTCTAAGTATTTTGACTAGTGTCAATTGTTGGAATGAATTCCATGATAAGTGGCATTTCCTGTAGTAATTGGAAGTGGTATTCATGGAAGTGAGTCAAGTGGAACATTGCCAAGTGCTAAGGGTGTGAATAAATGAATATAATAATATACTAATGATTAAAGTGGAAGAACAATGAGTTAGTACCAACTTGTACCAATCTGTTCCATTGAACGATAATAGCCGCCAGGAGTGTTACGTCCTAGGAGTAGTTTATGATTGTTACTGATATACCAGATATAATAGTGTGGTTTCTAGGAATGTATTACCCTAGAAGGAATGTGTTATCAATCCCCTAGATATAATAGTGATTTTCGAGAGTGTTTTACTATGAAAGGGACATTATATTGATATCGTTTCACTGGTCATGAATAGTGGGGTTCCTAAACTCAAGTGATGTAATTATTTGGAAATGTGTGATTGTCTAAGTTAAGCCCTAATCTAGTTTTCTTTGGATAATCTCTTATTATGAGTGCATGTGCATATATAATATTTATTTGGATGTATATTCCTTAGGTTCTATGCATGATTTAATCTATTGATGTGTAGTGTTATCTTACTCGGTACATAGCATATTATCCATCATTTTATGGGCATTGCTCATTCCTACAAGCAAATATCGCCTTGTTTCTAGGTATACTTTGAGTCAATATTTCATTGTGGTTACTTGCAATGAGTGTTTAATGGGTTGATTCAGGCGTATGGTTATTTGAATATCTCTTTCTAAGAATTTTTAGTCCTTTGTTTTCAATTACATCTATTATCTCCTCTTTGTATTGTAATTTTGTATTGTTGTGGGATTAAGTGTTTTTTATATCTCATATCTAGGTATGAGTTACTTTTTGGCCTTAAACCTGGAATGGATTAGGTATAGGGGTGACTTTATTATGTTAGATGTGGTGTAACACGTAATCAATGAAAAGCAAATCCAAAAAAGAACTCATTGGAATGATAAACCATAGACATACTCTTAAAGCTCTAATGCCTGAACAACAAGATAAATTTCAATGGGTTAATCTTTTTATTTTTTTTAAAAAAGGAAGGAATGCCCAAATGATAACATACAGGGTAATTTTGCGCTCTCCGAATATGCACACATGTCCTAGCCTACTATTAGGCCCATTAGTACCTTGTCACATTCTCTAAAATGGAGAAATTTTTAGAAGCATCCGGTGAGTGTGCATCTAATTTGCACCTTTAGTATATTTTATGTATATTTTTAGTGTACTTGTATAATTATGAATATAAATATAAATATTTTTGATGTACCTATATAATTATGATTATAATACAATTAAGTATAAGTACGCTAATAAATACTCATAACTATATAGGTACATTAAAAGAATATTAAATATACACCTAAAATATACTAAAGATACAAATTAAATATATACACACTCGATGCAATTAAAATTTCCTCTACAAAGGGTTTGATCACGGGCATGATTTGAACATATGAACTAATATATGTTTCTCTATATCATACCACATCACAACCAATTAAAACAAATAAACCTGGCATATTTATATTATATATCTGCATATAAAAATGAATTTAGAGTTTTTGTTAGTATATTTTTAAAGAATCTAAGTCTAAGTGTACATTTGGTGTATTTTTACATCTACTAAAGGTTGTCATCATTCATGAATGTGTCTCTTATGATCATCAAACTAAAACTAGTCCATTATGAGGGATAATGCTAAAAAAGTTAAAACAAATAGCATTTTTTTTTCATTTTTTATGGCATATGTGTATTTATTAACGTTTTTGGACTTGCAATTAAGCTTATGATCATGATATGATGTAAGTGTGGTGGCACCAAAGATAATTATATTACCTTTTGAGACAAGATGATATGATGGAAGTATGGAAATGTCATTGAAAAATGACAACACAGTATGACTAAAATACTTTTCTATTTTACCTTTATGTCTTGTTTGATTTGGGATGAATAAGATTAAAAAAAATAGTGAATCAATTGATTTATCCCATTTGGAGAGGAATTTTGTTAACCATCACTAGATGAATTGGGGTTAAAATTTAACCTCTATTCACCATCATTAACCTCATTTTTGTTAAACTCTTATTAAAGGGTAACAAAGGTGAAGGTGAAAACATGAGTAAATTTTATACCTGATTGGAAAAAATACCCATGGCCTAATTTGTATCCAAATTAATACAAAGGACTTATATATTTAATACAAGTTTATAAATGTAATTTGTTTTATTTTTATTAGCCTTCATTTACCTCAATCCAAATAAGATTTTTAAAACATTCATCCCGAGTTACTTAGGTTAGGTTAATATCATCCAAACAATATTTTAAAATATTCACTCCGATTCATCTCAATTCTCTTTCCCAAGGTTAATTTTTAATGTTTACCTTCACTTCGATTCACCTCAATCCAAACATACTATTATGGTAGATAACAATGCAAATGTAGAGTATTTCTAACAACTATAAAGAAGGGGGGATGAATCTCTATTAGCAAAAATGTTTAATTGCTTCATAGATTTAGTTCAACACTCTTTATGTCGAAAAATAATATATACTCAAATTTTAAACCCAAATTAATTATTAATTTTTTTTGAAAATATACATATTAGTGCACTAATTTGATATTTCATTAATAATTAAGTACTTAAAACTAATAATAATAAATAATAAAAGAAATTTGTGGCACAAAAAAGTGTAATTTTATATATAAAAATAATAATGATGATGATTATAATAGAAATAATACTAATAATAAATTTATTATATTTTTATACCATAATTTTATTTTACAGTGTATTATCATTAATTTATGATACTTAATTATTAATAAACATAAAATTAGTGCACTAATATGCATATTTTGGAAATTTTTGGTTTTTGATTTGTGTTTAAAATTTGAGTATATAGTATTACTACTTTATATCAGCATCCAAGAAAAAAATTCAAAACATATACATAGTCTATAATAACCTATTTTTAGAACCTTAATTATAAAATAGTAATTATATTAAATTAGTTACAGTAATTATTTTAGGATGTTTTGCATTAAATGTATTAATCTTATGTATATTATTATGGCGTATTATATATATATATATATATATATATATATATATATATATATATATATATATATATATATATATAATCAGGTTAAAATCTTGATAGAATTTGGATTATTAGTTTTAATCATAGTTGGAACCCCAATTAGTATCCATTTTACCCAAGAACCCTAATTCCATTCATTGGATATTTTTTACAGCTCAACTTTATCCGTATAGCCTCTACCCTATTTTTATACAATATGCCCCATACCTTCTTCCCCGACACAATTTTCTCCACCCCACCCTCTCCCCCATGCATCCTTACATGTGCACACCATGCCTATACTTCCTTTTTTTTTCTCTCATCTTGTCTCATTGTCGCATACCATTACCTATATAAAGCCTCCCTCTCTCTTTGTTTGGTGTTTTCGATCTAGCAAACCATCCCATTCTTCTTCTTCTTCTTCTTCTTCTTCTTCTTCTTCTTCTTCTTCTTCTTCTTCTTCTTCTTCTTCTTCTTCTTCTTCTTCTTCTTCTTCTTCTTCTTCTTCTTCTTCTTCTTCCTCCTCCTCCTCCTCTTCTTCTTCGCTGGTTTCATGTGAACCAATACCACTCCACCATCAGCGCTAGGGTTGTTCAAGAATCGGTCTAGATTGGAATCTTGGCCTAGGCCTACTGGTTATTTTGGGTTGCAGTATAAGACCGAACTGATATTTTGGTCTTTTGTCTAGGTTTCGATCCTAAATCAAAAAAATTTCCATCCTTAATTAGTTTCGGTTCGGTCTCAATCGGTCTGGTCTTCCAATCCAACATGAAATATCATTAATAGTGTATCTAAAAAATATAAATTTTTAATATAAAAATTATATAATTTACCAATTCCAGTCCTACTCGGTCTTGGGCTGATAATTCCAGTCTAGTCCTAGCTATGAAAAAATCTGGTCCTTATTTGGGTTCCGGTCTAAGCCCATCAAATTCGGTCTGATTTTGGACTTGTGTACACCCCTAATCACTGCATCACCTCACCGCCAACAAACACCCAACCACCACTAACTTTCCCTACAAATGATAAACACCACCACCCCATTAGTTCCCCTTGTCGTCCTCGCCCATACCCACCCAAGCTACTTTTTTCTTCTTCCTTTCATGCCCTTATTTTTATTTTTTTGTTGAGTGCACGCCCGTGCACCCTTGCACAACACGCGCGCGAACCACACACAACCCATGTGTTTCTTTTCTCATTATCTCTTTTCACACCTATGTGCCTTAGGCACAATTAGTCCATATGCTCCTTCGCCCTTGCATGCATGTGCACACCCTGCACTCCCTGCCCTTGTGGGTTCCTTGTTGTCAACTTGTGCTGCATGACTTCGATCTTTTCTTTCCACGAGTGTGCTTAGCCTATGTCGGTCCTTCACCTAGACTTTGATGTATCGCTTGTGCCATTTCCTTTGCCTGGTTATTTTCTAACCCTATTCCTTAATTGTTTTTAATTAATTTTGGTTATGATTGTGTTATACTATATGCTAATATATGTGCTGGTTATGTTGATATAAAGAGTTCGAAGAGGTTGAGTGGAGACTATTTGGGTGAATCTTTCTTCTTCTTCTTTTTTTCTTCGATAAGATGTAACCATACCCTTCTACTAAGATGTGAAATCATGTGGTGATATATAAAAGTCGTTATGTGTTTAGGGTATAATCTACACACGAGTTCCAAAGGGTATATGTATGTGTTATACTTCAAAGTTTTATATTAGGCATGCAATTGTTATTAATAGGCGTTAAACATGAAAATATGATATTAAATAATTAGCATGTATCCGACATGTTATTAAATATAAGATATACACGTGTATTTCATTAAATGGTTAACGTATTTATGTCTAAGGTTTTGTTAGGGTTTTGACCTTGTCGAGACTATGATGTTAACGCCATGATAATTGCACCATGATTATATTTGCATGGTAGATAGGATTGATATAAAACTCATCAAACCATGCACACATGATTAGGGTTAGAATAAGATAATTGTCATTCATATGTTCTAGGGTTATAAATGTTTCTTTAAATGCGCCATGAAGTAAATTACCTATTAAATATTGTACCATGCTATACATATGTACATAGGTATTGCATAAAATATATGACACGTTAAAAATACATGATTAAGGTTTGTGGACGTAACTTACTAAATGCATGAAAAGTGAAAAATATAGTCAATCACTAAGTTGCAAAAATTACCCACATACTAAGATATTGTAAATCATTATCTTTTAGCCTTTTCATGATAAATCCTCATAATAATATTTGGTACAAAATTTGGAGATTTGGTGTGGAGGGTATTGTATTGCCTTATGCATTAGTATGATAAGAGTGTTATTATGACTCTAGGTTGGATGGCTAGGATGGTACCATGATGCTTTATGTGTCAGTATGACTAGTGTACTTTCATATCTTTGGGTTATTATTGTATCCTCTTTGAGTAATGAAAATCGGAAATAACAATCGTGTAAGAACATAAATGGATTGATCTGAGTATTGTTTCAGTAGCCTATATTGGGCACTACTCGATTTGTTATGTGGTTTGGTAGTTGCCTTAATGCCCTACCTTGGTGTTGGGATTGATTTGGATGTGTTGTTTTGGTAGACATCGTAGTGTCCTACCTTAGTATTTGGACTAATTTGGAATTATTGATCTAATAGTTACCTTAGTGCCCTACCTTTAGTATGTGGAATTGATTTGATTCTATCGGTTTTGGCCATTATATGACCACATAATTTCCTTGATGTACTTATACTATATTACCATCTATGTGCTTCACGTGGCCTTGCATGTTAGTGTTGTGTAATGGTTCACTTAGTACCATAGCACTAACATGTTTCGTTCTCAATCTCCTACCTATTCAATGGGTAGTGTTTACCTTACAGGAATACTTTGAGGGTTTGGTTTGATGGATTTTGTTAAGGGTTGAGAGTTAGGACTATCCGGTGATTGTCACGACATTTTTTTATCTGAATATTCCTTGGACTCTCATGCCCTTTGCTATTTCTCTTTTATTATGTTTTAACTCATTTGCCTAACCCCTTTGTATTTGTTAGAAAAATGTTGATTTGTAATGGCATCACTATTTTGTTCTTATGTTGTAAACTTTAATTTGAGTAAAATAATGCTTTAGCCTTAACATTTAGTATAATGATGGTAGAGGATGATAGACTTATGCTAAGTGTGATGGTAACACTCATTATTTTGTAATTAGCGCTTCTACAAAACGAGATTTTTAAGTAGTAAATTTGGGGGTGTTACAATTTACTGCTAAAAAATTTCATTTGCAGAGTTAAGCGCGGAAGTTAAAACAATAAAAACAAAGGGTGTTACCGCCACACTTGGTAAAAATCCGGTTTCCTCTACCATTTTCATACCAAGTTCTAAGGCAAAAATCATTATTCCGCTTAAATTAATATCATGATTACAGAAATCAGAATAGAGAGAACGTCAGAAAAATACCATGCTAATTAAAAACAACATTAGCAGTTTACAAACTCGAGAGATAAATTACAGGAGGACACAGAGGTCCAAATACAACCGAAAATAAGATAGAAAAAGAAACACCAAATAGTCCTACGCTCCCAAATCTGAACTATTAGCATTTGATTGAGCTCAGAGGCTGTCCTACAAAGTCCACTGCCCATTGAATAGGAAGGGCCCCACAAAAATGAACCCTTCAGTACTATGGTACTGAGCAACCATTTATACCAAACTAATATGACAAATCGGCATGGAACACATACAAGGCATACAATTAACATGGTATAAGATATATACATATACATACAATGATTGAGATACACTAATCATTTAGATAATTAAATCCATCAAGGTCACGTACTACTTATATTCATTCATCTAAAATAACTGAACTTAATAATAAACATATCAGAGATACTCTCTGAAGCAATAATTAAAACTCAACTTCAGCATAATTCATGTCTCAGCATAAATCCCAACCAATCACGTACATCATAGGCATGTTCACATGTATAATTTACTAAGATTCATATCATTCTAGGTATACTTACAGATATAGCATAATAAATCCATAACCTCACAGGTAGGGATGGCAATGGGTCGGGTCTGGACCGGGTCCAGCCATACCCAGACCCAGACCCGTTTATATTACCTAGACCCAGATCCGTCGGGTCTTAAAAGTTCAGACCCAGATCTAGATCCATCGGATCTAGCGGGTAAACGGGTCCTAAATGGGTTCGGTTATTTTTTTTTAAAATAATTAATAATATATGCTAATACAAATACATTTATGTTTTATATAATTTAATATGTATTTTTTTGTTAAAAAAATCATCTAAGTGAAAAAATAAATATATTAAAATAGTTATATTAACTTTTCAAATGGTGTTTTAATGCTTTTAGTAGGGATGTAAATGGGGCGGGTTCGGGGTGGGTATACTCATATCCGTATTCGTATCCGACAAGAAAATTCGTACCCGAATCCGTACCCGCATCCATATCCGTATCCGTTGGATATCCATTACTCGACGGATTATCCGTTTACCCATTAATGGATATTATCCAATGGATAAATCTATCACCCGACAGATATGCCCATTTAGAGTTAAGCTAAATGATAATTCTAACTTTAATTTATACTATATTTATTTTAAAATTAAGGGTAAAAAGGTAATTATATATCGGGTAAACGGGTACGGATATGGATATGCCATACCCGTATCTGTACTCGAACCTGACGGGTATTTTTTTTCCAATATCCATATTCGTTTATCCATATCCGTTGGACAAAATCCGTCAGATTTTGGGTAAAATCCGCCCCGTTTATATCCTTAGATTTTAGAATACAATGTTATACATATTGTTTATAAAGTAAGTATACAAAAATAAAATTTAAAAAAATGAATAAGGAGCTTATATAAGATTAAGACAATAATGACAAACATAATATTAGTATGTATTTATATATGTATACACACACACACACACATACACATATGTATATTAAACGGGTCTAGCGGGTCGGGTCTGGGTCTAGAACTGGACCCAGACCCAGACCCTTTAAGGTATATGTGGACCCAGACCCGTTGGGTCCAAAAATCATGGACCCAGACCCGCTAAAAATGAGGCGGGTCTGGGTCAGGTCCGAGACCCATTGCCATCCCTACTCACAGGTAAACTTACAGGTACAGCATAATAAGATCCATAATATCACAGGTATGCTCACAGACATAAAACCACCACAGGTAGGCACGAAGGCTGCTACTGAAACCACAGAAAACCGCAGGTAGGCACAAAGGATGCTACCGAAAACATAAGTAGGCACGAAGGCTGCTATCATAACCACAGGTAAGCACAAAGGCTGCTACCGAAACTCAGGTAGGCATGAAGGCTGCTACCGAAAAATACAAAAAACCTCAGGTAGGCACAAAAGCTACTACCGAAACCACAGGTGGGCATGAAGGCTACTACCGAAACCATCCAATAATTCGATAATCATTATTTCCATCAAATCATATCATTTCCATTTTTATTTACTTTCTCGAGGGGAGATCAATCAACCTGAAGACACAAAGGTACTCTAGTCATACCGGTGCAATAAGGTAACACAATATCCTACCGACTATCAACCTAAGGACGCAAATGTACCCTATTCATACTGGTACACGAAGGTAACACAGTACCCTACCGATAAGGACACCTAATTCATAAGTATGCATACCCCCTATTAGTCCGCAGAACAGAATAGAGTAAGATGTAGGGCTTGACTGGGGCACTAAGGCACACCAGATATGTCAAATGATCATTTTTCTCTTATACATAATTTTGCACATAAAATCCTTTTCCACACCTTTAATCCATCCAAAACACATATTCACATACTCAACAACAACTAATACATATTAGACATGATTTTCAAGACAAATATCATAATACATAAAAAAAATGACTAAATTGTCCCTAGGGCACATCCATAATAATTATTCCATAATTATATCTAAGCATGCTCAACCTATTATTTTATTCATAATTATCATACAAATTATTTTTCAGTCATTAGAATAATTTTAATCATACTTTCGTATCCGACATAATTTACATCAAATAACATGCTCGTTTTACCAGTTTTCATGATAATAATAATTAACACATAATCATATCGAAATAAATCATACTTAACATATTTCATCCACCGAAAACCCTAATGTGCTATCACACAATATTTATAATTTTAGTAAGGTATAACGGCTACTTGAATTCCAGCAAAAACGTAAAAATAGCGGTATCCTACTAAAGTTATCTGATCCCGCTAATCAACCTTTCATACCTAAAAATAATATCAAAATTATTGAATTAATATCTATCAGATAAAATAATAATTATAATATAAAAAATTTTATTTTTCAAAAATTACCAAAATACCCTTACATTTAATACATATACCAAACTATTATTAAAAATCAAAACACTCACTCACGCTGCATGCGCGCAGCGTGAGCAATGCACGAACCGGGGGAGGGCTGCAAGGGCTGGCTGAGGGGGTGGTTGGGTGAGCTGGTCAGCTGCGTTGGTGGCGTTGGTGGTTGTGGTCGGCAGGTGGAATTTGGCTCGTGGCTACTGGGTTGGCTAGGGCTAGACGGCTAAGAAACCAAAAGGAGCTACAAGGAGAGAGGGAGTAGGGGGTTGGGTGATGGTCGGCCGGTGGAGGGTGACTGGGGTTCTGCCAGACGGTGGGCACTGCATGCGGGAGAGGGAGGATAATGGTGGTGGTGGTACGTGTGCATGGTTTTGGTGGTGCAGGTTGGCGACGAGATGGAGAGGGTAGGGTGTGTGTGCGTGGTTGCTGGTTCGGGGGTTGTTTGGTGATGGTGGACAGTTGCTGGGAGGCTACACTGGAGAAGAAGAATGGTGGGGCTAGTGGCGATGGGCTGCGTAGGAAGAAGAGGAAGAAGGGGTTGGTCGGTGGCTGCGCTGGACGGGGAAGGTAGAGAAAGGAAGGGGGTAGGGGCTATGAGAGGCTGGTGGCTGCGGGGAAGGCAGGGTGGCAGCTAGTCGAGGGTGGCTAGGCTTGCATGGTTGGTGTGGGCTGGTGCTGCAGATCAAAGGCAGGAGAAAGGTGCATGGGGATTGCAAGGGAGAGGTAGGGTGTGGTGGTGCTGGGAGAGTTGTCCGAAAAGAACAAAGGGAGGAATTGTCTGTTTGGTTGGGCAGAGGGCTGAGCGTTATTTGGTGCTGCATGTGTATATGTATAATGAGGGGAGAGAGGGCTTGTTTGGGTAGGAAGGAACCGAACAAAAAGAGAGAGGGGAGCTGGGTGTATGTGTGCGTGTGGTGAGCATGCAGAGAAGGGGCTGTGTCTGGTTGAGCACAGGAAGAGAGGGTGTTGCGAGGGAGCTAAGGGAGGCTGGGGAGGTGCGGTCAGGGCTATGCTGGATGGGGAGGCTGGGTACCGAAAGGCATAGGAGGAGAGGTAGGGGAGATGAGGGCTAAGGCTGAGTTTGGCTCGAGGATGTGTTGTGCCAAAAAGGAGCAGCGGTTGGGGGGTGTTTGGGTAGTGGAGTGTATGTGTGTGTGTGCAGAGTGTGTAAGTGTAGCGTGTATATGTGTGTATAAATGCAGAGATGAGGCATGCACATGTATATAAGGCAGAGGAAGGGTTAGTCAGAAAATGAAGGAGACAGGAAAATATTCGGGGAAGATATTTGGGTACAGTAGAGGGTGGAGTAGGGAGGTAAAATAATAGTGTAAGATAGAAAATTATTTATTTAATTTGGATAGATTAAAGTATCAGGTATAAAAATAGTTCGGGAAAAATTATCTGGATTAGAATAGGTTTAAAAAAAGGGTCGGAAAGAGTAAAATAATCGAGAATAATATTTAGGAAATTATTTTTAGGTTATGGATCAAAAGATTATTAATAAAATAATTTAAAATAAGATTTACAGGTATAACTAGAATTAAATTAAATAATACAATTTCTATTAAAATTTGAACCTGATTAAATTTATAATTAAACTGTCGAAATAATACGAAAAATAACAACATTTTTAAAATTAAACCTCCTAAAATAATAATTATAGCTAATCATATGATTATTAATTTATAATTATGATTTTAAAAAATGGGGTATTGCATAGGTAGTCCATCAAAAAACCTTCTTGATGAAATAATATATATAGAATTTGGTGAAACTAGGCAAAAAGGCAAATCAATATAAGTACCGCTTGTCCATTGGATAAATCAGTATAAACATACTATCCATCCTTATAATATTTTAACGAAGTGGTATAATTTGAGTTACTTACCCTCTGGTTTCAACGAAAACATAATATATATTTTAGAAGGATGGCATTGACAGCAACAACCCTGTTGTGAACCCCTCATGGGGAAAAAAAGTTGTTGTGAGACAAGGGTTAAAATAATAATTGAAGAAAATATGGCGATAAAATTAAGGTTAGAATCAATGTTGTTGGAACACGAAAAAGGAAAAAATAGAAAAATAATAATTTTTAAATTATGAGATATTCTTGTATATATTTTAAAGAGATGGGGGCGCCTAAACGAAAAGGAAAATTAAAAATGTTTAGGATGTGTTAAAGGAAGTTTCCAAACATATACATTAGTGGTTAGATGAGTAAAGATTGCATAGCGTATACAGTGGTTATATCATCTGGACATCCTTGGCTATGAAGAGGGGGAAAAGAAAACACACACACACATATATATACTCAATGACCGTGCATGCATGCATCCTTGCTCTGTCGTAGTAATTAATAAATGTGCATTAATTCATCACAATATTATATACTGCTACTACTATTTACGACGCTTTAAATTATGGGAAGGGGAAATCTGTAGCAGAAGTTATTCCAGATACTTTCCCCCCTTTCCTCAACATCAACGTCAGCATCAATAGTATTAAGAAGGCCTTCCAGGCCAGACTCTAAATCTATCTTCAATTCATGATGATGCGAGCTACCAATTTATTTAATTAAAGCGATACGCATATGTATGAGTATGTCATGTCCAGGTGATGAATATATATCTACATACACCCAAAAAAATTGAACAATGCCTTCAGTACTGCGTCACTCTCTGCCTCTGGTCCCGTTCCTGATTTTCTTAGTTTATTTACTGATCATCCCCCCCATATTTTCCTGTCCATCTCAAGCTAGTTATGATTGCATGACTGATGAGCCTGTTTCAGATGATGAGAAGGTTGACGTGGCTTTGTATTATGAAACCCTCTGCCCGTATTGTTCCGACTTCATTGCTAACCATCTGATCAGAATCTTCACCGACGACCTCGTTTCTATCGTCAATCTGAGGTTGGTCCCGTGGGGAAATTCCAGGGTTGATCAAAACACCGGAAGCCTCAATTGCCAGGTTAACTCCGGTCTAATAGTAATACATTTATGTATCCTAGTTTTGTTTTATTCAGTTTTGCCCATGACCGAATTAGTAGTATTAATTAATTAACCATGCATATGTATCTATATATGTATAAGCGGATGCAGCATGGTGAAGCGGAGTGCTTGCTTAATACAGTTGAAGCGTGTGCCATCGATGTCTACCCTGACCTAGTAATTATATAAGACCCCCTCTCCTCTTAACTAGTACTATTCTACAGTACGTAGCTTATTTTTAATCAATCATATGATATGAACGCCTAATTTCATCCATCCTTCCTTCTAATTAATTTCTCTAAAATTATGGCATGCATGCATGCCATCCATCTTTCTCTCTCTCTCTCTCTCTCTCTATATATATATATATAAATGCGTGCAGTACAAGCACTTCTCATTCATCCAATGCATAGAGCGCCTAGCATACGAGGAAAATCAAGGAGAGTGGCAGAGTTGCTTTAAGATTGCATCAATTGAATCAAGCCCAATCCACGATTGCTACAACCATGGGCAAGGATACAACCTTGATCTGCAATATGCATCTGAAACATCGAGCTTAAAGCCACCACACGCTTATGTACCTTGGCTTCTCGTCAACAACCAACCACTCTACCAGGTAAACAAACCCCAAAACCCCTGTTTGTAATTAACCAGATTACGCACGTATTTTTACAATTCACATATATATAAATATATATGGGTTCTATAAATTAGTGCCTAACAAATTTCTTACATGCAGGACTACAAAAATTTCGTAACGTATGTATGTAAAGCATATAGAGGTGATGCGGTTCCTAGCGTTTGCAGCTCCGCAACAAGTCAATTTGACGAAGAGAGATCAGGTGTCAAGATCGGAGCTCCTGGAGTTAATAATTAATGAGATAGATCGGTGGTTACTAAAAAAAAAAGGAAAACTTTAGATAACGGAATTTCGCTATCAATTAGTGGTTTAATTTAATTTGTATGACGACTTAAGTTGTTGTATCTAGCATCCTAGCCTAGCATAAACAGAGAATGTAAATTATATATCAACGACCGCTTGTGAAGGAAAGAATGAACGAGAGGCGTGAGAACTGCCACCTTTTGTCTTTGTTGAACTTACCTTGTTATAATAATCGTGCTATGGGTCTGATTACTGCATCAAGAACGTACAGATGCTTTGGTTTCAATAAGGCAAGGCATATAATGTTTGCCCTTCAAGACCTTAAGTAACACGCGATATCTCCATGCTAGTGTACGCATCCCATGTGCGTGTGAAATCACGACGTTATCTCGGAATCCAACTTCTATCTAGTAGAAGACCAAGAGGGGTTTTTTCTCCGCTTTGGTGAGCAAAGTGCAGCATCGTTGCTTCTCTTGGCCGCCACTTATTTTCTCACTTGCTGGCAGACTAACTTTGGCTCAGTCTATAGCCATGGCCTTGCCCATCTACACCATGCAATCTTCAAAGATCTCGAAAGAAGTTAATATCGGATTAAATGGTTGTAAGACTATGTGGCATGAAATATGACCATATATAATACAATTTAATTTTATAAATGCATGCATAGATCAAGTCAATTTCATTTGAAAACCCTAATTAAACACCTGAAACTGTATAATTTATGCGGAATTGAATCTTTTAATACATTATAATCTATAGATGCTTGTAGTAGAAATTATTTTCATCCAATTAAATGGTCCCAATTATGAAGAAATAGATATTTGGGGGATTGGGTCTTAGAGATACGGAGAATGCTAACATTGCATCAATCATCAAAATTGCATGGTTAATTTTATAGGGTGGCAATGACTTGTGGATGCAAGTTTTATGGGATAAATATTGCAAACACCAATTTTTGTATTATTATTAGTGTATGTCACACGCAATGTGTGTTCCTTATGGTGCATCATTCTCAAATACGCAGAGGCATCAAATGTTTCATAAGGAGTGGGGTCCAAACCAAGTTTTCGACTGACCGATGGACCAATGAGAGTCCACTTTCTATGCATGTTATGGTACCTTCAATAGAAGAAAATCCATCTAGCTTGGTTCGGGATTATGTGGGTGCTTATGGATGTTGACGTTGAGAAGCATGTAACACCCTCCCCATTTGTAGCACTTAACTATTTTATTTACAAGGATTAATTACTAAGGCTAATGCATTAAAAATGTAGGGTGTTATCGCCACACTTAACATTAGTTTAGTTTCTTCTATCATTCTTATACCAAGTTTTGAAGCTAAAAAGTTATTACCCTTAATATTAAGAACAAATTTTTTAAGAAATATAATAGAGATTATATTACATATTAGCATTGCTTCGATATAAAAAAAATGGTATTTAGTCAAAAGAGTTACAACCTACAAGAGAAAAGAAATATAGAAGGGACATAAGAGTCTAGAGATATCTAGATCAAAAGATACTAGATAGTGACTCTCAAATCCCAAAATACTAGCCATCAAGGTGAACACTTAAGTAATCTTGCAAAGCCATAATTTTCCATTGAATAGGTAGAAGATCATGAAATGGAACACATATATACAATGGTATTATGTAATATACTACACAATACTAAACAAGCAAAGGTCATACGGAGCATATAGAAGATATCACAAGAGAAATGTGCATAAACATTTTGAATTATTCATACAATAACATAACAGATAAGCAATTATCACAAAGGCCACATGCTCAACATACCATATCAATTAAATCATATCATGAAACTTAATAAACTAAAACATGCCAACGGAGTTCCATGAAGAGAAGACATCGAACCATTTTTAATCATTTTCCATACAATCATGTCATGTCTCACAATCTCAACCATCCATAACACCAAATTTCAAAATATCAAAGGTAAGGTGCGAAAACAACTACCGAACACATATAGGGCAAAGGCAATTACCAACCTTAAATAGATCAAGAAGGCATCTATTGACCCATCAATCAAATTTAGTTAAAATAGAATAATAATTACATTTATTTATTTATTTTTATTGGAGGGGAGATATTATCAAACAAGAAACATTAAGGTATTTTATTTATACCTGCACATAATGGCACTATAATATCTTACCGACTATCAACCTAAGGATACTAAGGTGCCCTGATTGCCAATATTTTGGTTATATTGGCGCACAATGGCACTATAATGTTCTATTAACTATCAATCTAAGGATACTAAGGTGTACTGGTTGCACTGACACATAATAAAATCACAGTACCCTAACGACAAGAACACCTAAACCATAAATATATATACCCTCTAAGAAGTCTGAAAAGCTTAATAAGGTAAGATATAGGGTCTAATTGGGACACTAAGGCACATCAACAAAATAAAAATTAAACTATGGGCTAAACGTCATTAAAGAAGCTATCTCTAAAGAGTCATCATTCCAGATTTTGAGTTCTTTCACTTTAAATATGAGTATTTTATTTGGTGATCACAATATGGTATAATAAATAAACAACTCCGATGTCCCATATTTAACCATTTTTTTATTATATTCTAATTATCCAAGTCAACCCTAAGGTTAATAGTCTAATCAAAGTTAAAGGCAAGACTAATGTCAACCTAATAATCTACTTAGGCCATCATAGGTCCAATTATTCACTTTCAAAGGCCTTAGGTCATAGATAAAAAAATACTCTTAAAACCCTAATTAGTATGATTTTATTCATTTAAATGCTAAATGTATTTTAATTAATAATTTATCAAAGCTAAAATATGATAATATAAATAATTTAGCAAGCAGGTAAATCCCAAGAAATGAAAAATGACTATTTTACCTTTACACATGAATAATCATATCAAGCTCTAAAATGCATTCTAACATACCATCATTCACATGCTTCTATACTTAACATCATATAATACATGATAGGCATACATGTTGGAATAATATAAGCATGGTGCACTTAAAAGATAATTCTACCCCTAGGGTATACGAGTAATGATCATGCATAAATAAGTTTAACATGCTCGAAGCTATCATATCACATTGACATCCTCATACAATATACATAATTAGTTGATGACATTAACCTAATATAACATGCTTTCATACACTTAATATTATAAATAAACTTACGTGCTCAAAACACATAACTCCATTCTAGTTACTTAAGAAAATAAATATAATGAAGTAAGGTATGCTTAAGGAAATAAATATAACATAACACGTGAAACCCTTAATATGCAATCATGTAATTTTTATATTTTAGTAAAGGACATGGGTTACTTTAATCCCAAGAAAAAATAGCAAAACACAACAACTAACACCACCCTAGCCTCCACTAATACCCTCTTTTGTTACCTACAAATAAAATCCAACAAAGCACATATTATCAAATAACTAATTAATAACAAAAGGCATTGAAAATATAACAAAACTAACTATGGATAAAATACTCAATCCAAACTAGAATTGCTATCTGGAAAACACAAAAACTTATGTTGAGAGTCAAACTTAATGCGAGTTTCTCACTCATGGAAGGTGGCCAAACATGGCTTGGTCATGTGGCATGGAGGATAGAATAGTGGGGCTTCATGTTGCATGAGATATGTTGCATAAAGTCGTGATGTTGAGGGGGCTTGATTGCATGAACAATTCACGCTAAAGGTTAAAGGTGAGTGTGAAGAAGGGACATTGAGGGGCTTAGGGTGGGTGAATGGTGGTTGTAGTTGGGGATTGATTGCATGAAGGTTGAATACAACTAGGGTGGTGGTAGTGTAAGAGACTTGTAATAGATGGGGCTAGCAACATGAGGAAGGAAGATGGAGGTGGTGGATTACAACGAAAGAGGAGGTGTTGGGCAAAAAAATGATGGAAGTTGGGGTGGTGTTTGGTTGGGTGAGTTGTTGTCAAAAGATGGAGGTGGTGTAAGAGATGATTGGTGACATAGAGGGTGTTGTGTGAAAGTTGGAGGTTTTGGGGTAATGGTTATAAAATGGTGGCACGTGCAAGGGAATTTATAGAGAAAACTTAAGAGGTATGAGAAATAGAATGGAGGAAGAAGAAAGAAGGTGGCTCGGTTTGGGTTGGGAAAATGACCAAAAGAAAATATAGAGAAAATGAGAGTTGTAGAGGTGATGATTTTGTGCACAAGAGGGGAACAAGGGAGGTCTGGGTGAGTGAAATGGAGATTCCACGGGCTTAATGTGTAGGGTAAATGACAGAGAGTATGTAGGGGGTTGCATGAAAATTAGGAGGGTAGAGGGTTGAGTGATGGATTAGGATTTAGTTTGGTTAGTTAAACTAAATCAGAAAACAACTAGTTAAGGTAATGGAAAAGAAAAAGAAAAAGAAAATGAAAATGAAAATGATTGGGGTAAAATATTTAATGAATGGTTATGGTTACAGTTTAAGGGTTAAAATAGATAAATAAGCCATAACTTAGGTTGAATTTCAAAAAAAAAACAAAAGGCTAAATACCCAAAAACATAGGTTTAAAAAATATTGTGGTGTTACATTTCATTCCAACATAAACTTTTAGCTTATATACTAGCTAATATAGGTAATGTGTTCATACCATGGCATGACACAATGCTAGACATTACTATATGGGGGTGTGCAATGGATGGCAAATTCAATGTGAAATTAGGCTACTATTTTTTATCTTAAGATGATTCCCCTTAGTTATTGAGATAAAGTTTGATATGGAAGCTAACAATGAGATAAAATATTTGATTTTTTACTTAGATCATGGCACAAGAAAGGCTTATCACTAAATTTAACCTTATAAAGACATGGATTTCTACTAATGCTAACTACCCTATTTAAAATACCCAAAAACCCTAATTTATAAAATTATGAAAAAATAGAAATTTATTAGGAAAATTAATCAAATAAATTATTCTATTAAAATGAGAGGAATTAATTAAGGCAAAATCAAAAGAAAAATAATAACTAATTTAATTGGGAAAATTAGGGTATTTTGCTACTTAAAATGGAATTAAGGAAAAATCTTTTAAAAATCCTAAAGTAATTTAAAAAGGGAATTTATTTATTATTTTATTAAAATATTATTGTTTTAAATTTCCTAAAATACCAAAATGTTCTAAATACCCCAACCCATCTATTTTTCCTGTTTCCCCCTTTTTCTTTTTTTCACTCCTTCCTTTTATTTTTCCCTTCATTCCCCGATTTGGGCCAGCCTACCCCCGCAGCCCAAACCTCCCTCCCTCTCATCTCTCCCCCACGCAGCCCAAGGCCCGCCACCCTTCTTTTTCTCTCGCCAGCCACTCGGTCCGCTCCCTCTTTTTCCTTTCTTTCTTTTCCCTTGGACTAACCAGTCCGCTTCCTTTCTTCTTCCTTCCTCCCCTGACCCTCCTTCTTCCCTGACCCTTCTACTTCCCCTCTTCCCCGTGTAGGTACACGGCCTCTGCAACACCGCACGCTGGCCTTCCACCTCCCCTCTCTTGCCCGTCGATCACTCTCCCTTCCCTACCCAATCACACACTCTCTTTCTCTCCGCACGTGTGCCCCTCTTCCCCTTCCTTTCTCCTTCCCTAAGCTGCCAGACCTGTAACTTTGTAGGCCTATACCGACTGTGTGCCACCGGCTAGCAACCTGCCATGCGTGCCATCATCTTCCCCTCTTCCCCCTCTATCATTTTCCCCCATCAATGGCTTATAAACACCCTTCTACAGTTCCCATTTGATCTTTTTCTCACTGCCCAGAAATTCCCTTCCTTTGTGCACAACCTCTTTTTCAACCATTCGACCTATCGTCGCCGCCTAGCAGCGCCGCCCGAACCACCTCCCAAAACACTCCCTGCACCATCCTCCACCAAGCTACACCACTCACCACCCTCAATCCTCCCTACACGAGCCGCCTTGGCCATGAAAAGTTGGCTATTCGACCAACCTCATCTTACCCACCGCCGCCCTTCACCGTTGTTCCCTTCCCAACCACCACTCCCTCTACCCCATAAAACCACTAGTAGAACCTTCTATACCTACCCCTACCTTCCTTTTCCCCTACCTCCCTGTCCTTCTCCCTTCCTCCTTCTCCACCACCTTCGACTACCACACCGTCGCCGCCTACGCCCCTTTAGCTGCACCACCACCACCATTCTAACCCTCTCAACCTAAGGCATCCTCCACCACCTCAATCACCCTCTCATTCCCCCTCTCCTATCCTAAACAACCAACTTTTCACCCCCTATTCTCTCTCCACCTCTGTCGCCGGCAGTACTACCTAGTTACTAGCAACCCTAGGTGGTACCCCAACCCTTAAAACTCTATTTATGCTAATATTATATCTTTTACTTGTATTAATGTTATTATTCTTAATATTAATATTAATAATAATACTAATAATAATATTATTATTATTATTATTATGTTATGTTATCATTATTATTGCTCTTATCATTATTATTAAATATAACTTCGAAAGATTAATATTACTATTATTATAAAGGGGCCAAAACCTTATTTATTATTATTATGATGATTATCATTATTATTTTTATCATTAATATCATTATTATTTTTATTATCATTATTATTAATGCTAAATTTGGCATATTACTATTATTATTATTATTATTATTGTAAATATTTAAACCCCTATATTATCATTACTACGATTATTATTATTATTATTATTATTATTATTATTATTATTATTATTATTATTATTATTATTACTATTATTATTATTATTATTATTATTATTATTATTTCTATCACTATTATTAGACTTGACCTTATTATCATTAAGGCTACTATTATTATGATTATTAGGATCCTTTCAAGTATTATTCTTAAGATTAGAACTATTGCTATTATTATTATTATTATTATTATTATTATTTTGCTACAACTATCATTATTACTATTATTAGTAATATTTAAGCTATTACCTTTAATAATATAAATATGGCTATAAATACTTTAACATTAAGCTATTTTGATTAGTAATAACATAGTTAGCTACCTTAAGAATAAAAATCGTACTTTTACTTATAAAACTATTATTAATATTAGTGACCCTAATATTAGTCTAGGATAAGGGTAATGTAGGAAATAATGGTAATTTTGGTAAGAGGGAAATTAACCCTTAGTTTTTCCCTCTTACAGGTGAATCAAGTCAAAACCCTAAGGAGGCGTAGGAGCGTGCTCCAATACTGGTGTTGTGTTAGGTAAGGATGTAGCTAATGCCCTCTATTTGTGTGTTATGTGCCTTGTATGCCATGTGCTATGTTATGTTGTGTATAGGGGCGGAGCCAAGGCTTCCGCATGGTGTCCCGGGACACCACGGAGCCCTAGCTGGGAAGTAGTAAATATGTTGGTTTTTAGGTATTAGATATATATTATATTTGTGGGACACCATAGCAAAAAATTATAATAGATGAATGGTCAGGCAAGTTTGGTTCCCGGTATTTTGACGCCAAGGTCCCAAGATCAAATCCCGTGGTCGACTTATTTTGAATTATTTTACATCATCAAAACGACATTGTTTTGATAATTCCCCCCCCCCCAAATCCTTAACCTCTTTGACTTCTTGTATTGCTACTAAGTGCTGCTCTCCCTCGACCCTTGATGTAAGCCCCAAGCACTCAAGCAGCACACAACGCACACAGATCTCAGTGACTCAGCCCTCGACCCTGCGCTACTGGAGCTCATTGTTGCTGTCGGTGACCGCCGTGTTTATTCTTCTTCCAGCTCCAGTAGTTCCTACTGCCTACTGGTCTAAAACTCCGACATTCGAGACTCTGAGCTTGCTGCCTACTGATCATTGCTACCGCTACCTGTCGCCGCTGCCTACCGATCTCAACCCTCGACCTCGCACCACCGGAGCCAAGAGCAAAAGCTGCATCCTACAACTGCAAGAATTTAACCAGCCCCAAAACTCCAATCAAGCCACAAGTTGATTAGGTAAGATTTAAGTTAATTTTTAGTTTGTTAAATTATTTGTCATAAATTTATAAATTTGTGAAATTAGAATGTAGTTAATTTATTTATATTTATTATATTAATTGATTATATTTTTTAGTTTATATAAATTCTAATTTATCTTATTAATGTAGAAAATAGAAATCCTAATTAATTAGGTAGAAATCAAAATTAGTTTGTAGAGATCAAATTTTTTAGATTTATAGATTGAATTATTTAATTTATTAGTTATTTTTTGAATTAGTTCGTTATAAAATTATATTATCAATTAAGTTTTAGTAAATTTATTAGTTAATTCATTAAATTATTTAATGTTTTAATTTAGGATGCAACGATACTTTTCAATCCAACCTAAAAATAGCTGCTACGAATCTAATTCTATTAATCAAGTTGTGTTGCCAACTTCCAAAAACCAAGCACTCCCATCTTCAAGCCAACCACAAGAATCAAGATTCACTAATGAAGGTAAAGTTGATTTGGAAACTTTAGAAGTAGATCTTAGGTTAAGAAAAAATATTTTAGATTTTCATACCAATATTCAAGATGAGGTAAGAAGAGCGTATATTTTAAAAATCCCTTGTCAACCTCATACTCATATCTTTCCTACAAAGGTTATTGGTGGAAAAAATCGTCGATTGTTTCATCTTAGTTTGATGAATATGATTGGTTGGAATATAGTATAGCTAAAGATGCTGCATTTTGTCTGCCTTGTTACTTGTTTAAAAGTGAATCTGAAGTTGGCGGTAATCATTTTATGGGAAAAGGATTTATACACTGGAATAAAAAATAAAGGTTCGAGGTTCATGTTGGTAGTTCTAATAGTCTTCATTTTAATGCTACTAAAAAGTGTGAAGATCTTATCAAACAGAAGCAAAGCATTGAAGCCTCTTTCATAAAGCAATCAAAACAAGTCAAATTAGATTATCTTATCCATTTAGATGCGTCTATTCAAGATGTAATATTTCTTCTTGAGGGGGGAATGGCATTTAAAGGACATGACGAGTCAGAAGATTCTCTAAATTGAGGTAACTTTCTTCATTTTCTGGAGGCTTTAAGGATAACAATAAAGCTATGGCTAGAGTTGTGTTAGGAAATGCTCCAAAGAATAATCAGATGACTTTACCTGAGATTCAGAAGGATATTAGTTATGCATTTGCATCTGAAATAATTAATGAGATTGTTAATGAAATTGGAGATGATTTTTTTGGCATATTAGTGGATGAAGCAGGATACATAGCAAAGAAAGAACAAATGGTCGTTGTTTTACATTATGTTGATGATAGGGGTTTTGTTATGGAAAGGTTTATTGGGATTGTACTTGTCAAAGATACAACTACTTTATCACTTAAGGCTGCACTTGAATCAATGTTGAGTCAGTGTGGATTATGTTTATCAGAAGTACGAGGACAAGGGTACGATGGAGCTAGTAATATGCGAGGTGAATTTGGTGGTTTGAAAACATTGATTCAAAATGAAAATCCTTATACCTATTATGTTCATTGTTTTGCTCATCAACTTCAATTGGCTCTTATTGCTGTGGTAAAATGTCACAATGAGGTTAGTTGTTTTCTTACCAATGTTACATGGGTTGTGAATGTTATTGGATCTTCCAATAAGCATCAAGATTCTCTTCGAGATAAATAAGCTACTTACATAGCAAATGCATTAGAAGAAGGCTTGATAGAATCTGGTCGAGGATTGAACCAAGAATCTATTCTTGTAAGGGCCGATGATACTCGTTGGGGTTCTCATTTAAGGATATTTTTGAGTCTCAAAAATTTTTTCTCTCCTGTAATCAAGGCACTTGAAGACTTGGAAGCTGATAGGACATTTGATAAAAATGGGGATGCTGCATTCTTATTATATGGATTACAAACTTTTGACTTTGTCTTCATGTTACATTTTGATGATAAATGTTATGGGAGTTATAGGTAATTTATCTCAGGCATTGCAAAAGAATGATCAAGAAATTTTGAATGCCTTAGCACTTGTTGAAATTGCTAAGGAGCATTTGCAAGAGATGATAGATGGGAAGGTGTTTTGAATGAAGTTGTTTTATTTTGTAACAAGAGAGACATTGATGTGCCCAATATGAATGAGCAATATGTTAAGGGGAAGAGATTAGCACGCCAAGCTCCAATCGTCACAAATCTACATCATTATAATTATGATTGTCTCTATAGTGTTATAGACTCGCAACTAAAGGAGGTTAATTGCAGGTTTGATGTGGCGAGCACTGAATTGTTGAGTTGTGTTGCATATTTTCATCCTTCGTCATCATTCGAAGCTTTTAACAAGCAATCTTTAATTAGATTAACCACTTTTTATCCTGATGATTTCTCTAATATTGATGTTGTGATGTTAGACAATCAACTAGAGAATTATATTAGAAATGTTCGATCAGATAGCAGGTTTCATGGCTTGAAAGGGCTTATTGATCTTTCAAGAAAATTAGTGCAAACCAAGAAGCATAAGACATATCCTTTCGTCTATAGGCTTGTGAAATTGGCTTTAATTTTACTGATAGCAATTACAAGCGTCGAACGAGCATTTTCTACAATGAATTTCATCATGACTACATCAAGGAATAAAATGTGTGATCAATGGCTTTAAGATTATTTGGTAACATTTATAGAGAGAGATGTATTTAATTCTATTAGCAATGATGTTATTGTAGATCAATTTCAAAGTATGAAAACTCAACAAATACTGTTGTAAAACTATGTAAAATTTTATATTTAAGCGCAATGTATTGACATTATTTAAGAGTATTATTTTACATGAGGACACCATGGAATTTTTATCCTGGCTCCACCACTATTTATGTATATTATGATTATTATAATTGTTTTATATGTAGTGCAGCTTAGAGTTGAGGTATGCTTATGTGGTTTCCTTATAGCATGTGTATAATATGTGTGTGTGTGTGTGTGTGTATTGTGCTTATGATGTTGTATGATGTAACCCTTTAGGACATGCATGCTAGGATGTTTATTATATTGATATAGGGTGAAAGGATGAAAAAGGAAAAGGGGTGAAGTGAGTTGATAGAAGGGATATAGGATTGACCTTATTATCTCATGATCCATGAGGGGGGCAAATAAAAGGGAATTATGAACAAAATAAAAGAGTGGGGTAAACCTTGCATGGGATGGAAGGAGGTTGCATGGAATTCTCTAGGGTTTGCATGGAAACTTCTAGGGTTTGCATGGAGTAGATGGAATATACATGGGGATGATCTTTACGTGAGAAAAGTTGTCTTGGGGTGTAAGTAAGGTAAAGGAACAGTTATGGGGGTGATTGGAGACTTTGGGTGAAAAATAGTACGTAGGTTGGTATAAGGATGCATAAGAAACCTGGCTAGGGTTTGGGGAGGAAAACCCTAATCAAAGGTGGTTGTAAAAGTAAAAATAATTGAGGGTGAGTGGAGTATGGGATGAGAGTGGAGGAATATCATGTGTAGAGTGAGTATCGGTGTCATGGGAAAGCAGGGATGGCATGTGAGAAATGGAGGGTGATATATGAGAAAGAAAGGTGTTAGGGTTTGGGGTGGCCAACTAAGGTTTCATGGTCACATGTGTATTTGGAGAGTAAAGTGAAATGATAGGTGTTGAATCTAAGCGAGGTGATGTGTGGGATGGTAAAGGAGCTTTAGTTGCATGAGATAGAGGAAGGATAGTCCACATAGGTCCAGTTAGGGTTTTAGGGGAAAACCCTAGGGGGAGATAGTGAGTGGACTTGGATGGCATAAGGTAGTGGGTTTGGACCCACACACTTAGGAGTTGAGCTTTCAGTGTGAGTAAGTGGAAGAAGGAAAGGATGTCGGGGTGTGTTAGGAGGTGCAGAAGTCCCAAGATATGGGACAAGCCCTTTTAGAAGAATAAGAATAGAAGATTGGTGACATGCATGTCTAGGGTGAAAACTTTTTGAATAAGACACAGTAAGATACTAATAATTTAAAGTGGAAGATTATTGAGTCGGGCTCAAACTGATCCACGGACATAATAGTGGCCAGGTGCCGGGGTATCCTGGAGACCGATCCACCGGCATATAATAGTGGTCAGGTGAATTATGCCCTGTTCGTTTCTGATCTACCGGCTATAATAGTAGGGGATCCTAAGCTCAATAAATCAAACTCTAAGTTATGATAAGATATGTAAAAGACACTAAGTACTTACAGTGAAACACCATGAGAGTCAGAGCTAGACTGATCCTATAATTCCCCAAAATTTTAGAAAACCAATAATTTAATAAATAGTTTTTATTTGAAATAATTAGCTTTTAAAATTATCTAATTTAATTAATTTATGGATTTTTGAGTATATAAATTTGGATGGGAATATTTAGTAAATTAAAATAGATATTTTGTTATTTTATCATGCTATTTTTATTTAAATAATTTTTCAAACTAATATTTTACTAACCTTACCCATTTTAAATTAATATATTAGATTATAATGAATTAAATTATTAAACTAAATAATTTATCAAGAATATTATATTTTATGATTTTATAAATTAATTTATTTTATTTCTCCTATTTCTCCTATTTCTCCATTTCCCTTTTTGCCCTTTTTCCTTTTTCCTCTTTCTTCTTTCCCTTTTTTTCCTTTTTCTACCATTGGGCCGCTGCACCCAGGCCAGCCCCCCCGCGCAGTGGGCCTCGGCCCACCTCTCCCTCTCTTCCTCCCTCTCTCCCGCGTGCCTGACCCAGCCGGTTCCCCACTTTTTTTTCCTTCTTTTCACCCTGGACCGGCCGGCCTGTTTTCTTTCCTTTCCCCGACCGGCCGCCTGCAGCCTCCCTTTCTTCTTTCTTCTTCTTCCCAAGCGTCGACAGCAGCCCGACATGTCCGTTGCCGCCCGACTGCCTGCAAATGCCGCCCTGCCACCCTACCTCTCCCTCTCTCTTCTCCCTCTTCTTTTTCTTCATCTCTCCTACTCCATTTTGAGCCTCATCTCTCTCCCCCGATCTTCTTCCCTCCATTTTCTCCCCTCCATCTTCTCCCCTTCGTTTCGTGTGTTGCCGCCCTCCGCCGCTCCGACCGCCGCACCCAGCCCCTAAATCGCCTCCTACACCCTTCTACTACCACCTTGCACCACCCCAATATTCATCCCGCAACCCTCTTCCTCCCCTCTTCTTTTTCTCCCTGTTTTTCACTCGTCTCGACAACCCACCTGTAACGCCGCCGTTCGCCGTCGTCCGGCCACCTCTGCCGCCACCCAACCCACCATTCGACACCCTGCAACCCCCTCTACCACCACCATGCATTAGTTGGCCAAAAACAGCCCCCTTAACCCTTCATTTTTCCCTCATCTTTTCCTTCCTTCTCAGCCCCTCCACCTCGGCAGCCAACTTCGCCACCTCGCCGCCGCCGTCTCCGCCGCCCTATGCCGCCGTGAAACCACCCTTAGCATCCACCTACACCCCCTCTTCACTCCTGCACCATTTCCTTACCTTGAAACCTCCCCCTCCTATCTCTTTTTCTAGCCTAAAGTCACTAAACTGAGCCACCTCTCCTCCCTTCTATCTCACCCCCTTCGAACCCTTTCTCCTCCCATTTTTGCATGAGACTCATGTTGTTCATGCAGCGTGAGCTCTCCCTTTATTTTGTAATTCTTTTGGCTAATTTTGAGGTATATTGATAACTAATTAAATTGTATTATTATTAAACAAATATTTTATAAAGTGTTACCCTTTTTAATTTCTTACTTCTAACATGATAATTATTGATATTATTTTTAGGTGTTGAATGGTTAATTAAGCTTGAATCTTTAACCGGGATACCAGTAAGATTTGGTACTTTGCGGGATTAAGGTAATCGTTAAACCTCCCTTAAATGCATGGAAACGTATGCTAGCACATTAGGAATTTTATTATGATTTTATGCATGTTATGTGATGCCTAGCAGGATATATAGATGGTTGTTATATTGTTTGATGAGAAAAAGGGAAAAGCATGATAGCCTTTGTGCCATGTGTAGATATGATAATTAAGGAAGGAGTTGATTATTGATGGAAATATTAAATGCTTGTCTATGATGTATTATGTTGCTAATGCATGTGTAATATTATTGTCTAAGGATATTTTAGTGATATGAAGTATGTGATCTAATATATGTAGTTGAGTATCGTGTTGAATAATGACAAGTTGGGGGAGTTAAATGATAAGAATGGAGTGCTAATATTGGTATTTTATGTAGTGGTGGTAATTTCATAAAAGTGGTGTAATAAAAGGTTAAGTGGAGGTTTTATAAGTAAAAGGAGTATTATGGTAATTTTGGAAGTAAAAGGGTAATATGGTAATTTGGAAAAGAAGGGAAAAATGGTAATTTTGTAAGGGAAGATAAAGATGGTAATTTTTGGATGTAAAAGGGTAAACTAGCAATTTGTAAAGTAAAAAGGAGGGTTAAGGTAATTTTATAAGTAAAAGGGGTATTATGGTAATTTTGGAAGTAAAAGGGTAATTTGGTAATTTGGAAAAGAAGGGGGAAATGGTAATTTTGTAAGGAAGGATAGAGATGGTAATTTTTGGATGTAAAAGGGCAAACTAGTAATTTGTAAAGTAAAAAGGAGGTTATGGTAATTTTATAAGTAAAAGGGTATTGTGGTAATTTTGTAAATAAAAGGATAATATGGTAATTTGGGAGTAAGGGGTAACTTGGTAATTATGATAACAACGAAAGATAATTTAGTAATTAAATTATGATTGTAGAAGGGCAATTGGATAAGTATGATACTAGAGAAGGGTAATTTGGTAAATTAACCAATTAAAGGGCATTATGGTAATTTTAATAATGGAGAAGGGTAATATAGTAATTATTAATATGGAGAAGGGTAAATTAATAATTATGATTATGAAGAAGGGTAAATTAATATTTGTAATTATGAAGAAGGGTAATTTGGGATTTATGATAATTAAAAAGGGTAAAATGACAATTAAAATAATTGAGAGGGGTAAAATGGTAATAATGATAAAGGAGAAGGGCAATTTGGTAATTTATACAACTAAGGGGGCAATTTGGTAATTTAGCCGATTAAAGGGTAAAGTGATAATTATTTAACCAACTAAAGGGGCAAAATAGTAATCATAATAATGAAGGAGGATAATTTAGTAATTTATCCAACTCAAGGGCAATTTAGTCATTACAACAAAGGAGAAGGGAGATTTGGTAATCTAACCAACCAAATGGGAAATATGATAAGTGTAGCAATTATGAGGGGTGAATGGTGATCTAAAAAGCGTAGGAGATAATCTGGTAATCTAAATTGGACAATGGGTAATTTGGTAATTATGCAACCTAAAGGGTAATCTGGTAATCTATCAAGTAAGAAAGGGATGACTTAGCAATTTTATAAGTAATGGGTAAATGAGTAATTTATACCTAACATGTCTTTGAGATTGTGGAACATTATAATATGACTCAATAATGCTGATTAGCCAAGTAAGAGTATTTGATAATTAGTATGGCCTTAATGATTTCTCTGTGATATCCTGGATAATCATCTGAATAAGAAATGACTAATGATATCGGAACGATTGAAAGTGAATAAGTATCTGATTCTCGTGCTTTTCGTGATCACTTTAATTAAGACACTATTACTTAAAGTGAAAGACCTCGAGATCGGGAATGGTGACTCCTTAGGGGTCGCTACCCTAAGGACGTGGTTTAGTCCACGATTATTCTGGTATTTGCTGGTGTGCCTTTGTGCCCTAGTTAGGCCCTATATCTTACTCTTTCTAGCTTTACGGACCTAGTTAGGGGGTATGCATACTTATGGATTAGGTGTCCTTGTCGATAGGGTACTGAGTTAGATTTATGCACCAGTACGACCAGAGTACCTTTGCGTCCTTGGGTTCGTGGTTGACGGGTACTGAGTAGCTGATATGCACCGGTACGACCGGTGTACCTTTGTGTCCCGGGTTATTGATCTCCCATTCGAGGCAAATAAATATGATTGATGTGCTGAATAAAGAAAGGAAAAATACTATTATTGAAAGTGGAATATTAATGAGCCGGGCCCAGATGATTATGATATTGAGTACCGGTCCACCGGTTATAATAGTGGCCAGGAGCGTTGTGCCCTGGATGATGATTCTTTATATATTCCGGTCCACCGGATATAATAGTGGTCAGGAGCGTTGTGCCCTGGATGATGATTTTATGTATATTCCAATCCACCGGCAATAATAGTGGGGGTCCCGAGCTCAATAAAACTAGTATTGTATGTGAATAAAGTTATGGAAAAATACTAATCACTTTTAGTGGAACACCATGTGTGTAACACCCCCAAATTTCACTACTGAAAAATTTCGTTAATTAAAAAGGAAATTAGCGGAAGCAAATAAATAAAACGTGAACTTTGAGAGTATTACCGCCACACTTAGTACTAGACCGGTTCACTCATATCGTTCCAGTACTAAGTGCTAAGGCTAAAGGAAAATGAAATACAACTTGCAAGAAATTCAACATACTTAAATCATTTACCAGAATAAAATCCACCAATGGTGGTTACAGTGATAACATATACATTTAAAACCAAGAATTTAAATGAGAAAGAGAAAAGGCCTAATGGTACCGGATAATTCCTTACTCTCTTTCCCCGTAGCCCACTTGAGTAGCACCTGAAAAGACCTGCAAGGGCACTGCCCATTGAATAGGCAGGGCCCTCAAAAGGAAATCCCTTCAGTACTACGGTACTGAGTAACCCTTTAATACCACACTTAAAGACAGGCCCGCGGTGTAACACATAATGCAAACTAGGTACATATGAAAACAGGGTGCATGCATAACAATCACACATAAAACAAGTTATGATTCACGATCGATACTTTTGAGCCTTAAGCTATGTCATAGTGTAAAATCAATACATTCGGGCCTTAAGCCATTATTCCATCATCATTCAATCAATCTCATATTTTATATCCATGTGAGTGCGAGAACCCCACTATTATAGCCGGTGGACCGGAAGGTAAACGCAGAGGGCAGAACGCCTCTGACCACTATTATTTGTCGGTGGACCGGTCTGGCCCCGACTCACATGGTGTTCCACTATAAGTGATTAGTATTTTTTCATAACTTTATTCACATACAATACTGGTTTTATTGAGCTTGGGACCCCCACTATTATTGCCGGTGGACCGGAATATATATAAAATCATCATCCAGGGCACAACGCTCCTGGCCACTATTATAGCCGGTGGACCGGAAGGTAAACGTAGAGGGCAGAACGCCTCTGACCACTATTATTTGCCGGTAGACCGGTCTGGCCCCGACTCACATGGTGTTCCACTATAAGTGATTAGTATTTTTTCATAACTTTATTCACATACAATACTGGTTTTATTGAGCTTGGGACCCCCACTATTATTGTCGGTGGACCGGAATATATATAAAATCATCATCCAGGGCACAACGCTCCTGGCCACTATTATTGTCGGTGGACCGGAATATACATAAAATCATCATCCAGGGCACAATACTCCTGACCACTATTATATCCGGTGGACCGGAATATATATAAAGAATCATCATCCAGGGCACAACGCTCCTAGCCACTATTATAACCTGTGGACCGGTACTCAATATCATAATCATCTAGGCCCGGCTCATTAATATTCCACTTTCAATAATAGTATCTTTCCTTTCTTTATTCAGCACATCAATCATATTTATTTGCCTCGAATGAGAGATCAATAACCCGGGACACAAAGGTACACCGGTCGTATCGGTGCATATCAGCTACTCAGTACCCGTCAACCACAAACCCAAGGACGCAAAGGTACTCTGGTCGTACTGGTGCATAAAGCTAACTCAGTACCCTACCGACAAGGACACCTAATCCATAAGTATGCATACCCCCTAACTAGGTCCGTAGAGCTAGAAAGAGTAAGATATAGGGCCTAGCTGGGGCACAAAGGCACACCAGCAAATACCAGAATAATCGTGGACTAAACCACGTCCTTAGGGTAGCAACCCCTAAGGAGTCACTATTCCCGATCTCGAGGTCTTTCACTTTAAGTAATATTGTCTTAATTAAAGTGATCGCGAAAAGCACAACAATCGGATACTTATTCACTTTCAATCATTCCGATATCATTAATCGTTTCTTATTCAGATTATTATCTAGGATATCACAGAGAAAACCATTAAGGCCATACTAGTTATCAAATACTCTTACTTGGCTAATCAGCATTATTTAAATCGTATTATAATGGCCCACAATCACAATGACAAATTACTCATTTACCCATTACTTATATAATTACTAAGTCATCCCTTCCTTACTTGACAGATTACCTTACTACCCTTCAGGTTGCATAATTACCAATTTACCCATTGCTCGGTTTATGTTACTAAGTCATCTCACCATTCACCCTTCATAATTGTTAACCTTATCATATGTCCCTTTTTGGTTGGTTAGATTACCGAATTGCCCTTCTCCTTTGTTATAATTACTAAATTGCCCTTGGGTTGGATAAATTACCAAATTACCCTCCTTCATTATCTTGATTACTATTTTACCCCTTTAGTTGGTTAGATAATTACCAATTTACCCTATAGTCGTTTAAATTACCAAATTGCCCCTTCAGTTGGACAAATTACCAAATTACCCTTCACCTTTATCATAATTACCATTTTACCCCTCTCAATTATTATAATTGCCATTTTACCCTTTTCAATTATTATAAATACCATTTTGCCCTTTTCATTTATTATGAATCCCAAATTACCCTTCTTCATAATTACAAATATTAATTTACCCTTCTTCATAACTTTAATTACCATATTACCCTTCTCCATTATTAAAATTACCATAATGCCCTTTAATTTGTTAATTTACCAAACTACCCTTCTCTAGTATCATAATTATCCAATTACCCATTTTTAATCACAATTTAATTACCAATTTATCCCTTGTCATTATCATTATTACCAAGTTACCCCTTACTTTCAAATTTGATATAAACATCCTTTTATTTACAAAATTACCATTTTACCCCTTACATCCAATTTTACCATATTACCCCTTTTGCTTGCAAATTCCCATAATGCCCCTTTTACTTTACAAATTACTATTTTACCCTTTTACATCCAAATTACCATTTTTATCTTTCCTTACAAAATTATCATTTTGCCATTCTTCTCTAAAATTACCATATTACCCCTTTACTCCCAAAATTACCATAATGCCCTCCTTCATCCAAAATTATCATTTTACCCCTACTTCTAAAATTACCATTCTTACCATTTACTTATAAAATTATTATATTGCCCCTTTGACTCCAAAATTACCACTTTACCCTTTTCTCCAAAAATTTCCATAATACCCCTTTACTTATAAAATTATCATTTTGCCATTTAATCATAAAATTACCATATTATTCTTTTACCTCAAAAACTACCATAATACCCTTCTTTCTCAAAACTTACAATTTTATCCTTTTACTTATAAATTATCATTTAACCCCTTTCTTTTTAAATTACCAAAATACCCTTTTGTTTACAAAATTACCAAAATACCCTTTTTCCTTATAAAATTTCCACTCAACCCCTTTATTCACCATTTTTATGAATTTACCATCACTACATAAAATAATGATATTAGTACTTCATTCTTATCATCTAAGTCCACCAACTTGTCATTATTCAACATAATACTCATTAGCAACTACATACATTAGATCACATACTTCATAAGCATAATTACTAAAATACCCTTAGGCAATAATATTACTCATGCATTAGCAACATAATACATCATAAACAAGCATTTAATATTTCCATCAATAATCAAACTTCTTCCTTAATTATCATACCTACACATGGCATAAAGGTTATCATACTTTTCCTTTTTATCAAGCAATATAAGCAACCATATATATATATCATGCTAAGCACACAAACCATGCATAAAATCATACTAAATCCCTAATGTGCTAGCATACGTTTTTCCATGTATTTAAGGGAGGATTAACGGTTACCTTAATCCCGCAAAATATCAAATCTCACCGGTACCCCGGTTAAAGATTCAAGCTTTATTAGCAACTCAACACCTAAAATAATATCAATCATTATTATTTTAGAAATAAGAAATTAAAAGGATAAAACTTTATAAAAATTTATTTAATAATAAAACACTTTAATTAATTATTAATATACCTCAAAAATTTTCCAAATAAAATCCAAAACAAGGGGGAGCTCACGCTGCATGAGGAGCGTGAGTCTCATGTAGAAATGAGAGGGGAAAAGGGTCGAATGGGGTAAGGTAGAAGGGAGGAGGAGATGGCTCGGTTTAGTGTCTTTAGGCTAGAAAAGAAGGTGGGTGGGGGAGGTTTCAAGGAAAGGGAATGGTGCAGGAGTGAAGAGGGGGTGTAGGTGGTGGCTGGGGATGGTTTCGCGGCGGCAGAAGGCGGCGGAGACAGCAGCGGCGAGGCGGCAAAGTTGGCTGCCGAGATGGGTCGAGGTGGAGGGACTGGGAAGGAAGGAAAAGGAGAGGGAAAAATGGAGGGGTGCAAGGGCTGTTTTCGGCCAACTAATGCATGGTGGTGGTAGAGGGGGTTGCAGGGTGTCGAACGGTGGGTTGGGTGGCGGCAGAGGTGGTCGGACGGCGGCGGAAGTGGCGGTTACAGGTGGCTCAGCGGTAAGGGGAAAAATGGGGAGAAAAAGGAAGGGGTGGAGAAGGGGGAAGTGCAGGGGGCTCGAGGGGTTGCGTGATGGTGCAGGGCAGTAGGGGTGGTGGCAAGAGGCGGCGCAGGGGTTGGTTGCAGTGGTTAGGACGGCGGTTGGCGGTGATAAAAAAATGGGGAGGGATGGAGGGAGAAGGAAGGAGAGAAGAGGGAGCTCGGGGAGGGAGAAGAGGCTCGAAAAATGTGGGAATGAAGGGCTGGTGAGGGTAAGAAAAAGAAGAGGGTGAGGTAGGGGAAGCAGGCGGCCGATTGGTGTTGTAGTGTGGTGGCAGGGCTGTCGGTTGGCAGGGGAAGGGAGGGGAGAAGAAGGAAAGAATTCAGGCAAGAATAGAGGGTGCAGGGGTAGTTTGGCTCGAAATAGGAAAGAAAAGGACGGGGTAGAGAGAGGGAGTAGCAGGGGGCAGGTACGGTGGCAGGCGGCGGCAGTTGCAGACGGTGTTCGGGCGTGCATGGAGGACGGGAGCAGGTCGGGGCGTGGGAGAAGAAAAGAGAAGAAGAAGGCTGGTAGGCGGCTGGACCAGCGCAAGAAAGAAGAGAGTCGGCCGGTCCAGGGACAAAAATAAAGGAAGGAGGGCGGGCAGGGTGTGCTGGACGGCGTGCGAGGAGGAGAAGGGGGATGGAGCGGGCCAAAGGCCCAATCGTGAGGGGAAGGGGGAAAGCAGGCCGGCAGTCTGGCGGCCCAAAGCCAGGAAGAAGGAAAAAAAAAGAAATGGGGAAAGAAGAAAGAAAAGAAAAGGTAGGGAAAAGGGAAAGTGGGGAAAAAATGGAAAATTTTAAAATACTAAATTTATAAAGTAATAGGATGTAATATTTTTTATAATAAGTTTATTTAATAATTTAATTTAATATAATTAAATGTATGAGCTTAAAAAGAATAATTATAGTAAAATACTAGTTTGGAAAATTATTTAATTAAAACCAATGTAATAAAATAACAAAATATTTATTTTAAATTTATTAAATACTCCAATCCAAATTTTTATACTCAAAAATCCATAAAATAATTAAATTAAATAATGTTAAAAGCTAATTTATTTCAGATAAAAGTTATTCATTAAAATATAGGTTTTATAAAATTTTGGGGGATTACAATGTGAGTTGGGGCCAGACCGGTCCACCGGCAAATAATAGTGGTCAGAGGCGTTCTACCCTGTGTGTTTATCTTCCGGTCCACCAGCAATAATAGTGGTTAGAGGCATTCTGCCCTGAGTGTATACTTTCCAGTCCACCGGCTATAATAGTGGGGTTCTCGCACTCACATGGATATAAAATATGATACTGATTGAATGATGAATGACGGAATAATGGCTTAAGGCCCGATTGTATTGAGTTACACTATGACATGGCTTTAGGCCGTAAGTACCGATTGTTCGCAATGATCTATTGATATCTATGTGAATGTTAATTATGTGAATTTTATATATGTATGTAGTTTGTTTCATGTGTTGCATTGCGAGCCTGCTTTTAAGTGGGACTTTAAAGGGTTACTCAGTACCGTAGTACTAAAGGGTTCCATTCGTGGGGCCCCTGCCTATTCAATGGGTAGTGTCCCTTGCAAGTCTTTTCAGGTGCTACTCAAGTGGGCAACGGGAAGGAGAGTAAGGAATCATCCGGAACTACTAGGGTTTTTCTCTCTCTCTCTCTGAAATTTCTGGTTTTAAATGTATATGTTGATACTGTAACCACCATTGGTGGATTTTATTCTTGTAAACGTTTGATACGCTACTCTGATTTAAGTATGTTGAAATTCTTGCAAGTTGTATTTCATTTTCCTTTAGCCTTAGCACTTAGTACTGGAACGGTATGAGTGAACCGGTCTGGTACTAAGTGTGGAGGTAATACTCCCAAAATTCACGGTTTATTAATTTGTTTCCGCTAATTTTCTTTTAATTAAAGAAATTTTTCAATAGTGAATTTTAGGGGTGTTACAGATCCACCGGCGTAATAGTGGCTAGAAGTGCATTGACCTAGAGACCAATCCACCGGCATATAATAGTGGCCAAGTGTGTTCTACCCTATTCGTTTCCAATCCATCGACTATAATAGTGGGGTTCCCACACTCACATGGCATTATAATAAGCATGGTGTGAAATGAGTATTGATCAGAGATTAAAGAATAAATTTATCCAGATTATAGCTTAGCCTTTATTTATCTATATTAGTTGTATGTTGTTTATATGACCATGCTCATGTTATATGTCTTTGTATGCTTGGCTTTAGATGTATGGTTACCTTACTCAGTACGTAGCGTACTGACCGCCCATTTTATGGGTGTTGCTCATTCCCACAAACAGAGGTCGCTACTAAGTTTGTGCAGGTAGATGATGTTATTTTCGATGCCTTCGATGCTTATAAGGCTTCAGGTAGGCTGAGAGTTGAGCTTGTACTTGGCCTGGGGACCGAAAGCGATGTGGCTGAATTTCCTTTTTAATGTTCCTTTATCTTGTGTCGGTTTATTCAGACTTATTTTACCGTACTGTAACTTTTATCCTTTTTGGGTACTTTAATTATGCAATCTTAGATTGTAAACTTTTTTATTCATACTCTGATTTTCTTATTATGAACGTTTCAGTGCTTTTATGAATTCTTAATTTAAGTTTGAATGATGGTTAATGGAAATTTTTCTTTAGTCTTTTGGTTAGTATGAGACTGGTTGGGGGTCGGGCTTGTACTGATCACGATGGTAATATCTCCAAAATTCATAAGTTTATTTTCTTTGCTTCCGCCGTATTTTTTAATAAAATAAAATTTTTCAGTAGTGAATTTTGGGGGTGTTACGCTATTTTCCATCATCCTCGCAAATACATGATCCATGTTTTGAGATATTATCAAAGTAGTCAATGAATATGGGATATTCTACTACCAGCAGGTTTGCATTATGACTTCTTCCATGGCACCTATGATGACTAGTTCTCGGTAAAATTAGGTAAATCTAATAGGATCATATAGGATTCATTTACATGGTGGAGTACATTTAAAGTCACTTGCTGACATATATAGTATCACTATAATTAGTTAGGTGTTTTGCAATAAGGAGAGTGAGATGAAGCTCGCTTGGTGCAATGGCTATAGCAACAATCTTTATAGGAGACATCAACAATATATCTAAGCCCTTTAAGCCCATGTAGACTTTTGGATGGTCTCCTCCACCTCCAAACATTATCAAGTTGAATACTAAGTAGAGCGCCTTTACCAACCCATGCTACATTATTAGAAGATAGGAAAAAGAAATATGTTAAATATTGAACTTTGTTGCATCTCTTTAGGTGTTATTACTTATTAGATTGTAATAAATACTAAGGCCCATCTTCCCTAAGTATTTACCTTTAATTGATGTTATACATGATTTGATTAAGCAATTTTCCCTTTGCTTGATTTGCCACAACTATGAGGAGACAGACCAAAATGCAGATGGATCACTTAGGTCATACCATGTTGTCTGGTATGGTTTTATTGGATTCCTCGCCTAGCACAGTGTGTGAATACTTCTTCTTTGATGCTATGGGAGGCACCACATATTGCTTAGTTAATTTGTAATGTTCCCCTTTATTTTCTTTTGGGTTTACATCCTCCATTTTGAGGGGTCAATGGGGATAGTAATGTAATACCCCGTATTTTTAAAACCCAGATTTATTAAGTTTAATGATTTTATTAGCGTAATTTGAGGTAAACAATTAATTATTTTAATTTCGATTTGTTCTATGGATTTATCGACGATTTCGAATTCATAATTGAATGTAACATTTTCGAGAAGTTTAAATTAAAATGTTTTCAAAACTTATTTAAGAATTTCTTTTTGAAATTAATTTTCTTCCGTTCTACGCTTTTTAGTTTGCGGAAAATCGATTTCGAAAATTATTTAAACTAGTCTCGGTTTATTAGAATTGGATTTAAATATTTTCTTATTTGTTTTTAAATAATTTTTCGAGGTCTTATAATATATTTCCGTAAATAATATAAATTTTTATGTTCGTTGGTAAAATCTTCCGAAAATATTTCTGAAATTCTTTATGTAGCTTTTTATTTATTTCAAGCGTTTAGATCGTTTTGAAATAATTTTCGTTTAATAAATTTTAGATAAAATCTTCCAATAATAATCTATAAATATTCAGTATTTTATTTTAGGTATATTTGTATTTGTATTTGTTAAAAAAAATGGTGCCCCGACCGAACCCCCCCTCTTCCTTTTCCTTTTTCCCTCTTCTTCTTCCCTTTCTTTTCTTCCCCTGCTGCTCCCGACCTCCTGCCCTCTGTGCAGCCCCAAACCCTAGCAAGCCGCCACCTCCTCCTTGCGGCACCTCGCCTATCGACCTTCGGTGATGCTGCAGCAACAGCCGAAGCAGCGCAACAGTAGCCTGCTCGACCGTAGCGGCAACAGCCGACGCCCCAGCAGCGACTGCGCGCAGGAGCAGCGGCCGCATCCCGGCCATGGCGAGCTCGGGCAATGACCGGCGAGCCACCCTCGTTCCTCGACGAAGCTTCTCCGGCATTTTCTTGTCCCGATTGTGTTGATTTCATTCGGTATAAATTTCCGAAAAACCCTAACCCTTGTTTTGATTAATTGGGTATGAATTAGCTTATAAAAAGCTAAATTGATTGTTTGTTTATGTATATATGTGCTGTAAGATTGATTTGGATAGGTTAATTGTGTGGTTGTGTTGGAATTTTGGAAATTTTGGATTTTTGGCCAGGTTATGCCCGAATTTTTCGGATTCATCTGATTTAGCTATTTCTGATAAATTGATTATACAATATGTTTTAAAATGTATCCAATTTCATTTTGGAACCGTCAATTTGAGAAATTTATGCAGGTTTTATCGGAATTTGATTCCTAGGTCAAATTTTGGGTGTAATGAAATTGGGTCGTATAATTGAGCTGTTCCGCTCAATTGATTTTATAGTATCGTTTAAAATGTATTTAATTTTATATTGGAAGTGTTGATTTGGGAAAATTGTGCGTAATTGACCGAAATTGGATTTTTAGGTCAAAACTCCCGCGGGTTTAAATTGGTTTGGGTAATCGGGTTATTTTATTCAATTAACTATATAAAATACATTATAATATGTTTAATTACATTTTCGAACCGTCAATTGATATGTTTTGGCAAGGATTGATCGGATTTACGTTTCGGGCTCAAAAACCCTAATTGTGCTAAATTGCGTATTTCTTTTATTGGTTTTGAGCAATTGATTATTTGATATGTTATAAAATGTGTTTAATTGCATTTCCAAACATTCAATTTGATTAAATTTATAGAATTTTAACGAATTGTATTTTCGGGCCTAAAACCCTAAATTTCAAATGAAATTATGAAATTGATTACTTGTATTGTTGTGTTCTAAAATTGAATGTATAGAAATAGTTGAAATGGTATTAATTGCTTTCTAATACCTTTAAATTGAATTAATTAAATTGAATTACTTGAGTTTGTGTCGTGGGCTTTAAAACCCTAATTTTCGGGGATGATTTTATAAAATTTATTTTGCTATGTGTATTTTATCTAATCGAATTCTATCTTTGGGTTTTAAATCATTTAAATTCTGTTTTAACCTAATCCGTTTGGATTTGGTTCTATGTAAATGGTTAGGTTACCTATTTAGTTGTAAAACCTAAAAAA
Organism: Tamarix austromongolica; assembly: GCA_039764185.1. Classification (NCBI taxonomy): domain Eukaryota; kingdom Viridiplantae; phylum Streptophyta; class Magnoliopsida; order Caryophyllales; family Tamaricaceae; genus Tamarix; species Tamarix austromongolica. The sequence goes on along the minus strand of CM077816.1, from coordinate 102,789,803 downwards.
TAAGTTATTTTCGATAAATTAACTTATGATCGATTATTCTTTCTCGGGCTTTCCAAATTAAGTTGAAATGTCCCAAGTGATATTTGTATTAATCCGTTTTGATTTAGTTTTAACCTTAAATCTTAATAAAGCTATGCTTTTAAGTTTTAAGTTTTGGACACGTTTTCTAAGAAAGATCATTTGGGTTGTTTGTGTTTATTTAATTAGAATATGTGAATTATTAATTTATAGAATAGTTTCTAATTTAGTTTTTCGATTTCTATCGGATCTAGGAAAGCTTTCTCGTGGATCTACGAGCTAGGGATCTCTCTCCCTCTTATCTTGCTTAGCTAGCTTCGGATCCAGGTAAGTCTCGACTTACCTCTACTTATGGGTATTTCGCAAGGATGTGGCTAAGGTCCCTACGTGTTATGTGACTTGTATGCCTTGGATGCCTCACATGATTATATGTCGTGTTTTACATGTTGTTACTTTACCTATTATGTGTAGCACAGTTTGGATTCAAAGTATGCCTTTGTGATCGCTCTTGTTACGTGTTAATGTGGATGTGCTACAAGTTGTGACATGATATGACCCTCTAGGACATGCATGTTAGGGTTTTGGTAGCATGAAATGATAATAAATGAACACGAAAAAGTGGACGTTTGGGAAGTTTGTATGGGGGGAACTAGATCTTGCATGAGCGTGATCCTTACGTGGGGAAAGTTGATTGGGTTGTAAGTAAGAGTTTTGGAGAGTCTTAGAGTGATTGGAGACTTGGTATGAAAATAGTACGTGCGTTGGTGCATAAGAGACCTGATTAGGATTTTGCGAGTAAGTATGTGTTGGGGAGTCTGCATGGAGTATTTAAAGTCTGCATGGGGATGAATCTTACGTGAGGAAAGTTGATTTAGGAAGTAAATAAGATAATGTCAAAGTTATGGGTCCATTGGAGACTTGGGTGCAAAATTCTACGTGGGTCCATGTAAGGGTGTCTAAGGGACCCAATTAGGGTTTTGAGAGAAAATGAGGAATTTGAAGGGTACAAGGGTAAAAATGATCAAGGAAGGATGGAGTATGGGATTGAGAGTGAGAATTCATTTATATAAAGGATGAGTATGAGCTTCTAAATGATAGAAGAGGTTTTGAGGTGAAAGAGGGAGGTTACTTGTTGAGGAAGTAAAGTGATAGGGTTTGGCCTGGTCAACTAGGGTTTTGGATGGTCAACTGGGGTCTGTCAGTCACATGTGAACTAGGGAGACAAAGTATTACATTTGGGGAATTTTCTAACAAGAACGAGGTGTGAGATGGAGAACAAAGTGACGTTTAGGTAAGTACGAAAGAGTTGGGCCACATAGGTCCGATTAGGGCCTCCGAGGAGGAACCCTAGAGGGATGAGGACATGCGGAGTCGATATCATATGTGTTGGGATGGCCTATATCCTTGGGGTTTGTGTCTTACTATATGCTACTTTACCTAAGTCTACGGGGGGTGGATGTCGGGTGTGAGAAGAGGTATGAGTCTCAAAATATGGGACGGTCCCTCTGGAGGGAAAGAAGTAGAGTATCAACCGCATGCATGTCAAGGGTGTGATGTGATTCAATAAGACACGGATAAGACATTAATTACGTAAAGCGAAAGATTGATGAGCCCGACCCAGTCCGGTCCACCGGTTAGAATAGTGGCCAGAGGCGTTCTGCCCTGGGCGTTTATTTCCGGTCCACCGGCTATAATAGTGGTCAGAGGCGTTCTGCCCTGAGTGTTTATTCTGGTCCACCGGCTATAATAGTGGGGGATTCGGGCTCGACAGACCCAAACGAATAAGTTAATCCACTGGGAAAATACTAAGTACTTACAGTGAAACACCATGTGAGTCGGGGCCCGTCCGGTCCACCGGTTAGAATAGTGGCCAGAGGCGTTCCGCCCTGGGTGTTGATTCTGGTCCATGGCTATAATAGTGGTCAGAGGCGTTCTGCCCTGTGTATTTATTTTCGGTCCACTAGCTATAATAGTGGGGCTCCCGCGCTCACATGGATTAATGAAGAATGCTTTGAATGAATACGAATGAAGTAATCCATGGGAAAGATACTAAGTACTTAAAGCGAAACACCATGTGAGTCGGGGCCGTGATCCGGTCCACCGGCTATAATAGTGGATCAGAGGCGTTTTGCCCTGTGCGTTTATTTTTCGGTCCACCGGCTATAATAGTGGATCAGAGGCGTTCTGTCCTGTGCGTATATCTTCCGGTCCACCGGCTATAATAGTGGGGCTCCTGCGCTCACATGGACTATTAAAGAATATGTGTGGAATGAACATATTATTAATGAGAATAAAGTAAGTCTAATTGGACTATGGCCAGCTTTTATTATCTGTATTGCTACATGCTGCTTACGTGAGTATGTCACGTATTGAGTTTTAATAATATGGACTATTCCTACCTGAGGCGTATGAGCCACTTTACATCTCGGTTATACCACGCTTATATATTAAATAGGATGTTACGTATGTTTTATATGTTACTCTAGGTGTATGGTAAGATTTATGCTGTGGGTTGTGAATATGCATGATATTGTATCAATGTGTTGTATCCGGATTTAATATGCACTTGATGATATCTCTCCTAAGATAGGGTAGTGGGACTTACTCAGTATTGGACTCATACTGATACTACCTTGGTTGAATGGGTCCTGTGATGATCCACCGATGGTGGGGAGCAGACCTCTTGTGCAGGTTTAAGATCGGATACTATTTTGGGGTGGAAGGCCTGACTTGAGTGAGTAGGCGATCCGGATATTTATTCTTCGAGATTTGTTTTGTTTAATGGTATTCATCTTTCGAAGTTACAAGTGTTGTATTGAAATTTCCAAGGATTTTGTAATTGACTTTTAATTTCTCGTAATGCTATTGTGCTTTTAAAATTCGGATTTAATTGTTGACAGGTTTTGGCCTTGCATCTAATATGAGATAGATGGTTGACATTTATCTTGTGTTAGATGTGGCGGTAATATTTCCCAAAATTCACTCCTAGCTTCCGCTTTAATCTGGAAAAAAAAATTTCAGGAGTAAAATTTGGGGGTGTTACAAGTAACTACAACATAAGTACATATAAATTATCATTCTTAATTACTTGAAGCTAATATAATATACTATTACTATATTTTTGTCATCATTATCTAGGTATGGTTGATTGCAACTCACATATTCAACATAAGAATTAAAATATGGATTAAAGAAATAACTAATCAAAACTCAAACGAATATGAAATTATAAGCTAATTGATCATGTTTTAATCTAGTAACAACTATACAGGCACTATATATTAGGCCTAGATGTTGCTAAAGATCGCTTGACATAACCATTGCCGATCAGTTACTAACTTCAATGATTCAACTTATGGCCTCAATTCTTTTCTTTTAGTTAATAAGAGGCATTCAATAGCTTGGTTTTTTTCCCCTCTAATGAATTTGGTTATACTCTTATATATAACCACACAACTTTCTAGATATTTTCCGGATGTTGAACCGATATTTGATGGACCTAAGCGTAGGAAGTAGACCGTCAATTTTAGTTTATGAGGCAAATGTAGGAGGCTAGAAGCCCAGAAGTGGGGCAGAGATGGTCAGATTAAAGTTTTGGGCCAAAATGAAGAGGCGGATGAGATGGGAACATGGAAAAGAACATAGAATATTAGGATGTTAATAGGATACTCTGTTCTGTGGGCACCGTCCGCCACGTGAACCGTCCTAAATGGCTAAATGGCATAGGCCGGCATAGTTCAAGGAACCGACAAAACAATTCCACGAAAATACGTGTATTACCACGACGGCTTGAACGGCGAATACGGTCATTAGACAACCGACATTTGTCACCCAAGGAGTCTTCCATATATGTATGTGTATATATATATATATATTTATATTTATATAAACGGCTTATTCCTTAACTGAAACTCAGCAGCCTTATTCAAATCTGAAAATTTTCCGTTCTTTTGGATCGAGCTTTCAAAGATGGAAGACGGTAATCTGATTGAGAGTCAGAAGAGCATTGGGGGAGAGAAGAGGCAGAAAGTTGATGCGGAAGTAGCGGAAGGTGGCGAAGCTGATGGGGGAAGAAGTGGTACTGGAGTGTTGATAGACTTCATTTCTAGCTTCGGTGGCGTTGGTGGTGAGGCGAAGGCAGAGGATGACAGTCTCGAGACTAAGTGTGAGTTGGTAAAAGAAGAGGAGAAAGGCAAAAGAAATGGGATTTTAGATGAATTGATATCCGACTTGGCTTCTCCGAGGACTCCTACGCCGATTGATGTTGAGGTTTATGAAGCGAAGAGTGACTCCGAAGAGGTTGCGGATACCGGTGGTGATGATGAGGGCGGTGATAATGGTGCTAAAGCTGGAGCAGCAGGAGGAGGTGGTGGTGGAGGGAGTGTGTTTAATAATCTGATTTCCAATTTTCTACATCAAAAAGAGGGAGAAACTGCTGGAGTGAACGGCAAAGGCGGCGAAGTAAGCCTAGGGTTTGGTAACGGAACTGAGACGGTGAAAGCAACTACCGGTCCTGATCAACAACGAGAAGGTGAAGATCAAACCGCTGCGGGGACCGGGATTGGGACTGGGTCTCGGAGTATCATCGATAATCTTGTCTCTCGCTTCCCAACAGGTAACAATCTTTCAATTCATTCGTTGTATATAGTCATGTATTCCCCTAATCATCAGTACTCAATGCTGTAGTCTTTTATTCCATTTGGAACAGAGAATCAAGCGCCAGCACCTGATGAAGCATCCATTCTAATTCACTCCGTCGTTCATGACTGAAAGTGAAAGTTCAACCGACCGACTGACCAGAACCCACCTTTTGACGCCGGCTCTTAAACGCAGGCTCATGACCATCGGAAGTGTCGAGAAGGAGGACCAGCTAGATTATTTTACCATTTCGTCTTACTGTCTTAGTATTGTTGTGTTCTCGTGTTTGTGGATTTCCTAGGCCTAGCTAACCTCAGCCGCTAATCAGCACCAAAATTGCCCACTAATCTTTGATTATCCGGAGTTACTAGTATTTATTAAAAGGATTTTGTAAACCCGTAATTGTAATTTGTGATTTGATTATTCGAGTTTATTGAATTGTCATTTCTTATTTGGCCGGTACCATTTCTTGTACGCTACGCTAGTACGGTTTCTTTCTAAATCTATTACTTCGTTTAACTGCTCTATTTAGGGGGAGCAGTAGCAGTGGATTGGGAGCCTTCCTTAGAGCATTCAAGTGGGGAATTGTGATGGACGGGGACGGAAACGGGAAGAAACACGGAAACGTCAAATTCTGAAAAATTAAAATATAAGGACTGGAGGAAATGACAAAAAAAATAATAAAATATATATATAGAGAGAGAGAGAGAGAGAAATTCAAAGGAAGAAGTCGAGAAGTAAGGTAACTCGGTAAGCCGTAAGCAGCGGCCGGCAGGCAGTAGCGACCAGCGCCGATAAGCAACAACGATAACGACCGAAGAAATTGGCGGTGGTTGGTGGTGGTTGCTCAGGCCGAACGACGACGTGCAACAACAGACAAAGCAAACTCGGTTGAACCTGAAGCTCGAGCACAACGACAACAATGGCGACGGAAATTATTCAGTTAGATCGTGCTCTCCTCGTCGTCGTCGTCGAGAGGTAGTGCAGGTCACTGCAGAGGAGAGGAGAAGAGAGGAGAGGGTTTCGACCGTGTTTGGACTTCCGAATCGAAGGGGAAGGAGATAGGAACACGGGAGACTTGTTTAGTTTGGCAGCTGAGTTTAAAACGACGTCGTTTTGACACACTTTTTTTTTACTCCGCAGTTTCCTATGGATCTCAACGTTTCAGAGTCGTTTCCCGTCTTGGGGACGTTTCGGGGACGCGAAACGGCTCCAAACAGTCGTCCCCGTGCATCAGAGGTGGGGAAACCCAAACTCAAATTTGGGATACTCAAATTGGAGGAACTCAAATTTTAGATTACCTTAAAATTTTAAAGCATCTCAATGTCAGAAAGACAACAGAAAACCAATCAAAAAGACATTAAGACTTGTGCGCAGCAAAATAAAATGTTTGTCTTAGGCGATTGTGAGCCACGCGCCCGTTCACGTGTCAGGTAGGGTCTGTAGGCTGTAGCTGCTGCTATCTGCGTACCGACGGAATTTATTTTTAATATTTCTTGATACTTTTTTAACCTAAATATAATCGTTATAACAAAAAAAATTAATATATTAAAAAAATTATGACCGTTAATAATAACGGTAAAAAAAGTTTGTCTATAAATACATTATTTTTTGCCTATATTTTTATATCATCTATTCCACCTCTATTTCTCATATTCATTTCTCTACATAACTAATCTTATTTATTTCTCTAGTTATTAATATTTTATTAATTTCTCTTGTCATATTTATTTTATTAATTATTAATTTCTCATCTTCTAGTTATTTTTTTAATTTCTCTAGTTATATTTTTGTTATTAATTTCTCTACTTATATTTATTTTATTCATTTATCTTCAATATATCTCAAATTATATTTATTTGGTTAATTTTTCTAGTTATATTGATTTTATTAAAGTACATATATTTATTTTATTAATTTCTCTATTTACTTTTATTCTATTAATTTCTATACTTATATTTGTTTTATTAATTTCTTACGTTATATTTATTTTATTAATTTCTCTACTTATATTTAATTTTCAAAAATGGATCCTACTAGATTTAATTTTTTGAATCTTTTGGATAATCCAAATGATTCAAACTCAAAAGAACTTCCAAACCAATATATCAAAAATTCACAAAATTATCCGAATATAAATTCCTCAAATGTCCATAATTTGCAATATCCACAAATCTTGAATTTTTCAAGTATGCAATATTATCAAAATGATACTAATTTCCAATCATTTCAACCTCCAAACACCACTATTCCATTTTATTGTAATTTTTCAAATATTCAAAATTCTCCACAATAATATTTCAATTCTCTGTTAGCTGCATCTCTTAGGGATTCTGAATTTTTCAGAATTTTTCACGCAAAATCAATTCGAAAAAGATATGTGGGTTGAATCTCCCAATGAGTTTGGAAGTCGAGCATATAGTAAATGGACGGATAAAGAAGAAGAAATTCTATTCAGTGGATGGATATATTTTTTTGAGGATTTGATTTAGGAGAACTAGCAAAAATGTAAGGATTTTTGGGGAAAAAAAATTCTAGCATACTTTGAAGAATATCGTGACAGAGGACCATAGAGAACTCTAAAAGTGGTAATAAATTGATTTTCTTACGTTAATAAAAATGTTAATCGATTTATTGATTGTTATAGTTATATTTATCAATGTAATTAAAGTGGTGTTAGCGAAATAGATGTAATTAGAGATGCGCACAAAGAATATAGAATGAGGTACAATAACCCGTTTAGTAGTGAACATGTATGGAAACTTGTAAAAAAAATCCAAAATGGATGGTAATGAATGAGGGTACAATTGGGCAAGCTTTTACATCCAAGCGTACAATGGTTTCAACTTCAGATACATACAATGATTCATCTACCCCTGATACTTCAAAGATGGAATTTTTGTTGGAGCGACCTATGGGACAGAAAGCAACAAAGAAGAAAGCGAGGGGAAAGGAAAAGGAAAGTAGACAAGATGAAGGATCAAATATCGATAGACTGCTAGAAATTGCTAGAAAATGGAATGTGATATTAGAAAAAATGGCAGAAGATAGGTAGAGTTATAGGGTTGAATGCAGGCTATTAAAGGAAAAAGAGTTCGACATGGCTATAATTTGTCGTGACACGTCAAATATGAATGAGAAATAAAAAGCAGATCATCAGATCTTATATGATGCAGCAATGAGGAGAATGTTGGAGAATCCTTATAACACCCCCAAAATTCACTACTAAAAAAAATTCATTTGATTAAAATAATTAGCCAAAGTGAATAACAAAACTGTGAATTTTGGGGATATTACCACCACACTTAGTACTAGACTGGTTCACTCCTACCGTTTCAGTACCAAGTGCTAAGGCTAAAAGAGAATAATACAACTTACGAGAAACTCAGACATATTTAAATCAGAGTAGCTTAGTAAACAATTTACGAGAATAAAATCCACTAGTGGTGGTTACAAAACAACGAATACATTGAAATAAGAATTTAAAAGAGAAAGAGGATAACCCTAGGGCTTTTCAGATAGTTCCTTACGCTCTTTTCTGAGAGCCCACTTGAATAGCACCTGAAAACGACCTGCACGGGACACTACCCATTGAATATGCAGGGGGCCCACGAATGGAACCCTTTAGTACTATGGTACTGAATAACCCTTTAAAACACACTTAACAGTAGGCCCACAATGCAACACATGATACTACATACATACATAATGAAAGGTAAATACTTAATATCCACATTCATACATTCACATACTTAACAAATCAATCAGATATTAATATGCCAAAAAGAACAATCAATACTTATGGGCTTTAAGCCCTTAGTCCATCGTTAATCAATTATCTCAAATTATAAATATCCATGCGAGTGTGGAAACCCCACTATTATAGCCGGTGGATCGGTCACTTATAGGGAAGAACGCACCTAACCACTATCATATGCTGGTGGATCGGTCTCCGGGGCAAAACGCTCTTAGCCACTATTATGCGGTGGATCGGTCTGGCCCCGACTTTTATGGTGTTCCATTGTAAGTACTTAGTGTCTTTTATGTACCTTACCAAACGTTTGGTTTATTGAGCTCGGGATCCCCCACTATTAAAGCTGGTGGATCAGCTACTTATAGGGCAGAACGCACCTAACCACTATTATATACCAATGGATCGGTCTCCAGGGCTGTAATACCACGTATTAATTAACCCTTATTTTAGACATGCAAGACTTAAAATGTGATTAGTAGGCAAAGTGAACCATAAGATTATTATTATTGTTATTATTATTATTTTTATTAATACTGTTTTTATCGATCGCCTTGTTTTCTCAAGTGGTTCCATAAATAATTTGAGTTATAAAAATAACCCGGGCTAAGTGCAAGAAAGAGTAGAGGAAGAAAAAAAAAATTGATGTCGTAATAATACCGATCATAAGAGGTGAGTAATTAAAGTAGAAGGGGATGGTAAGAATAATAACAATGTTGGCAATAATGGCAAACATAATAAAATGGGGGAAGTGATAAAATAATGATAATAATAATAATAATATTGGTCATAATAATAATAGTATCATGATTTACTTTTGGAGAAGATTAAACCTTGTTTAAGTGGTAATTCTTTTTTTTTATAACCTTCTTGTTAGCTACTACCTTAGGAGTTTTTTTCTTTTCTTCCTAATCTTTTCTCTAATCAACCTGCACCTTCTTCCCACCCTCTTCCCCACGTAAAACCAGCCCAAACCACCCCCAGCAGGTCGCATGACCTGCAGCCCCCAAACCATGCACCCGTCACCTTCCTCCCTTCCCATGCATAAGTCTTTTCCACCCAGCCCTATCCCCTCTTTTGCAGCCTTTCCTCTTCCCCAAACAAAGCCCTTCTCCTCCCCCAACCTCACTCCCTCTCACGCCACCCCAGCCTGCAAACTTTGGCAGCCATCACTCAACCATCTTCCCTCACATCACTCACCACCTGCAGCCTCTACCCTTCGACACTCAACCTCCCATCCCCTAACTTGCAGCCTCATCCTTCCTTCCACCAACCTGCACCCCTACCCTATCCTTCCTCCATCTACCCACCTATTTTCCTCCTTTCCCATGCCCTTCTTCCCTGCAAAAATACAAGCAAATCAGTCCAGCCATAGCCATCACGTTACCAGCCTTATGCAGCCCCAAAACCCCACGTAACCCCAGCCCCTCCATCAAGATACAGCCTGTATCTTCCCCCTTCTCAACCTGCACCCCTAACACATTATTCCAGCCACCTATCCCTTCTTTTTCCTCTTTTCCACATGCATGCAACCAGCCCTTTTCCCTCCTCAAAAGCTTCGAAACATTCTCCCCCAAAAACCAACCTGCAGCACCCTTCCCCACTCACCCTTGTAGCAGCCCATTTCTCTCCATCTTTTCCCCCTTTTATTTGAGTCCCAACCTGCAGATATCAGCCCATTTCCCCCTCCCTTTAAGCCCTCTAAGTTGCTCCTTGCAGCCCCCTTTTCTCTTCCCTTAATTCTAGTAAGAAAACAAAGGTAAGTGCAGCCCCAAAACTCCCCTCTCCCCTCCACCGAATTTAGTTTCAAAATTCTTCCAGCTTTTACCTTGTGTTCTACCTTCTCCCAGCAGCCATTTTCCTTCCCCAAGTAAGCACTCTATCCTTGGTAAGTTCGGTGCTTAAATTCATGCACCGGCTACCTCGTTTATTCTTCATAATAATTTTCAAGTATTAGTTTGCGTAGGTTGCATTTCGATTATTTTATTTTGCATAAATATTAATGCTTGTAGTTTGGATGGTGTTTTCACTTCTAGGTAACCTCGACCTTGCTTAGAGTTTTATTTTTGGAGGAAGCTCAAGGTAAACCCAACTAACCCGAAGACGGTAGAATTTTTATGTGAAAATGATAAGCTAGTTGCTAGGACTAAATCATGATAGAATGTATATATCAAATTATCATATGTTTGTGGGAAATGGGAGCATGATGTATTTCTTTTCTACATGAATACCATGATGTGTAAATTAACATGTGTTATCATGCAATCTTTTCATGTGCCTAAGTGACATTCTAAATATTTGACGAGGTATATGATAATGATAACGAACTTGAATTATGCTAGTAAAATGAGATGAATATGTCTAAGGTAAAATGTAGTTTATATGGGAGCATGTTGTAGTTTATTCATACATGAATATAATGAAGTGTAAATTAACATGTGTTATCATATAATCTTTTATATGCTGAAGTGATATTCTTAAATGTGAAAAAGTGTACGCTAATGGTAACGAACTTGGTTTTATGCTAGTATAATGAGACGGATATGTTTAAGATAAAATGTAATTTTATATACCATGATTGTGTTGAGATTTGTTTGTGAAAAGTGTATGAGCCTATGAAATATTAGAAATGCATGCTAATAGTGTTTACATGTACTATGTATGATAAATGGCTAGGGATAATATGGTCCTTTGTAGTACCGAAGAGATTGTCGGATTTAAAGTATCAATAATTATTTTATGATAACGATTCATGATAAATGGTTTGTGTAAGTAAACTCGGTAATAAAAGTGAAGGAAAATGTGGTAGTTATAGGTTGAGGGATCTTTTGGTTATTAAGGCAAAAAGGTGTTCCAAAGTGGATAAATGGATTAATTAAATTAAGTGTTGGCCTTAAAATAAATGTTGGGAATAATTGGATAATTGGTTTGAACTTTGAATCGAATAATTAATCGGGCTATGGCATAATGCCTAACCCTAGGCCGTGTTGGCTTGGAATGGTTGTGACCTGGTGGTCTTGGATGTGATGTTGTTTGTTGGTGGTTGACTAAGTTGAATGATGTGAATCTCGACATTCTAAAGGAAATAATAACCCGAAATTTCATAAGACAATAATTACTTAAAGAGAAAGACTCGAGTTGGAAAGGAATCTCGTGCCTCGGACTTGGCCGCCGAGTGCATAGTTTTGGGCCTTCGGGTCAAGGGGCTCACTTCTGCTCTATAGGTATTCCATACACCCTATAGGGAGTACGCGTACTTAAGGTCTTGAGTTCTGAGGTTTAGTATGGGCGATTGTTATGTCGTGTGGCTTCCTTGGCGAGCTTTGCCCTGGAATCGAGTGATTTATTTTGGTACCACCCTCCTTGAAGATCTTTGTCATGGATATGGGATTGTATTCCACTTGAGAATTGCTATGAATTTTATAACTGGATTAGACACCCACCATAATACTTCTATAATAATCGGAATAGGAATGACTTGACCTTGGTGAGATTGCTTGGAATATCACTAACTCTTCTTCTTAGGCCATAATGTATGGCCGTTGGTTAGTTAAATTGATTATGAAATTATAAGCATGCCTTAAATGCCTTTGATGGATATTTTGATCTAGCTTGTACTGTTAAATGAGATGTGGTTGTGTGTTTCAAAATCGTGGCCTTACATGTGAACATATATTCTCTTTGAATTCCGTACTTGCATGATGTTTGCTACGTGGGTATGCTACCTCTCCGGAGGCGTTGTGGTTTACTCAGTACGAGGAAGTCGTACTGATACTATCACTTTTCAGAGGAGTACGTCCATGGCATGCGTTGGCTAAAAGACTACGAGGAGCGTCACCCCGGTGAATAGGTAGATTTAGGGAGCGAGTGGACCCCGCCCCCTTTTCCCCTTCTCCTTGTAATTTGTTGGACCATAAGAGTGTAAGGCAGACCATATATGACTTTTGCGTACTCTGTTGTTATTTTCTAAATGGTTAGTTATTTAATTCCTAAACAATCATTTATCTTGGATAATATGTCTTTTGCAAAACTCTTGATTTCGTATTGCACTTCCCTGATTTTTGGATGGTTTGATTTGTTTTAAGCCTTAGCACTTGATGTAAGGATGGTGAGGAGACCAGACTTATGTCAAGTGTGGCGTTAACACCCACCGTTCTTTAATTTTCGCTTCCGCAAAGCATAATTTAAATGAAATTTTCAAGTCGTGATTTTGGGGTGTTACAAGGGCACCCCGACACCTAGCCACTATTATGCCAGTGGATCAGTCTGGACCCGGCTCAATAATCTTCCACTTTACATGATTAGTGTTTTACCGTATCTTATTCAACAGGTTTCACCTTTGACATGCATGGCTAACTATATCTACACTTATCCTCCCAAGAGGGCTCGTCCCATATCTTGAGACTTTTTCACCTCCTAACTCACCCTGACATCCTTTCCTTAATCCACTTACTCACACCCGGGAGCCTAACTCCTAAGTGTGTGGGTCAAGGCCCACTACCTAAGTCCACTCACTGCCTTACCCTAGGATTTTCTCCAGAAACCCTAATTTGGGCCTATATGGCCCATCCTTCTCTGCCTCATGCAACCCAAACTATTTTAACACCCCATACGTCATGACCCTTAGATTCAACTCTCACTTCATACCCCACTCATTCTTATTTATTTTTATTATTTTCTTTTTCTTTTTCCACCTTCTCAAATTAGGTTTTCATCCCAAACCCTAGCTCGGTCTCCTATGCACCCTTATCCTATCCCACGTACTATTTTTCACCCAAAGCCTCTAGTTACCCAAAAAACTCTTCCATTACCTTCTTCAAGTCCCAAAGCAACTTTCCATATGTAAATTTCGCCTCCATACGGACTCTAACCATCCCATGCAAACCCTAGATTCTCCCACTCTTTCAATTTATGTAAAGTCCCCTTTTTATTCATCCACTCATGGCTTATGGATTATTTGGGTCATTCCTACCTACGTTAGCCAACTTACTTCCCCTTTATTATCTTACTTTCCTATTTTTCCTTTTTCATCCTTCCATCCCACATTACCATATTAAATATCCTAACATGCATGTCCTAGAGGGTCACATCACATAGCATCGTATGCACAACAAATATAATCATCATCCATATGCCATAAGAAAATCACATAAGCATATATTCACTCAAAGTTGCGCTATAAATGATTAATCATTAAGCATAAAGTACACAATATGGCATAACACATGGCACAAAACACACACATAGTTGTTCTTAGCCACATCTCTACTCGGTTTGGGTTACTAAGTTATGTCCTACACTTATTAGGTCACTAATCACCCTTTATAATTGTTACATTTATCATAATTCCCATTTGGTTGGTTAGATTACCGAATTGCCCCTTTAGTTGCATAAATTACCAAATTACCCTTCTACATTATCATAATTACCAAATTACCCTTTAGTTGGTTAAATTACCAAATTGCCTTCTCTATTTTCAAAATTACCAAGTTACTCCTTTCCAATTTTCACTTTACCCTTTTATTTACAAAATTATCATTTTACCCTTTACTCATAAAATTACCATTTTATCCTTTTACTTACAAAATTACTGTTTTGCCCTTTGCATACGAAATTACCATTTTACCCTTTTCACTTATAAATTACCATCTTATCCTTTAATTACAAGATTACCATTTTGCCCTTTAATTATGAAATTGTCATTTTGCCCTTTAATTATAAAATTACTATTTTACTCTTTAATTACAAAATTACCATTTTGCCCTTTTATTACAAAATACCATTTTGCCCTTTTATTATAAAATTACCATTTTGCTCTTTTATTACAAAATTACCATTTTACCCTTTTATTACAAAATTACCATTTTGCCCTTTAATTACAAAATTACGATTTTACCCTTTAATTACAAAATTACGATTTTACCCTTTAATTACAAAATTACCATTTTACCCTTTAATTACAATATTACTATTTTACCCCTTCAATTACAAAATTACCATTTTTCCTTTTAATTACAAAATTACCATTTTACCCTTTAATCATAGAATTACCATTTTACCCTTTAATTACAAAATTACCATTTTATCCCTTCACCTCTAAAATTACCATTTTACCCTTTTCTCTTACAATTTACCATTTTGTCATTGCCTCCAAAATTATCATTTTACCCCTTACTTCCAAAATTACCAATTTACCCTTTTTACTTATAAATTACCATTTTGCCCCTTATTACACCACTTATATTAAATTATTATCACTCCATGAAATATTAATATTAACACTCCATTCTCATTGTCCAACTCTATAACTATTATATTTAATTTAATACTCATTAACACCCATACATATTATGCCACATTCTTGCACAAGACATATTACTAAAATACCCTTAGGGCTTACAATAATATTAACCATGCATTAAAGATCATAATAGCATTATACAACCTGGATAAATACTTAACATTTTCATTAATAACCAAACTCTTACCTTAAACAATATTTCCATAAATAGCATATAATCTAACATGCTCCCTTTTTTATCAATCAACACAAGAAACTACATATATTATATTAAACAACATACATCAAGTATAATAACATATTAAAAAGCCTAATGTGCTAACATACGTTATCCATGCGTTTAAGTGGGGTTTAACGATTACCTTAATTCCCGTAAAAACGAACCTTACCAGTATTCTGATTAAAGGTTCAAGCTTTGATTAGCAAAACCAATACCTAAAAATAATATAAATATTTATTATATTAGAAATAAGAAAAAACAAAGCATAAGACTTTGAAAAATTTACTTAATGAAATAATTAACTTGAATATTATTATACCTTAAATTTTTTAACAAAAATGGGCCAAGAAATGCAACTCATCCTACTTACGCAGCATGAGCTGCATGCAAAACAATAGGGTAGGGGCTCAAAATGGCATAAGGAGAAGAAGAGGAAATCAATTTTAGGTTAGGATTTTTAGGCTAAGAAAAAGGGTAGATGGGGGAGGATTTGGGGCAAGGGAAGGGTGTAGGAGTGAAGAGGGAGTGTAGGTGGTGGTCGGGGATAGGTTGTTGGCGGCCAAGGGTGGCGGAGTTGGCGGAACGGTGGCGGAGAGAGGTGGTGCAGGGTGGCTGCCGAGAAGGAAGAAAAAGAAGAGGGGAGGAAGAAGGAGGTTGTAGGGTGGCTTGAGGGGTATTATGATGGTTCAGGGGTGAGGTAGAGGGTGGCAAGGGGCGGTGCAGGTGGATAGTGTGGCGACGGTAGCGGTGGAACGGGGGCGGCAAAGCAAAACAAGGAGGGAGATGGGAGGAGAAGAAAAGAAGAGAAAGAAGGTCGGGGAAGGCAAGGGAGGAGAAGAAAAATGGCAGAATGAGGCAGGGAGGGAAGAAGAAAAAGAAGAAAAAGAGAAAGAAGGGGATAGGGTGGCTTGGTAGGCCGGCAGCCAGGTGGTAAGGGCATGGGAGCTGTAGGGAGAGGGAAGGGGAAAGGAAGGGAGTGGTAGGGCATGGGTGAGGGGAGAGAGAGATGGTGGGGCCAAGGTAAGGCAAGAAAAATGGCGGGAGAGAGAGAGAGAGAGATAGGGAGAGGAGTAGGGGGAGGAGGGTTGCAGGTGGCGGCCGGAGATAGTAGGGATGGTTGGGCGATTGTCGAATAAAGGAAGAAGAAGAAAGAAAAGAGGGGGGTGCTGCCAAGCCAGGTGAAGGGGAGAGGAGAGTGGGCTGGCCCGGGTAAGGGAAAAAAGGAAGGAAGAAAAGAAAGGAGGGAGGCAAGTCGAGCTCGCATGGGAGAAGCAGAGGGAAGAGAGAGAGCGAGCCTGCGACCCAAGCGCAAGGTGGGAAAGGTAGGCCGGGGTGCTCGCGGCCCAAGGGAAGAGAAAAGGAAAAAGAAAGAAAGGAGAAAAAGGAAAAGGAAAAAGAAAAAGGGAAAAGAAAAAATGGGAAAAAATAAAATAATTTAATTTATAAAATAATAAAAATAATAAAATACAATATTTTTAGGTAATAAATTTATTTAATGATTTAATTTAATATAATTAAATATATGGGTTTAAAAAGGATAATTTTAGTAAAATAATAGTTTGGAAAATTATTTAAATAACAAGAGTATGATAAAATAATAAAATATTTATTTTAATTTACTAAATATTTATATACTCAAAAATCCATAAAATAATTAAATTAAATAGATTTAAAAGCTAATTATCCCAAATAAAATTTATTTATTAAATTATAGGCTTTTAAAATTTTAGGGGATTACAATCCTTAACTCTACTATTTTGATGTAATATTTTCGTACTTTATGTTTTCCTATTTCTATTGCAATATTTTTATATATTGTAATATTTATCCTTTTATATATATATATTTTTTGAATAGTAGTACCTTATATATATCCTAAATCACCATGAAGAAATGATGTCAATTAAGAAGATTCGCACATATTACCTTTTTGTAAAAATGATGACAATAAATAAAATTATAATAATACCCAACCAAAATTCCCACGAAGTGATTTTCTTCAATTCCTTCACTTCTTATTTGAGTTTTAATACATCGTCCTTTAAATAGTCAATCAAGTGTAAGATATCTTCACTAACATTGAGTCAGTTGGGCTGAACCATGTGATTTGGAGGCGATATTAGAGGTGTTAGCGGAGTCCATATAAAATAATTACACGTCCAACACTTATAGTATAAACGATTAGGGTTAATTTCACTACGCAAAACTCTTAGCTTAGCAACCCCATTGGAACAATGACAAGGTACAAATTGTTGCATATTAGATCGAATGACATTTGAAAAAATTGAAGATGAAGACATTGATCAATTTTGTGTTTCATACAAATTAATTGTGAATGACTGAAGATGTTGAAGTTCTAAATTTATAAGGAAAAAATAGCCCATGCGATAATATACCATTGGATTCCCTTATAGTCATATCAGTCACTGTAATTTCATGTCATTGTATTGTCACCTCACCATACCATCGAAGCCCATGTGATAATGTGCGATTTGATTCCCTTATAGTCATATCACTCACTGTATTTTCACGCCATTGTATTTTCACTTCACCGTACCATCGAAGCCCATGTGATAATGTACCGTTCGATTCCTTTATAGTTATATCAGTCACTATATTTTCATGTCATTGTATTGTCACCTTACCATACCACCGAATGTACCATTTGATTTCCTTACATATATCTATAAATATAGAGTTCTCTTGCATATACATTCACAAATTACCTCTTTCACACCTCCTTCAAATAAAATTCCAACAATATCACAACAACAATGTCATCTGATACATCTTCTAATGATTTTAACAATTTTGATAATATATTACTTGCCAGAACAATGGATACAACTATCGAAGATGCTATTGTTGAAATTGAGAGGCTCAACCAAAATAGATGAAAACAACGAGTCTACATTGATCGAGATTGTGAAGAAGGTCATCAAAGATTATATAATGATTATGTCTCTAACAATCCAACATACAACTCAACTAAGTTTCGTCGTAGATTTAGAATGAGAAGATCCTTATTTCTTAGGGTTGTCGAAGCTGTTACTAATTATTGTCCATATTTTCAATTGAGGCTTGATGCAATTGGTAAAAATGGACTTTCTCCATTACAAAAATGTACTGCAGTAATACGAATGTTAACATACAGAATGCTAGTCGATTGTGTAGACAAATATGTGCACATTGGAGAATTAGCAACTCTTAAATGCCTAAGGTATTTTGTTCGGGTTGTGAATGAATTATTTACTTCCCAATATTTAAGAAGAACTAATGATGGTGATGTTCAATGCTTACTTAAAATGGGTAAAAGACATGGCTTTCCATGTATGATGGGAAGTATTAATTGCATGCATTGGCAGTGGAAAAATTGTCCTATTGCATGGAAAGGACAGTTTTGTCGTGGTGACCATGGTGTCCCGACAATCATGATAGAAGCCATAGCATTAGAAGATCTTTGGATATGACATGCATTTTTTGGATGTTTCGAATCAAATAATAATCTTAATGTTCTCGCTCGCTCACCGGTATTCAATGAAATTTATGAAGGAAGGACACCGGAAGCTCATTATATGGTCAACGGCACAGAATATCATCTTGGATATTATCTAGCAGATGCTATATATCCACACTGGCCAATATTCGTCAAAACCATACCGCTTCCTCAAGGACTAAAGAAAAAGATATTTGTAGAGTGTCATGAATCTATTAGAAAAGATGTCGAGCGTGCATTTGGAGTGCTACAAGGACGTTTTGCAATTGATCGCGGCCTATCGAGCGTTTGGAACATGGCGACAATGAAACAGATAATGTGTGCATGCATCATATTACATAATATGATTATTGATGATGAAAGAGATACATATTTAGGTGATTTTACTCCCGATCTTTTCGACTACAATGATAATAATGGGCCACCTCCTACGATTAATCATTTTCTGATAATGAACATGAAGTCATACCTTCAAAGAGTTAATCAGGTTACTGATTGTACTTCCACCCACCAACTTAAAACTAACTTGGTAGAAGAAATATGACAATTTGAATACGATAAATAGTTTATACTTGTCTTGATTCTTGATGTTCTAATATTCACATACGTTGTATTAATTGTTATTTTCATAATATTATTGTACTTCTATTTTCGTTGTAATATTTTTGTAATGTTGTTTAAATTGTATTTCCGTTTTTTATTTTGTAATATTATTGTAATCCTTAATTCCATTTTTATATTTTCATGATATTGTTGTATTTGTATTCCCGTTATAATATTTTTATTACTTATATTGTATTTGTATTTCAGTTGTAATATTTTTTTAATTATTATTATTGCAGTAAAAAAAAGTATAATAGGTTATTTTAAAACTAATTAAAATCAAATATTATATTAAAATATTAATTTAAAAATCATTGTAGTAGAAAAACTATTAATTATTATATATAGATTGATATAAATTAAAAGTTAAATAAATTAAAGTATAAATGGTTGGTGATTGTGATTGATAAAAGTAATTGGGTATTGTAAAATTGATGTTGGTGATTGTAGAGTATTGAATTAAATTTGAGGTAAAATGATAAAAGTAGAACAGATAAAAGAGAAAATGATTTAATAGTACAATTTGGACCTCAAATTTAAGGTTGTGGTTGTAGATGCTCTTATTTGCGTATTATAAAAATCATATATTTTGTAAAAAAGGATCATGAACAAGACTTGTGCAAAAATTTATTATTTCTCGGGCAGTGATTGTGATAAATATGAAATTGTTATAACTTCAAAGGTCTAATTGTTGTTCATGAAAAGCTATGCTATTACTTCTAAAGTTTATAACTTATCAAATGCGATCATATTAAATTAAAATCAATCTAATATTAAATTAGATCAATACTACTAAAATTCTATTATATTAGTATAATAATTAACATTAATAAATTATATTAAAATTCAATTATAAAAAGTATTATATTTGTAATTAGAATTAATTATTATTATTATTATCCATACAATTATTATGATAACTATTATTATTAATAAAGTTATTATTATTCATAATATCATTAATATTATTAATATTATGATACATATTCATATAATTATTATTATTTATATAATTAATATTAACAATATTACGAATACTAATTGCTAACATTATTTCCAATAGTGTTGTTATTAATATAATTTTTATATTAATTATCAATATAATTGTTTTATTAATTATCAATGTAGTTCTTAATATAATTGTAAGTATTAACATAATTATTATAATCATTAGTATACTTGTTATTGTAATTATTATTTATTATTATAATTATGAATATTAATAATACTATAATTATTAATATATTGATTATAATTATTATTAATATAATAATCATACTTAATCATTATTATTATAATATTAATAATTTGTATTCTCTTAAGCACTAATTAGATAAGAACAATACTGTTAAGTTCATATTAGATCAACAAAAATAATTTCTAGAGAATAAAGCCTTACTTCGCTCGTCATAATAACTTTCCAAGTAGCTATAGTACTTAGTTAAAATTTAACTACTATAATAATGATAGTTCTCCAAGCAACTAATTAACTTTGGACGTATTCATGAATTAGATATCCGCTAAAAAAAACTTTGGATATCCAATCACAAATAATATATGGAGTATCCTAAACTTCCAAATATATCACAGAATAAGAAATATCAAATAAAAATTCTTTGAATAAAAGATAACAAACTTATTCAATTTGAATCGATTTGATCTAATAATTTGATTAATATTATAATATTTAATAAATTATTAATTAAAAATATTTATTTTACTAGCAATAACTTAATTTTAGAATACGTGCACATATTATTAAATTGGATACTAAATGTATTTATCAGATCAAATATTCGAATTATTTGACTTTTTGTTGATCACATAGGTTATTTACTTTTTTTTATATAGGATTAATTCAGATATTATATCATATGAACAACCTTAATTAGCACATTAACTTAATTATATTAGTGGATGCCCCACTCGAGAATTATTGAAGTAATTTATTAACGAGCAGACAAATTATATGCAAATGGATGGAATGGCGGTTCCCTCTCTATTCACGATCTATGTTCTACTAAAGGTTCCTCCAGGGCCGGTCTTAGGTAAATTAGGGCCCTAGGCTATATTGGTATATGAGTTAAATAAATTTTAATAACCGTTCTAATATTTATTAAAAAAATAATATAAAATTATATTATTTTAGTATTATAATATTTGATTAAATTTTATTATATACTACGATGTTTCTAAAATTTCGAAATAAAATCAAATTTAGTTTTAAAAATACATATAAAGCAAGTATGGTAGTTTTAGGATAGTTTTAAAACTACTCTTATACAGAATACATAATAATACTGATGGTATATAGTAAATTTAAAGAATAAAAAAGAGTAATACATAGTAGTTTTGGCTAATCGAATAATAAATAAATAAGAAGTGCAATAGTATAAATATATTTAAAAAAATACAACAGAAGTCTTAGGATTATTTTTTCCTGCTTACTCGTACACACCACTTTGCTTTGTTTTTTTTTTTCGTGTATATATATTATATTAATAGCTAGGCCCTTATATACGTGAGGCCCTAGGCTTCGGCCTAGTTGGCTTAAGCCTAAGGCCGGGCCTGGGTTCCCCTTTAGTTTGCAAGGACACCTATCGTATATTAAGAGATACATCTCTATCGTTAAGAGTGTCTGACAAGCATAAGTTTCTCTCCATCTCTTATGCAAATACCTATAGAATGCATTATTAAACTATGTTATCTTCAACATGTGCACATCCTTTAACTAATTTCCCTTTATACCCATTTCACAACTAAGTTTTTTTTTTTGTTGGAGCTATCTCTTAGTCAAGTGAGGCATGTACATTATACGTGCTATGGATGCTTACAAGTGTAATAAATGTGTCCCACTTTGCAAAATCTTTTTTTTATTCATAAGTATAACACTCATATTCTCACGAACTAATTATTTTTTAAATAGCTTCGCGTAAGCCAAAAATAAAAAAGTAGGGTGTTACTACACATCCAACATAAAGTTTAAGATTATAAAATAGAAGGTAAGAGACAAAGATAATGAAAACACAGAATACCAAAGTATAGAGAAGATATTACACCACATTAGAAGCATTAATCAATAACTACTTACAA
The DNA here is from genome assembly GCA_039764185.1 of Tamarix austromongolica. Classification (NCBI taxonomy): domain Eukaryota; kingdom Viridiplantae; phylum Streptophyta; class Magnoliopsida; order Caryophyllales; family Tamaricaceae; genus Tamarix; species Tamarix austromongolica. The sequence goes on along the minus strand of CM077816.1, from coordinate 102,767,683 downwards.
AATATGATGACATTTACTCGTCGTTATAAGCAAGTGCCCATAAAATGGACAAGTCAATAGATTAAGGCATGCATAGCATAGGAATCATATAACAAGAAAACTATTATACATGCGTATACTATTGATTATACGAGATGACTTGAAAGAAACTATATTAGAGTTTATATCTAGGTGAGCACACATTTTCAATTACTTAAACACATTGAGACCATGAACTCGTTTGTATTACTACCACTCATATTTTGGTAGCCACTAGTAAAGCGCTAATCCTTAAGTATGTGTACCCTTTATTAGATGATGGTTTGGACTTACATAGATTAGATTAGGGTTTTTTGGTTCCAACAAAACCATATCACTATCACATAGAACTTACTATCACTTTAGCACTTGAAATCACTTTGATCTTAACACATGTGATCCTCTAATTAAAGTATCGGTGTCTTATTACATCATTATCCAAACACTTAGTACTTAGTAATGCAACACTTGATTTCATTTCATTAATAACACTTTTCACTTATCACTTATCACATGGAATGTGACTTATCACTTGTTACCATTTATCAATCATCACTGAATTCATTATAATAATTATTTCATCTATATATACTTAGAATTATTTTAAGGTCAATTAAAGAGAATGTGTCGTGCCATTTAGGATAATTATATGTGGGTTATAAATCAAAACCAAGGGCAAATAAGAAAATTTAAGTGAAAGAGGCTAAAATGCCCTTATGATTATGCCCTCATGGTTTCTAATCCCATTTTAAGTCATTTCACACAAAAAAATATGTGGTACTCACAATTGACTAAAAACATATCACATATCACACTTATCATATTTTAACCCAAAAAATAGTTGCATAACCTCAAATTTCAACCATTTACCTAAAATGACCACTTCACTCTTATTTTCACCTAACATACCAAATATTGCAAAATTCATGTATCAAAACATAATGAAAACTTATCATGTTACATATTAAAAATTAAGTAAACACCATAAAAAATATAGTGGCATATTTAATTTCCACAAAAACTCTTTAATTTGATCAAAATATCATTTAACCGATTCTCGTACCAAAGTTACCCAAGTTTCAACTTTCACCAAACTTAACCAATTGCATACATAATTTCCCACATATAATTAAACACCCAAAGATATAATTTACTCAAATTAAATGACTTAAATCCTTCACCAAAATCTAAATGACCAAGAATCCCCAAAGGCCCAAAACCACTCCAAGCTATAATTTACTACACAATATTGACAATATTAATTAATCACATAATTAAAGTGCTTAAATAATTAACTACACATATTATCATTGCTCAAATATTTAAAATAAGATATAACATGGCCTTGCATGATTTTTCACATAAAATCATGAAATTACACACTTACATGAAATCATACAATTTTATGAAGAACATGATTATATAGCTAATTCATGTTTAACAAAGTAAAAATACATTGACATGTGTTATAAATTAAAATAACATATAGAAACATAAGTGCCTAATCTAATAAGGTATATATATAATGTCCCAATTTTTTAAAATATGTTGTTATATTAATGAAAAATTATTTTAAATCAAAGATTTTTTATGTTCATTTAATTCTTGTTATGTTTTTAAAACGTTTCATTTCTATCATTTAACCATTCTTAGAGTTTTAGGTCCCATAAGTCTTCTAAGCCACTTTTAGCCATTAAAATTCTTTCAAATAATTCTAATTTCACCATATTTGAGTTCCATGGAACTATTTTGAGTCTTGTAAGCCTTTTCGTAATTTTAAATGGAGAATTTGACCGAAAACACTACCCACCATATTTTCTCATCCTTACTCATGTTTTAAATCCTAAAATCTACATTTTAGCTAACAAAAATTTATAAAATTTCATGATAATTATATTTTAGCATATTTAAGATAAATATGAAATAAAAATGAGTTAAAACATTTTTGAGATTTTTAGATGACATCTGTCAATTTTAGATATAATTAGCTACTAAACTCAAATTTCTACACATGAATCCTATCATAAATATCCTAAATTTGATTCTATCTTCATAAATTATCAAAATAAAGTTGGAAATTAATTTTTATTACTTCTTGGATGTCAAAACCCATCCTAATATCATTTTTTATAGATATTTTACCTTTTAATATCAATTAAAGTACATTTATTAGTTAGATATCTACCTTCACCCTTTTTTCTTCCAACCTTATGCCCTCTAGATGAAAATTCGGCCCTAAGATCCCAAAAGAAAATACTATGTCAACATCAAAGCCTCCCTCCATGGTTGCACTTTGGTCTTGATTTTTAGTTCTTGAATATTTTCCTCAAATAATTTAGTGTCAAAAATAATATTCCTAACCTCTTCCATAATTTAATAATTCATTAAAGGGAAGATTAATCTATTATAACATTTTTTCTTACATTTATTTTTTTAATTTATATTATAGAAGTGTTTTCGACGATTTTGTTATTTTTGTGCAAGGTTTCCAAGAGGTAGAAAAGTGTTGGTATAGGAGATGATTTTGTACAATATTGGATATGGGATATTTTTGAACAAAATCATACTAATATTAGATAGTTTCTGATATGTTAGATTCGTCTGATAAGTTGTTGTTGAGAAATTTTCCATTTTGGCATTATTTTGGGTTATTGGATTTTCGGATGTTTTATTAATTTAATATTGTAGAAGCAATTTATTAAGGTTTTTTATATTATTATTTTTTATTTATACCATGTTCATATTTGAATATGTTTAGGGCATGTAAGAATTTATTGAAGCCATAGGCATAAAAAGGGGTATTTTGGTCATTGAACATTTAGGATGAGATTTTGGGTGTTATTTCTATTATAGTGTGTTCTTATTATGTTTAATAAATTATTTTAAAATTTTGAAGAGTTATATCTTTACATGTTAAGAGTGATGTCATTTTCTTTGTTTTTAAGGTTTAGGGGCTAATTATTCTTTTTACATACAAAACTATTTTTTTAATTAAGTTTGTGTGTTGTATTATATTAAATATTATTTAATTATGCTTAGTATTTAATTTAATAATTGTTAGATATTTTTACTATTTTATTCATAATAATTAAATGTAAGACATCTTAGGATTAAAATGGTAATTTAATACCTAAAGGCCTTAATTAGTTATTTTAAGTTTAATTATTGACCTTGATAACTGACTTGAAATTAGGAATAGTAAATTGATTCAAATATTGAATTAATGTAAATAGTAAATTTTGGTAACAATAAGTTTTTGGTTTTTAAATATAAGTTATTTGGTATATTTCTTCATATCTCATTGTACATAAATAGTATTTTGAGAAAAAAATGCTTTTTTTTCTAAAAATGCTTGTGAGATTTATTTTAGGGATGTAATCATTAATATATTTGAAATTAATTAATACTTTAAGTATAAGGTTGAGTTTGAGATTTAGACAAGTAATTTTGGGATGACCTCTGATTTGGAGTTTGTAATGGATACAACTCCTTGTTTTATATGTGGTTGTGATATATTGTTAGTGTGTGGTAAAACCTCTTTATACTCTATAGGTAACCTATGAGTCTTATAGAGGATATCTGTAATACTCGAAAAATTTACTTAATCTAGTCCCACATCTTTAGCCCTATTTTGACTTTAACCTCAAGAAATCTTATTGTTAGCCTTAACCAAATTTCTTAATCCCGAAACTTTAACCAAAACCTTGATTCAGATAAACTAAATATTCCTAAATCAAAACCAAACCCGCTAAATTTTTTTCTAATCTAAATTATTTGGCTAATCCTAAAATTCTTAATATAATCCTACTTCCCTAAACCTTTATCTCTTTTCTTTTTCTTTCTCCTTTTCTTTCTTCCTTTGTTTCCTTTTCTTCCTTTTTCCTTTTATTTTCTTTTCTCTTCTCCTCCTACGCCATTTTCCTCGTGGCATGAGAAGTTTTGCTTCTCCCACACATGCCACCATCCACTTGCCTCCCACATGTCCCTCTCAGCGACCCTGTCAGCCCTGCCACTCACTTGTGTTGCCTATCCTCTTCTTCTCTTCCTCTACACACACCATCTTCTCCCTGCTAGCTGCCCTATTTTTCACAGCCCTGCCAACCAGCCATCTTCTTCTACCTTCTTCTCCCTGCATTATCCTCCCTTACACGTCTCCTTCTCCATCATCACCCCTTCGTGCTTCTGTCTGACTCCCATCCATCTCAGCCATCACCATCTTCCCCCTTGTCTTTTTCTTTCTTCTTCTTCTCGGTATAGTTGCTTTTGCCATTATCGTTGTCACTTCTCTGCATGTTTCTCCTCCTTAGCATGCCACCTACTAGTACAAATATCCCCCAACCCTCCATTTTATTTCCATCCATTAGCTCCCCGACCTTCTCATTCTTCTTCCTCCATCTTCCCTATTTTCAGCATTCGCACCACCAATATCCACCACCAAGCACCACCCAAGCCACCCCTAGTCGCCCTTTAGCCGGTGGACCAATCACCAAGGTTGACCCAACCTTCTGCTTCACCATCGCCGACCATCATCGCTGACCCCTGCCTATTTTCCCTTCTCTTTCCCTTCATGCATTGCAGAGTTTCATAGTGCACAGCCATGCAAACACACAGATACCCTACTGCACAACCGTACAACCCTTGCACCGTCTAACCGTGCATAATTTTTACTCTTGGTTTGATTCTGCAAGGTCGTGCAACCTCTACACCGCCTGGCTATGCATTTTCTTTTCTCTCGACCTATTGTGATATAATTCTGCATGGTCGTGCAACTTCTCCACCGCCTGCCAGTGCGACTTTCCATCTTAGTCATGCAACCCTAGTTTTACCCAAATCTTCTCCAAACGCCACCAAAATTTAACCATAGCTCTACCAGACATATTTCTACACTTCTATACAATTTCAGTTCCCATTCGACTTCGGTGATTTTTCAGTGATCTCGGAGGAGGTATAGGATTTACGTGCATAGAGCACGGTATCTTTGTCGGTAAGGATATATGTCATAGCTAAGGTTTTATGTGCTCCATGTCTTTTTCTTGCATTGTTGATGTATACTTTTGTGTTGAACATGTTATATTAAATAATTTAATTATGGAAATGCTATGAGATGATGTTCTTGGGAGTAATAAAATTATGTAAGTACACGTTTGGGTATATATTAGTTACAAAATATCTATGTGAGACAAAAGATATGTACTTCAGATAATAGGTGGAAATGTATATGCTTTGGATTTTATAAAGCTTTGGGAGAATGCAATTGTCTTAATTACCCTTAGGGCATTATGGTCTTTAAGGATAATTACATGGTTATACATATGTGTCTTGAGTTTGGTATGATAATATACAATCAGCTCTGAATAAGATATTAGTCATGTAAAGTAAAAGATCACTTGAGTATGATTGAGGTGTTTATATGGCTCCGTTCCATCGAATAATAATAGTGGTTTGGGTGTGTTGTTTCCAAGAGGTGCTCCAATCCGTTCCACTGGATTAAGAATAGTGGGGCCCCATACTCAATGTGAATGAAAATACAATTAAGAGTCAAATCATAAATGGAAATATACTAATCATTTAAAGTGAAAGGCTACGTGAGTTAAGACCGAGGTGTTAAGTCCGTTCCACCGAATAATAATAGTGGCTCTGGTGTATTGTCCCTGAGAGGTGCTTCAGACCATTCCACCTGTTTAATAAATAGTAGCTCAAGAGTATTTTTACTCTGAGAGATGTTGGCTCCATTCCACTAGATAATAATAGTAGCTCAAGTGTCTTGTCCTCGAGAGGTGTTTCAGACCATTCCATGGGTTTAAGAATAGTGGGGTCGTTGAACTCAACATAAACAAAAGATTTGAAATATGATATATCTAATAAAAGACTTGGAATCAGTATTTATCTGGCATTCTTTAGTTTATGCATGTATAATTTTCTTATGATAATTCATGTAATCCTACTTGACTGTACCGTTACCTTACTCAGTACGTAGCATACTGATCATCCATTTCATGAGTGCTGCTCAATCTAATGAGTAGACCCTCTCTGTTTTGCAGGTGATTGATGGTTTTTGGCTTAATGTGCTTGCCTTGGGTGAGTGCTAAATGAAGTGGTAAAGGGTATGGTTATTCCGGATATCTCTATCTCTTTAGACTCTCACTCCTCTGTTTTCACTAATTATTTCCTTCTCGCTATTTCATATCTTGTATCGTGATGGAATTAAGTGCTTCCCACACTTGATTTCTGGGTATAATGTTACTTTTTCCTTACACCTGACATAGACTGGGTATAAGGAGTGTCTCTTCTGTGTTGGATGCAACGAGACACCCCCTACTTTTTATGTTTTAGCTTCCGCTATTAACTCTTTTAAACGAAAATTTTAAATTCCAAAATTTGGGGGGTGTTACAATATCAATACTTAAGGTTAGAAGGTTCCTCAACGAATTTAATAGGCTTTCTTAGTTGTAGTGTTTTGAATTAATTCTTATCCATTAGTGCTTCAAATTTGTTATTAATTCCTCTCAGATAAAGTGTGGTATAGTGGATTGTGTGATAATATAATATGGCTCAAAATAATCAATGGACCTTTCATGTGTGTGAATTCAATCATCTCAATGTTTATATTCATATTCAAGTGTTTATGTGATTTTAGGGCTTCTGATGAATAGTAATAAATAGCTGATTTTCATTAATTTTTTCATATTTCATGTATTAGCATGTTTTCTTTTGTTCTCTTACTTTAGCATGTTCGGTATATTTTATACGAATGCATGTTATTTGCTTATAGTAGATCTAGTTTACTCAGTACGCTCGTCATATTAATTTTATTCTTTTTTTAGATGTTTCTATGGAGATTGATGTTGATGAGGACACCATTAATTTTGTAGAGTTCGCATAAGGGGTTGGAGCAAGAATATGGGTATCCAATACACCATATTAGTATTACTTTTGGTATCTAGATATAGATATTCTTTTTGTATTTTTCAAAACTTTCCTAATCCTAATTCTTAGGTGATTAATCTCCTCTCTAACTCTTAAACCTTATTTTGACATCTTATCCATACCTCTCAAATTTTACTATTTATATTTATAACCTTCAAGTCTTATTTTTTCATTCTACCAACCAATAGTTTACCGAGACTTACATTTGATTGATTAGCAAGAAACGCTCCAAACCCTATTGTCCATGACATTCATTGATCGACCAAAATTGAGTGATTTTCACCTTTCTTGATTTTCTTTATTTATTTTAACCTTAAATCAATTCGTATGCCCAATATTTTTATATATTTGGGTTTCTAGGTTAATTCCTTCAATTTTCATGATTTTTGAAAATTATTTTATTAGTTTTTGCATTTTTAGATATTTATTGGACATTGTAGCATACCTAAACCGATTTTAATAATTTTTAACTTTACTAGGCATAGGAGATTCAACATTCAAATCATACCTTTTTCTTACTCACTCAACCAAAAATCTAACTATAATCACCTTTCACTAACTCTCTTATACTCTGTCACCCATGACAATCACTCATGTCATTCATCTTGCTTGCAATAAACCTTTTCATCTAACTTCTCTTTCTTTCTCTTGCCTTGGTTGACAACCATAAGGGGTTTATTCCTCTTTGTTCGGTTATTCTACACTTATCTAAATTTCCTACACATCAACTTTGCTTCATATTTTCTCTTCTCTCCTCTCTCCTTATTCCTGTGGTTTTGTGCTTGAGATGTATCCATTTTGTTGAGCCTTTCCTTCATTCTCCTCTCTATTTTCTTTCATCATTCATATTTTAAAATCTTGAACCTTAACTTTTTGGTTCTTATTCTAAGCAAAAGAGAGGTAATTTCATAAATTGGTGAAGGTTGATCAAGTTTGTTCTCAAGCCATTTTTGAAACTTAGAGGGTTTATATTCCTCCCTTTAGATTTTATCTTCCATTATAACCTTTTTTTATCATTATTTTATCTAATTCTTACATTTTTGTTAAAGGTGATCAAAGGATGGAAGGAGGTATTTAGGAGTATTTTTGCTTAGAGGCTGGTGTAACCTTTGGTAATGATACATATGTAACACCCCCAAAATTCACTACTGAAAAATTTCGTTAATTAAAAGAAATTTAGCGGAAGCGATTTTGGGGGTGTTACAATATGGTATCAGAGCCGTTGGTCCTCTGGCCACGCTCGTTTTCGGAAATAAAATTTGTTTTTGAAGTTTGTATTTGATTTTGAAGCATGTTTGACCGCGCCTCCATTCTGCCTTTATCTTTTTGAATGGGTACCACAAGTTGGTATCAGGTAATTTCTGAAAGCCTTCTTCGGTTTTTAAATATTTTGAGTTGATTATATAAGTAAGTATCAAAGTATTTCATAGAAGTTTTGGTGGTTAAGTAATTCTTCTAGAGTTTTTCTCTAAATTCTCTCTTTTGGTTTCCAAAAACCGGATTAGTCCTGAGAGTTGGGTATGGATAGATTGAGTAACCTAGGTTTAGATCACCTAGCTTGAGAAATAGCACCTTCCCTAACACGTTTCTGTTTTATAGCTAACTCAAGATGGACCGAGACGAACGAATCAACAACCTAGAGAGAGCGTTCGAAGTACTCGTGGGTTTAGCCCAGCGATCCCCGGTACCCCAGTCTCAAGCTACTGTACCTTCGACTAGCATCGGAGAAGATTGGCTCGATAGAGTTTCACGTCATCGACCTCCGACCTACGATGGGAAGGAAGATCCCGTGGTCTTAGAAAGCTGGGTACGAGATTTCGATAAGACTTTCGAGGCACTTAACTGTCCTGAGGAACGAAGGACAAACATCGCGGCATATTTCCTACGAGGACCAGCCGATACTTGGTGGGAAGATCTTCGAACTCAAGGAGGACGACCGGCATCATGGGAAGACTTCAAAACCGCCATCCGTACGCGCTTCTACACGGAAAGTCTCAAGAGGGCCAAACTTAAGGAATTTATGGAGCTGACACAAGGGAACCTATCGGTTCGAGAGTACTACGCACGATTTACAGAATTACTGAGGTTCGCCCCCGGAATAGCAGCTAGCAAGGCAACGACAATCTTTCAATTCGAGCAAGGACTTCGATTCAACATCCGAAGCATGATGGGCGCTGACATCTTCCACGACCTGAGTACGCTATACGAACGGGCATGTAATGCTGATGCCTTGATCCAAGAACAAGCCTCCATCCTAGGCAAGAGAAAGAACGAAGAGACTGAGACCGAGACAAGGAGTCATCGCCCCAGTAGCAAAGTTTTGCGGGAACAGTCTCAACTTCAAACCAAAGCTCCGTGTAAGAAGAATCAGAGTATTTCCAAAGCAAAGCCTAGCAAGAGACCGGACCGACACTACCACTGCCGACGTTGCAAAAGAGATCATCCAGGCAAGGATTGCAGGGGAAAGCTGATTCAGTGCCATGATTGTGGACAACTTGGGCATAGAAGCTTTGAATGCTACAGTGCGCCCCGTGAAGGATTTCCAAGGCCACAACAGCCATCGGTTCGGCAAGATCAAGCGCTAGAGTAATACGTTCAGCCTCAATAGCCAAAGGAGACGAGCAAGCATTCAATCATAACCTAACCTCTTCTAGCTTACCTTCAAGTTCCTTGTAGTGGTTGTATTGCTTTTCGTGTGTGTAATTATTTTTTTTTTCCTTATTTAAGTAAGTTTTTCTTTAAGGGGGTAGTTACCCCCCAAGTAACTTAGGATCCCTGTTGTAACCCTAGTGCTAAGGCCCAAACTTCGGGGACGAAGTTTCTCTTTAAGGGGGTAGTGATGTAATCCCCCAAAAATTTCGAAAACCTATATTTTAATAAATTAATTTTATTTGGAATATAATTGCTTTTATATTATTTATTTTCATTATTTTATGGATTTTAGAGTATGTAAATTTGGATAAAATTATTTAATAAATTAAAAATAAATAATTTGCTATTTATCATATCGTTTTATTTAAATAATTTTTCAAAACTAATATTTTACTAACCTTATTTTTTTTAAATCAATATATTAGATTATAATGAATTAAATTATTTAATTAAATAAATTATCCAGAATATTACATTTTATGATTTATAAAATTAATTTAAATTATTTCCCCTATTTTCCCATTTTTTTTCCTTTTTCTTTTCCTCCTCCTTTTCTCCTTTTCTTCTTCCTCCTCTTTTCCCCCCTTGGGCCGCCCGCCCGGCCTACTCCCCCTCTCCCCTGCGCGTTGGGCCTTCGGCCCGCCTCTTCCTCTCCCCCTCGGCCCTCTCTCTCTCGCGTGCCCAGCCCGGCCGGTCCCCCTGCTTTTTCTTTCTTTTCCCCCTGGACCGGCCAGCCATTTCTTGCCTTTTCCCCGACCGGCCGCCACAGCCTTTCTTTCTTCTTCTTCCCCCAGGCGTCGACAGCAGCCGACCCTCTGCAGCTGCCGCCCGACCACCTGCGCCTGCCGCCGCCTGTCGCCGCCTGCTCCTGCATCTGTCCCTGCTGCCCCTCTCTCTACCCCGTCCTCTTTCCCTCTATTTCGAGCCACGCCACCCTACACCCTAACCATGTCTGCAACCTCCCCCTTCCCCGTCGCCACCCTCTCCCTGCCACCCTACCGCCTCCCTGCCGCCCTACGCCCTGCCGCCTGCCCCCTTACCTCTCCTCTTCTTTTCTTCTCCCATTTGCCCATTTTCTTATTCCATTTTCGAGCCACCTTCTTCCCCGAGCTCTCCTCCATGTAAAAAAAAAAAAAAGAAGGAAAAAGAAGAAGAAATGATTTGGCTAATTTCTAAGGTATAATGGTGTTTTATATTAAGTATTTTTACTAATTAAATTTTATAAAGTTTGATACTTGGATTTTATTTCTAACGTGTATATGATGGATATTATTCTTAGGTGTTGAATTACTGATTGTGCTTGGTAAGGTTTGGTAATTTTGGCGAGATTAAGGTAACCGTTAAATCCCGCTTAAATGCATGGATTAACGCATGTTATCACATTAGGCATTATCAATATGTATTATGCTTGATATATGTTACTTAGCATTATCATATGTGGTTAATGTGGTTGTTGATGAAAAGGAAGCATGATGGATTGATGATGTGTATGGGAATAATATTTTGTGTAATAATTTGGTGGTTAGGGAAAATATAAATTATTATCCATGTTGTGATATGCTATGGTGATTTTTATTACATGTGTAACATTTTGTTAGCATTAGGGGGAGATTTTAATAATGTATATTGTATATGAGTATGGCCTAATACATGGATATGTGCTAATAAGCATTACATTAATTATAAGAGTCATGGGTGAGACCTTAAGGTTAATACTTCATGTAGTATTAATAATAATTTAATAATAAGGGTATGTGTAAGAGTAAAATGGTGAATGTGTTAATCAAGGGAGAAAATAGTAATCTTGGAGGTAGGGGTAAAATTGTAATTTTGTGAATAAAGGATGGAAGAGTAATTTTTGTATATAAAAGGGGCAATTTGGTAATCTTGTTAAAAAGGAATGGCAATTTGGTAAATTGTAATAAAGGGGCAATTTGGTAATGTTATAATAAAAGGGTAAAATTGTAATTTTATGATTAAAGGGCAAAATAGTAATTTTATGATTAAGGGGCGAAATGATAATTTTTACAATCTAAGGGCGGAATGGTAATTTGGAAATTAAAGGAGGTAAGATAGTAAATTTATAATTAAGGATAAATGGAAAAGGTATAAGTAAAAGGGCGATATGGTAATTTTGGGAGTTAAGGGGGGTAAAATGGTAAATTTGAAGGTAGAGGGGTAAAACGGTAATTGTGTAAATCAAAGGGGCAAAAATGAACATTGGAAAGGAGTAAATTGGAAATAATAATTATTGAGAAGAGTAAGATAATAAGTTAAATAACTAAAGGGTAATTTGATAATTAATAGTAGAAAAGGGTAAATTGGTAAATATGATAAATGTGAGGGGTAAGTTGGTAATTTAACCGACTGGAGGGTATTTTCGTAATTTTGGATAATGGAGTAGGGTAGTTTGGTAATTATGATAAACAAGAAGGGCGATTCGGTAACTTAAATAACAAAAGGGTAATTTGGTAAAGTTAATAACAGAGAAGGGCCAAATTGTAATTATGATCATATGCAAGGGTAATTTGGTAATTTCACCAACCGAAGGGCAATTTGGTAATTTTGACAATGAGGAATGGTAGTTTGGTAAATGAGAATAAAGGACGGTGAATTGGTGATTAACTAAATAAAGGGTTAATTTGGTAATTAGGATAAGGAGGAAGGGTAATTTGGTAATTTGACCAACTCAAGGATAATTTATTAATTATGATAAAGGAGGAAGGGGCAAAGTGGTAATCTAACCAATTAAATGAAAAGTATATTAAGCGTAATAATTATTAAGGGGGAATTAACGTCCTAATAAGTATGATAGATAATTTAGTAACCTAAATCGAATAAGGGATAACTTGGTGATTTTGTAACAAGGAGGGTAACATGGTAATTTATCAAATAAGGAAGGGTGATGTAGTGATTTTATAAGTAAAGTGGTAAATAAGTAGTTCGTATCCAGTGTATCATTATGATTGTGGAATTCGTGACATGGCTCTATTAGTGTTGATTAACGAGGCAAGAATGTTTGATGATTAGTAGGTATCACGAGAATGAGTTTTAATTCGGAATTAGATGAGTTTAGGATGGCCTTAATGATTCTCCTATGTTACTTTGGATGACCATCTGAATAAGAAATTTCTGATGATATCTGAACGATTAAAAGAGGGTAATTATCTTCTTGTTGTGCTTTTGTGATCACCCTTGATTAAGACACTATTACTTAAAGTGAAAGACCTCGAGATCGGGAATGGTGACTCCTTAGGGGTCGCTACCCTAAGGACGTGGTTTAGTCCACGATTGTTTGGTATTTGCTGGTGTGCCTTTGTGCCCCAGCCAGGCCCTATATCTACTCTATCTAGCTCTACGGACCTAGTTAGGGGGTATGCATACTTAAGGATTAGGTGTCCTTGTCGGTAGGGTACTGAGTTAGCTTTATGCACCAGTACGACCAGGGTACCTTTGCGTCCCTGGGTTACTAGTTGAAGGGTACTGAGTTGCTGTTATGCGCCAGTGCGACCGGTGTACCTTTGTGTCCCGGGTTATTGATCTCCCTATCGAGGCAAATAAATATGATTGATGTGCTGATTTAAGAAAGGAAAGATACTATAATTGAAAGTGGAATATTAATGAGCCGGGCCCAGCGATTTATGATATTGAGTACCGGTCCACCGGTTATAATAGTGGCCAGGAGCGTTGTGCCCTGGGTGATGATTCTTTATATATCCCGGTCCACCGGTTATAATAGTGGCCAGGAGCGTTGTGCCCTGGGTGATGATTCTTTATATATCCCGGTCCACCGGTTATAATAGTGGCCAGGAGCGTTGTGCCCTGGATGATGATTTTATATTCCGGTCCACCGGCAATAATAGTGGAGGTCCCGAGCTCAATAAAAATTTAATGTGAATGAGTTATGGAAAAATACTAGTCCTTGAGACTGTTGATTAATGGCCTCAAGGCCCGAAAAATATCTCGATTACTGATCATGGCCTATTTGATATTGGTTGATTGATTATGGAATATATGAAAGTGAATTTTACGTATACGCCATTAATGTATGATTGAGTTATTGGATGTACAAGGAATTGGATCTGGATACCATGTTTCTACCTATGGTCATATCTGAATGTAGTAGTATCATGTGTAATATGTGTGCCTGTATTTTAAGTGCGTTTTTAAAGGGTTACTCAGTACCGTAGTACTGAAGGGTTCCCTTCATGGGGCCCCTGCCTATTCAATGGGCAGTACCCCTTGCAGGTTGTGTTTCAGGTGCTATTCAAGTGGGCCCTTGGGGAGAGCGTAAGGTACTGTCCGGAAATTTTTAGGGTTTTAAATTGTCTCATTTAAATTCAACGTATTTGTTATTTTGTAATCACCGTGGTTGAATGTTTTCTCTTGTAAAGTATTTACTGTGCTACTCTGATATTCAAATGCTTAAGTTCTCGTAAAATTTTATTTTACTCCTTTAGCCTTAGCACTTAGTACTGGAACGGTATGAGTGAACCGGTCTGGTACTAAGTGTGGCGGTAATGCTCCCAAAATTCACGGTTTATCAAATCGCTTCCGCTAAATTTCTTTTAATTAACGAAATTTTTCAGTAGTGAATTTTGGGGGTGTTACAACATATTTCTAGTTTAGGGTTTAATCATTGATATGTGTTAATTTCATGATTTTTCATGTTATCATATTGTGTGTTAGAAATCATGGTTAAGCTATTCTTTTATTTATATCCCTGTATCACATTATAACAATCCATGATTTTTGGAGTTCTATGGTTCTATGTGAAATGTCTGATTTTATGCCTTTCTAGGTTCTGCCATAAAATCTCAAGTATGATGGTATATTATGTTATATTAATTAGTCATTGGATGAGTAAAATTAATTATTTTTAAGCAATGTAATTGGTGTTATATATTGATGTTGCAAATTTTGGGATTTTATGTTATGGTTGTTTTGACGATAGGGCCATTTGGGCTTGTGTGGGTTATTTTTGATTAAATCTAATTATATTTTTTTAATAATATAGGGGTTGTTATGTGTAATTTTGGTGGATTTTATAAACTTCTAGAATTTTGTGGATTCAGTGTGTATTTCAATCTTAGGGCTAAAATTATCTCTTTGTGATTTTTTTTGAAAAATTAGCATGTTATTGCATTCATTGATGTCTTTAAACTAAATTTTATAAATAATGTTTTAAGGTTTGGATTAGTATAACCTAAGTTATGAAAATAATAAAATTTGAGATGTTTAGGTGAACTAAGGACATTTTGGTCCTTTTGGGTTAAAATTATAATTTTGGTGTTGCATAAATATTATATGGGCTAAAACATGATAATTGTGATACATGAAGTGTTTTGATAAGTTATGAATATCATAAGGTATGGGTTTATAATAAAAACAAAAAAAATTGAATAGGAAATATTAACAAAAAGGGCACCATCTATATTTTATATGTGAAATATTAGAGTTTGGTTATGATTTTCATATGGTATTTTTAATAATATTTTGGGGTAGTGTATTAAATTAGATGAATTGGAGAACCTTATAGGTGGAATTATGGTGTGCTTGCAAGTTAGGGTTTTATAAAGGCATTATGGTCTTTTCCTTATAAAATGCTCCTTGTTGTGCTTAGTACCTGCTCTTATGCCTTACCCTTCTTTATTTGATCACAACATGTCCAATGTATTGCAATAATGATTCATTTCAAGTTTTTCAATGTTATCAATTGTTGGAATAAATTCATTAACATTGACACCTTAAATAACTAATAAAGGTAATAATCTATGTGGTAAGACACTAATATTTAAAGTATAAGAATATATGAGTGAGGACCAAGTTGTATCAGTCCTTTCCATCAAAAGAGAATAGTGGATAGGTGTGTTATACCCTGGAAGTTGTATTAATCCATTCCGTTGGATGAGAATAGTGTAGTCCCTAACATGTTTGAGAAATTGAATTGTATGATTACCTAATAAGGGAACCCTAATTTGGCCTCTCCTTTTGGATAGCCTCGTATCTTGAATAATGTATGTGTTGGCTTTCTTTCATTAACTTTGTCTATTATTCATTCCCCACTCTAACGATATGTATCGATACCTTACTCATTATGCAAGTATTAACCATAATTTACATGGATGTTACTCATTCCCACTTGCAGGAGATTGAGTTGTTGATGTGTAGATTTGTAATGACCCACTTGATGACTTTGCTAAGTTTGAAGCACTCCCTAGGAAGGAGTGATTTTATTATTGGGTCTTGGACATAGAGTCTTAGTTATCTATTAGTTAGAATTTCTGTCTAGCTACCTTGTAGACTCTTAGATCCATGGTTTTCTTTTGTTGTATTTTGATTGTATTGTACTCAAAGTTTTATCTCCAAATTCTTATTTATGATTATGAAATCCTTTTTATTCTCTTATTTAACTTGTCAAATTATTTTCAAGTACTCCATATGAGAATAGTTGATATGTGCATATTTTGTGGAATTATTTGACACATCTTGACCCAACTTTCTATATTTGTTGTCATGATTTATCCATTTTCCTTGAGTTTTATATGTCAACCTAGTCTTGCAAAAAAAAAGATGAAATTAAGAGAATTTGGGCTAATAACTAAGGAAAAGAAACACAATATGATAAGCAAAGCTTATAATGCAAGACCCTAAAAGATAAATCATGTAGAGAAAAATCAAGATAATATAATACAAAGAGAATAAATATAGAGGCCTCATATTTCCTAGTTATTCCCTCATGCTCCATTAATTAAAGCCATGTGCATAGTATTAGAATAAAAATACAGCCGCCACTTATTTACTAATACAAACCATATTTTTTTTCCATATTTTGAATATGCTTTATACGATTTTCTATCAATATATATAACATTTATTAGGCCGAATAAAAATATTGAGAGCACTGCTATTAGACTTTTGATTTTTTTCTTTATTTTTAATCCTTTAGGGTTCTTATATTATGTTTAGTTAGCTCATTGTATTGTAATTGAATTATTAGAGTTCATATGGTGTTTGCAGTTTTGCAATATCCCAAGTTCTTTTTTCCTTTGTTTCATTTAATTGTTTTATAGCTTATAGTTTGTTTCATGAAATTCCCATTATTTACTTGTTTGATTGAGTTTGTGATTTAGTTTAATTCAAGTTTTGTTTATCTATTCTAATTAAAGTTATGATTTTTATGTATTTAGATTCTGCATTTTTAGGTTTTATTAATATGCTAGACTAGATTAGTATGGAGGTATGAGGATAATTATAGGTTATGGGATAATTAATTGCGAGATGTGGATTAGAATTAATTGTTATGTGTATTCTGGTTAGATTAATAAAGCGTGAAAAATGAACATTGGTTCAATATTTATGTTTTATTATTTAGCTTGATCACTTGGTTAATTTGAGTGTTAATCGAACATTAGGATATTATTATTAATCCTTAATTGTTAACGTATATATCTGCAAGTATCAAATAGGTTATTGATTTAATCTATGTTTAATAATCTTTAGAACTATATCATTCCAGGTGACTATAACTATGGTTCTAGTTAGATGCTCCCTAATCGATAATGTTATCATTGATTGAATCTAGAGATCTTATCCTAGATTATTCATTGGTTAGATAATAATTAGAAGTGAACCTTGGTTTATTTGCATAAAGGGGTGCTAAGAAGTGAACACATGTGAGCTTCTATAGGTTATCATCAAAAATACCACATTTTCATATTATTCAATGATTGATTTGATATCCATGTGCTGAATATGTCCTTTGACCCATATAATTTCATTATTGTTATTTGATCATTCTATTAATTACTACTTTCTTCTTTCCATCATTAGTAATTACTTATTCCTAATTTGATAAGTGAGAAATTTATTTGATAATAGAAATCTTTGAATTAAATTATAACCTTTGTGGTATTGACCCTTATTCATTACGTACTATTTGTTTGTGTGATTAGGGTTTAATTTTGAGTGTCTACGACAATACACTAATAACATGAAAATCAGACTCATATTGAGTATGTTGGTAATATCCGATTATTTTATGTTTAGTTTCCACAAAAATTAAAAAAATATATATATAGTAGTAAATTTTGGAGTGTTATATTTTTCCCTTGTTTTATAACTCTTGTCTCTATAGCTTTTATCTATTACCTGGGAGTTTATCTTATCGTAATTCTATTGTATATTTATATATTCTCTCTCCACTTTGGCTATATATCTCTTCCCCTACTTTATGTTTGTTATGTTGTTTTGTGTTTGGCCTTTTTGCATTGCACTTCGTATAAGAAAGGAAAGAGAGTCAAACTTATACGATGTATTTTCATATGTTTCTACATTTAAAAAATGAAAATTTTTAGCTCATAAAATTGAGGTCTTATAGTATAGCCTTCCCTAGTTACATTAGCCTCTGAATAACAAAGGTTATAGTTTAGATTAGCACAAAAATACATATATAAAACTGTAAAGAAAAAATGAGCTAAATCCGGGATATAGGAGACTAAAATATAAGAGAAATAAAGGGGAGAATAGAATTGGAAACAATAGTAGCAGTATTCACGGTAGAAGGTAACACCAACACCTTTCCACACCTCTAAGTGCAACCAACAATAAGCACCAAGCAAGGGAATAGGTAGGGAATGCATGTATACTATTGGGTGAGCTTAAAGGTTAAGAAAAATTGGAAGTAGTTTAAGGGTGGGTGTTCAAAAATTGGTTTGAATCAAAATTTTAGACCGAACCGATTAGTTATTTTGGATTCTAATCTAAGACCCGACCAATATTTTGGTCTCCAAATCGAGTTTTTGTCCCAAAGTAAAAACAATTCAGTCCTTATTTGGTTATGGTCTTATCCAATTCAGTTTAGTCTTCTAATCTAACCCCAAAATCTCATTAACATTTTAATTTAAAATATTTTTTGTTTATATAAAAAATATATAATTTACTAATTCTAATCATAACTGGTCTTAGATTGGTAATTTTGGTTTAGTCCTAACTTAAAAAAAATTGGTCGCTAACTAAATTTTAGTCCACTTTGATTTTAGATCGGTACACACCTCTAATTGAGGGAAAATGTTGAAAGAAGCAAGATGAATGGACAACATGAGCGGGCAAGGAAGGGAAAGAAAAGAAGTATAACAATTAAGATAATTTTGGTCTCCTAAAATGAAAGTGTGAAGGGATTGCGTGTGGGAGTGATGCACTATAATGCCCTAAATTTTTATTTATTCCTAATCCCAATTCATTTATATTTTAACCAAATGCTAATATTAAATAATCAATAATTTTATTTTACCCAAGTTCCTTGACCCTAAATCTAATCCTAAATTTAATTATGGGTCATTCATATATTAGCCTAAACCTAACCTCAAATACCTGATAAATTAATTTTAGCTTAATCCCCCTAATCTAAAATTTAAACATAACTCTAAACCTAACCCTAAGTTCCTTTACTTTCTTTCCCCGCTTTTCTTTTCTTTCTCTCTATCTTCATTGGTTTCCCTTTCCTCTTTCCCCTTTTAGCCATTCAAATCTCTTCCCACATGATTCCCTTTATCATTCGTTTTTCCTTCCTATCCATGCACTACCGCCCCTTCACTGCACCTACAATGCACTACTCGTCAACTCCTTGCAACCCTGCACCACCAAACCATCCATTTCTCTATCACAGAGCTAGTCCATGCCAAATTCTTTCCCTAACCTTCAACCATTCGGCCTTCGCATGCCTTACCCTTCTCCTTCTATAAATACCTCCTCCCATCCTACTTTATCTCCTTTGTTAAACACACGCTCATACCCTCCTATTTCCTCCTCTTATGTCCATTCCATTGTTGATGAGAAACCACAACTAAATACCTCTTCATTTCTTCCTTTCTCCTTAACTCACCGTCGCCACAAGCTCCATACTAGCTCAATTACACCCCTCACCACTATAACCTTCCCCTTGCTTTGACCCTCATTATTTTTTCTCCCCTATCAACTTCATATCTCACCATCGTATCCTTCCCCTTGCTTCAGCCCTCATTATTGTTGCTCCCCCATCACCTTCGACCCTCACTATCGTAGCCTTCCACTTGCTTTGACCCTCATTATCGTCACTCCCCCATCATCTTCGGCCCTCCCCACCATAGTATTCCCCCTTAATTGGGCCTCCATCACCATTCCTCAACCCAAACTTCAATTTCTATTACCTTTCCCTCCTCCATAGCAATGACAACAAGTGTAGGTGATCGCTCCATTTGTGGCACATCATTTCCACCATAGTTGTTCACTTTGGCTTACTCCAATTTTTCCTTTCTTTCCACGCTCCCTTATCTTATATTTTCCTTGGTTGATTCCATGATTTCTAATGTTGTATTTTTATCAATTCTTAGGTGTTATTCCTGTGGTCCCTAAAGGAGGTATCTTAGATTATATGTTTTTAGAGATCGGAGATGATTTATTAAAGATATATGTCATAACTAGGGTTTTTATATGCAATACGTATTTTTGTATCATATCTCATGTTTGATATTATTATGATGATAATGTTATATTGATAATATTATGGTACAATGATGTGGTATCGAATCTATGGAAAGTAAAAATATGTGAAGAGCACGACCTTAAATGTTATTGTCATGATATATCTTGCTTTATAACCCGAATCGTGATAATGTGACGTAGGGTATTTTAATATGGTTTGAATAGGTATAGAAATTTGTTGAATAATGTGGCTAATTAGTATGATAATGATATATTGGAAGTTGGGAACCATCCATATTGGGACTCGTTTTTTTGTTGTTGAAAATGGTTGTTTTGGCTAATTTGGGAGTATTTTGGTCAATATGGGTTAAAAATTAAATCCTTGGTATTTTAATATGTTAAATGTCTATAAATATACTAAATACCTCTTGTGGAATATTTGGAGTGATTATGAACAATTTAAGGTCAATAAATGAGAAAAATGACTAAAGTGGGAATAGTAACCCTACGGGGCAAGTTATTATCACTTGTGTGAAATGTTGGAGTTTCACCTTGATTTCTAGATATGTTGATAATATTTTAATTTTAGGAATGCATATTAAATTTTGAATTCATAAGATTCCTATGGGAAAAGGTATGATTAATTTATAAAATTAGAATTTTGTGAGGAAAGGTAAATAGTAACCCTAACAGTAAGCTATTATCACATGTATAATATGTTTGAGTTAGACCCTGTTTTTTAGATATGCTGTTAGTAATAATATTTTAAGGATGGGCAATGAATTTAGTGATAAAATAAGTATCAAGGAAGAATTTAAAGTATAGCTTGTGAAATTAGGATTTTATAGGGGAATTATGGATTTTTCTTAGAGAGGTGTATCAATATTCATGTGGCTATGATTTGTGTTTCAAATTATTATGTTAAGATATATTATGTACTTTTCATATCTACATATGCATATGTATGAAGAAATTGAGAAATACCACCTTTAATAAGATATTAATTACTTAAAGAAAAATATTAAGCAAGTCAGGGCTGAGGTGTTGTATGTCTGTTCCACTAGATAATAATAGTGGCTAATACGTGTTCTTTCCTAAGAGGTGCTATAGACCATTCCACTAGTTTAAGAATAGTGGGGTTCTTAGGCTCAAAGTAAACCATAATATGATCTTGAGATAAGTAATACTGAATAAGATATTAATCATTTAAAGTAAAAGATTACATAAGTCCGGACTGAGGTGTGTGTCTATTCTATCAAATGATAATAGTGGCTTAAGAGCGTTTTGTCCTTAGAGATGATTCAGACCATTCCACTAGTTTTAGAATAATGATCAATATTTTATTGCCCTAAGAGATGTTGGGTTCGTTCTAATGAACGATAATAGTATTTCAAGTATGTTTTTCCCTAAGCAGTGCTTCACACGGTTCTAACAGTTTGAGAATAGTGGGTCATTGAACACAACATAAATATGAAAATAGATTATGATTATAACTAATGATAGAATTATGGTATCAATGTTACCTTAAATATGTTTATTGTGTTCACTTATGCTTTCATATTATTTATGTTTTCTATATAACCTAATTATGGTTGTATTGCTACCTTACTCAATATGTAGTGTACTAGTTATCATTTTCATAAGTGTTGTTCATTTCCACAAGCAGATGACCAGTTGAGTATGTATAGGTCATTGAGGACTCGCTAAATGATTATGCTACTTATAATGCCTTAATTGAGGAGGAGTGATCATATCTTATGCATGGGGTTTGGGATAGAAGAAGTATGTTATCTGATTTGATCTGGATATCTTTTGGAACTCTTCATTTAGGTATTCCATTATATATTTTGAATATTGTATTCGGAGTTAACCTCTAAACTCTTATCTATATTATGAATTTATCTCTTCATTTGTTTTATTATGTTTAAATTTGTAATTGTTTATATTATATTTGATGTAAAGATGGTATGATAAGCCAAACTTATGTCAAATATGACGGTAACACCCAATTATGTTGTTTTATGTTTCAGCCCAAACAAAAATTTCCAGTACTAAATTTTGGGATGTTTCATACAAATTGAGGAAAGCTACGTGAGGGAACTACACAAGTTGAGGGGGAGTTGGGCAAGGGAGCTATGTAGATTGAGGGGGAGGTGCAAAAACTAAGGAAAAGAGGAAGAAAAGGTGGCACTTGGGTAGTGCAAAAGTGTCGGTTAGTAGCGAAGAGAGGGGAAAACATAGATAAACACCCCCAACCAAGCTAATTCATGAACTAAGAATGGGGGGATTTAGGGAGGATGTTTTACAATATAAAAACTAGGTAAAATTTGATGGAGGGCACAAGTCGAGCATGTAGAGGGTAAAAATAGCAAGATAAAAGAGAGGGCTTCACTTATGGGCTTTGTGTATTGCATGTAAAAGAAATGGATAGGGGTGAACATAGAGAGTTTTATGGCATGATTAAGTGTGCCTTCAGATCAATTAGGATACATGTAAATTTGAGGGGAATTCTTGCCTAATTTTACTTGTTCAACACTTGATTGAAGGGTGGTTAAGAATGTAAGAGGTTAAAAGAACACAATGTATGATTACAGTACTCTTAACCAAATTTTTGGTTAAAAAATTTAGATATGAAGGACATATGATTTGAATCTAGTTAGGGTTTCTTAGGATTAAAATATATAGTCAGTAATTTTCTTGTAATTATTTTAATGAATTAAATTGTAAGGAATGACCAAAAATAGGTATTTATGAAGAAAAATAGCGGACGAATTCTAAAAAATTTAAAAGTTTGCAGAAAGGCGTAAAATAATTTTAAAAACCTAAATGTATAATAATATTAAGTATTATAGTTGGTTTAAAGCATAAATGAGCAAAAATAATAAATTAAGTTAATTTGCAAAAAAATATTTGTCGGCAAATAGGCGAAATAAATAATGAATAGATGTAATGGGTACAAGATAATATTGAAGAATGTAAAAAATCAAATATTTCAATTTTTTTTAATCTCAAATATATTAAAATGAATAAAATAATATAATTACAAAATACACTTTTTTCATGATTTTATGATTAAAAAATGGGTGAACAAAAATGGGATGAAATGAGTTTCTACGCTTAGAAATAATTTTAAAATGATTTATGAACTTTAAACGAGCTGATAATATGTCAAAATGACTGAATCAAAACATTCATGGAAAATGACAAATTTTACAAATGAATAAAATGAAGTGTGGAATATTGGTATTCAATAAAAATGGTTAGAAACTCATTTAAAAGTCTTAAAATTAGATTACAAGATCAATTACATAGTAATTAGGGATAAAAAATTAAGATATTATAATAAAGGGTTCACGAAGACAAATCAAAACATAATATGTAGATGGATGTCCTTTTCTTCTACAAATATTCCATTATATTGTTTTAATACTCAACTTCCGTCTCATTTAAAATTTCCCCTTTTACATTAGTATGCACTATTTTTTTTTTCTTTATGAAATAGTCCCCAAAGTTTTAGACTAATGTAGATGTTTCTATATAGCCTTGTT
Organism: Tamarix austromongolica; assembly: GCA_039764185.1. NCBI lineage: Eukaryota > Viridiplantae > Streptophyta > Magnoliopsida > Caryophyllales > Tamaricaceae > Tamarix > Tamarix austromongolica. The sequence continues at coordinate 102,744,077 of CM077816.1, read as the reverse complement.
GTTCCGGTACCACAAGAACCTTTAAGACCTAGCAATCATCATGTTCAATTTGTCGGGGATTGATATCAATTCAAAAAAATAAGATTTAATTGGAATTAATTCAAAAATAAAATCTAATTGATATCAATTCAAAAATAAGAACACTCAACAATATAGATTGGGGAAACATATGATCTTATTGATGAGAAGCAATTGTGATTACAAAGAGAATCAAGGAAATCCTTACCTAAACCACTCAATTCACTAAGGAATTAAAAGAGAACTCAACAAGAGAGAAAAGGATGATGTTGTGCTAATTAAGCTTCTAATCGCATGGTATTTATACTAAACACGCCCCCCCCCCGGTGTTTGTTTCCAGCTTTGATAATCTTCATTATTTTGACCACAACTTCTTTTTTTGATCTCTAATTGAGCTGATTCTTGTTGAGTTGGAAAGATAACAAAAAGATCTACAACTTTCATGTTCAACACTTTTCCAAATTCTAGTTTGATCAAGGTAAAATCTTTACATATTTCTAGCATAACTCAATTCTACTCCAAATTCCTCTAAAACACTTCACATGCCAATCTAATCTATTATACACACAAAATGAGAGTCACAAGCTCACAATCTATCAAAAGAAGACTCGTCTTTTGGAGGAATACAGACTCATTGAAGGTAGCATCCCTACTAGTCAAAACCTTGGATGCACCTGGGTCCCAAAACCTGTACCTCTTCACATCAAATGTATAACCAATAAAAATATACTTCTTGGCTCTAGGCTCGAGTTTTCCATCATTCACATAAGTATAGGAGGGACATCCAAACACATGAAAATTAGAATAATCACCTAGGGATGGCAACAGATTACGTACGGATTGAGTACCCTCTATCTGTTACCCAAATCCGATAAGAAAACCTATACCCATATCCGTATCCAAATCCCGTGGATATTTTTTTCCCTTATCCATATCTATATCCATATACATTTATATATACATAAAGTAAAATCTATTAAGTTTAAAGTAAAAAATCATTTAATGTTATAATTATATGCTTAGATTGTTAAATTTTAATTATATGTTCACTTTTAGCCTTAGAAAATATACTTAAGGTTATATAAATTAGGTTAAAAAATGTAATTTTATATCGGGTAAATGAATGCGGGTATGTGTATGGATTTGAGGATCCCTTACCCATATCTATACCTAAATATGACGTGTGTTTCTCCCTTCCTCCATATTCATATCCATATCCATTTATCTATATCCATTTACATACCCAGTTGATAAAACCCATTGGGTTTCGAGTAAAATCCATTTGATTGTCATTCCTAAATCAGCTAGCTTGCCAGACCATACCTCCTTAGGTGTCTTCAATCAATGGAACGATTGGGTTACCTATTCATCAGGAACGCCACGATCTAAACTACCCCAGCCCAAAACTCCTTGCCTAATCTAGCCCGTGACAACATACATCAAGCCTTCTCTAATAAGGTCATATTCATCCTCTTAGCAACCATATTCTGTTGTGGTCTTCTAACACAAGTGTGATACCTAGCAATACCATGGTCCTCATAGTAATCAATAGAACTATACTCTACAAATTCGAGGCCATTATCTGTCTTGAAACTGTCTCCCAGACTACTTCTATAATAAGGTATTCTAACACTGGAAAACACCAAAGACATCATTCTTATTTTTAATAAAATAAGGCCACACCTTTGTATAGAAGTCATCAATAAATGTCAATAGGTATTGTAAACCACATTTGAAAACCACACTTGTAGGACCCCACAAATCAGAGTGAACATAATCTAGATCCCCTTCGTACTATGTGTAGCTTTTGAAAAGCTAGTTTGCTTCTACTTGCTAAACACACAGTGTTCACAGAAATCCATAATACCTGTAGTCTGCCTAGCCAACAACCCTCTCTTGGAGAGTTCAGTCAAGCCTTTGATGCTCATGTGTCCAAGTTGCATATGCCAAAATCTAGTAAAATCTGAGTCGAACATACTCAATTATGTTACTATAGTTGTTCCCTCAATAATGAAACCAATAAGCTCATATAGTATCCTGACCCTCTTACCTTTCATTGAAACAAGAGCCCCTCTAGTAATCCTTATTGTTCCATCCTCAATCACACAATGATATCCATTACAATATAAGGAACTCAATAAAATCAAGTTCTTGGTCATCTTAGGGACATGTCGAACATTAGACAATGTTCTAACCATACCATCATGCATCTTCACCTTCACTATCCCAATCCCAACAACTTTGCATGCAACATCATTACTCATTAGAACTACTCCACCTTGAGTTGTCTCATAAGTCTGGAACCAGTTCTTGTAGGAACAAATATGGTAAGAGCATCTAGAGTCTAAGATCCACCTATCCATAATCTTGGTCCACCATCACTACCGTATTGGGCTATAGCAACATCATCCCTTATGCTAAATGATTCACCCGATTTATCTCCAGATTTCCTATTAGGACAATACTTCTTGATATGGCCCTTCTTGTGACATCCATAACACATGGTATTCTTAGATTTTTTATTCCTCAACTTTGACTTAAACTTCTTCTTCTTCTCACTAGAATCTCATTTTTGAGTTCTACCCCTAACTACAAGTGTAACACCCCAAAATTTACTATTGAAAAAAATTCTTTTTATTAAAAGAATTAGTGGAAGCGAAATAACAAAATTATGAATTCTGGGGATATTACTGCTACACTTAGTACCATACTAGTTCACTCCAATCGTTCCAGTACTAATTGTTAAGGCTGCAAGAGAAAAATACAATTTACGAGGATCTCAAACCATAATTAAATCAGAGTAGCGTAAATAACAATTTACAAGAATAAAATCTACCAGTTGTGGTTACAAAAACAATGACTACATTAAAACTGGGGTTTAAAAAGAGAAGGGGTACAACCCTAGGACTTCCCGTTGCTCACTTGAATAGCACCTGAAAAAGACCTGCAAGGGACTCTGCCCATTGAATAGGCAGGGGCCACGAATGAAACCCTTTAATACTATGGTACTGAGTAACCCTTTAAAATACACTTAAAAGAAGGCCCACAATGCAACCCGTGATACAAAACTATATACATATATGATGAGATGTGCATAAATAACATTCACATATTTAACAAGTCCATCAAATATTAATAAGTCATAATGTACAATCAATACTTCCAGGCCTTAAGCCATTAGTCCATCATTATTCAATCATCTCTCGGATTTTATATTCATGTGAGTGTGGGAACCCCACTATTATAGCTGGTGGATCAGAATACATATAGGGCAAAACGCTCCTGACCACTATTATTCGTCGGTGGACTGGTCTCCAGGGTAGAACGCTTCTGGCCACTATGATTTGCCCGTGGACTAGTCTGGCCCTGACTCACATGGTATTCCACTATAAGTGATTAGTATTTTCCATGATTTATTCACATCTATGATTGGTTTTATTGAGCTCGGGATCCTCCACTATTATAGCCGGTGAACTGGAATACATATAAACATCATCCAAGGCAACACGCTTCTTGGCCACTATTATATCTGATGGACCGGTACTCATAAACATCTTCTGGGGCAACACGCTCTTTGACCATTATTATATCCGGTGGACCGGTACTCATAAACATCATCTAGGGCAAAACGCTCCTGGGCCAGTATTATAACCGATGAACCGGTACTCATAATATAATTCATCTAGGCTTAGCTCGTTAATCTTTTACTTTTACGATTAATGTTTTTCCTTTTTAATCAGCACAACAATTCCATTTATTTGCCTCAAATGGGGAGATCAAGATCCCGAGACACAAAGGTATACCGATCACACTGGTGCATATAAGCTACTTAATACCCTTCAACTATCAACCTAGGGACGCAAAGGTACCCTGGTCATACCGGTGCATACAACTACTCAATATCCTACTGACAAAGACACCTAATCCATAAGTATGCATACCCCTTAAATAGGTCTGTAGAGCTAGATAGAGTAAGATATAAGGCCTAGTTGGGGGCACAAAGGCACACCAGCAAATACCAGAATAACCGTGGGTTAAACCACGTCTTTAGGGTAGCAACCCCTAAAGAGCCACCATTTCTGATCTCGAGGTCTTTCACTTTAAGTATTAGTATCTTAATTAAGGTTATCACAAAAGTACAATAATCAAATACTTATTCACTTTCAATCGTTCTAATATCATTAGGTATTTCTTATTTTTATGATTATCCAAAATAACATAGAGGAATCATTAAGGCCATTATAATCTTATCCAATTCTGATTTAGGATTCATTCTTGTGATAATTACTAATTGTCACATACCATTATCTTACTATTCAATGTTACTTGAATCTTATTACGAAATTCCATTATCCCATCAACATATTAGATACGAATTACTGATTTACCCCTTGCTTGTATAATTATTAAGTCATCCATTCCTTACTTACCAATTTATAATATTACCCTTCATGTTGCATAGTTACCAAATTACCCCTTACTCGGTTTAGGTTACCAAGTTATCTCCCGCACTTATTAGGTCACCAATCACCTTTCATAATTATTACACTTATCATATTTCCATTTGGTTGGTTAGATTACCAATTGCCCTTCTCCATTGTTATAATTATCAAATTACCCTTTAGTTGGTCAAATTACCAAATTATTCTTCTCCATTATCATAATTACTAAAATGCCCTTCTCTATTATCATAATTACTAAATTACCCTTTAGCTATTTAAATTACCAAATTGCCCTTCTCCATTATCATAATTAACAAACTACCCTTCTCCATTATCATAATTACCAAATTACCCTTTAGTTGGTTAATTTACCAAATTATCCTTCTCCATTATCATAATAACCAAACTACCCTTTAGTTGGTTAAATTACCAAATTGCCCTTCTCCATTATCATAATTACCATTTTACCCTTCTCCATTATTATAATTACTATTTTTATCATTCTCCATTATTATATTTACCATTTTACCCTTCTTCATTATTATAATTATCATTTTCCCCTTTTACTTACAAATTACCATTTTATCCTTTTACTTACAAAATTACCATTTTTTCATTTACTTCCAAAATTACCATAATACCCTTTTACTTCCAATTTACCATTTTTCCTTTTACTTCCAAAATTACCATTTTACCCTTTACTTCCAAAATTACCCTAATGCCCATTTACTTATAAAATTACCATAATACCCCTTTTACTTATAGAATGACCATTTTGCCTTTTACTTTCAAAATTACCACAATATCCTTTTTACTTACAAAATTACTTCTAAAATTACCATTTTATCCTTTACTTCTAAAATTACCTTTTTTCCTTTTACTTCCAAAATTACCATAATACCCTTTACTTCTAAAATTACCAATTTGCCCCCTTATTACACAACTTTTATTAAATTATCATCACTACATGAAATAATGCCTTTAGAGAATTTAGGTTAATTAGTCTAGAATTAGCATTCACGAATGGAGTAATAGAAAGTTAGCATGAAAGAAATCTTCCAGTTGCTTAAAAGCATGCCTGAGATTGAAGCATTCGATCTCAGAATCATGCAGAGGAGAGAGGAGGAAGAAGACAATGCTGAGGTCATATCTCCCCTTCAATTGTCACAATCGACCTCTAGATCGAATCAAGGCAATATTTCAAGCCGAATGCATCATAAAAATGATTAGGAATCTTTTAGGGACAAATTAACATGGGTTGGTAAGGTTCTATTTTAGTGTGAAGAATTTTTTAGAGAAATCAAGCTCGAAAAACATGACCAGCTCGACAAACCAGTTGATCGGTTTAGGTCTACCAATCGATTGTTCTAACACCAATTGATTGATTTCCCACAACTGATAGATTAGTTTAGTCGAGAAACCCAAATTTGCTAAAACGACAAACTAGTCGTTCAGTTCATAAAACAAGTCGATCGGTTTTCCTACAAAACTCAATAAACTTCATTTTTCAACATGATTTTAAATTAAATTTTATCCCAAAACAAATCATTATATTGATTCAAAATCAAAGGCCAAAAATTTAGCATAATTCCTCATTCAACCATCATACAAAATATGGAATATTACAAAATTAATATAAAAAAATAAAATATACAAATAATAAGACCTTCTAGGTTGCTAGAAATACAAATCTAGCTCAAGAATGAAGAATCCTAGAAAATAAAATCGAATGAAGGACTAGCACAAATCTTGAAAATTTTCATCAATTATACCAAGGACGAGTCTACTTAAGTCAAACCATTTTTTAGAACCAACAATGGATAAAGGTATGAGATGAACAGAGCTATGAACAATTGACCACATCAAAAAATCAATAAATTTAACCCTAAACACCAAGAAACACCAAAAGTGGTGTTATATAATCAACAACAACTAGTTCATTCTAATTTTGTACAAAGGCCTAATTCTTTACGACATTTTAACCCAAAATTGATAAATTTAACTCCAAACTGGCAAAAATTCATCTCATATCTCCGCTCTCTTAAGTTCTCTAGCATAAATAAAGTGAGGAGAGAGAGTGATTAGATTATTGTGTTTTGCTTAAGACAAGGGAGAGCGGATAGAGTAATGTGTGTCTATTTGAGTTGACTTTGATGACTAGCTAAATAGTAAATATACTACTAGAAAAAACACATTTTGGGATATGTTTCTTCTACTATTGGTTTTCGGGGGACTATTGTAGAGTAATTGTCGTTGGTTTTGAAAAATGGTCTGGTGAAGGGAACAAAGGTACAGACACAATCCAATGCAACCCAATCCAATTCCAACATTAATTTGAGAAAAATAGAGGCCCTAGAAAAAAAGCAACAAAATCCCAAATATGAGGGAAATTATTGGGAATCAAATAGATTCGATAGAGCAAGCCCACATCCAACACATTAGCCACTCAAAAATGCAATTTGGAGCTTTGATCTATTTAGATTCGAAACAAACACTCTAGAAACAAAACAAAACTTAGCATAGAGTTGGAAAAAATGAGTCGAGGAAACTGAAAAATTTGGAGGAGATGAAAGTGGAGGAAGACAATAAAAAGTCAAGTGCTTCTTTTTTTTTTTTTAGTTTTTAAAATTGAAAGTAAGTGAAGTGAGGAAGGACTAAATTAAAAATTTATTAGCGTCATCGGTTAAAAATATAACTCAAAGATAGCAAAAGTGAAAATACATAAATTTTTTGGTACAATGTAATTTAGACTAAGAATGACCTATGAATTTCGCTAAAATAAAGGGTTATTTTATTTCATACAATATCCTTAAAAATAAATTTCAAATATCAGCCCAACCCAAGCGGAGTGCCATAAATCGGTTCGACCAAGCCGGCTTGCAGAACTGTCAGCCGCTACTAGGTTTTTCATATAAAATGAGTTTTTCACCAGAGCAAAGCCGCCGAGGGTTTTTCAAGATCAAATAGAGGCGTTTGGGAATAGCAACCAACATTTCCCCTCTTCTGCTGCTCTTCAACCATGGTGAGGATATAGAACTCTTCATTGTTTTCTCTTCGTACTTCTATGTTGCTGACTTTGTAGTTTTTTTGATTCGTTTATTCTGATCTGTTTATACATGGTTTTGTCTATCACTGGTTGTGCTCGATGCATTTTATTTGGCATCCATAAATTATTTGCTTTTGATGCTTTAACTTAATAGAGTATGTTAAGTGAATCACCATATTGTAGATCAGGATGAAGCTATTTTCATTGCTGCCGGATTGTTTTTGTTCGTGGTTGCTTTTATGTAAACATGACGATGAATAATCTCGTTTGTCCTTGGGCCTTCATTTTACAAAAGACGGTTTTCTTAAAGTTATGAGATAACCTAATGGCTCTATTATAGTCGAATCCGAAATTTGGCAGAACCGAGCTTTGATGCGCATGAGGTTTTTAGAAGTGTAGAAATTGTGGTTTGATTTTATGGCGTATAGCGTTGGATGCCTCTATTGTTGCTCTATGAGAATTACTGATCGAATGATAGTATATAAGTATATAACTATTGGCTTGGGCTCTATAATTATATAGATATGTTGTGTCGTATTTGGTTTGCATAACCTAAAACCCAGTATAGATTGAGGAAGCTGCTGTTTGTGAAATCTCTGTTTCCTTTCTATATCTCCCTTTGTTTTGTTATGATTCATGGTGATTGTTCTCGTGTCTGCAGGCTAGAGGATTGAAGAAACATATGAAGCGGCTCAATGCCCCCAAACATTGGATGCTTGATAAGCTTGGCGGTGCATTCGTGAGTAAATTATCCTTGAGCTGGATACTATACTATATTGATTTTTGCTGTCTGATTTTTGACATATTCCTGTCTTTTCCTTTCACTTCAGGCACCCAAGCCATCATCTGGTCCTCACAAGTCCAGGGAATGCTTACCTCTTGTTCTTATCATCCGAAACAGACTTAAGTATGCCCTCACATACCGCGAAGTTATCTCTATTTTGATGCAGCGACATGTATATGTTGATGGGAAGGTCCGGACTGACAAGACTTACCCTGCTGGTTTCATGGGTATGTACTTCTCTGTTGCTCATGTGAAACCTAAACCTTAGTACAATTGTTGTCTTCTATTTATTTTACTGGTTTTTAAATCACTCCAACTACTTGAAATAGGTTGGTGCTGTTTAGTATTGAGTAGATACTAGATAGTGATCTGACTTTGATTTTGACTTATTCATTGTGAAGGATGTGTGGGTGTGGTTCTCCCTTGATCTTTGCATTCTTCATCACATAGCTGAATGAACCTAGGGTACTTCTGATATGGTTTCAAATGTTTCAGTTTTGCTAATCGGTAGTATTGTATCATATGGAACACTTTATCCTGACATGATAACTATCCTGGTAAAGTTAAAGAAGGCTTTGGGTCAATGATTTTATGCTATGATGTTTTAATCTTTTGGTGTATTAGTTTGCTATGTTGTCTTTTTATGACATGGTAATCCATATGGTTCATGATGGTAACTGCAGATGTTGTTTCCATCCCTAAGACAAATGAGAACTTCCGTTTACTGTACGATACCAAGGGTAGATTCCGTCTTCACTCAATCAGGGATGAAGAGGCTAAGGTCTGTTCTCATCCATTTTGAAAAAGAGGCTAAGGCATCTCTCTTTGTATTACAGTGTTATAAGACTCATCTAAGCATGCATTCCTCCCTCTTATATAGATTTGTGGTGTTCAATTTTTTTTTTTTTTTACCTTTATGCAGTACAAGCTGTGCAAGGTCCGTTCCGTCCAGTTTGGCAAGAAGGGCATTCCCTACCTGAACACCTACGATGGACGCACTATCCGTTACCCAGATCCACTCATCAGGGCTAATGATACCATCAAGCTTGATCTTGAGACCAACAAGATCACCGAGTTCATCAAGTTTGATGTTGGTAATGTTGTGATGGTGACGGGAGGACGTAACAGAGGGCGTGTTGGAGTCATCAAGAACAGGGAAAAGCATAAGGGAAGTTTTGAGACAATCCACGTCCAAGATTCTGCTGGTCATGAGTTTGCTACTCGTCTTGGCAATGTGTTTACCATTGGAAAGGGTACAAAACCTTGGGTATCTCTTCCCAAGGGCAAGGGTGTCAAGATTTCCATCATTGAGGAGGCAAGGAAGAGGATACAAGCGCAGGCTGCTGCAACTGCTTAATTTATGTACTGCTATTGCTAAAAAGGCCTGTTGTACACCAGGGGTTTTGCTACTTGATTATGTCTGCCCGAATTCTAGCCTCATTTGTTTCTCTTCAATTTTGGAAATTGACATGAAATTCTCTCTAAAGGCGTAGTATGTTATTTGGTAAGGTGAGTTGTAACCTACATTGCAGTTTACAATCTTTAATTCATGGTTAGGTTTTGAACCTGCGTCTCCTTTTGACTTTTGGCCATTTGATCTTAATTCAGATTTTACTGTGGCAGAAGCTTATGATTCAGGGCATCTGATCTTATTTTAGATTGCTCAATGGATGTAATATTCTATTAGGATTGCACTTTGGAAGTACGATCTTATTACTATTGCACTAATGTGTAATTGCGCTTCATTCTGTTTTCATCACATTGGACTATGGATGTAACGTTCTGTTACGATTGTACTGTGGGAGTAACATTTTATTACGATTGCCCTAAAGTAATGTGCAACTAATTCATGGTTAGGTTTTAAACTGCGTCTCCTTTTGACTTTTGGCCATTTGATCTTAATTCAGATTTTACTGTGGCAGAAGCTTTATGATTCAGGGTATCTGATCTTATTTTAGATTGCTCAATGGATGTAATATTCTATTAGGATTGCGCTTTGGAAATACGATCTTATTACTATTGCACTAATGTGTAATTGTGCTTCTTTCTGTTTTCATCACATTGGACTATGGATGTAACGTTCTGTTACGATTGTACTGTGGGAGCAACATTTTAGGGTATTGTTATATAGAAAATTAATTTTTACTCCGTGGAAAATAATTTTCGAAAGTAACCTTAATGTCATTTCTTACCCATTACCTACGGCAATTTCAGCCGAAATCCCCCCATCTCTTCGGCAATTTCAGCCGAATAATACTTAGGCCATCGGCACTAATTGCCGATACCTCCAACACTATTTTTTTTTGCTGTTAAATGTGGTTTTGTTCAACGATTTCAACCAAACAACTCATTTATTGCCCCTTTTTTTCCCCATTTTATACAAAAATTTTGAAATAATTTTTATCTATAATTAAAAAAAATTCATAATCTAGATCTATAATATAAATATTTTGTACAAAAATTTAAATTAACATATTTACAATTAAATAAAAAAAATTCAATAAATAACTTTAATTAAACTTATAAATTTATGCATATTATAGGAAGAGAAAAAATTATTAAAAAAATATTAATTACTTACCATATCGATAAATTACCAAAAGTACCTTCCCCACATCTTCGACATTCTTGGCCGAACACAACATCAATCTGCAATAATTGCCGACCCTCCCCCACCCTTTGTTTCATCTCCATCATCAATAATTGCTTCCATCGTCAATAATTACCTCCATCGACAATAATTGCCGAACTACTCATTTTTTATTTTTGTAAATTATTAATGATGTAATAAAATTTCATAATAAATTTTTTATCTATAATTGAAAAAAATATCATGATCTAGATCTATATTATATATAAATTTTATGCTAAAAATTTAAAGTTTTTCAAAAGTAGCATTTAAATGAAATTGTATCGATAAAATTTGCTACCTTCCCATCGGTTAAAAATACTGATACTAAATCTTAGCTAATTTATATTATTTGTAAATAAAAATAATTTTAATCAATATCTATTATAAATATATCTAAAATATATAAATTATATATACTAATGAATCTTTTTAAATCAGTAATATATGATTTATTATCAAACAAATAATTTTTTGTCAGAAGTAGCCATTATTTTAGTATTTTAAATCTTATTGAATTAAATTTATACAAAAATATATCAGAGGATACTATATAATATTATTATTTGAACAACAAATTTTTACTCGATAGAAAACATATGTATGGAGGTTAGGACAAAATTTGTTTTCCATCGAGTAAATATTTGTTTTCCAAATAACAAAAACTGTATACTATTATATGATTCGAAAAGATTTGAAACAGTAAAATAATACATACTTCTGACAAAAAAAATATTTGCTTGACAATGAATCATATATTATTGATCTCCTTGGTGTTTCGGCATGTTTGGCCGATAGTAGTGGAGTCATGACCCATTACTTTATATAAAACAAGTTTATATATGCTGGTGGGGATAGAAATTTTTTGTGGCTTCGGCAAGACTGATCGATGGGATATAGCTAGATTCTGTACGTAGAATAATTTTACTGTTGCAAATCTTTGTGAATCAAATTATTACAGGATGGTATGTGGTTCTGGTAAAAATGAGGAACAGAATTTTTTTTTGTCTTAAGCATAGGCATGTGTATAATTATTGTAGTTTATATTTGATTCAGATGCGTATATAATTATTGTAGCTTCTGTTCGAATCCTTATATATAAACGAACAACTTATCATTTATATTCTTCAACTTATTATTTCTATTCTGTAGAGTAGGAATTGTTAGTTGAATGTTGAGATAAATTTTTTCAATATTTGTTGAACACTCAGAATGAATAATGAATTTGGAAGTTCTTCAAACTAAGAAGAGTTTGAAACTTCGATAGGGTACTATGAGTTCGGAAGTCCGATGAACTATGAAGATGGGGTCAGAACCCAATCGTACTACGATGATAGATTTACAATACTGACAAGCTATGGATACGCAGAAGATATACAAATGGATTCTCCCAATATTAATTACAACTTGGACGAAGAGGTAAAATATTTTTTTTAGTATTGTAAATTGCGGCAAAAAATTTAGTTAGATGAAATTAATATTTTTTATTATTATATTATTATAGTAAACTCTTTTTTTCAGGATATGGAGAATACATATTTTACGACTAAAAATTATTAGAGATTTTTTGTAACGGATCAAATATTTTCGGATCGAGATGAACTTGTGACATGGGTTAATAAAATGGGTAGAACTCATAAGATGATTTTGATTATCAAATGTTCTAGAAAAAAAATGGTATAGGGGCGGGTAGAGTCTCGATAAGATGTGAATGAAGTGGAACGTACGTCCGTACTAGACCAACATATACCGAAGATGCATGTAATACATGTTCTAAACAAATGATTGTCATTTTTTTTTTATTGGTGTTGAAAATAATAACGATGGATGACAAATGGTAGTTAAGAACGGGACACACAATTACGAATTGGCTAGTTATGACCAATGACATGCTGTTCTTGGTAAGTTGACATAAAATGAAGTTCAATTTGTTGATGAACTTATCACAACTACCGTAAAGCCACAACAAATCATACCGCTTCTTCAAAAATAATTTGAAGGAAATGTAAGTATGAGAAAGCATATTTATAATGTTCGACGGAAGCTTAGGTCCGAAGAAATGGACAGTCAAACAATGTTACAGCATGTTATGAGTATGTTGATTGAGAATCATTATTTTCAGTGGCATCGAAGTGAGACGCAATCAAACGTAATAAGTGAATATATGTTCGCACATCCCGTATCTGTTAACATTTTACGTGCATTTCCTTTTGTTTTGCAAATAGATTGCACGTATAAAACGAATAGATATGGAATGCCCTTACTTGAAGTTGTTGGACTAACACCAGCACAATTGAATTTCAACGTTGCATGTGCATAAATGTCATCTGAGAAGGAGGAAAATTATTTTTGGGTACTTGAGAGATTGAAGACCTTAATGGATCCATATATGCTTCCAACCAACATTATTACCGACTGAGAACTTGTTCTTATTTCAGTTGTGGAACATATTTTTCCTACTTCAAAACATTTAGTATGTAGGTTTCATGTGAATAAAAATGTGGAGGAAAGGTATAAGAAACTCTATGGCCGTTCATCGTTCGCACGTGGTTTTATGTCACGATGGAAAATTTTGATAGATGCCACGAACGAACAAACATACGAGGAACGACTGTTGTCAATGGAGGAAGATTACAGAAGCATGCCGAGTCTAATTTCGTATCTAAAGACAAATTAGCTACAACCATACAAACATAAAATCATTGCTACATTCTTTGGTGATGTGTTTCATATCCATCAGCTTACAACGAATAGGTGTGATTTATATTTTATCGCTTAGTATAGCTGATTTAGCTTCTTTTATGTTGATAAAGTCAAATACTGAAATTCTTTTTTATGAACAGGGTTGAAGGTACTCATGGATCTTTGAAGAGATTTCTAGAGACATCACGGGGCAGCTTTAATACAGTGCACAAACAAATGCACGCGTTCCTAGAATTACAACATGATGAGATAAAAGTATCGCTGGAGAGGTCTCGGTTCAATACTCCTCATTTTGCTACAAGTATCCTTTATGCCAATTTGGGGGGCCATGTTTCTTTATATGCAATGGAGTTGGTCAACAACGAATGTCAGAGACTTGATTATGTAGGTACAGATGATGATTTATGTGAATGTTACATGCGTCATACGCACGGGATACCATGTACGCATGAGATTAAAACATACATTCATAACTACATGTCAATCCCCCTGTCCGCTATTCATCCATTTTGGAAGAAACTCATCATAAATGGGCCGATTACTCCACCGAGACCCCAAGAACCATTAGAGGTTGCATATCATTTACTCCATATTTCCATGGAATCTGTTATGCGCCAGCTACCGAAAATACAGAATCAGTTGGCCGGAGAGATATTTAATATTGCAGTTCCCTAGAGAACCCTCTTTACGAGCCACCAGTACGACATCATAGGGGCCGCCCAAGGAACTCCACCATAAGGGAACAATCTAGTTGGGAGTATACAGAACAACAATTTTTTAGTCGTCCCAGATCAACTAAACGTCGGGGTTGGGGTCGAGGACAACAATCGGCATTTCTGTCATCAGGCTAATTTCAATTTCCATACGTGACTCAGATGAATCGACATATAGTTCCTTATATTAGTAGCTGGTGTAATGTTTTAGGAGATGGGAATTGTGGTTTCAGAGCATTGGCTTCTATTATACTAGGAGATGAAGAACAGTGGGTTCAGATTCGTACCGACTTATATCACGAGATATTAGCGAGACGACAATTGTACGAGAATGTATTTGTATATGACAACATTGATCAAGTTCTTAATACTATTGCCCACTGGGAAGGGCCAGCTCCGATGGCACACTGGATGGAAATGCCTGATATTGGTCATGTCATTGCAACCCGTTACTGTGTGTTGTTCGCATATTACTCATTGAATGCATGTAGCTCATTCGTACCTTTAGTGGCTATGAACGGAATTCAAGGTCCTGAAAATTAAGTCACTATATTTTTCTTGCAAGACATGAGTCACTACATATCGGTGAACACTAAGTTTAATGAAGATTTTTTCCATTTCAATATTATATGAATGACTAACATAATTTTTTTTATTTGACAGGTATATCTTTTAGAAAATTTTCCACTCCCACTAGTACATACAAATTGGAATAGATATTGTGATAGCAGCGTTTCAACATGGAATACCAAATATTTTTCAAGATTCTAACAATGACGCGCATTGGTACATGATGACACACAAGACCCTCATCCTTTATCTTCGGACTCAACTTTAAGGTAGAATTGTTGTAATTTTTTCTTTGTTTATTTGTGTTTACATCCTTTGAAATATGTACGTGATAAATTTAATAAATATATCCTAATTTTCAAATATATAGTAGATGAAAATCATGAGTTGAACCCACAAGAAATAGTATATGCAATAACATAGATTTCTATCACGAAGATCTGAACTATGGATATATAATAAAACACTTTACTCGTGTAATTAATGAATAAGGATAGGAAGATATTAATCGATCAATAAAACACTTTATTCGTGTTGGGAAATACGGGACCTCCGTATTTTTCCTTGAATTCTCTGCCAAATGCTGACTTTTGAAAACTGAGATTTTGTGAGCTGACATAATAACACGGTTGTCATTATTATGAAACTCATTCCTGCCGTGTCTCTTATTCCTTCGTTATCTCTTGATAAAATTTGAACACAAATAGTCCAACCTGACATATAAATCTCATACATCAATGGTAAAATAAAAGCAATGTCTGGCATTAGTTCTAACAAACATATTTTAATCTCTTTACATAACAATACGGTAATACATCAAGTTCATTACAAATGGCCACGCCAAGGTGGAGTAACTCCTAAATCACGCACAAGGGTTTCGATACATGTAACTAACTGCTCATAATTTGGAGCTGGTTCTCCCCTCAAATACAATCGACGGATAGTTTTACGGATAATTTGGAGCTAGCTCTCCCCTCCAATGCTCAAATGTACAGGATGAAAGGTGTGATAACCCTGTTCGTCATATCAGAGCGAACATCCTATCATTGGAGCTTCCTAGAAAACTTCTTAAAGCCTCCTACCTCATGTGGATCTTGGGACAACCCCGATCCTGATAAATAAAAGAAACAAATGTAATGCATATATATGATTGATTACATATAAAATAATAATTAATAATTAATGAATATGATAAACTTACCTTTCCTAACCATAAATCTAAAGCTGCATGACCGCCAAAGCTTGGATTCAAATTAGGGATTATTGGACCTCCGGGACATGGCCCAAGCAAGTTCCATTCATCCTTTAATTGTATACTCTCTTCATCTTCACTAGCATCACCAGCATCCCTATCATGATCATCTCTATCCTCCTCCTCCTCCTCATCATCATCATTACGCACATAAGTCGATGACGATGCTCCACTAGTAATGTAGGGTAATGATGCTAGAAAATCTAATGATGATCTAGATCCACCAACAACAGTTGGGTAAAACGAGGATGATGTTACTCCCATGGCATGCTGTGTCGGTGAGGTAAGAAAATCTATATATTCTGTAGATAATGGAAAACCTCCAGACTCAGAAACTCTGACCCCTGAACCTCCCACCCTCAAACTTCCAAACCCAGAACCTCCGTACCCCAAACCTCCAACCCCCAAACCTCCAAACCTCGAACCTCCTACCCCCAAACCTACGTACCCTCCAAACTCCGAACCTCCGCATCCCGTAGTGCCGACATCAGCCACAAATGATGGACGACCTGCATAGTCTACAAATGATGGAAATTTAGGACCTTGTTGACTAGACCTTGGTTCTTCGGGAACTTCTGCATATTCTTGCTGTTCTAACGCTTCTTTCGGTTCTTGTTCTCCAGATTTCTTACCTCATCGTAATCCTTTGGTAATAATCCTTCCGAAATTTCTCAAATGAGCCATCGGTGAAGGTTGCTCAGTAGCAGTTCTATTACGCTGTGAAGAAGCAGTAACATGACGACCATCGGTTCTATCTACTACTTTGTCTTGTCTGCGACTCATCTGAATTTCAATAATAAATGCCTAAAGTCAATTATAATTAGATATATGAATTGAAGGTAATACGTGATAACATAAATAAAACCTACTTACATACATGAAATTAATATAATTATTAAATATCAACCCATATTTTGATAGCGAAAGAGATATGTATACCCAACCATATAACTAAAATACAATCTCTTAAATTAATCCTCTATTTTATTAATTAAATATATCAATAATATTTTTATTACTTACTAGTAGGAGTTTAGTATAATATAACAACTAAAGTATACTTAATTATGGTATGCCCCGATATATTTTTTGAATAATCTAACCAAATTTATCCAAATATATTTCATAAAAATTAGCAAAGTAAATAAATATAATACAAATATAAACATATTTAATCTATTATAAATAGATTTAGAAAAATTAAACAAATCTAATCTATTATCCTATCAATATAATTAAAAGAATTCACCAATAACCCCATCACATTTCAATATTTAACATATTTAATGAAAATATAAATAAATCTAATAAATATCAAATCATATATAAATAATACAATAACATAATTAACAAAGTATTAACAAATCTATAAACATAATAAAAAAATTTAATCAACTTAACCATAATTAAAATATATAATTAAAAAATATCATTAATAAACCATAATTAATATATACAAATTACATATCCTAACAATAACCGAAAACTCTACAATAGAGAGATAATTTACCGAACCTATATTTAATTAAATTATGAGAGCATAATTAATATAATTAATAAACATAATTAATATATATAATTACACATCCAAAAAATAGCCAAAATCCTAGAATAGAGAGATAATTTACCGAACCTATATTTAATTAAATTATGAGCACATAATTAATATAATTAATAAACCATAATTAATATATATATAATTACACATCCAAAAAATAGCCAATACCCTAGAATAGAGAGATAATTTACCGAACCTATATTTAGTTAAAAAATTAGTGCATAATCAATATAATTAATAAAATATAATTAATATATATAATTATATATCCTAAAAATAACCAAAACTATAGAATAGAGATATAATTTACCAAACCTATATTTAATTAGAATATTAGAGTACAATTAATATTATTAATAAACCATAATTAATATATATAATTTTACATCCTAAAAATAACCAAAACCCTAGAATAGAAAGATAATTTACTAAAACCTAGATTTAATTAAAATATTAGAGTATAATTAACATAGTATAATAAATCTAAAAATATATTTTATAAAATTAATCAATTAACCATAATCAAAAAATATAATTAAGATAAAATATAATTAACAAACTATTATTAATAAACATAATTATAATTATAATTAAGATAAAACCCTAAAGTGCGGATAAGATTTGGCCCGAGCATCGGCACATTTGGCCGAAGCTGATGCATACGCATCGACATGTTCGGCCGAAGTGCAACATCGACATCGACACAATTTGTCGAAGCAAGCCCCAGACATCTACAGATTTTGCCGATCTCGCCCCCAAAGCATCAGTACCGTTAGCCGAAACATAGAAACTATAGCAAGCTTTTCCATGCCCAAACATCGACAGATTTTGCCGAATCTGATGAGATCCATCGGCATATTTCGCCGATCTCGCCCCAAAGCATCGGTACTATTAGCCGAAACATAGAAACTGCCGGAATTTTTTTTTAGATCTACAATCTAATTATATAATAAAAATAAAATTTATACTTACACATTTATAAATTTAAAAAATTAAAACTCAGATACTTATACATTAAAAATTAAAACTCATACTTACAGATTTAAAATTAAAACTTATCTTCAACTTGATGCTTGATCGGAAAAAAAAAATTACTTCGAAAAAATTTGTTGCTTGTAGAAGGAATGAGGAGAGAAGCAGGAGAAAGTAAGAATCAGAGAAAATGTACGGGAAAATTAGATGAAAGTAGAAAACGCGGATAGATAAAGCAATATAATTATAAGGATATATTTGTCGATTCGTGTGACAATATTTTCTACTCACTAAACCAACATTTTTCATATAACAGCTACAACATTTTATTACGATTGCCCTAAAGTAATGTGCAACTGTGCTTCTTTCTTCATTTTTCGAGGCCCTTGTTTGCAAAATGGTATCATAAGCTTTTCCCCGGTCTCAGTGTTGTGTTGGTGGACCCCTCCCTAGGTGCTCCAGCTGCCGTTTGATCTAGCTAGTTGTGTTGAGACGGGTTTCTGTGCCTGTGGGTGCAACACCCCCCCCCCCCCGGGGGTATGAGTAGGGTTCCTGTGTCTTGGCGCGCCATTGTTTTGTATCATATAATTCATGTTGTTGCTTATTCAAAACAAACGCCACCATCCCCGGCCCTCCAAGGAAAGAAAAGGAGCTTAGTCTGAAATTTTGTAATCCATCTTGGTGATGTTTCAATGATAAACAAACCATTGAGTAAAATCGAAACAAGCTTGAGGCATAAATTTTGCAGCGAGCGGTTTCAAGTTTTACGGATGTTATTTGTGCATTGCAGAGGAAGAGTGCCAGCTAAGTGACCTACCACGTTAACGAAGGTCCCTTTTACACTTGCTCTAATAATAATAATAATAATCAATTTTATCTATAAATCCACTCTCTAGACCTGTATTGACGATAACTGCTCTGTATAAATAAATAACATTGCTATTGTTCGAGGTTAGCAAAGACAATCAATGACAAGAATTTGGACCTCAGCGATTCCATTTGCAAGTAATGTTAACTTCAATCGGTCAAATGGTGCGTTATAATTCTTGGCCTTTTATGCTTCTGTGGTAACCGGTAGGTTGATGTGTTCAGTGGGATCAACTGAAGAGATCATTTTGCCCCCTGAACATGACTTTTTTAATCACCATTAGTATCCCATCCGTGCACCGACGAAATCTTATTTAAATTTGGAAATAATAATATAAACACTATTGATTTGATTTAAAATATGACATTAACTATGTAATAAGTAAGATTTTATAAATAAAAATAAATAAAAGGTTAAAAAAAAACATGTGAAAGAGATATGATTAAATAAAACATGATAATATATTGATACATATCACTAAATAATAAATCTATTAAATTTAACTATCTAATTATAAAAATATATATTTACAATAACATCATAAGTTGATCAAAAAATTTAAACTCTAATATAGAGAAGTAATTTATTTGCTTAGATATGGCTACTTAATGTAATTAATATATTGTCATGTAGTTATCATCGGTTTGTATATACTTATATACAGAAAAATCAATCGGATTTTATTTTTATTTGTTATTACTACATAAGTAGGAAATACTCTTTTATACTCTCATGGGATAACCTCTACTAAGATTTGTCAATATTAAAGGTTTGTTATTGACTCTTTGGACGACATTACATATAGATTATAGATTGTTTCTTAATTAATAAAGAAAATGTGATTATGGATAAAAAAAATCAAGGGAGGGGGATGTTATGTTCTTAAATTTTGTTATTATATATAACAAATTAAGAACCAGAACCCCCTTTTTTTAATGTAACAAACTTCTATTTTGATTCATGGTAATTACCGAACTTTCTAAATTGGTCTTTGAAAAGTTGTCTGTTGTGATTCTTTCATATTCTTTTAAATCTAATCTAGATTATTAATTACATAAAGTTAAATATTATTTTGGCCCCTTTCAATGAAGTTATTAATAACTATTTTAGATTAAAAAGGGTCAGAAGGATCACAAATTCATAATTGATAAGTTCGTTTATTCAGATATCAGTTTAAGAAATTCGATAATTTAGAGAAAGCAAAAATAGTTTTTAGTTCTAATAAACACCATTCAGCAACAACAGTTTGCGAAACAGGGCTAGAGTTGTTATTAAACAGACTTGATCCTTCTCCACGTGGCTGCGGAGGTTGGATCTCTAACGTTGTTCCTTTTAAACTACTAGTAGAACACGTTTCCGGTAATTATGAAAAAAGCAACAGTTTTTAGAGGGAATATCATCAACCACTTTGCTTGGCTCTGAAGTGATTGCGCATAGATAATATTATCGCGCTTACTTACTGTGCAGGTGTATGTACAT
The DNA here is from genome assembly GCA_039764185.1 of Tamarix austromongolica. NCBI lineage: Eukaryota > Viridiplantae > Streptophyta > Magnoliopsida > Caryophyllales > Tamaricaceae > Tamarix > Tamarix austromongolica. The sequence goes on along the minus strand of CM077816.1, from coordinate 102,723,043 downwards.
GGCCGTAGGACTGGTTGGGTGGCTTTACCTAGAAAAATAGTACACTACGTACGTAGAATAAACAGGCAGAGGTCGATCTGCCTCTGCCGAGAATGCCAGTGCGCAACCATTTCAACGGAAAGCGGCACTGAAATGATAGGAAACATCAACCAACTAATTTTTGACCAATGACAAACCTAATTATTTCGATCTTAATTTATTTAATAAACGACTAAATGAATTTAATTAAACAAAGGAATAAAATAAAATAGTTAACGAATCGAGCTAAATTTATAAATAAATTAAACCGAATTTTATTAGACTCGATTTATTTAATAAATAAATTTAAAAGTAAAGTTTAAATTAAATTTATTTTATTAAATTAATAAATCAAACTAAAATTTAACGAATCGGACTAAATTAAATAACAAATTAACTCAATTTATTTATAATTTAACCTTAACCGGGAATAGCTTAAAATTAAGAATCTCTAAGATCTTAGACATGGCCAGAATAAGTCAGAAAGCAAACTCCAAAATAATTTTTTAACTCCTTTTCTTTTCTCCTCCACGTACCACCCTTAAAAAAAGTTGCTTGTGACCTTCCGTGCTAGCCCATTGATAATGCCCCTGATTTAGCAGTATCAGTATCATTATTTCTCTTCCAAAGGACTAATTGGCCCTCGGAATAGTGTTTTTATTTCCCTTTTTAGTACATTGTTTGTGGGAGGAATCATTATCACTCGGACTAATTTTACTAGTATATATCTTGTGCTTATTGATTACTACATTTAAGCCCCCACTTAATCATGATATCAATTAAAAGTTTCCCCTGGAACCTTCATAATTTATTTCTTAATTTTTCATATCATATTGTACTATGTACTTAAATTAAAAGCAAGGCAGAAAATTTTATGGGAAGTGTAAAAATTTGATTGTCCTACTACTTCCTACTTTACCTTATCTATATGTTGCTTTCTGCTACGTGTGATTTGTTTTTCCTCTTCTTTTTACAATGACAATTTATTTATCATTTGTTGAGATGACTGAATATATATATATATATATATAGAATGGGAGCGAAGAAGTTACAGGTAAAGCTTCTTGAGAGATGGAGAAACTAAAGAGCTACCTTTGCTCCAAGGCTTCCTTTCTTTTTCCAGATAAGAACACCTTCTCCAAGCTTCCTTTTGGCTTCAAACAAAGGACTCAAGGTAATTAAGCTCCATTTTAACTCTTTTTTTCTGTTCCCTCCCTCCCTCCCTCCCTCCTTGTGCTTCTTAGAGTCAGCTTATTTGGGTTGCCATCCATTGTTAGGGAAGAGGGAAGGCCTGATAAGCCTTTACAAGGATATGGAGTCATGTTCTGGATATGCTGATATTCAAGTAATGTGGGAGATGGTCCATTCATCGGGGACACGTAAAGCTCGCCATGGCCAGAAAACCAAGACACTTCTTTCCCTTTGGAGATTATGTTCCGGGCAAGGTTGAATTATGTGTCATAGCAAAGGAATAGTACTAGTTCCAGTTAAGAATATGAGCAAACCTTCTGTCTCCAGTTTAGCAAAAGTAGTTGGTAAATGCGGAAAACCATCAACGGTGTATAAGGTATTAATAGCGGAAACTCAAAATATCCGAAGCATGTAACACACTGAATTTGCAATCAAGGCCTATCCGATGGCTGTCTAATAGACTACAGAAAACACCTATATGTGGAAATAATAGTGATTTCACTGTAGAACATGAGCATCGATTTATAGACTGCGTTTCTAGCAGTGATTTCCAGTGGTAGAGCTAGAACAACCACCAGGTCGAATGACCTTGCGGTAAAAGCTTCCAAAAGAGCGTCATCGATCGCTTTGTCTTAGAGTTTACAATCCTTGATAACAAATCGTCATGTCATGCCCACTAGATTTAGAGGTAGATTGTGGCTTAATTTTTCTAAAGACTCCGACTATTTCTTGCTAATAGCAAATGCCAGACTAGACGCAAACTTATTTAGGTAACTACCCGCTATAAAACTTTCAGCTAAGCATGTCAACATCAACGGGGTTCGGAGCGCTCAATTGCCTTCATGAAGGAGCATTTGATCGAAATGCCAAACTCCTGCAACAATGGAAGAATATGAAATTTAGTTGCAACAAGTTCTAATTAACAAAACAACAACCGAAAGAAGTAGCCTTAAAACAAGCTATGTCATCAAAAACAATTTAGTTTTAGGTATAGGAATATTACCATGTCCCTTGCCAACCATTCTCAGCTGAGTGACATAATCTGACATCTTCTTGATTGCTTCAACCTGCAATCAACATACCACAAGACAAGTTAGCTACAATCACAAGTCAAAACCCTTCATTAAACACAAGTTTTGAAACGGGGTAAATGGTTGATGACAACAGTTATTGGAGGGACTTGTTATAAGTGGCGAACATCTATATTATAATTAAGCAGAACGAAGTAATGTATAACAAGTAGGGCTACATGATGGCATGGCGACAGTAATGTTACCTGCTCATTCAAAAATTCACCTTCAATAAAATCTTGCAATTGGGCATCATTGTTTCTCTCGGCAATCTGTTCAATGGCAGACAAGGAAGCATATAGGAAATACATGATTAAATTCCAATCACATTATACAGAAATTTGTAGAAAGAAAATGTAACTTTGTGCAGAAACAACTACACAGGAAGAGACTTTCTTTCACTTCATCTTGAGTTCTGTGTTCCAGGAGTTAAAATTGTTATGGCAAGTTTTTTAACTTGCTTTTTTTTTTCCTTTCTTTTTCCAGAGAAGTCTGCTGGGAGAGTTGCTTACATTGTGTAATTTCAACAATTTCTCATTAGTGAGCTTCTCCAAGGACAATGCCAGTTCCATAGCTGAAAGAAGAATTAAGTTAGACACAGAACTTGATGCCTGCAATGCCATGAGAATGTGAACAATGAATTTACCATATAATGCATCTCCTTTCTCAGCATGATAAAACTCTGAAACAGGTGACTGGATAGAGTACAGCTTAACTCTTCCTCCTCGTTTGTTCTAACATAAACAGCAGCAAACATCAATAGACAATTTTTGTCATAAGTAAACGGAGATAGGATTCAGGAACAGGGAAAATGAAATGCGCAAACAATAAACCTGGTATTCCATCAACTTCTCGGCATGTTGCCTTTCTTCCTCACTTGACTCCTTAAAAAACCTGATTCCGGGTGAAATTATATGATATCAGCTGATAAGTATCACTAAAAATTAAAAAAAACAACACGTTCATCTCAGCTTAGAAAACTAGATCTACTCACTTGGCTATGCCTTTGAGAGCAACATCATCCCGGTCGAAGTAGGCATACAATGAATGGTATACATAGGACACATTGTACTCCACACTGCAGTCAATGCCGATCAAGAAATATTCTCAGAGTTAGTATATCTTGAACCACGCCTCATCAAACAGAGACAAGTATATTAGTTTATCTTGGACGACAATTATACGACGCAGATTGAGAATATTATGAGGTCTTGAGCAGACGTGGAACATATTGGTTAAATTAGTAGGATCTCGGACCACCATGAAACAAATCGATTTGCAACAGTAAAGACTAAGGGTGGATTGCAACATAATGCCAGCACAAGATCGGGAGGAGTTATTATTATTATTTTTTCTACTTCTTTGTAACTGTCTGTTGCAAGAATCGTAGAGATGAGACAGTATTTTCTTATAGGAATGAAATCACGATATACAAGGGACTAAGCCTCAAATCACAAGAGCCAAGTTCAACAGATGGAACAAGCATGAAGAATATATAAAGTAGCAGTACAAATTATCCTATGAATCACATACTGAAATTACAATGGTTCTTCATAATCTTGATTATAACACACACTAACCACGCAGAAACTAAATCAAAGAACTGGGAGATGAGACCTTCGTATCATATAAACTAATGAAACAGAACCAACCATCTCAACAACTAACACGAGGGGAGGTGGTGACAAAGATGAGCTTACTTGATTTGCTCATTAATGGCGTTTTCACACTGATCCTCGAACCTCTGTCTAGCAAGAGAAACGTGAGGAGCAACCGGAACGATAAAGTTATCGTTCTTCACCTCTTCAAATGGGCTGAATACTATACCAGTCATCGGATAATCATTCGATTCTTTAAAAGAAGCCATCGCCACGGTCAAAAACTCATTTTCTCCTCTCTTCTTTCCATTTGTCAACGAAGGCGAAAAGACAGAGCTTCTCAACACGGAAGAAGGAAATGGAGAAGAGATCGTTATCTTCTCTCCATTCACGACACTGGATAGAGAAATCGATGAAACTGAACCTAAGGCCATTGCTGAAATTCGTGAGAAAAAGAAGTTGAAGGAAAGCTCTGGAGAGAAACGACGGATGATCGGAGGCTGATTGTTGCTGGGGACAGAGGATGAAGGCAGCATATGAATCCATTTATGGGTGCTGCGCAGGTGTTCAAGTAATACTAGGAGTCATATATGACCGTTAGATGGATCATTACATGGACGGTTAAGACTAAAAGTAGGGTTAAGGCGTGTGGCGAACCCGTGGCTCACGAAATATCTGGTCCACGTCTCCTTGGGTTATCCCCCGTTATTTCCATTTTTCTTTTCCTTCTTCATCGTCACTCGCATTAGTAAATAAGTTCTGAACACTCGCGTTTCTGTAGGTACTGAATGGAGAGTGGGGTACAGACGTATTTATTTGAGAGTGGGATTTTTTGGCAGCGTTAGTGTAAACGCAAAGATGCTAGTAGAAGAGAAGCTGGGCTGGCCTTGACATGGTTTGCCACTTTGCCTGTATTATCCGCTTCTCGATTAGACTTGGGAAGATTTGGATTTTGGACTTTGTATCTAGAGTTTGTGCTTATCCGCCCATTTTCTAGTAGCAATATATATTTTATTTATTTAATATTATTATGATGTGTTGAGACAGCTGTTATATACAATAGTTGATGATATAGGCAAAGGATGAAGAATTAAATATTAATATTTCTATTAATTAGATGACAGGCATTTATGAAGACTTGATCATGTATGCTTAAGTGCTACTCCATAGGTTATCAACGCGGCCAAGGCGATGGATTACTTTGTTGTAGGATTTATATGTCAGGTTAACCTATATTAGGCTAAATGAAGTAGGCAAAACTATTTTAGGTGAATGAATTGAAGGCAAATGCTTTCAAATATTATTTAGGTATTTATTAGATTAACTTAGATGGACAGACAATAAGAGCAGCACTAGTTATGCATATATGACACCTCACTCGAAATAAAAATAGCCTATGGATTAAGTAGATTCAAATTTATTACTTAAAAGGAACCTCGGTCCGGGAAGCAAGAGTACCCGACACATACTTATGGATCCTGACCAAATTTTCAAACTTAGAGAGGAACTCAAACCTATCATCATTTCCCTTTTGTCCGAAGTTTACAAGATTAGTGTTGTGTATAAGAAACAAAGGAAGCAAGCTCCCCTTTTGCTTGGTGGAAAACAATATGGCTAAACAATGCAAGTCCAAAACACTTATAGTCTAAGTAGATACATTCAATTGGAAAACATGAGATGATGTTTCTATTCAAAAGAGGAATCATTATCTCATATTTTGTTTGAATGCCAAGTTATGAGCACTTATGGCGACGCGTCTATGCAAGTGTAGGTATTAGAGGTCCTAGTAGAATATGGCCACAAGCTTTGGAAAGTATGACCTACACTCCTACAGGGAATAAGAAGAGGATTCATATCTTAAGAGCCTTATGCACTATTTACCTCTCTGAATGTTGGATGACACGTAATAGGATGATCTTTTCCCAACATAGAAGTGAATGAAAACCCTTAGTTCAGAAAATAGCTTTCATAGTAGCTACTAGGTATTTGTTCTCTTGAGAGAGGAGTAAGCGAGAAGATATATCGTCAATTCTAGAGATATTTCGCGTATTAGGTTGTAATTCTTTCGATCATTAATAAATATTCTTACTTTTCTATTTAATATATATATATTATTTGTTTTGAAGTTAATGGAGGTGAATAATCAAATTTTATGAATAAGTCAAAATTAACTGTAACATCCCAAAATTTACTACTAAATTTTTTTATTTTTTTTATAAAAAATTATAAGCGGAAGCTATGATAGTAAATTTCGGGATGCTACTGCCATACTTAGTACCATATCGGTTTCCTATACCATTCTAATACCAAGTACTAAGGTCAAAACATTAATTTACTTAAATTTAAGAATACAATTACAAATTAAAGTAGTACCATAGTTAGGGAGATTAATTCATCTTCCAAATAAAACCCACTAACCGGGGTTGCAAAATGTCAATGGAAGGGAAATATAAAAATATTATAAGAAAAATACAAAAACTTCCGGTTCAAGTTACCATATAGAATTCCAGATAACCCTACGCTCTTAACCTGAAGAATATCCTTGAATCGAGCTTGTGAGATAAACTACAAAGGTCATTACCCATTGAATAAGCAAGGCTCAAGAAATAAACTATTTACTACAATGGTACTGAGTAACCCATTATACAATACCAATATGTAAGGTTTGCATGGAACCATCAAATGTATTAAAACAATACATAAACATTTAATTATGCATAAGTAATCAAAATATGATAATCATTTGTATAACCACATGCTTCAAGATCATATGCTACCAATATTCATTCACCTGAAAATAACTGAAACTTACTAATGGAATATCCAAGTAATGTTCTTTAAAATATAATTAGAAAGCCACATCATTCTCAACAATAGGCACAATTCTCTTAACCGACCCACAAATTCTCAATTCACAGGCAAACCCATCAACACAGCTAATACATACATCATCATAGGTAGGTATAAAGGCCGCTATAGAATCATAGGTAGGCACAAAGGCTGTTACCGAATCACAAGTAAGCACAAAGGCTGCTACCAAATCATCCCAATAATTATTTTCATTCAATTATCAAACAATTCTGTTTTAATTTACTTGAGGGGAGATCAATGAACCCGGAGACACTAAGGTACTCCGGTCATATTGAAGCACAAGGGAAGCATATTATCCTACCGACTATCAACCTAAGGATGCAAATGTACCCTATTTGCACTAATATATGAAGGTACACAATACCCTACCTACAAGGGCACCTAATTCATAAGTATGCATACCCCCTACTTATGTCGGTAGAGCTAAATAGAGTAATATATAATGTTAGGCTGAGGCACTAAGGCGCACCAGCAAAAACCATAATAATCGTGGGCTAAACTATGTCTTTAGGGTAGCGATCTCTAAAGAGTCACTATTCCTGATCTCGATGTCTTTTTCTTTAAGTATTAGTATTTTATGAGGGTGACCACAAAAGACACACATTTATCACATTTAATCAATTCTTCATACTTAACCATTTTTATTTGTTTCCAACATTATATGGTAACCAGAATCAAGATCATTATCAATGTCAACATAAGTAGTAGTATTTTATAAGAGTGACCACAAAAAACACATATTTATCACATTTAATCAATTCTTCATACTTAACCATTTTTATTTGTTTCCAACATTATGCGGTAACCAGAGTCAAGATCATTATCAATGTCAACGTAAGAAGTATACTAAGGTCGTCCTAAGCTTAAATACTCACACTTAGTCACATTAAGTCAAAATGACCATAAATACCCCTAAGGCTAAAGATACCTCTTTATCGTATGTTCCCTTCACAAATTTCATTTTATTTTATCATCTTGCCATAAAAAGGATAACACACTATAATTAAATTATTGATCATGAAGTTAAGTTACCTGACACATAAAACCCTAACATGCGCTTGTAGAACAACCAAATACACATTCTCATGCTTAATCAACAATTAATGCACTTCTTGCATGTTTATGAGAATAACATTATAGCTTACCCCAATTTACCAAAATACCCCTATACCATACAATAATAACAATCATGTTGAAACAGGCATATCTTATACAACAAGAATATTCATGTCATGCATATTTATTAGAATATTCATCATGGTAAACTCCAAATTACCAAAATAACCCTAGACCCTATAATATTCATAATTATGTTGGAATATATGGTTCTATAACAGAAAAACCCCCCATTCTCATACTAGTCATCAAATATTACTCATTATGCATGTTTATTAGAACAATCACCTTATTACATGTAAAATTTCCAAAAATGCCCCTCAGCCATATATTATTGATATTCATCCTCAAACATGTATTTTTAAGATATAAAACTCCTATTCTCCTACTTAGCATCAATTAATACTTATCATGTGTATTTATTAGGATAACCACCATTGTACATTTAAAATTACCAAAATACGCCTACACCATATAATATTGATAATCATGCTAAAATAGGTGATACTAAGATGAAAACCTCCTATTCTCATATTTAACATCAAATAATACTTATCATGCATGCTTATTAGGATAATCACATCATAATACATGTAAAATTATAAAAATACCCTTAAGGAATATTTTTACTACAAGTTTCCTTACATACTCAACCTAATATTTTATGTACACATAACATACATCATCACTTCCCAACATTAGATCCCTTCTTAATCACCCTATCACATACATAACATCTTACACAAGATAACATGCCTTCTTTTTTCATTTTCCAAGATAACATTAATAATCATGGGATTATTTGTAAAAAAAAATTATATCTACATAAATCACATGTCAAAACCCTAATGTACTAACATACGAGATCCAAACATTTTAGTAGAGCAAAAAGGTTACCTAATTTCCAGCAAAAGCAAACTCTACCCATAACTGACTAAAATGATTAGGCTCCTTTAATAAAATTTTGTACCTAAAAATATCACAAATACCATATTAATAATTTTTTATTAAAAATATTTACTAATATAAAATGACCAAACTACCCTTATACCTTAAATATTATCCAAAATAAATAAAAATTCAAGGCACAACTCATGTTGCATGTGCAGCGTAAGCCATGTAGGAAGTGGAAGGGGGATAGCTTGAGCAAAGGTTGTGGGTGATGGTGGGAGGCGTGGGTTTAGTTGTTGGGTGCAGGAGGTGAAGGAGGAGATAATTGGTGGCTGGATGGTGTGGTGCAGCTTGTTCGAAGGCAGCAGCGCCGGCTGCAAGGAAAGGTGGAGTAGAAAAGGGAAAGAAGAAGAAGAAAAGGAGAAGGAGGAAATAGCAAGTGGTGTTGGAGTGGTTGCAGGTGATGGTGCAGGAGTGAAGTTTGGGGTGGTTATGGCTGGCGATAAGCAGCTAGGAGGAGCTGTAGTGATGGAGGAAATGGAGGGAAGGGAGGTGGCCAAAGGAAGGTGGTGGCTGCAAGGCAAGATGTCATAGGGAGGCGAAGAGGAGGCAGGGTTGTAGGGGAGGCTAGGGCATTGGCTTCTCGGGGTTGTGCAGGGAGCCACCAGTTGGAAGAGCTGGTGGCAGCTATGGTGGAGGAGGTGGATGCTACAAAGAGAGTGGACAGTGGTAAGGAAGAATCGACAGGAACCACAGTAGGGGAGAAAGAAGGAGAGACAGGGTGGCATAGGAAGAGGAAGGAGGGAAGGAAGGAAAATGGGTGGTGACCAGCCCTGAAGGTTGGCTTGGTGGTGGAAGCACTAAGGTTGGTTGTAGATGGGGTGATGGGGGAAAACAGGGGCAGGGAGAAGAAGAAAGAAGAGGGGTAATACCCCAAATTTTAGATAACCTAATACCTTATAAATTATACCTTAATGTAATTCTAATCTTGAAGAAATCTTATTTTAGCCTTACCAAATTTTTTAATCCTGAAATCTTAACCTAATCTAAACCTTTGCCTCACATAGATTACATTTCTTAACCCGATCTTAATTTTTGCTAAAATTTATCACTAGTCCTACCTATTTTAGCTAATCAAATTTATCTAAAACTAACCACAACCCTTTTTCCTTTCTCCTTTCTCTTGCCTCCTTGCACCATATTACTTGACCTTGTTATTCTCATTCTTACAACTTGGCTTATACTTCTTGAAACTTACACCATCAACCATCACTCTCACCTCATATTGCAATTTGTATCATCACGATCATCCCTCACCCTCACCATCCCATCCTTGTGCTGCTGCTGCCCGATTGCACCCTTTTTCTCCTTTGCCATTTTTTTCCTCACGCAACACACACACAACCATCACCATCTCATGTTGCATACCTCTGATACATTTCACCTAGCACTACACCCCCTTGTGTCCCTGTGCTTCTACTACCATCACCCTCGACTAGGCCACCCCATTGCCCCTTTCATCGTCACAGGCCATCGCCATCAACCACCACCGTTTTTTTATCTTCTTTCCTTACATCCATCATGTTTTTGTGAAATATACGGCTTGAACATGGCCTCACACATGATTGTGCAATACTAATTTTCCTTATTGCATGCTTATGCACACCCGCACAATTCGCCCGTGCACCCTCACACGGCCTATGCACAACCTGCTACACGCCCATGCACACCTATTCGTTTTTGTTGTATTTCATTTGTTGTCGAGCATGACTGTGCCTCTTCGCACAACCCAATCGTGTAGGATTCTTTATTTTGGCCTAATATCATGGAGCCTTACCATTTCGACTCTTTTTCACCCCAAAACCTTATCTAAATACCATCAAAGTTTCATCATAGCTCCACCATACATTCCACCATACTTTCACGTAAACCAAACTTACCAATTGCTTCGGTTATTTCTCTAATGTTCTTCCCCATTTAATTTTAGTTAACTTCGGATTATAATTGTGTTATATTATATGCTAATATGTGTGTTGGTTGTGTTAATGTGAGGATTTCAAGGAAATTGATTAGTGACTAACTGGGTGAATCTTGCTTATTTATTTTACTTGGATAAGAGGTAAACCGTACCCTTCTACTAAGATGTGAGATCATATGTTAACACATACAGTTTGTTATGTGCTCAGGGTATGATATATGCCTCGTTTTCAAAGGAATATACGTATGCATTATACTTTGGAATTTTTATAATGGAAATGTGAGTGTTATGATTAGACATGAACGTAAATAGTATAATACTAAATATTTAACATGTATCCGATGTATTATTTGATCAATAATACACACGTGTGTTTTATTGAATGATTTACGTATTCATGCCTAGGGTTTGTTAGAGTTTGAAGCCCTGCAACATTATAATGTAATTTACCATGATAAGTGTATCATGATTATCTTTACATGTAAGTATGTAACTAGGGTTGAAATAAATAGTATAAAGTATGCACACATGATTAGGTTTAGCATGCAGTACTTGTTAGTAGCATGTTCTAGGCCTATTCACGGTTCAAATATTCGATATTTTGGATATTTGATTGTCGGATGTCCGAAATTTCAAATATCTAAAAATGATATTTGATATTTGACTTGAAACTTTAGATATCTAAAAAATTGGATATCTAAATTTTCGGATTAGATATCAAATATAATCGATATTATCCAAATAAAATTTTAAATATAAAAAACCACCAAATCATAAATATATTTGATATTATTCAATTTGCTGAGCAAATATCCGACTTACTCAACAAATATTTGATGTTAAAACTAAAATAAGGAAGGGGTGGGTGGGGTCTATCAGCATATAGAGTGTTTTTATTTTTTGTATAGATATCTAAAAAGGGATTATATCAAAAATATAATTTCAACTAAATTAAATTTTGGCTCAAATAAAAAATAAAATAAGTAAAAATTATACACACACACACACATCTAAATTTATTTATATATAATTATATATAAAATAAAAAATTATAAAAAAATGTATAAATATTTTTCTTCCGATAAGGTATCATTTGTATTTTTTGAATCAAATATTTGGTTTGTTTGACTTTTCGTTGACCGGATCGGATATTTGATTTGAAAATAAAAATCATATCGGTTATTTATTTTTTCGGATCGGATAGCTTTGGATATCATATCAAATAGGTAAATATCTAATAACATGAATAACCCTAGCATGTTCTAGAGTAGAGGTGTTTCCCTACCTGTCCCATTATGTAAATTGCTCTATTGAAAGACATATTATGTTATAGATTTATACGTATGTGTTACATGGAGTATATGTCATACTAGAAATGCATGATTAAGGTTGTAGATGTAACTCACTAAATGCATGAAATATAAAAAATATAGTCAGTTGTTTAGACATAAAGATTATTCACATGCTAAAATATCATGAATAATCATCTTTTAGCATTTTCCTAACAAATTGCTCGTAATAATGTTGTTTGGTATGAAATCAAATAAAATGGTAAAATTAAGGTTTGTGGGCATTTTGGCCATTTCAACTTAATACACCTTTTATGAATAATTGGGCATGACCTTAGGGTTTAATAATTAGAAATAAAAGAAAATGACTAAGTTTGAAATGAAAAATTCTATGAAATGTGTAATATCTGTGGTCACATTATAAAATACTAATACTTAAAGTGGAAAACCTTGAATTTGGGAATGGTTGCTTTATAGGGGTAGCTACTCTAGAGATGAGGTAGGAGCCCTCGGTTTGTTTGGTTTTACTAGTGTGTTAGTCATGCCCTAATAAGGCCCTAGTCTACTCTATAGGTGACCTACGAGCCCTATAGGGGATATCAATACTTAAGGATTAAGTGACCTAGTTATGGAGGATACTGTGTTGCCTTGTGTACTAATATGGCCAAAGTGTTGTTACGCCTCTAGGTTGAATGGTTGGAGAGTACCGTGTTGCCTTGTGTGTCGATATAACCGATGTACTTTATATCTTCAGATTATTATTGTATTCCTCTTGAATTACTAAAATTCGAAACAATTGTTGTGTGAAAATAATAATGGGTTATTTTAGATTACTATTTTTCTACTTTATGCACTACATGTTTGGCATATGATTTGGTAATTGCCTTACCGTCCTACCTTGATATGCTCTAGATTACTGTTTTGGTGGTTGTTGTTGTGCACTACATGTTTAGTATTTGGTTTGGTAGTTGTCTTAGCACCATACTTTGATACTTAGGCTTCTTTCGATTATATTAGTTGTGACCATTTTAATGACCGTATGACTTCCTTGATATATTGATGCCATGTTCTTATATTATGCCTCATGTGGCATTACATGTTGGGGTTGGTATAATGGTTTACTCAGTACCATAATACTGATTGGTTCTGTTTTACGTTCCCCTACTTATTTAATGGGAAGTGATGACTTTGTAGGAGTACTTTGAGGGTTCAGATTGATGGCTTCCAGTAGTGGGTTGAGACTTAAGACTATTCAGTGTTTACCTTGGCATCATTTGATCCGGATATTTCATTAACTCTTAAGTCCCTTGTTATTTCTATTTTTGTTATATTACAACTCTTTACCAGATCTTTTTTTATATATTAGAACAATGTAATCTATAACGAATTTTCTAACTTGTCTTCGTTATAATGTTATTTAAGTAAAGTAATGTTTTAGCCTTAGCACTTAGTATAAGGATGGTACAAGATGCCAGATTTATACTGAGTGTGGTGGTAATACCCATTATTTTGTAATTAATCATTCCGCAAAAAGAAATTTTTAAGTAGTCAATTTGGGGGTGTTACGGGGATGTTGAGGAGAGAGAAGAGTACAAGGGAGAAGGGAGGAAAAGAAGAAGAGAGGGGGGTGATGGCTCGGCGTGAGATGAAAAGTGGGTGGTGGAGTTATGGCAGGAAGGGTAGAGATGGTAGGGGAAAATGGAAGGAAGGAGCACATGAGGGAGGAGATTAGAAGGCTGTAGGGCTAGAGGAAAAGATAGGGGAAGGCAAAAGGGTGGTGGTGTAGGGTGTCTAGCTGGGAAGGGAAGGTGATGTCGTAGGCGTGCAGAGGTGCAAGCGGCATGCAGGAGAGGAGGAAGGTTTGTGCAAAGGGGAGGCTTGGGGCATGTTTGGTCGGGGACACAGACGGGGAAAGAAGAAGATGGGGCCATGGGAGAGGCTAGGCCGCGCAGAGAAAGAAAAGGAGAAGGGAGTGAGCTGGTCGCGAGGGGGAGAATGAGAAGAAGAAGAAAGGTGAGTTGGGCATGCTCGAGGGAAAAAGAAAAGAAAAAAGGAGGGGGATGGTTTGGGCTAACCCAAGGGAAGAAGAAGGAAGAAGAAGAAAAAGAAAAAGAAAAGGGAAAAGAAAGAAAAGGAAGAAAAAGGAAAAGAAGAAAAAGAAAAGGAAAATAGATTTAGGGTCAAGATTAGAAATTAGATTAAAAGTTAGCTATTGGAAAAATATTATATTAATTTATCTAAAAATTAGGGTATTAATTAAAAAAATTAATTTTGGTAAAATTATGAGTTTAGGGTTTATTTAAATAAAAAAAGTAAGATAAAATGATAAAAATAATTATATTAATTTATTAAATAATTTTATCTATTTATATAAGTCAAAGATTCACAAAAATATTTAAATCAATAATTAAAGATTAAATTTTATCAGATAAAAGATTAAACATCCAAACTGTAGGTTATAAAAATTCAAAGTGTTACATTAACATTCTTTAACCATTGATTTGGTGGCTAATATTTTTAAGGTGAATAGAAGTTAAAGAAGGTTAATTTTAAATCAAACTTAATCTAACCTTAGTTAAGTCCTAAAATAAGTTGTCAAATGGGGTAAATTAAAAAATTAACCTTCATTAATCTAGGTTAACTACTTCCAAAAACCTTAAAAATAAGACTTGGACAACATTTTTTATTATATATTATCTCAAAATGGTACATGATAACTAATTGGGAATTAAGAACAAGAATTAGAGGGGCCCTCTATAATCCCTCGAATTTTTTAAAAGCCTATATTTTAATAAACAAATTTTATTTTGGAAAAATTAGCCTTTAAATCTTTTAATTTAATTATTTTATGGATTTTTGAGTATATAAAAGTGAGTATAAATATTTAATAAATTAAAATAAATATTTTTTATTTTATCATACTCTTGTTATTTAAATAATTTTCCAAATTATTATTTTACTAAAATTATCCCTTTTAAATCATTATATTTTAATTATATTAAATTAAATTATTAAATCATTTTATTACCCAAAATATATTATATTGTATTATTTTATAATTAGATTATTTTATTTAAACCCTTTTTTCTTTTTTTTCTTTTTTTCCTCCTCCTTTTTTCTCTTTTCTTTCTTTTTCCTTTCCTTCTTTGGGCCGCCGGCCAGCTGGCCTGCCTCTCCCTCACCCCCTGCGCATTGGGTCTGGCCCACTTCTCTCCCCCTCCTCCCTCCTTTCCTTTTTCCTTTCCCCAACCCGACTCCTTCCTTCTCCCGCGTGAGCCGGCCGGCTCCCTTTCCTTTCTTTTCTTTCTTGCTCGACCGAGCCGGCCTGCTCTTTCTTTCTCAGCCGCCCATCGCACGCCCAACACCCCTCCCCCGATTCCCCTTCTTCTTTCTTTCTTCTTTCTTCTTTCTTCTTCCCTACTCCCTGCCATCGCCACTCCCTACAACTCCCTCTCCCCCATTAACCTCCCTAACTCCCTCTCTCTCTCTCTCTCCTGCCATTCTCTGCCCCATACCAGCCCCACCATCCTCCTTCCCCACTCCCTGTCATTGCCATTCCCTTCTCCCTCTCCCTGCCATGGCCATTCCTCTACCACCCTAATACCATCCCCGAGCTCCCTATCACCTCCTATCTCTCCTTATTCTTTTTCTTCTTCACTTCCTGATCCATTCGGGCATTTTTTTCGAGCCTTATACCTTGCTCGAGCCCCTTATTTTCTCCTTTTCTTCTCCTCCCCTCTCTTTTTGTTTTTGTTTCACCGTCGCCGCTCTGCCGCTTCTTCCGCCTCAAACACCACCTGCACCACCTCCTACCACCCTCTACCTCACCCCCAAATCGTCACAGTCCCCATCGAGCCACCCCGCAGCCCCATTCTCCCTCCTCTCTTCTTTTTCTATCCCTTCCATCCCTTCTCGCCAACCACCCTGCACCTCCATATTCCACCGCCTTCCCGCCGCTTCTGCCGCCACCTAAGCCACCTAATTACTCCCTGCAACCCCCTCTACCATCCCCAATCCTCCTTTGGTCGAAACCGTCACCCGAAAGCCTCCATTTTCCCTCCCCATTTTTCTTCCTCGCCAGCCTCCATCTCGACCCCTTCTCGGCAGCCCCTCTGCCGCCGCCGCTGCCACCTTTAGCCGCCTCCACCGCATCCCTGACGACCACTTACACCGCCTCTCCACCTCTGCATCCTTCCCTTACCTTAAATCCTCCCCCACATGCCTCTTTTCCTAACTAAAAACCTTAACCCGAAATTGCCCATTTTGCCTCTCTTCACCACCTTTGAGCCCCTCCTCCTCCTCATTCTTTGCATGCAGCTCATGCTGCATTAGCAGCATGAGTTTCTGCATTTCTTGATCTATTTGTTTAATAATTTTAAGGCATAATTATATTTTAATTTAATTATTTGATTAATTAAGTGTTATAAAGTTTTGTACTTTGATTTTATTATTTCTAATGTAATAAGTCTTGATATTATTCTTAGGTATTGGTTTTGATAATCTAAGTTTTGACCTTTAATCGGGATACCGGTAAGGGTTTGTTTTTGCAGGAATCGAGGTAACCATTAAATTCCACTTAAACACATGGATTAACGTATGTTAGCACATTAGGATTTTTAATATATTATTATACTTGGTATGTGTTGTTTAATATGAAATATGTGGTTCTTGTATTGATTGATGAAAAGGAAGCATGATAGATTGTTGCTATGTATGGAAATATTATTTAAGGTAATAATTTGGTTGTTAAGGAAAATGTTAAGTATTATCCATGCTATTTTATGCTATTGTGATATTTAATACATGTCTAATATTTTGTGAGCCTTAGGAGATTTTACTAATGTATCTTGTACAAGAAAATGGCCTAATATATATATAGGGGTGCTAATAATATTGTATTAACTATAAGAGTTGGGGATGAGGCATTAAAGTTAATATTTTATGTAGTAATAATAATAATTTAGTATAAGTGGTGTACTAAGGGCAAAAAGGTAATTCTTAATTAAAAAGGGTATTATGGTAATTTTGGAAGCAAGGGTAAAATAGTAAATTTGTTAATAAAAGGATAAAATGGTAATTTCGGAAGTAAGGGGGTTAACATGGTAATTTTCGTAATTAAAGGGGCAAAATGGTAATTTTATGAATAAAGGGTAAAATGGTAATTTTGTGATAAAATGGTAAATTGGTAATTTTGTGAGAAGGGGGCAATTTGGTGATTTTGTAATAAAAGGGAAAATTGGTAATTTTGTAATAAAGGGCAATTTGGTAATTTTGTAATAAAATTGGCAATTTGGTAATTTGTAATAAAAGGGCAATTTGGTAATTTTGTAATAAAAAGGGCAAGTTGGTAATTTTGTAATAAAAGGGCAATCTGGTAATTTTATAATAAAAGGACAATTTGGTAATTTTGTAATAAAAGGGTAAAATTAAAATTTTATAATTAAAGGGTAAGGCAGTAATTTTGTGATTAACAGGCATAATGATAATTTAAAAATTAAAAGAGGTAAGATAGTAATTTCATAATTAAGGATAAATGGAAATTTTATAAGTAAAAGGGCGATATGGTAATTTTTGGGAGTTAAAGGGGTAAAATGGTAAATTTGAAGGTAAAGGGGTAAAACGGTAATTTTGTAAATCAAAGGGGTAAAAGTGAAAATTAGAAAGGAGTAAATTGGTAATTATAATAATTGAGAAGGGTAAAAATAATAATTTAAATAACTAAAGGGTAATTTAATAATGGAGAAGAGTAAAATGGTAAATATGATAAATGTGAGGGGTAATTTGGTAATTTAACTCACTAGAGAGTATTTTGGTAATTTTAATAATGGAGTAGGGTAGTTTGGTAATCATGACAATTAAGAAGGGCAATTTGGTAATTTAACCAACCAAGGGTAATTTGGTAATTTTGATAATGGAGAAGGGTAGTTGATCATTGATAATAGAGGACGGTAATTGGGTAATTAACTAAATAAAGGGTTAATTTGGTAATTAGGATAAGGAGGAAGGGCAATTTGGTAATTTGACCAACTCAAGGATAATTTATTAATTATAATAAAAGAAAATGGGCAAAGTGGTAATCTAACCAACTAAATGGAAAGTATATTAAGTGTAATAATTATTAAGGGGGATTAGTGACCTAATAAGTATGAGTAATAACTTGGTAACCTAAATCGAATAAAGGGTAACTTGGTAATTTTGTAACAAGGAAGGTAATATGGTAATTTGTCAAGTAAGGAAGGGATGACTTAATAATTTTTTAAGTAAGGGGTAAATGAGTAGTTCGTATCTAATATGTTATTGTGATTGTGGAATTTGTGATAGGAGTGTTTGATGATTAGTAAGAATCACGAGAACGAATTCTAATTCGAAATTAGATGAGACTAGGATGGCCTTAATAAGTCTTATGTGTTACCTTGGACAACCATTTGAATAAGAAAATTTTGATGATATATGAACGATTAAAAGTGGATAATTATCTGATTGTTATGTTTTTGTGATCACCATTAATTAAGACACTAATACTTAAAGTGAAAGACCTCGAGATCGGGAATGGTGGCTCTTTAGGGGTCGCTATCCTAAAGACGTGGTTTAGCCCATGATTATTTGGTATTCGCTAGAGTGCCTTTGTGCCCCAGCCAGACCCTATATCTACTCTATCTAGCTCTACGGACCTAATTAGGGGGTATGCATACTTAAGGATTAGGTGTCCTTGTCGGTAGGGTACTGAGTTAGCTTTATGCACCAGTACGACCAGGGTACCTTTGCGTCCCTGGGTTGATAGTCGAAGGGTACTGAGTGGCTTTTATGCACTAGTGTGACTGGTGTACCTTTGTGTCCTGAGATCTTAATCTCCCTATCGAGGCAAATAAATGGAATTGTTGTGCTGAATAAAAAGAGAAAACACTAATCTTTAAAGTAAAAGATTAATGAGCCGGGACCAGTTGAATTATATGATGAGTACCGATCCACCGGATATAATAGTGGCCCAGGATGTTTTGCCCTGGATGATGTTCATGAATATTGATCCACCAGATATAATGGTGGCCCAGGATGTTTTTAACCTGGATGATATATATATATATGTATTTTGATCCACCGGCCAGAATAGTGGGGGTCCCGAGCTCAATCAAATTTAATTTGTATGTGAATAAGTTATGAAAAAATACTAATCATTGAGATGATTGATTAATGATGGACCAATGGCCTTAAGGCCCGAAATACATCGATTATTCATTATGGCCTATTAATATTTGGTTGACTTGTTAAGTATGCGAATGTACGAAAGTGAATGTTACGTATACGCTATTAATATCTTATTGAATTGTTGGATGTGTGAATAAATGGATCCAAATATCATGTTTATACCTATGGTTATGTATGTATGTAGTAACATGTGTGACATTGCGGACCTATTTTTAAGTGTGTATTTAAAGGGTTACTCAGTACTGTAGTACTGAAGGGTTCTATTCGTGGGGCCCTTGCCTATTCAATGGGCAGTACCCCTTATAAGTCGTATTCAGGTGCTATTCAAGTGGGCTTTCGGGAAGAGCGTAAGGTACTATTCGATAAATTCTAGGGTTTTAATTTGTCTCTTTTAAAATTCAATGTATTTGTTATTTTGTAACCACCGTTGTTGGATTTTACTCTCGTAAACTGTTTACTGTGCTACTCTGATTTTTTTAAATGCTTAAGTTTCTTATAAAATTGTATTTTACTCTTTTAGCCTTAGCACTTGGTACTGGAACGGTATGAGTGAACCGATCTGGTACTAAGTGTGGCGGTAATACTCCCAAAGTTCACGGTTTATTAATTTGCTTCGGCTAATTTTCTTTTAATTAAACGAAATTTTTCAGTAGTGTATTTTGGGGGTGTTACACCCTCTTTATGACACCTCATTGTCAAGAGAGTTGGTAAAAGGCAATCAGGATTAGAATGTTATTAACTTATTTTTTTTAGTTATTCATAAGTTATTTTTAGTGTATTCAAAATAAGGAAGTAAAAATAATTAAGTCAATTATCAACTGGATATTCGTAATGTTATTCTCGCCTCTCAATTCTCAAACTACCATTTACTGTTACAAATATTGTTTTCAATAATTAATTCTAAAATAGTTAAGTTGAAAACAAACAACAATAGGGCCACTTGGATGTCAAACATTCCCATCTTTAACTCCTTTTCTATGCTTTGTGGTTTAATATTTGCCTACTTTAAGACTTCATCGTACAAAGGATTGTGTACTCTATGAAAGAATTAATGTATTTTTTAATAATATAATAAGTTTTGATCGAGGACGAAATCAAATGACATATTCAATTATGCATAATAATACTTACAAAGGCAATACTTACAAAGGCTTCAAATTGTATTTTATTTCAATATATTGTGATGGATTCTTCATCAAAACTTTAATGATTTCACGCCCAATTCTTTTCCTTCAATTCCATTTCCTTCCCATATATCAATTTTAAAAGCCACAAGCTAGTTTGCTTGATGAGTTAATGATGGTCCTATTAATTACTAAATTGTTTGCTTTGTTGTGGAAGGTCGGTTGCTTTTTAGTGAGCTCAAAACACATCCAATGTAATTTTTTTCTAATTTGAATGATCAAATTGATCATAACCCATTAAAACATATAGGTATGTCACACAGAACCTCAATCTTCAACATCAACGTGCATAAGTCATGAGAACTTATTATTATATACTTTGTTCACTGAACTCACGGTGATAATTTATTTTACTAAATGTTTATTAGGAATTAGAAGAACATAATAATCTCAACCAACATGCGTGTCTTTAGCAAATAAAACAAAGCCTTATTTATATTTTTGAGGACATTAGAACTATAATTATGAAATATTTTTAACCACATACGGAGTTAATTCTTGCCTAATTTTCATGGGCTTGAAGAAACGTGGTAACACACCATTGACCTCTGCCTATATTCTTGACTAATATTACAGATTCTAGCATCAAACGCACCAGTGGTCTAGTGGTAGAATAGTACCCTGCCACGGTACAGACCCGGGTTCGATTCCCGGCTGGTGCAATTTTTGGTATATTTTATATTCTATCAAAATTTTCCCCCCACTGCAGGAAAATTTGTATGATATTTCTTGTACGAATATGACTGCAAGGATGGAGAACCCATCCTGCGTTTCGAAATTCCTTCGTTAAAATATTGCATACAATCTTGTCTTCCTTCTTTTTTGGTCCTCCATCCATCCAGTTACCAAAAGCCCAAAATAAGGAGGAGGGCGGAGGGCGACGGAGAAAATTCGCTGCGAGCACAATATCAGCTCTTACAAAATCAGAATGGGGGCACGGCAAAAGACGCAGACAAGGCACCGATGATAATCGTTTTTTTCCCACTCCAGCACTACTTATCCACTAACAGCTCAACCGTGTGCGTTGAGATAGCCAGTGTTTGACAAGTTACAGTTGCGGGTCCCTGAGAACAACCCAAAAACCTTCTGAATCATCAGATGGAATAATAAGAAAAGTATACACACGCATACATCCCCAATAGGAAGATAGTGAGCTAGAACACACGGAAATAGTCCCTCTATGATCAGTGAAAAGTTTGACAATGGACGCTTCCTAAAGGCTTTACAGCCAGCCCAGAAGACACGTGGTCAAATGAAGAAATCGCATACACGAAGTTTAAAACTTATCTACAGCAACACCATCACGAAGAACTTCATAAGCCTCCCTACTTCTGGTTTTCTTCATCCCAGCTGTGAAGTGGAGCTTCGATCCTTCAGAAGAGATACACGTTACCTTTACCCAAATCATCACCTTTGTCTTCATACCTTCAATGTCGGCCAGCTTGCCTTTCTCCAGATACCCAGTCACAATGGTGGAAAATCTCAAAACCGATGAATCCTTGTAGCCCACTTCACAGACTTGGGGTACATATACTGTCAGCTTTCCAGTCTTCTCATCAAACTCATAGTGGGTGGCATCACGAGGAAAGATGCCCACTGCAATGTCATATTCCTTTAACAGCTCTGGTAATGCCTTCTGCATTTTCCCTGCAATATGCAAGTAAGAATCAGCTTCGATGTGGGTGTTGCTTTGTAGTTTGACGCAAATTATTGCAAATCATTTTTTGAGGGACTTTTAATGAAGACAGTGACCAACATGAGATAATGGGAGAGATGCCACAAGGAAATACTACAAGCATATCTAGAAGGATAGATGTCAGATATCCAATAACAGAAGAACATATAGTTCTTACTTCTTAGAGGTCAATGAGGTGATTAGTGGAAACAAACAACACTCTTCGAGCAAGATTTTAGTGAAGGGAAACAAGCAATCATCCCATTAAGATTCAATGTTATACTACGAAAGTAAGCATTTGGCTGAAAATAATTGATGGCATATCAAAGAATGACAAATGATGAACAAGATGCAGAAGTTTCACAAACCTCTAATCTTATTAACCAGCCATTTGGTGCTGTCTCCAATGCTGCTTGACAGTGACTATGAAAATGGAAATCAGTAAGTACAAGGAAACATGAGTTTCATTGAAATGTGCACCTTAATTCACAGTATATTATGCACAAAGAAACAAGATATTCTATCAGCTATTGTGATGATAAAAAGGCCCAAATTAATAATGCCAGGAATCCAATTTCCAAGCATACTGAGAGGAAGAAGAAATTGCCAAATTAACCTGCAATAGTTTCCAGTTTACCCAATTGATGGAGCAGCAGGCGCAATAAAAGACAATGTCCCCTTGTTAATAATAAGAACAAGGCTGAAGATCTCAGCAACAAAATGAATTGGTTGCTATAGAATACCAATATGAGTTTCTTTTAGTTACAATTTTCTATTCTTTTTTAATCGCAGACACCTGCAACATCTGTTGTAAGATTGTAACCTGTAAGCATGTCTTCAGTCTTATTCAATATCTGTGCATTATTATAATTCAGATTATTAACAACTGCAAATTTCCTACGAAGTTATCCACAGAGAAGGGACATCATACCAGACAGGAAAATTGCGGTCGCAGTATCGATACGTTGCAAACAATAAATTATGTGTCGCAGTGTGAATTTTTAATTCAACATATGCTCTAATTATTATTTATTGATCATTTAAATATAAGAATTCAATAAAATAGTATTCTATATTATATTAGAAGCATTTAAATGGGTCATTATATATTAAATTGAAATAATAAACCTACATTTGCTTTGGAATGAATATATATATATATATATATATATGTTATTTAGTGGTAGATATGAAGTAATCAATAACAATACTTTATTATAATTCAATAGTAACTTGGTCCAATATATATATATATATATATAGTAAATGAATAACAAGAAATTATCATGCATGTTTTTTCAGTAGATTTAGGAATTTTCAATAAATTGCCGATTTATTGGTGCTAAAAGTGTGAAATTTTAAACTATCGGTAATTTTGCATCTCACCTGAATTAGAATCTGACATAGACATGATAGATGCATAAAGATACTAAAAACAAACAAAAGGCAGGTAAATAACGGAAAAGGAGAGGAATCAAGAGATGGTCCACTATTGAGTACCACAAAAAAGTTTCAAATGTATGTCAATAAATCCTTTAGCAATGGCAAACACATGGCCAGCCCCATGTAAAACAGAAGTAGACATGGGCCTAGCCTAGGGCACCTAACAAATAGGAGCCCCAGATTTTTTCAATTGACAGCATTAAGTTTGAAGAGAAAGATGTGAGTTCAATTCAAACACAATACAACTTTGTCTTATTTTTTATTAATAGGACCCAAAATTTTTTCGCCTAAGATCCCTTAGAACTCAGGGCAGACCCTCTGCACATATCACCAGCTATGCCAACCAATACAAGTATGAGTTTCTGAAATCGAGGCTTATATGGAATTGAACGATTGGAGTAGCTGTAACTGCTAGGACATCTCAACAAAACACTTTGGGATGTGATGAATATAATGACGGAAATTTCAGAACCTCGTTAAGAGAACTAATCATGCAAGAAGTAACAGAAGCCACAGTTTGAATAGAATGTCTTTAGAACCACAGCGTTCCCGTAATTTGCGAAGGCAAATTTAAATATGCAATCACAAAGTCAACCAAATATGCTATATTAAGCTGTCCTATGATCCGCATGGGGTTGAACACTAGAATTTATTATAAGTAACCAATACAATAAGCATATGAAGGGAATACGAACATGAGACGTATTAATTGCCAGGATCCGGTCTACCATCTAACAATCCATGGCTGAATATGAAAGGACTGTTAAATACTTTCATTTAATTAAATAAGGATAATTAAGAGAAATTAAGTCAATGAAAAAGATTAGAATCGAAAATCCGAGGCAATGAATAAGGGTAGACTCTCGATAGTAATAATATGTCAATGATACAAGCGGCAGATACAGAGACTCGAAATCATTAATTAAACCCTCCGGCTTAATTTTTCACCAATTGACTTTACGAAAAACCCACCATTCCCTTCTCTATCGGAAAAATGACTACGAACGAGCAAATTTTGCAATCGGAAACCCTAATTCTCCATCTGATTAGAGTAAACCTAGCAAATTGGTGAACAATGAAAGGAGGAGAACGTGAAAGCTTACATTGATGTCATCGCCGACGGAATTGATCTCTTTGTTAGCTTTTTTCCCTATCCAGTAAGATCCGACCTTGTTCAGTACCTGATCCATTTTTCTAGAATCCTCTCTCCGCCCACACCTTTTCTCTACGATCGGAATTCTGAGCAGACTCCTCTCTCTACCTGTATATCGATGGGCTCGGTCGGTCCCACGGCGAGAAAGTTTCAGCTTCGACAGCGATCGAGCGAGAGAGATTACCAGAGCAGAAATAGCTCAACCCAGCCTAACTTATTTTTAGATATATCCATGATTGCCTGGCTTAAATTCGACATTTTTACACTTTGCCACGTCATCTAAATTTTAACCAACTTCATTCAATACACGCCTGACGCCCCCGTTGAAAAGATAAACTATTTTGGCAATTTACACATGAGCTAGGTTCAAACGAGAACTAATGTTAAAATGAGAACCGATAAAGGTTGTCGAATCGATTAAATAAACGGTATTCAATCTCAACCAAGAAGTGAGATGTAGATATAGTTACAATATTGTAATAATGGTTACTTGTTATAAATATTTTTTTTAAAAGGACAAGTAAAAGCGTCAATATTTTCTATCTCGTCGTGCTATAAATGGTCTATAAGTAGTGTATTAAAATATTATTGAATGTTAGAACCATAGATAAAATGAATCAATTTGATATTTTAGATGATTCAATGATTCCAAAGTTTCGCTGGGCTCATTTGTTTAGTTGAATAAGTCGGATACGATTTTTAATTATAAATTCGTCTATTAAACGATCTAATCTTAAGCTTGAAAAAAATAAACTCAACTCACTTTATAACTTTAGCTCGTAAATTTGACTTGTTTATTTAACTAAGCGAGTTAAACCGTAACCTTATTTTAAGCTCATTTATAAAGCAAGCCAAGCTCGAGTCTAAAAGTGTTCAGCTTGATTCACTTACAACCCTATTGAACACGCCATGACTCACTTGTTGGACTTTTTACTTGGCACGAGAGATACAAATTCAAGCCCTTACTACGTCATCCCACTCCTTATTTTCATAATTTTACTTTTATTTCCATCCATTTTTCTTACTTTTATTATATTTTCATTTGATATTATAAAAGTTATGGATTTTAGATTAATATTTGAGTTTTAGTTTTGTAATTAATATAAGTTATGATTATTTATTTGGTTCATATGCAATTCTATTAGGGTTTAGGGTTTATGTTTAATGTTTACTATTTTTGCCATTTTAATTCTAATCATCTTCATTCCTTTTATTATATTTTCATTTCTAATTATTAAATTATGGGTTGTAGATTAATATTTAAGTTTTAGTTTTGTAATTAACTTAAATTCTAATTGTTTTTTGGTTTATTTTAAATTCCATCTAGGTCTAGGGTTTATGCTTAAAGTTTAGTGAGCTTAGGGTTTGGGGATTAGTGTTTAAGGGTTAGGGTTTGGGATTTGAGTTAGGGTTTGGATTTATGATTTATAATTTAGGTTTAAGGGTAAGGTTTTGGGTTTGAGGTTTAGAGTTTTCGGTAAGGATTTTGGAGTTAGGGTATAGGGTTTAGTATTTAATTTGGTTGATTCTACTTGAAATCATAATCATTGATTTTATATAAATCTAAAGGGCATTATTGGCTCTTAATTCTCATTTTAACTTAAGCTCTCATTTTTCCCCAAGCCCTGTAGAAAATATAATTAGTTTAGCAATTTGCACATATTTTCTTAGAACTAATAAAGCTAACCTTACAATTTCACTTGTGTTCTTCAATAAATAATGACAATTAACAATTAGAAATGGGTTAGAGTGAAAGGTAGGATTTAACTTTTCCATAAATATGTACTTGTAGAATAATTTTCTTTTAATATGAAGGGAATAACTTATTCATAATTTACAAATAAAGTATGGATTTATTTACCTATATTAGTGATTCATATATAATTGGTAAAATTTATGGATCCAAACTTAGTATATTTGAATTATAACTTAGTCTTCTCACATGTGCCTAGTAAGGGGGATATAATGTATAACTACACATGGTGGTGTGGCACAAACTCTCCCCATTCACAAAATTAGTAGATTGTGTGAAAAGTGGATATAAAAAAATGTGGTCCATTTGTCTTACAATTTGAAAAAATGAGACAAAAAGCCTACAAATAATTATAGAAGAAACATGAAGGGTAACTCTCAAATTAATTTTGAAAGATAACTCACACAAGCACTTGCAACTAATTTGATTGATATAAACTTATATTTCTTAAAAAAATCTCCATGAATTTATTAGGGGCCTAAAATATTCTACTCAACTCAAGTCTTTTTTAATTTATTTACATCTTAATTATTAAACAAATAAATCGTTCAATTGAATCCTTCATAGTTAAAATTCAATCAATTTTGTAAGATGATTGAGTCAAGTCAACTCATTTACTATAAGCTTTATATAAATGTTTCAAACTTGCCCTATAATGGTAGAAAAAAAATCATAGACGTTAGTGAAAAATGAAAATAGACGATTGTATGCAACAACCACCTATACTATAGGTAAAATAGAAATAAGGCCCAAAGAATTCCTTGGGTAAATCCACCACTCGTAGGACCCTGACCAGTATTAGTAATAGAAAAATTGGTGATATCCCTTCTAAGAAATTTGTAGACCCCCACAATCTATTGGCCAGATTATATGTGCAAGTGATAATAAGAACAATGGTTCATTGAAACTGGGTATGTCTTATTTGGATAAAAGAGTTGACCTCAAGGGTGGTAGCATATTTGATCGGGGACCTCCTCCCCCCTCCTCCTCTCATTTAATTTTCGTCCATGACTAACCTTACAATCTTAAATTTAATTTTTTGGAATGTGAAGGGCGTTGATAGCACATCGTTCCAAAATCATTTCTTTGATGAGGTACAAGTTCAAAAGCCTTATTTATTGGTGATAGTTGAGACCAAGGTCAGTAATTTCAAAGTGGAAGTAGTTATCCACAAGGTTAGTTTCAAAGGGAGTGCTAGAGTTGATGCTCAAGGTTCTTAAGGTGGTATTTGGTTTTTGTGGGATGTAGACCTGGTACAACTTTGGGTTCTATGCTCCTCAATTCAATTTATTCATATGCATGTGTAGTTGTCTTCTGGATAGGATTTCTTGCTCACCGACGTATATACCTCTCCAAATATTTCTCTCAGGGATGAGATGTAGGGAAACCTTGTGGCTTTATCTCACCATTTCTTTATGCCCTGGATTGTGGGGAGGGGGATATTTAATGATGTGAGTTCCTCAATAGAACGCAAGGGTGGTAGCTCCAATGCTCTTGCCATATGTGTGAAATATAGTAACTTTGTGGATGATTGTGGCTTTCATGACTTAGGTTTTTCTGGGCCTAGATTCACTTGAAATGGTATGGTTAGAGGTAGATGCATTAGTTCGCGATTTGATTGTGTTATAGCTAATCAATTCATTACCTTATACCATTGAATTACACCAATAAATTAATTTATAAGTGTTTAATAATCTATATATTAATCAACACCTATGGGGGTCATAGGCTTGGTGTTGCTTAGGTGGCCTCTGATTTTTTATTGCATGCATCATTCAATGAACCTACTTTTATTTTCCATTTTAGACTAAAATAAAATTACAATTTAAGTAAAAACATTTTATCTTAATTTATTTTTTCTTTCCATCAAAACAAAATCTCAAAAATTCATTAAATCCCTTAATATACCCTAATTTTCTCCTATCATTTATTCCTTTACATTTCATTAACTATTATCCTCAAGCATTTTTCAAACAAATAAAATAACTAGACATGGCATAAGTGGAAGAAAAAAAGCATAAGGGGAAATGTGAATCACTTAAATAGAAACAAAATGTACGAATAAAATAAGTACACGTGGCTAGTTACTTCTCAAATGTTATAAAATAATTATAATATATTAATATTTCAAATGCTAATTTCTATACTTGATAATGCGACTGTGATTCATAAGTGTGGCACTATACCAATTATGTAAATATATGATAGAAATAATCTGGATTAAAATTGAATTTATATGAATTTATCTAAATTTCTTGTTCGCTTTCTTATTCCTACAAATTTTGTTATTAATCTCAAAGATCTCTAAAGCAACATCTGTAACACCTCAAATTTTACTCTAGAAAAAAATTTATTTTACAGCGGAAGTTTATAACCAAAATATCGGGTGTTATCTCTGCAATTGATGTAAGTGTAGCTTACCATACCATCCTCACATCAATCACAAGGACAAAACCATTAAAATGTGAACCAAGATAAATATAAAGCAAGAACAATTTTAAATCCAAGTATAATGATAAAATATAGACAAAATAGATACCATGAAGCTCAAAGTATAGAAAGGTATTTAGATAAAACTATTCCATAGATAATATGACTCTACGCCCATGCCCCGATATAAAACATCACTCTACCCTATACAACATATCATAGGCAGCAAAATCATCCAGCTGGTCCTTAATGACCTAGACAAAAGTATTAAGGTCGTCAGTTCATGGGAATGAACAACACCCATAAAAAGGATGGTCGATATGCTACATATTGAATAAGGTGACAATACAATCAAGTCAGAAATACAGTTAAATACATGCATTCACACAAGAGAATCAGTACACATGTGAAACATGTAAAATATCACAAGGTAAGTAATGATTTATGCCTATTTATTAAACATAACAATTTTTATTCTTTTATTTACATTGGACCCTACTATTATTAAACCGATGTGACGGTTTGAAATACCTCCTACAGACAACGCACGTGAGCCACTATTATCATTTGGTGAAAGGATCCCAACACCTCTCAAGAAAAAAATCTCTTGATCCACTATTTTTAAACCAACAGAACGGTCTAAAGCACCTCTCAAAGACATCACACATTAGCCACTATTATTATTCGATGGAACAGATCCAACACCTCGATCCTGATTCATGTACTATTCCATTTTAATTCATTAATATCTTTTCTATTCGGTTACTTTTCTCAAATTGCATTATCTTTCATATTGTGTTTAGGGCTTCAATATTCTTAATCCGATGGAACCAACTGATGTACCTCTTAGGACAAAATGCTCCTAAGCCACTATTATCATCAAGTGGAATAGACCCATAAAACATCTCATCCTGACTCACATGATCTTTTACTTTAAATAATTAATATTTTATTCATGATCTATTTGAAGAGTAATGAACATATACAAAGCAGGTATGGCACATCACAAGATCATAAGATCGTTCTCTAGGATTTATAGCCTTATTTTCCATAAAAACCCTAATTTCACATTTTAGGCATAACTTCACTTCCATTACACTTTTATCCACCAAACTTAGTACATTTTCCCTAATTATTATTATTATTATTATTATTATCATCATCAATATTCTTGACCTATCTCAAGAATTATTATTTTAGGGGTTTATAAAGCCTAATTTCACAAGTATGTCATAACTTTTCCTATAGGGCTCATAAAATAACCAGATTCAATATAAATTCCCAAAATACTAATATTAACAACATATTCAAATTTTGTGGTCTAACTCTATCATTTCACATATGTGATAATAGTATTCTCATTTTAGGGTTACTATTCTCAAATTAGGCTATTTTCATACGTTATTAAACTTAAGAATTTCATGACTACTCTATCCACTTCCTATAAACTCATTAGCATATTTTAAATGATATAACACATTAATATACCATGATTCCCATATTAAACTCATACTGGCCCCAACAACCTTACCGATAACTAAAACCCTTATTTCATACAAATCTTATATATTGATAACATTATTTCCAAATCCTCCATTTCTCACCACATACCTTATAATACTTATTTTTGCACTTATCATAACTTATTAACCTGTATTATAACCATATATCACACCGGGGGTTTTCCACATAGGGTAAAAATATCCCATAATCTCCACTTACTTATTTTCTATCATATAATATCAAATCCCATATCATAGCATTAACAATCATACTTGTAATCACATGATAACAAAAAAATGATATAACACAAAAACATGCATAATACTTAGCAACCAAAAATCATATACTACGACAAATATTCTTACGAAAACGACTCCGGTCTCTAAGAACGCAAAACCTATTCCACCTCTTCTAAAACTTCAAGAATGTCACCTAAGAAACCATAATAAACACCATTATAATTGAGTATCATAACTAGGAAAAATCTAAAGAAATGGAGAGTAAAACAATGAGTGATTCCGGAAAACTTTGCATAACCAAGTGCGGAGGACCGATGGATTGTGCCGAGAGGATGGATAGAGCGACAACTGATTGTGCCATTTCTAGGGGATGTGCACTAGCAGGGGAGGCCAAAACAAGGAATTGGCAGTAGTGGGAATGGTTGAAGGTGGAGTGTGGGTTGTGGTTGGTATAGCTAAATGGTGGGGGTAAATGTTTGGTTGTTGGCGCTGTAACTAAAGGAAGAAAAAGAAAAAGGGGCTGCTATAGTGTGGTTGACCAATGGTGGAGTGTGGGTTGCATTGGAGGTTGCTAAAGGGTAGTGGTGTAGTTTGATGGTTGTGGCCATAGGCAAGGAAAAAAAAAGAAAAAAGGGGGATTGCGGTTGCTTGTGCTAATTAGAGGGGGTGAGGTGTGGTTGGTTCAACAGGTGGTTATGGAGGGTTTTGGTGTTGGTTATCATAGGTGGCAAAGGTGACTCAGGGGGTTCTACGATGGTGGGTTTTGAGGTTGTTTTGAAATGGCAAGGAGGAGAAAGAGAAGGAATAAGATGATGCTTTGGTGGTGATGTTTTCGACATAAAAATGGAGGAAGGGAAAGAGTGGCTCGGTGCATGTGTTATCTTTTGTGTGTGTGTGTGTGTGTACAGACAAGCCGTGTGCATGAAGAGATGGAGAAGTGAAGGTGATTTGATCGAGCATGATTTCAATGCAATCCATCATGTAGAAAAGGAGAGTTGATGGGTGATGGTAAGGGAAGTGTGTAGGTCATGGGATGGAATCATGGAAGTATGGTTGGGAGATTTGGAAGGGGGAAAAATGAGCGGGTTCATGCAAGCCCAAGGAGAAGAAAGAAAAAAAATATGAGAAGGTGGGGAAGAAAATGAAAAGGAGAAGGAGAAGGAGAAAATGAAAAGGAAAAGGGAACAAAATTAGTTTTAGGTTTAAAATTTAGAATTAGGTTAAGGTAAAATAAATAAATAAAAATTTTGAGATTAGAATTATATTACAATATTAATTACTTGAAATTAGGTTTAAATAAAAATTCAAGATATTACAACATCATAGTCAATAAATTTAAATTATCAAATCATAAGACTCAATTACAATAATATCTATGTATCTTCATTATCTTCTTTATTTATTTAAAGGGATATAGGGTCTTGGAGAGCTATAAGATTGAGAATTGATATAAAGCAATTTAATACCACATAAGGACTCTAAAAGATAACTAGACCATGATCTTATTTAAACCTGACCATATCGTTGACATACAACAAAAGATAATTCAAAGAGCCACTATTCACCTCCTTCAAGAATACACACCCATCATAGTTACTTCAAGAGAACCTGTGCTCAATCATGAATTGATCAAACTATTTATACCACTGTCTAGGCAACTTCTTTTAGACCATATAATGATATATTCAACATGCACCCATGGTCCTACTTGTCTTCAACAATGAACCCATCTAGCTTGCACATATAGATCTCCTCCTTAAGTTATCTAATTGAACCCACGTGTAAATAAATGAGTATTGTATCTCAATCTCTTAAATCCTGGGTCTCCCTACTTGAACTAGTATATCCACTTACAATCAACTATCTTCTTACTCTTGGGTGTATGAAAATAGGAGAAAATACCTTATTGTATGTTACACTGGGTATTTGATTGAACCCACATGTAAATGAATGAGTCTTGTATCTCAATATCTTAAATCCTAGGTATCCCTACTTGAACTAGTATACCCACTTACAATCAACTATCTTTTTCCTCCTAGGTGCCTTCACAAGTATGTCTAATTCTTTAAAAGAGATAAAGCTTAGGCACATCACAACAACACACCACTCGATAGAATCAAAACTAACAATGGTCTCTAAGTAAGTCACTAGCTTATGCACATCAATAACAATTTCAACACCAAATAAAACATGGCCTTCCAACTCCTCAAAACCATACCTAATAGAAGGGTTAATTAACCTCCATGATATACATGGAGAAACACTCCTTTATTCCATTTACTTCTTAGATCCATCCACCTTAGGGATAGTGAGTTTATTATAAGGGTCATCGTCATATTATCTAGCCTCAACCTCCACCCGACCCGAAGCATTATCATATTCTACCTCCTTATACAAAGTATCAACATAATCAATCTTTTAGAGTAACACAAACTCATTTAAGGTGACATCCTTGTTGGTCAAAAACTTAAATGCAGTTATGTTATGTAATATAAACCCATTTTTATTGGATGTGTAGCCAAGATACGTTTCTTAGCTCTAAGATTGGTCTTCCCATCATTCACATATGCATTGGAAGGAAATCTAAATATAT
The DNA here is from genome assembly GCA_039764185.1 of Tamarix austromongolica. Classification (NCBI taxonomy): domain Eukaryota; kingdom Viridiplantae; phylum Streptophyta; class Magnoliopsida; order Caryophyllales; family Tamaricaceae; genus Tamarix; species Tamarix austromongolica. The sequence continues at coordinate 102,689,845 of CM077816.1, read as the reverse complement.
GTAAATTAGAATAATCAACAGGTTTAGCTGACCATACCTCTTTAGATGTCTTTGACTTAATAGAATGACCTGGTGACCAGTTCACCAGGTATGCCACCATGTGAACAACTTTAGTAAAAATAAAAAATAAAAAAAATCCCTACCTAAGCTAACTCGTGATAACATACATCAATCCTTCTCTAATAGGGTACCATTAATCCTCTCAGTGACCCCAACACACATATGGTGCCTTGTTATCCCATGGTCCTGGCAAAAATATGTAAAATTATGCTCTACAAACCCAAGATCATCATCAGTCTAGAAACACTTGACTTGTATCCCATTTTTCTTCTCTAGTAAGATCTTCTAACATTTGAACACACCAAACACATCATTATTATATTTTAAAAAATAAACATATACCTTTTTAGAGAAGCCACGATGAAAGTCCCTTGAGACCACCCTCGTAAGACCCTACAAATTTAAATGGATGTAATCAAGAAGCACCTTTGTAATATATCTAGTTATAGAAAAGCTAACCTGCTTCGTCTTTCCAATCACGTAATGTTCACAAGAGTATAACATAACTTTGGTGATAGCTTTATAAGCCACGTTACATAGATCGATGGGCTGAAACTCTCAGATATAAGTGGGGTTATCAACCTTTGGAATGAGAGAGATATTTGTACTATGTCTGGTTGTAGAAAAGCTAACCATCTTCTTCTTTCTAAACACATAGTGTTCACAAAAGTCCATATTACCCATACTCTGTCCATCTAGGAACCTTCTCTTAGAAAGCTTAGTTAACCCTCTGACACTCATGTGTCCCAATATCATATTTCAAAGTCTCGTAACATCCAGGTTATTTATACTTGTTGATGTTAATGCAACCGCACCGTCAATATTAGAACGAATATGCTCATATAGTGTCATAACCCTTTTACCCTTCATCACCACAAAACCCCTTTTACAACCCTCATTATGCCATCAGACGATCACACAATGATATTCGTTAAAATTCAAAGGAATAAAAAAATAAGGTTATTAGTCATCTTCACGACATGTGAAACATTATACAATGTCTTAACTACACCGTCATGCATTATAACCTTCACAAACCTGATCTCAGCAACTTTACATGTTACATTATTATCGATAAGGACAACTCCACATTAAGTTGTCTTGTAAGTTTGAAACCAACTACGATTTGAACAAATATGGTAGGAACACCCACAATCTAATATCCACCTATCAGTAATCTTGGTCTGTCTAATAGTGGTTGTAAATACATCACCATCATCATCATTGTGGGCAACTACATCCTCCTCCTTTTTATTAGATGACTCATGAAAATTATTTACCCTTCTTGTTAGAACATAACTTTTGAATATGACCCTTCTTGTGGCACCCATGATACATAAAATTCTTGTACCCGTTATGTAACTTCGATATGAACTTTTTATGGTCACCATACCCCCGATCTTGAGTTCTCTACGTGGCTACAAGCACCTCACTATATAAGTTCCCTGGAGTATCTTCAGTCAACTGATGCTCAATCAGCTCCTACTTTGGAAGGAAAACCTCAACATTATCAATAACCAACTCATCTTTTCCATGTAACACAATCTTATGAAATGGTAATCATCATGCAATGAATACAACAACATTATATCCAAGTTTTCATCATTAAGTTTAACATATATGTTATGTAAATCCATAACAATAGAATCCAACTCATTCAAATGAGATTTCAATGAGTGACCCCTACCTACTTGTAGATCACAAAGTATAATCTTCATTCATAGATGATCCGTGATGGATCTTGTCATATACAACAACTTTAAATTTAATCACAAGGTAACATCAGTTGTTACTTTGGCCACTTATCCTATGAATTCATTTTATAAGCATAGTTCTATGGTTGAAAGAGGCTCTGGATCAATCTGATCCAATTTCTCCTCCATCATCGATTCCACCTTGTTTAATTTTTTGGACAAATCCTTCTCTAACCCATTTTGAATTAAGATCACTCACATATTTAATTTCATAACCTAAAATTGATGGAATGATCATATTTCTCAATGTCAAATCTTGTGGATGCCACCTCAATTCCAATAAATCACACCTACAACACTCTGATACCAATTTGTTGTGAAAACACTAATTTGATATCGAACATGATCACATCTTTATTGTGTGTAACAATGTGATTATAAGAAATATAAGTAAAAAATCTCTCAACATATCGTACAAAGTAGTAATTATCTCAATATTAAAGAGAAAAAAAAAGAAGAGAAGAGAACAATACGTTTGACAATGAAATAAGGTTGCATTCTAACCTTTTATATAAGCACAAAACCTTCAGGCAAAATGACACATTAGTGGAATACCCAAATGATATGGACCACATTTAGTAAACATAGACTCGTTGTGTTTAATTATTTACTCTCAAATTTTTTCCAAAAAAAAACACCTTAAATAATTTGGTGGAGAAACACGGGTCGTGTTGCATAATATCCTGGTGTTTTCCATAGAATCACCACTCCAATTGTAATATTCTACAACAACCTACATAAACCTAAACCAAGCCATATGGTGCAATAAATATCTAGTCAAAGCTTACAATCATTTTTTTTTTCTTTTTAAATTTACATTTTTTTTCTTGTATTAATGTAAATCATATGTTTAGATAACCAATTTTATGGGCCAAATATATATACATATAAATATGACTGGATGGGAATATTCAGTTTTGCATGCCTTTACTTGATAACAATGAAGAGCAAGTGACAATATACCTTATCGATAGTGAAAACCCGAGGTATATTCATTCCTTTTTATTAAATGAACTAAAATTAGCTAGGAAACAACTATCCATCTACTTATTTTCTTTTTTATAAGAGTACATTGCCTCTCAAATTATTCACAATTGTTATTTTAGACCTATGTATTTTACCAAAACATAGATCTCCTCCAACCTAAACTAATTATTAACATAAAAAAGATAACACAAATTTGAATCAATAGATAGTCTTCTAGTGCATATGACCTCATAAGACAACTACACACGCAAACGCACACGCACACGCACATAGAGAGAGAGAGAGGTTCAAGTAAAAACTACTACCTAAAATATAAATGTAGGAACATTTGTAGGTCATAGGATGATAGAAATTGAAGGTTGATATTATACCTAGATATAAGGAGAATAAAAAGAAGCAATGGCAATATAGTAATAATGAAATAAATAGTTGTAAACGACTTCATCTTGTATGGCATCGCCCTTTTGTGCCTATAACTTTCGTGAATTATTATATTATAATCATAAATAGTTAATAATTTTTTTTGCATGGCATAATGGAATTGGTACGCTTCTTCGGTTACTTGGATGTGGGATCGATACTAGCCTATAACAACAAAGGCATGCTTTTTTTTTCCTTCTTCATTTGCACCGATGTTTTATAACAATTATTTAATTTATGGTTTTGATTATTATTTTTAGTTATTTTCACTTCCATTAAATTATAGAGTTTATTCTTAAAATTTTAAGATTTTCATATTTATTTATCTACGTGTAAGATTTATTCCATTTATTGTAGATTTTTTGTATTTTATATTTTATGTTTTTTCAATTGATTTTATATTCCATTTAAGGTTTATTTTAGATTTGTAAACTTATTTAGGGTTTAGGGTGTAGACATTAGCATTTAGAGTTTATTCTAATTATTATTATTATTTTGATATATTTAGGGTTTAAGGTATAAGGGTTTATAGTGAACTCTATTTATTTTAAATGTTTAGATTTATTCAGGTATCATAGATTTGGGTTTAGGGTTTAAATAAACCCTAATTATTAATAAACTACAAATATTATGAAAAATTTGGAATATAAATGAGTCAAAATAGAAATATTATAAAAGAAAATAATGGAAAAAAGAATGAAAATTGTATTCGTATGACTTGTTTCAAATTACTTTTCAAAATTAATTATCTATAATAATTATTATTTTTTTATAAAAAAAAATTAGACTAAAAAATTATAAAATAAATAATTATTTTTAATAAATAACTTTAAATACAGATATTGTATATGCGTTTTTAAAAGTTATAATCAATACCTGCCCATAAGGCTCAGCACCAAAGCTTTCGCTCGCGCTTGACCTTGACCGATAAAGAAAAAGATGGCCGAAAACATATTACACCTTTTACCCCTGACCTCTATGTTCATACAGGTATTTCAAATCTTAAAAAGGCGGTTCATTTATTGGATGGGAGTCGGACGGTTCGAAAGCATTATTAGTAGTTTGTAGAGAAGGCGAAGCGGCCCGGCATCCCCACTTGGGCGCCGATGCCCGCTCACGTTAAAGCAAAAGAAAGGCAGCGGCAGGAATGTGGAGCAAAAAGGAAAGAAGTAACGGGACGGGAGGCTGACGACGCAAGTGAAGCAAGCAAGCAGAGGTATTAATTTGATTGATTTGACCGAGAAACTGGAGCCGTAGAAGAACAGCTCTTTAGGGGGTACGCTACGTGCGTACATACTTCGATTGTACATTTCTGAATTCTCGTGCTTGGGGATTTGATTTTGACAGAGTCAAAAGGGTCAGAAACCAGGGGATAGCTGGAGCTAGCTAAGGCGTTTTGCTTCCTCCTTTCCTTCAATTCACTCCAATTTCATATTTTTCCTTCGACCATCTTCTTCGTATCACTCACGCACGCACGGGCTTACCGCCTTCCTTGCTTTGCAAATACAATTGTATTATGCGCGTGCTTGACTGCTTATCTCCCCCCTCCATTCGCCATCAATCTGCTTTTAAGCTTCGATTCATTGTTTTCATCCAATCGATCGCTATTTGCCCAGCTCCTTTCTCCCTCCCTCCCTCCCCCCCAAAACCCCCGCCACTTCCTTTTCTAAAGAAGTCAGCTTGCTGGCCTGCCGGGCATGCAAGTTGACTTCCATCTCTGTTAAAGGTGACAGCTGCTTGTGCTTCAATTTAATACAACGGGAATAGAAAGTGATCAGTTCTACTACATAAAAAAATTGCCATTATCTTATTTTGCTTGTTTTGTACTGCATTTAAGGAGAGTACCACGGGCAATATAATAATCCACTTAAAGAGGCAAATATTTTGTTCAATGCCATAAAAGTTGGTGTCAGCCCTACAGACTTTCTCTTTTGCACTAGTAAAAGATAAGTTTTTTTTTTGTCTAGTATGAAATTCATAGTGGTAACATATATTATTTTATTATTATACCTTCTCCATATTTGTGTACGTATTGTGCGTGGAAAGGCTCGCCAATTCCCGAACTTCTTCTCTCCTTATTGTTTGATGAAGATCTTCAAGTTTAAAGGGTTATTGGTTGAATTTTGATTGAGTCTTGATGAGATCTTACTAGAATTGTTGAGTTTGAATCAAAAACTTCAACTTGATGAACGGTCCTCTTTTAGCAAGTGATATGAGTAGGAAACTAGGCCCTCGTACCACTTTTGATACCTATTGAAATCACACAACACCAAAATAGGATATCTACAATTAATCCCACAAGAAGTGATCACAATTAAAAGAAGCAAATAGTGGAATTCAATTATTAGAGTTAGGAATTGTGGATTAAGGTTTTGGTTTTGGGGCTAGGGTTTTGCCATGGATTGATTAGGATTTAAGGAGGTATTAAGTGTGTGTTCCATGGTAGTAATTAATGGATGAAAATTGTGGTTAATGGGGGTATAAGTGATGGTGATAATCTCCGGTAAAGAAGGGGGTTAGGGTTAGGTTTTAATGATAATGATGATGAATGTTGGGGGATGAAAGAGTGTGTGTATATGTGTATGGAACAATTATGATTGGAATTTTCGGGATATGATTGTGTTACGAAATAACACAAACTCTCTCAAAATAAATCACACATAAATTAAGAAGATAAACATGATTATAAATCACACATAACTCATACACAAGGAAGAGCTTGGAAATAGACTTTAATGAAAATTCAAACTCAAGTTGATTGCACCGTGTTCTTCCATGTCGATATACACCATGATTATATAACTTAATTAGAACCTCATTAATCTCATGTGTAGGACTTGTAGGATATCCCTTGGATCATAGTATGTAAGTATATAAAACTTTACTTTTACTAACTTCCATGTTAATTGTACGTGGTCTTGTATGAGAAGATATTTGAATATGTTATGTAGATTTATAGACATCGATACTTTTGAAGATTTAGGCTAGATTTAGTAGTCAGATAAATTTATCCTTAATGGTACGGTGTAAGCTTTTGAACACGTGAATACAAAAGAGAATAAGCCATTAAGAATCGAGATCTTCGCCCAAGAGCACTATGATACGAGCTATGATGCATTGGATGTCAAATCTCTATTGTTTAGCATCCTAGAGATGTCCCAAAGACTAGAATGACGATGGAGATGCAAAGATCGTATGGAAACTTATGAATATAGACGTGGAAATCATCCACATGAGCATTGATACTTTCCTTATATGGCATTATAACTGGTCATTATTTTCTTTATAACACACAAGGTTGAAGTGTGTCATTTTAGGGGGCGTGAGGACTTGAGTGAGTAGTTTTGGGTTGGTTTGTATTTATCTGTCTTTCTTTCTTGTATTAGTCTTTGTAGCATATATATATATATATATATATATATATATATATAGGAGTTCTTAATGCAAAGAGGGATGTATCGAATAAGAGAAAGAGATAGGCAAAAGCCAAAGGCTAGGTAATAAGCAATCTCAGAGGAGAGAATAAGGTCAATAAACTCAAAACTGAGTGGTTCTTGATTGAATGCTTATATTCATTGATAGATTGAGTATCAATAATGCTAAAAATTCTTCTCTTCATTTTCTTAATTACATTCAATAGTGAATTTTTGGATTGTAGTCAAGTGATAGTTGTATTCTTGATTCTCAGTATGGAGTTTTTCTTAAAGCATCATTTTCAATTCTGAATACTTGATACATTCTCTACAAGACTCTACAATTGGTATCAGAGAAAAAGAAAGAGATCGATGGGGTCTGTAAGATTTGATGTGGATAAATTTATATGTAAGAACGACTTCTCGGTGTGGAGAGTAAAGATGAAAGCCTTGTTGGTACAATAAGGTTTCCACTTGGTGTTGGCAGAAAAAAAGTATCTGAAGGAATTGAATTGATGGAGAAGGCACATAGTGCTCTGATTTTGTGCCTGGGTGATAGAGTAGTCAAGGAGGTTTTCAAAGAAACCATTGCTGTGAGAATCTGAGTTAAATTGAAAACCTTGTACATGACAAGATCACTAACTAAAAGAACCATCCTTAAACAACGGATCTATTCTCATAAGATGCAGCCTAATCTGAGACTTGAAGATCAATTAGATGAGTTTAATGAGATCATTCTTGATATTGAAAATATTTATGTTAAACTCGAAGATGAAGATCTGATTGTGATCTTGCTTAACTCCCTTCCTCAATATAGGTATGAACATTTTATTGATACTATGTTGTACCGATATAAGGATATTACTCTAGATGATGTGATGACTGCACTCATATCAAAGGAGAGAAAGAAATAGATACAAAAAGAAGACATAGGGCCTGAAGGATTGTATATGAGATGAAGACCTGAAAAGAAAGAAAGAAGGAATTCGAAGTAGGTCTCAATCAGATAGTAAGGCACAAAGAAAGTGTTTTCACTGCCACAAAAGAGGGCATTACAAAAAGGAATGTCTTGGCAAAGAAAAAGGGAGTTCAACCATGAAAAAGGATGGTGGAAAAAAGCAAGATTATGGGGATGTGGATCTGGTAAGTGAAGGTTATTACAGTGCAGAGGTTTTGATGATATCAACTGCACAAAGCTCATATGGTTGGGTGTTGGACACAGGTTGCACTTACCATATGTGCCCTGACAAGAAAAAAATTGCTGAATATGAGGAAACAAATGGAGGACATGTCTTTTTAGGCAATAACAAGTCCTGCCCAATATTTGGTATTGGCATAATTACAATTACTTCATCACCTGGTTCAAATTTTATCCTCAATAATGTTAGGCATGTGCCCAAGCTTAAGAGGAATTTAATCTCACTATAAACCTTAGCTAATGAAGGTTATTGCATTAAAGTTGAGAAGGGTGTGCTTAGAGTAACAAAAGCCTCAATGTTGATGCTGAAAAGGGTTCGAGTAAATGGGTTATATGTGCTGAAAGGAAGTTCTATCCCATAGTTAAACATATCTGTGACTATTGAAGAAATGGAAGTCAATAATGAAATGTTATGGGATCATAGACTTAGACATATTAGTGAATGGGGTCTAAAACTTCTAGAGAAGAACGAAGTGTCTGGCAAAGGTAGTCTACCAAAACTTAAGTTATGCAAGGATTACATCTTTGGAATGGATAACCAGTTGAAGTTCTCAAAGAACACACATATAACCAGAGAGATTCTTGATTATGTACACTCAAATCTCTGGGGACCTGCAAGGGCATCACCAAATAGAGGAGCAAAGTACTTTCTTTTCTTAATTGATGATCATACTAAGCGTATGTGGATATATTTTTTTTGAAAAGGAAAGGATAAGTTGTTCATTACTTTAATGAATGGAAGGCATTAGTGGAGACTCAAATTGGGAGGAAAATCAATAAGTTAAGAACCGATAATGGTCTTGAATTATGCAATGGAGAATATAATGGACTATGTAAAGCTAATAGGATCATGAAGTATCTTATAGTCAAAGGAACTTCTCAACAAAATGGATTAGCCAAAATAATGAATCAAACCATCATGGAAAGGCTCAAGTGCATGATGGTTGTTTCTGGATTGCCTCAATCATATTAGGTAGATGTAGCAAAAACGATATGCCATCTTATCAATAGATGTCCCTCTAGTGCTATAGATTTTGATACTCCAATGGAAAGGCGGTGTGGTGAGCCAGGAGACTATGGATATTTGAGGGTACTTAGGTGCATATGTTATGCATATAACAATGAAGGGAAGCTGGAATCAAGAGCAACGAAATGTGTTTTCCTTAGATATCCTAAAGGTACGGAAGGTTATAAATTACTAATATTGGATAATAAACATTCTAGAATATTTGTTAGTAGGGATGTTAAGTTTAGAGAGTTTGAGTTCTATAAGAATCATTTCTCTAAAATTGATCAGCATAATGGATATACAAATGAGAAGATTGATCTTGAGGTGGAGTCCAATAGTGATCAAATTTAAGAAAATTATGGAAACAACACACCATCTATTCTTGACTCTAATTGTGAAGATAATCTAGATGTCCCTGAAATCTTACCTAGGTATCAGCTAGCTCAAAACAGACAAAGGAGAGATATAAAGCCTCCAAGTAGGTTTTCTTATGTTGATATTGTTGCTTATGCCTCAAATGTAGCAGATAAGTATTATAAAGAAGTTATTTCGAGTAGGAGTAACAAAGAGTGGATTGTAACAATAGATGAATAAATGGATTCTCTACATAGGAACAACACCTAGATACTATCTATCCAACCTAAAAATAAGACACTGGTAGGATACAAGTGGGTATATAAACTGAAGGAGTCTCCTAAAATCAGTCAGAAGTTAAGGTTTAAGGCCAGGTTAGTGGCTAAAGGCTTCACTTAGGAAGACGGGATGGAATACACAGAGATATTTGCACTAGTAGTGAAACATACCTCAATTAAGAGTGCGTTTGTGATGGATACAATAAATGATATAGAGTTGGAATAGTTGGATGTCAAGATAAATTTTTTCTTTGGTTAGTTTAATGAGAGGATATATATGAAGCAAACTCTTGGATATGCTGAGAAAGGCAATGAGGATTGGGTGTGTCTTCTGAGAAAAAAATTCTTGTTTGGGCTAAAGAAAAGCCTAAGATAATGGAATCTATGGTTTGACTTGTATGTGAAGGGCATTAGGTTCAAGAAAAAAAATTTTGATTCATGTGTTTATCATAAACATAAGAAAGGAGCTGATAGTGTATTTCTACTATTATATGTCGATTATATGCTCTCTTTTGTAAGTGTAGAGAACATATTCATCAAGTTAAGATGTTACTGAAGAAGGAGTTTGATATGAAAGATTTAGGGGCAACCAAGAAGATTCTAGGTATGGAAATTCGAAGGTAGAGGAGGGATAGGAGATTATTTCTATCTCAGAGCTCATATGTCTATAAGATACTGGAGAGGTTTGGCTATTATGGAATAAAATTAGTGCCAAAACCCATGAAAGTACAATTCAAGCTCAGTAAAGATTAAGTTCCTAAGACTGAGGAGGAAAGGAGGTATATGGAGAGAATACCTTACCAAAATGTTCTAGGAAGCTTGATATATTTGATGATTTGTATAAGCCCAAATTTAGCTTATGCAATTAGCATGGTAAGTAGATTCATGTCTGAACCTAGAATAGAGCACCAAAAGGTAGTCAAATGGATTTTCAGATATTTAGCCAGATCAAGAAGATTTGGACTGGTGTTCGGTAGAGGTTCAAATGATCGATTTGATTTACAAGGCTTCACTAATTCAGACTATGCTGGTGACTTGGACACTAAAAGATCACAATCAGGTTATGTATTTCAACTAAGTGTTTGCATCATAAGTTGGAAATCTTTGTGACAGCTGGTTGTGACATTATCATCAACTAAAGCCAAGTATATTAGCTATACAGAGGCTATAAAGGAGGCAATGTGGTTGAAAGGGTTAATGAAATAATTTAAGCTTATTCCGAAGACTATAATGATATGGTGTGATAACCAAAGTGCTTTATGTTTAAGTAAAAAATTAATTTATCATGAGAGGACAAAACACTTAGATGTGAAGCTAAATTTCATTTGAGAGGTGATTAGAGGTGATAGTTTCATCCTTGAGAGGATACGTACTGAGGATAATATTGCTTTCAAAATTAGTGTCAAGGTATAAATTTGAATATTGTTGTAAGCTCATGTTATATATATGCTATGTACACGAGGTGGAGAATTGTGAAGATAGACATGGAAATCGTTCACATGAACATCGATACTTTTCTTATACAAAATTATAGCTAGTTGTTATTTTCGTTATAACACACAAGGCTGAAGTGTGTCGTTTTAGCAGATGTGATGACTTGAGTGAGTAGTTTTTGATTGGTTTGTATTTCTCTGTTTTTCTTTCTTGTATGAGTGTATGTATGTATATATATATATAAGAGCTCTTAAGGTAGATAAGGGTGTGTCGAACAAGAGAAAGGGATAGGCTAAAACCAAAGGCTAGGTAATAGGTAATCTCAGAGGATAATATAAGATCAAGAAACTCAAAATTGAGTGGCTCTTGATTGAATGCCTGTTGTCATTGATAGATTGAGTATCACTAAAGCTATAGATTATTCTCTTTACTTTCTTGATTACATATGATAGTGAATTTCTAGATTGTAGTCAAGTGATTGTTGTATTCTTGATTCTCAGTAAGGAGTGTTCTTTAGTTTCTCTTAAAGTATCATTTTTGATTCTTAATACTTGATACATTCACTGCAAGACTCTATAGAAATCAAATAAAATAAAGTTATGGTATCATTGTGATCTTACCATCTAACTTTGTGCTCAACTTTCCTTGCTCTTCAGTTGTCCTCAAACCTCCACCGTTGTTCTTCAACTTTCATGCTCAGGTTGATGATGTGTGTTGACATTGTCGTCTCTAGTTTCCTTTGATGTCGTGTTGCTATCTATTTCTTTTTTGAGTGCCCGACTGCTGCTATTTTGAATAAGGATCATCCCTTTTTTTTTTTTTGAATAACCAACTTGTTCGGATTAGTAAGGAGAAAGGAGAATAAGGATAAACCCATTTATTCTAATATATTTGTTAGATAATAGACTATAATAACGAAGAATCTGAGATTTCAATTATTGCTTCTAGTTAGGATCGTAAAAAAGTAATTACCAAAAGTTGGTTATAACATTTGTAATTCTTTATTTTAGGTTAGATGAATACTAAAAATAAGCTTATTCTAGTGTAAAAAGATAACCTATAATAAATATAAATATCTTTTACTTATTATATATTATGTAATTTTTATATCATTTTCTAACTTATTTATTTTTATATTATTTTAAATTGATATTTGTTATCTTCTAACGTCTCTATTTTAGCATCCCAAGAGATAAAATTCTCCTCCCGAGAGTTTCCGTATCTTACCGGTAGAAAAATCGTAGATGGGATAAATCTCGATATATGTCTTAGCATACGACGTGATACCAGCCGAACTATGCGGTCCTATTTTAGCATCCCGGACCTTATTTTCGTGCTACGCCGTCTGAGGCGCCGCTAATGAGTTATGACCCTCGGGTCCTGTCTAAGGGCTTCAAGTCTTTATCCAGAAGAAAAGAAGTAGTGGAAGAAGAAAGACTCGAAACCTTCGATGCCCCTCCATAGCAATAGAGTGGGGACATTTATGTAAGTTGCAGCCAATGGAATAAACCAATGAGAAGGCCCGTATTTTGGCCATTTGGGAAATAAATAAATGAAAATTTCAACTTGACGTGAATATTAAATTGCCCCACATGGACATGGGGGTTAATAAAATCTTCCTGTCTCTTGCCCTCCCCGTCTCCAAAATCTGACCAACCCTTCTCTCTCTATCTCCCTACCTGCCCACTTGAGATTTTTATATTTTGTTTTTGGTTTTAATAAAATAGGAAAATGTCCACATCCCACCTCCTCTGTAATTTTCAGAAAGTGACCGACCCTTCCCATCCTTCTTCACTCTCCACGACCTTCGTCCTAATATATATACAGCCTAGAAGTCGCCATAACTTTACTAAACCCCACTCTCCTTCCTCCCGGCCACCCCACACCTCTTCCTAAGAAGTTAATCTTTTTTTTTTCTTCTCAAAAAAGGCAACAGCTCGATAAACCTGATTCCTGAATCAAAAATCGAAAACCACACAATGCCTAAATCCGCCGTTCTACTCCACCGGATCAACAACCACACAACCCCTACCACCGTCGCCATGTGCGGCACGACCACCACCAGCAGCAGCAGCGTCAGCGTGCCATCTCACCACGGCCAACCACAGCAAAGATCTCCACTCTCATGTGCGGCCGACGAATTCGATATCAAGATCCCGGACACGATCTTCCGATACCACACGCACGATGTAAACCAGAATCAAGTGTGTTCGGCCGTTATACAAGAAATCAACGCACCTATTCCCATCGTCTGGTCCGTCGTCCGTCGCTTCGACAATCCTCAAGCTTACAAACACTTCGTCAAGAGCTGCCGCGTCCTTCTCGGCGACGGCGATGTCGGCACACTCCGTCAGGTCCATGTGATCTCAGGTCTGCCGGCGGCTACCAGTACCGAAAGACTGGAAATATTGGATGACGAACGCCACGTGATGAGCTTTAGTGTTGTTGGCGGAGATCATCGGCTGTCGAATTACCGGTCGGTGACGACGCTGCATCAGAGCGGCGAAGGATCGACCATTGTTGTGGAGTCTTATGTGGTGGATATTCCGACGGGGAATACGAAGGAGGAAACGTGCGTGTTTGTCGATACGATCGTGAGATGTAATCTTCAGTCTCTAGCACAGATCGCTGAGAATTTGGCGAGGCGAGAAAATAACAGATCCGGCCAAACATCTCTAGACTGTTGAGATAAAGGATTTGCTGTAATTTCTCTCCTCTCTTCCCTTGTTGCTGCGTCTGCTTGATCTTCTCTCCAGGCTGTGATTTTGCCGGGACGGTGCATAGATTGTGTCGTCTTTTTTTTTTTTCTTTTGTCCACTTTAAAATTATGTTTGTCACGACATGGCATCGTTTGTGAGTCACTGGCGATTCGTTTTTTTGCCTTATGATGCGGTATTTGGTGACGAATCGGAAGAAAGATCGTTTCGCAGGGTTGTTGAAGTCTGTGCTTGGCTGATTGCCTTGCTCTCCTGATTGTATGATCGATGTAATTTTCCGTGAAGGTGTTTGGGGGCCATTGTTCCGGTACCGGAGATGTTTTGTCAGGAGTATTTTCTGTGACCACCATCACCATTGTTATTATTGTGCCTTAATCATTATTATATAATCCAATTTTCTACTTCTAGTAGTGTTTTAATACTAGAGCACCGTCAGAAAATATGCTATACTATCTTGCATATATTATTCTGTGTGAAACAATCTCGTCTTTTTTTTTTTTCCCTTCTTTTTCCTTTTTTGTTATTGCTCGTACTTTCTTGGCGGTTTGCGCTATATTTCATTTATTTTTTTTACCGTACTAATAGAGATTGTGGATTGAATGAGTTTCGGAGCGAAGACGACGATGATGGCCACACATATAGGGTAGGAGTGGGGATGTGTTTGGCATCGGTAACGGTGGATATGCTGCGCGCAAGTTGTAGCTGGATGGGCGGGTTATAACAATTAACAATGGTCCAGTCTCTTGGTCATGGAGTACGGGGATAAATTATTTTTTTTTTTTTATTTATTGACGAAGGGGGTAAGAACTAAGAAGGGGCAATGAATTGAGTATTTTGGGCGGCAGATAAACTACTACTATGGTTTATGAGCTGGGGATTAGGTCAGTGATCATATAAAACTAGGCTGATGCATGCAAGTGGTTTGTATATGGAAGAAGTAATCATCGAATTAAGCAAGCAGATAACGGAAACTACCGTGAAGACTGGCCAACAAACATGTTAATCCATTTGTGTAAAATGGCTCTCTACGTTTGAACCAGTGGATCAGCATATGGATCTACTTACTCTGTGCAGAAATGATCTAAAGTGATGATAGATTCAGATAGTTGACGACGATGAGGGGATGGTTGACAAGATGTGAGGAACGTAATCATATGAGATGCTGCTGTATTTGGCGAGCGTATTTTTTCTGGTCATATTTATTTATTTATTAAAATTTTATATATTTGTATATAAAAGTAATAAGGACTGGCTGTAAGTTGTCAGGCCTGTGCATCATTGATTAATTTATTGTCCCAAGCAAAATATATTCTATTCCCATCCCATATGGTGCATCTATCTATGTATGCAACATATTAATTGTAAATTTTTTTTATACTTCCAAGCGTTTGTTTTAATGCTAATTTTTTTTAATTTTATTTATTATTGCATACTTGTTTACCCGCTGTTCTTTTATTGGACTGATATACAAGCATGTTTTTAATTTACTTTCCTGTATTTAATAATAATAAATATATTTTTTTAATAAAATATTCATTTTAGATCAAATAAATATTTATTAGAATAAAAATAGTTAATTTTAAATAAATTATACAAGATATATAAAATATGAGGGTAATTTTTCTATCTCTATTATTCCCATATCAAACAAACGAGCACTTAGGTTTTTTCTTTCTTCCTGTCATCAATTCGTTAGAGAGAGGACTTGAGAAAAGAAATTCCATAGAATAATATAAAAGTTTGGTGCATTAAATAGTATAATACTGGTATAAATTAGACCTAGATAGAAGTGTATATATATATATAGGGAGAGGGAGAGGGAGAGGGAGAGGGAGAGGAAATATACTACTATTAGTAATTATATATATGCAAGTTGCAAGTTGCAACTGGATATGTATTGATTTATGAGGTTGGAGCTGTTTATAATAATAATGTTATGAAAAGGGCAAGTAGGAGAAAAAAGCGGGGGGGGAGGGGGTAAAAATGTATACGTATAGAAGGAAGAAATAAAGGAGAGCGGAAGCTAGATTAGGCGGCATTGTTTTGTTGCTGCTTCTACTTGACCCTTGAGAATTAATTAAATGCAGTCCAGCTAACCTCGGTAGGTAGGCGGGGTATAACAGTGAATCAATGTATATTTATATATATGGTACGTGCCTTTTTTCCTTTCTTTTATGAACGAATTTTGCAACTTGCATACCTTTAGCCTGCAACTTGCAGGTCGGACCGTTTTGGCTTTTTCAAAACAATGCTTTAGAAATTACAGCAAAGATAGACCCCAGGGTGGAGGGGGGAAGGAAGAGTATGCAAAGCTAAGCAAACGAAAACTAATACTGTCGTTCTCGCTTTGCAAGTTGCAAGTAGTGTACCTGTCGTTATCGCTTTGCAAGTTGCAAGTACTTGCAGGAGGGAGAGACGGAGACTTTTTTTTTTTTTTTTTTTTTTGTGCGTGTATGGGGGTGGGGGAAGGGAGGCTTTTAATAGTAATATCCATCCCGTGTGTTTTCAGTTGTCTTTCATTTCTGTGAGGATGATGATGCCGATGGATAGATACCAGTACAACGTGAACCTTACTACTGCAGTTCTCTCTCCTGTCCTCTACCACCATCTACCGCTTTTTTTTTCTTTTTTTTTTGGATCTGTGTCTGCGTCTGCGTCTGTGTCTGTGTCTGTCTGTGTGTGTTGTAGATGCGTGATCAGAGAGAGTATTGCAACTTGGATTGTGCATTGCACCCCCCCGGCTGTCTCAGTCACTCCTCCGCCTTCTAATTACGTACGTACTGCTACTACTCTTCCTGGTCCTAGCTATATTTGACTCTCCGTTTATCACATTCTTTGTCCCGCGCTCTGATCCACGTGATAATTAATCCCCCATGCATCGACTTTTTGTTTGGCATGGGAATTTATGAACATACAGCAATCGTACTGTATGCCCAACCGTTAAGCATAATCAATACGGTATCACACGCTGAATAAGTTTAGCCCATATGTAAACCGCTTCACATTGTTCTTATTCGTTATTTCCATTATTATCATTATTACTATTATTATTAAATTCTTTTAAATAATAATAATAATAATAATAATAATAATAAAGTATATCATTTAAGTGTCAAGTCCATCAATTCATTTCATTTTCGACCATCCAATTCATAATACTTAATGATAATAATACTTAATGCCAATACATAATGGTTTGTTTATTTTAATTTCTCCTTTTTTTTTCTTTTCCTGAAATAAAGCAGGTCGAGAAAATATTGCATTCATAATATCCATGCTTAATGGGCCATCAATTTCAATTTCTACAATTTTCCCTTTTTTTTGTCCCTCTCTCTTTCTCTCTCTTGTTTCACGTAATAAAACATGTCAAACATGTGTTACACGTTGCCACATCTATAAAAACATTACGGAATATTGCTGCACGGTTCATGTATAATATTCTTCTCTCAATTTACTCCTTTTTTTTCTTAGAAAAAATGGTGACCACATTAATTTTTTTCCGACCAATTTTCTCCTTTTCAATTCCTAACCGGACTAATAAGCTATCATTTTCAAATTTTTTTTCATTTTCTTTCCATCCAAATTATAAATGTATTTTGTTATAGATATTTATCTTCCTTTAGTTTTGAGAAATTTTTGAAATGAAAATTAATGCATGAAACATTTCTAATGTGAATGTTAATATAAGTTCTGAAAATTAATAATTATAGTTTATATAAATTTAATTGCTGGAACCAATGTAGTGCCCTAAATTAATCCATAGTCATTTTTTTTTCTCTCATAATGGGAGTTCCTTATATCTTACCCATACATAATTTATATGTAGAAGTACTTAAGAGCCACACTTAATGAAAAATTTACTTAGATTCCTAGTTTTTATATTCTTCCCCTCGTTTGCTTGTAATTAAACACGTCGAGCATTGGTTACACTCTGTCATATTTATGAAAACATAATTTATAAAAACATAATAGAATATTGCTTGGTTCGCCTAATTAAAATATTTTTCCATTTGTGCTAATTTACTCTTTTTATTTATTAAATAGTGACCACGCTATTTTTTTTATCCAATCAATTTCCTCCATTCCAAATCCCGGCGGTACTAGTACTTTTAAAATTTTGTCATAATAATTTTCAGATATTATTATTATTATTATTTTCAATAAGAATCTACTATATTTATACATTAATCACTTAAAGGTCACACTTAATGAATTATTTATTTTTAATTTTATTTTTTTCTTAAGATAATGTACAAAAAATAGATGCAAAAATATTAGTTTTACCCATGCATTGTACGGACTCCTCTAACCAGTTTGAGGAAGGTTATTCTTAAATTATTTTTTCTACCTATTATCCAGCGACATTTGGTAGTAAAGTAAATATAGTTTTTTTTTTGGGGAGGGGGTGTGGATTTATATTTAATAACATCAATCGGTATATATATGTATCCATGAGCGTACGTCATAAGCTGTCCAATAATAGTACTATTAGGTCAGGCTTCTTAAGAAACAATCTCGTTCTGCACAGAAGAACAGAGGAAAAAATAAATGCCTTTGGCGGCATGCATGCAGGCCGATCACGTAGTTAGGACTCACGAACCCCCCCCCCCCTTTCTCCCTTTGCAGACACGGCTAATAGCAGCGGCATCTGTAATTGGAGGACGAATCTCTTTTTCTTGATTCGCTATCATATTTCCAATTTGGCCGGTGCGCGGTACGGTGTGGGTATCTGCTGCGTTAATGGATATTCTTTACCGAGCAGTAAAAAGAGAGGGGCTAAAAAAAAAAAAAAAGGGAGCAATTTTGTGCCCTTACCGACGGATCTTGATGATTATATGTAAAGCCATGCTCTTGATCTTTATGTCAAAATAGGAAAATACTGAGTTCACAGTCAAACAACTTCAGATATTTTTATTACTATTTTTTTAACCCTAAAATTGGGAAGGGGACTCATTAAAGAATAATAGAACCGAAAAAAATATTTTAATATTTTAACTATTTTATATAATATAATTATAATTAAAAATTTTAAATTAATAGTTTAATTTGATCTAAAATAAATATTATTAAATTTTTAACACAAAAAATATAAAATAAGGAAAACAAAATTTACTCTGATAACCTCCGTACCAAACAACTCATGAGGAAGAAAAATTTAGGCCTCCGAAGTAGAACATATATAGGTGGGCAAGGAGGTCTATACTATAACACCGCATCACCAACATCCCGATCGAGATCCATTCCACTAATTAAAATTCAAACTATGATCATTAGCGTGTGAGCAAAACCATCCACCTCATGGCTAAGGCGGTCGCTCCTCTTCTACCACCCATCTAAATACTATTTGAATCCCATTCATACGTAAGAACTACTTACAATGAAATACTTGTCAAAAAAGTCTTACGTGATTTAGGTATAAATAAATGTGTAGCTTCTTTTTATATATAGTATGACTTACTAAAAAAGACCGAGCTCCAAAAACTTATTTACTAGTAAGTATGTGATTGAATATATTATTTATTTGTGTTTGATTTATCTAAAAAAATAAGTAACAAGAAAATTTGCTATAATTGTATCTCAATAAGATAAACTATATACATATATGAGAGTAAGAGGAAGTTCGTCTCATTTTGATGTCTTTGGTTACTTCTCGAATTTTTTGAAATTTAATTTCCTGAAGCTTAATAATTTTATTAAGAGAAAATATTTAATTATTTTATTTTTAATTTATTTTATGATTTTTTTACCTTTTCAAATTCATATTATTATTGTTTTAATCATTTGTCGTTGCGGATTATTTTAGAAAAATTCTTTGTCGGTTATAGTTTTTACTATAATCATATGTTTTTAATTTTTGTTTAACTACATATTTCCGTTATGCTCTATTTTTTTTAAAATATTTTAAATTTTTTTTTGTTATGACTTCATCATAGAATTACACCTTTGTTTTTTATTTATATACCATTACAGGAAATAAATTATTCAAATTATAAAACTCAATTAAAGTAGCAAAATAATTTTATTGATTTTTATTCATAAAAAAATATTTGTGTCTATGATTTTATTTTTTTTAAGAAGTAGATGAAATATTTGAAATTTTTTATATTAAATATTTTTGCAACTTATTTATAACTTTCCTTTTTAAATTAATTAATTTTCTCTGTTTTTTAACCATTTGTTTTATAAAGGATCTTTTTTCAAAATTTATTTGAATTAATTGTATTTTCTTAGAATTTAATTCAAATATTATTCCAATTAATTTTAAATATTATTTTAATATCGTATTATGTATTTTTGTATATAATATAAATTCTCCCTATTGTTAGTATTTTAATTCAAAAATATTTTTGAAATTTTTTTAAAAATAGTCTTTATATCAATTTTATAACTTCAGGTCCTTAAAGAATAATTTTTATTAAATAAATTTTAGAGATAATTATTCTTTATTATTTAGATATTTTACGATCTCTGTACTAGTATTCAAATAATAAGGGGGAAAAAAGAGAGGAAAAAAATACACCGCATAACTCCCACAGTCCCGCCGGTTCCTTACTATTTTAACCCATTCTTCTCTCCCCTCCTTTGTTTCTCCCTTCCCTGCCTCCTGCGTCCTTCAACCTGCAACACACCACCACCACACCATATTAGCTCCACCACGCCGGCGATCTTCGAACAACGACAAAAACAACAAACTGGCGACCTCTAGCAGTGCACACAACGACATCAACGACGGGCAAAGTAGATAACAATTAGTGTAGCAGCAGCAGTGTGCGCGCTACTAGTCTAGCCACTACAAGCCCAGCCCAGGCCACAAGCGAACAATCCCTGACCTCCGGCTACCTCAACCGCCATCTCCCCATCCTTGGACGAGCCTAATTAAGCTTGATTTCATTTGAGTCCTTATGCGGGTTTGATAGTGAATGTTATATTGGCGGGTTGAAGACTTGAACTTGAGCAAATTAGGCAATCCAAAGTATTTGTCTCTGGGAATCTTTCATTTATTTGTTTACTTTTTATGTGAATTTTCAAGTCTTGTATTGAAATGTTTATGATGTTGTAACTGGATTTAAGCTTCCCATTGATTTTTTAAGATTTTAAAATTTAGGGCTATTTTACATATTTTTCACTAATTTTATGGGCGATGATTTAATTAAGTGAAATATTTATTTCTATCCACCGTTGGATAAATCTTTGTTGGGTGTTTACTCTCTTGGTATATATAGATGATGTTTAAGATTTTGTAGGACAGATTTTAATTTTATATCCAGCATGGGAAAGATAATAATCGTTTGCTTTATATTAGGTGTGTCAGGAACACTTCCTATTTTCTATTTTAATTTCTGTATAATTTTTTTTTTTTTGCAAAATTTTGTAAGAGTGAAAAATGGAGATATTATAATTTAGTATCAAAGTTTTTAGTTTTGAAAAACAAGTTTTAAGTTTTTAAAATTTCATTTTTAGCAATGTGAAATCAATTAAAACTGTTTGAATTGACATTTGATAAAAGGTTAACTGATTTTTCAAACTTGAGTTGGCTTGTGAGGAAAGGGTGGATGGGTAGTGTAAACGGCTTTGTTGTCGTAGCCGTCGTGATCATATAGTTGACCTTACGGTTTGGTTGTTTCTCTGTGTCTAATTTAACCTATATTTTTATGCATTGTGTGAATATGATTAATTGTTTTTTTTTTGGCCTAGTTTATCCTCTTTTAAGAGATTATTACCCGACAAGATCGTCATTAGCTTCACATGTTTTCCCATAACTAGTAATTATTTGACATATGCAATGTTGATTAAAGCATTATGTAATAGATGTTGATTTGTTTTTAGTCAAGGAATTTCAATTTTGGAGTTAGGAGAAACATAGCAATGTGATTGTGATAATGAAAATTGAGTTTGTTGGTAAAATTCTTGAGTTTGGTAGTTGTGTCCATCTTTATAGGTGGTAGGATGTCCTGTTTACTCTAGTGATTCTACTTAGCGTTGTACGGGGATGAAGATGGAAACGGAAAGAAAGCTATTTTTTAAAAATTTAGGAAATAGGAATGACAAAAAATATAAAATAATAATAATTATATATATATACACATATTATATGTATATATTTTTAAAAATATATTAAATATACTAAAATTAAGGGAAAAATTAAAAAATTTCTAAAATTATTATCTATATTAATTAATTTTAATCATTAATAAATATTTTTTAATAAAAAAATTAATTAAATAATTTTAATATAAATTTTGACCCTAAAATATTTTTAGAGGAGGAAATATTTTTAGAACATTTTCGGGACGGAGTACCGCGGTCAGCGGTCCCTGGGCATCACAGATTCTAATGCGGCAGTCGGCAGATATTGTTCCTTTGATTTACCTGTTTTGGCCAATTTACTAATGTTCTTTGGTTAGCATTCGACCTTGTGTTGCTTCATTATCATATGCGATGTTCGTAGTCGGAAGCCTTTTGTACGAAGTTTTCAATGATTATATATGTTTCATCCTTTTAACTAGCATGTGGCAGTATGCTTCATTTCGTTTTGAATTGGTCTTCAACTTGGTGGCTAGAGTTGTGAGGGATTTTACTTGACTTTCTTATATGTAATTTTTTGTTGGAACAAATTTGATGATTTGCCTCGTTTCATTTGTTACATTTTTAATTCTTTCAACTGAGTCTCAATTTATTGCTTTGGATTTAATTTCAATTTTTCCTTGCTTTTGTCAAACTTTACCTTATCTAAGTTGCTAAACTTTGATTTGTCTATTTTCTGTTTAATCTTGATTCACTTCGTTGCGATTGAACCTTTCTTATTTGTTTTGTTAAATTTGATTGGTTTTCTTCAATTTGACTTCAACTCGCTTTCTTTCGATCAAAATTTATAATTATTTGTTTTGGTTGGTTTTATTTTGCCAAATTTGAAAAAAAAAAGAAAGTTTATTTTAATGAGATTGTGATATAATATCTCCTATTTTTAAAATTTAATTTCCGTAAGCTTACTAATTTTATTAAGGGAATATGGTAAAAATGTTCAATTATTTTATTTTCTATTCATTACTTGATTTTATTGACAACTTTACTTTCATATTAGAATTCATTTAACTATTTGTCATTACAAATTATTCTAGATAAATCATTTACAACTATGATTTTTATTATATTCATATGTTTTTAATTTTCAATTAAATGATTTGTTGTTTTAATTTTTTTTATTATGAAATTATTTGAATTAATTGTAGTTCCTTAGAATTCTATTTATATGCTATTTCATATGTTTTGTTTTTGGTAGATTCATATGGCTTGTTTGTATTTATGGTGACTGTTTTGGGACTAATTAATCGTTTCCCTTTTACCAAGTTATTGGTTGTGTGTTTCACTTGACAACAAATGCTAGTATGAGTAATGCTTATGATAAACTTTCTCAATATAAAATATGTAAATATTACCTCAAATTAATATAAATAAGACTTGTCAAAAATTAATCTCCGTTGGCTATACATAGTGGGGTTGAGACTTGAGTTCTTCATTTGTACCCTAATACTAATTACTAAACCAAATACCAAAATAGCAATTTTATGTTTAGCAAATACCAAAATAGCTATACTAGTCACAAATTAACCAAAATATCCTTACGTTAGCAACAACTTTCTTTTGTTTTGTTAAGATGAAACACGTCTTATGGATAGGTGTGTTTCATTAAAAACCCAACGAACATTTTTCAAGCTGCTAGACGTTTTTATTACGCTAATCCATCAACCATACCTTCATAAATTAAAGTTTACGCCCAGTACACGCCATATTGTTGGGAGTGTTTTGTTAAATACATACTTACCAGAAACTATACCGTTCTCACTTCTCCCTCATCGTCTTAAGTTTCGCCTCCATTTCTCTCAATCTCTCTAAAACTCTTTGTCTCATCTCTTAATCTTTCTTCTTCTTTGTTGCAATTAGATATTTGTTTAGCGTCCATTATTTCCTATATTATACCAATTTTGTTTGTTGCTTAAATTTTAGATCTGTAAGATATTTTTTTAGCTTATTTTCTTAATAATTATAAATATGTGTTATATTCTATTATATTGTATATAATTATGCTATAATATACATTTCATTTTTTATTTTGTGTCGTTAGCATGCATTTTATGGTGAAATCTAACACAATTATTATGTATAATATATATATATATATCTTGCTCTTAATTTTGTATGTTATGTATAATTATGCTACTTTTTTTTTTCTAATTTTAGTTTATGATTCATGTGCTAAAATTATGCTAGACTATTTTTAATATTTTTAGGTTATAAGTTCTGTTTAAAATTATGAATAATGTTGGCGCTAACTATTGTTGATTTGCATTTTTGTTTACAATTATAAAAATTGAATATTTTGTTGTTAAACTGTGCATATTTTGGAAATGACCATGAGAACACAGTGTTGAATAGAAATGCATAAAAAATTGTGATATATTTTTTTTTCAAAAGTGTTGTGAATATAATTGAGAAGAACAAAAAAATTGATCAATATTTTGCAACCCTTAATTAAAATTTGAAGTGTATACACTTAGTAAATGCACATCATGTACTAATAGATTATTTTTATATTTTTAAGTATAGGATGAGTAAAATTTCATTGGTTTTATATTGAAATGGTAAACAAAAGTTTGATTAAGAAAAACTTACATTTAAAGGGAACCTAGATAAAGTTATATTTGTTTCATTGTCTACTACATTTATTGAGTTTATAAATACGGTGCCTTTATGGGAAAATTGTAACGGGGATACATACTCATTCAAGATATTTGAGATATATTGAAATGGGATAATAGAGAGAAGTCTTCTTATTCCGCTAGATAGTGTTGATTCATTGAAAATGCTAATATAATCAATAAAGTTATAGGGCTTGTGCAAATGTCCATGGAGATCAATCGTCAAGGGCTCCAATCATATATCCGATGTTTGGTTCTTTTAAGAGTTTGTTCATTGATTGATCAAAATTTCAATGCACAAATCCTTTATACAATGTGAGAGATTTAAGTAGATATCTGTAATACCCCAAAAACTTCCTTAACCTAATCACACATCATTAGTGCCCTAATTTAATTCTAATCTCAAGAAATCTTATTGTTAGCGTTAACCAAATTTCTGAATCCCGAAACTTTAACCAAAACTGAAACCTTGATTTGGATAAATCGAAATTCGTAAACCAAAACCAAAATCTGCTAAAATTTCCGCTAATCCAAATTTCTTGGCTAATCCAAAATTACCTAATCTAATCCTAATTCCCCAAACCTTCCATCTTTTTCCTTTTCTTTATGCTTTTCTTTCCTTTTCTTCCTTTTTCTTTTCTTTTCTTTTCTTTTCTCTTCTTCTCCTACGCCGATTTTGTGGCGTGAAAGTTTTTGCTTCCTCTGCACCACCACCATCCACTTGCCTCCCACATACACCAAGACACCACCCCTGTCATCCCCTGCCACCCCTACCATCCTTCATGCTTGTCTTCTTCTTCTTATTCTCCTCTTCCCCTGCACACCCCACGCACCACCATTAATTCCCCTGCCATTCTTCTTCTTCTTCTTCTTCTTCTTCTCTTATCCTTACACAACCTACACTCTAACAATTGCCATCACCTGCATTTTTCAACATCACACTCAACCATTATCTCCATTGTCACTATTTTGGCTCTGCACCACCCATCGCACGTTTTCCCCCTTTGCTTTTCTTCTTCCCATTTCACACCATACACACACGCACACTTACAGATTTATGTGTATATATATATATATATATATATATAAACCATACTCTCCTCATTTCTTTTTGTTTGGGCCCCAATCTATCCATTTTGTGTCAAAAATCCCTTTTCCCGAGCTCCCTGACCTTCTTCCCTTCTTCCTTCTCCCTTCTCCTTTATCCCTTTTCTTCCTCCTTCTTTCCCTGTTTTTGGCATCCGCACCACCCAATCCACCACCGAGCACCACCCAAACCACCACTAGCCACTCTTTGGCTGGTAGATCGACCATCAAGGTCGCCCTAACCTTCTCCCTCGCCATCGCCGGCCATGGTCGCTGACCGCCACCTCTTTTTCCTTATTCTTCCCCTCGTTTTTTGTAGAGTTACAGAGTGCACGGCATGTGCACCGCCTGCTGCACGGCCTTGCAACGCTTAAAATCTCCAGCTGCACAACCGTGCAACTTTTGCACCGCCTAATCGTGCATCTTTTTTTGTCTCGATCTGTTGTGCACTGGTGCTGCATAGCCAAATTTTGCACTGTCTGGCCGTGCATTTTATTTTCTCTTGGCTCAGTGCTATACAACCGTGCAACTTTCCATTTTAGCCGTGCACCCCTATTTTTACCCCAAATCTTATCCAAACACCACCAAAATTTAACCATAGCTCCACCACATATTCTTCTACACTTCCATACAATTCAAACTTCCATTTGACACCAGTAAATTCCATTTTTACCTATCTCTAATATAACCTCTATCTTAATTTTTAACCTCCAATCCTAATCGTATTTTATCTTGTTTTCATAGGTGATCTTCTGGTGATCTCGGAGGAGGTATAGGATTTACGTGCATAGATCCCAATGTCCTTATCGGTAAGGATACATGTCGTAACTAGGGATTTATGTGATACTTGTATTGTTGGTATATACTTTTCTGTTGAATATGTTGTATTAAGCAATGTAATTATGCAAATGCTATGAAATGATATTATTAAGAGTAATGAAATTATGCAAGTTCGTATTTGGGTATAATATTAGATACAAGATACCTACGGGAAACTAAGGATATGAACTTCGGATAATTAAATGAAATTTATACGTATATGTTTTGGGTTTTATAAAGGCTTTAGGAGAATATGATTGTCATGCCCACTGTAACACCCCCAAATTTACTACTGAAATTTTTTGTTTAAATCAAAGGTTTTAGCGGAAGTGAAAGAATTAAAACCGTAAACTCGGGGGTATTACCGCCACACTTAGTACCAGACCGGTTCACTCCTACCGCTCCGATACTAAGTGCTAAGGCTAAGCTAAACCATCGTCAAAACATAAGTACGTAGTTAACATAGGTCATTCACGAAAACACGAGTCAACATCAGTTAGGATATCGTTTAGGAATACAACTTAGAGTACGGTTTAAGATTACAACTTAAAAACGCGAATCACAAAACATAAAGCGTAGTACGAAATACAGTTAAATAAAGAAAATACGAAGTCTGAAGGTAGCAACGGAATCCGGCCAACTCGTTCTCGATCCCCAAGTCAGGTTAGGCTCAACGCTCTGCCCCACCCGATGCCTCGTAGGTATCATAGGCATCAAAGACATGGTCTCATACCTGCACAAGGTTAGAGGGATCTTCTGCTCGTGGGAATGAGCAGCACCCATGAAACGGGTGATCAGTACGCTACGTACTGAGTAAGGTAACAGACGCACTAAGGCCCACACACAAAGATACATAACATAGCAGACATAGCATAGATACGTAGATAGAATGCAATAACACATATAACAACACAAGTTACGAACCAGATATCACTTTTCTTTTATCAGGTCTCTGATTATAATCGATCATCGTCTTATCCAGACCATGTGAGTGCGGGAACCCCACTATTATATCCGGTGGAACGGTCACGAGGGCCATGCCCTACCACTATTATAGCCGGTGGAACGGTTGCGAGGGTAAGATACCCTGCCACTATTATAGCCGGTGGACCGGTCTGGCCCCGACTCACAAGGTATTCCACTGTACCCATTTGTATCTTTCCCATGTCTTATCACTTTTACCTTTTGAGTTTGTTGAGCACAAAATCCCCCACTATTATAGCCGGTGGAACGGTCGCGAGGGCTTATGCCCTGCCACTATTATAGCCGGTGGAACGGTCGCGAGGGTCATGCCCTGCCACTATTATAGCCGGTGGACCGGTCTGGGTTCGGCTCAACATCTTTCTTTGTAAGTCGTTAGTGTCTTAATGTATCTTATTCGAGGGCATATCTTTTATCATGCAATGCCAGAGATCTCAACACATCACATCAAGACTGAAGACATAATCGTACTATCACATGCTAATGAGAACACAAGTACACGTCTTGTTTCCAAGCCACATTACCCACGAAACAGGTAAGATAACGGCATTTAACATACAACACAGAATTCATATAAGGCATCCACGACACGTAGGATACATGTCACACATCCAGTCTCAGCTATATCCCTGCTCGGTCCCGGTTACCGAGCTATCTCCTACGCTTATATTAGGCCACTAACATCCTTTGTAATTAACACACTTCTCGCATCGGAAACCCAAATCATGACCCCCAAACTCAACTCTCCCACATACTTCACCCTTCCTCATTTATTCTTATTATTTCTTTTTTTTTTCTTTTTCCACCTTCTTAAATTAAGGTTTCTTTCCCAAACCCTAGTTGGTCCCTATGTACCCTTATTTTATCCCACGTACTATTTTTTCACCTCGGGCCTCCAGACTCCCAAACAGACCTTCCATTAGCCTCCCCACGTCCCAAAGTAACTTTTCATACGTAAGGTTCGCCCCCATGCGGACCTTAACCTCCCCATGCAAACCCTATCATTTCCACCATGCCAACTCTATCATTCCTATGCAAACTCTAGTTCTCCCATGCAACCTTATTTTCTCTCACTCTTCTATTTTATTTAATTCCCTTTTTCTCATCATTTCACAGATTACAGACTACCTAGGTCGTCCATACCCACGTTAACCAACGTACTTCCCCTTGGTTATCTTAATTGCTTGTTTTTCTCTTTCAAGTCCCCACTCCACAACACCTCATCAAATATCCTAACATGAGTCGTAGGGGTCACATCACATCACATTATATTTGTATCATACCATATTAGCACATACAGACAAGAGCACGATAACATACCTCGGTTCCACGCTGCGCTACATAAATACACAGATAATATACAGATTATAGCATACAACCGCACAAGGCATACAAGACAGGTAAAACATGCAATACACACAGGTGGCCTTAGCCTCGTCCTTACCTAACACGACACCGGTCTTGGAGCACGCTCCTACGCCTCCTCCGGGTGTCGACTTGACTCGCCTATAAGAGGGAAAACTGGGGTTACTTTTCTACCTTACCCCTATTATTTACCTTACCATTAGGGCTAAGAATAGTAATATTACTTTTATAAGTGAAGTATGGTCAATATTCTTAAAGTAGTTAATCATGCTACTACTAATAAACGTAGCTACAATAATTTAAAGTAATTTTAATAATATTTATTATTAATGGTAGTAGTTCAATGTTACTAACAATAATGATAGTAGTAATAATAATAGTAATAATAATAATAATAATGATAATAATAATAATAATGATAACCATGATAATAATGATAATAGTAATACTAGCAATAATAATAACGATCATGATATTAAAATAAAATACTAAAGTTATGGGTCACTAGTATTGGTAAGACCAATAGTTATAAATGTTTCAAGGTTAGGTTAAATAATAATAATAATAATAGTAATAATAATAATAATAATAATAATAATAATAATAACAATAATAATAATAGTAATAATAATAATAATAACAATAATAGTAAGAGTAATATTAATAACGCTATTAAAAATAATTAGCATTTGTATAATAAAGGTTTAGGGGTTGGGGAGTTTAGAGAACTACCTAGGGTGTTGGTGGCACAGGTGGCGGCGCACGGCGCACGATGGCGGCGGTTGCGGCGTTGGGGGAGAAGGAAGGTGGAGAGGTGGTGGAGGGGAAAGGAAGGGAAAGGAGGGCTTGGTAGGGGAAACAGGAGGTCTAGGGAGGTTGGGGAAGCTCCCTTGGTGGTTTTAGGAGGCAGAGGGGGTGCTGGGAGTGGCGGCACGGCGGTGGGCGGCGGTGCGAAGGGTGGCGGGGTTTGGAGTTAGCTTGGTCGGGATGGGTGCTTTGCACGCCTGGGGCGGCGCGTGCAGAGCAAACCGAGGGATGAGGGAGGCTTGGGTAGGTAGAGGGTGATGCAGGGAAGGGTTTCGGGGGTGGTTCGAGTGGCGGCGATGGGCGGCGGCGACGGGACGGTGATCTGAAGAGGAGGCGGCGCAAAAATGATTTCTGGGCTTAATTTTCGAAAGAGCCCGACGCTCACTACTAGAAATAAGATTTTTAACGACCAACAAATTTCGTCGTTAATGGACAAATTTTGGTCGCTAAAGCTATTAACGTCCAAAAAAGTTGTTGGTCGTCAGTGGTCGTTATTGCTCCCTCGTTAAAGGCTTTAACGACCAACTAAAATTTTTTGGTCGCTAAAGTAATAACGACTACATATTATGTTGGTCGCTAATGTAATAACAACGGAGTATAATTTTGGTCGCTAAAGGTAATAACGACGACGCAAAGTGTTGGTCGCTAAAAGTAATAATGACAACTTATGACGTTGGTCGCTAAAAGTAATAGCGACAACGTATGATGTTGGTCGCTAAAAATAATAACGACGAATAAAATACACTGTCGTAAATAATATTAACAACCAATTTTTTTATCGTAATTAAAAAGGTATCACACCAATAACGACTAATTTTTCCGTCAATACTAAAATTCATTCATTATTTGCGACATAATTTATTGGTCGCAAATGGCATAATTATATGTTCAATAATATATATAATCAACATTTCAATATTCATCTATAACCCTGCACCTATATGGATATACATATATCCATTTCAATCTTTTGAAGACCTGTATATATATACGTACATATATCCATTTCAATCTTCTCAAGACCTGTACCTGTATGCATGTATATATATATATCCATTTTGATCTTCTCAAATCTTGTACCTGCATACATATATATTCATTCTAACATATAGATATAATTTTCTAAATATCTGTTTATAATTAAACATTCAACTAAATATTCATACAAATAATTTGTATCAAATGTCCGGTACAATTTTCGGCTATGATCAAATATAAATATATTACAAAAGAGCTACAATATGTCGTTGCATTACAAAAATATCATGATTAGCAGCTGCTTAAGAATTAATCATTCTATCCATCGGATACAATAGACTTGGTAAGTTTATCAAAATAAACTGGATCTGCAACAATAGAAATATACAAATAATAATTAATATAAGTATCAAATAAACAATGAGTAATTTCCTTAACATGAAATTCATGAAATCAGATATAAAAAATGAAATCTCCAAATACAAGGAAAATAATGAAAATGGAAATAAATATGATTCAATAACATCCGAACTTATTAAATGTGCTATACTACGACAACCTAGATCATGCATCATCATGGTGTGTTTCCTTAAGTCTGTTATCAATGATTCAATACCTAATTAATATGGTGTGTTTTGGTCACAAAGTGTATCAGACAATATTTTTTCTATGATTCATGCATTAATTACACCTATACTTCTACAATATATACAAAACTAAATTTACTAAAAGTATTTAACGAGGATGCAGGTTATCAATTGTCACACAGTTTTCAAATATATCAGAAGAGTACACTAATTTACTTTAAATTTTTAATTTTTTTCAACAGTTATGGGCATGCATACTAAGCTTTTATTTATTCATCTATTGTTTTCTCTTGAGACCTCAATCTTGTCTGTGCGGCGTTTTTGCTAATTTAATCTATTTAGTACATGAACATCAAATTTTCATACACTAGCAGCCTAGCAGCCCTATACCCCCTTACATTCTGAAAATTGTTGCTTGTGCTTAAAGGGCTAATCTAGCTAACTTAGGCTATCATTTAAATCATCTAAACTAAGTTTATGGGGTAGCTTGCTTATTATAATCGAGTTTTCAACATTATTTTTCCCGCTAGTGAGTTTTCACAATTTTCTGTTCTAGGTAATCGAGATAGCGTTCAATTTTGTGAAATGATCTTTTGAGGGCTGATGCAATGCAGTTAGAGTTCATTTAAGCCTCCTCGCATTCCTGATTTAATGGCATGGGAGTTGAGGCCGAAATACCTTGCTTGTTATAATTATCGTCATTCAGTTTCATTTATGATTAAGTGGCAGTTGCAAAGCATATAGGGCTGTTCTCAACCTCTTTGCATGTTTTTATTTTTTTATGATTGCCAGCATTGAAGCCGAAGCATTCATTGAGGAACTAAAAATTAACAAGTCAAAAGAAACTATTATACGGAAAAAGATAAAAGGTTTGCAGTAGCACAGGTAAAAGTAAATGCCAATATCAAAATGAATACTTCAAATTCATTACCGTCATTGTAGCCCAGAGGTGGTCCTTATGTCTTTGTTCAACTGCGTCCCAAGATTGGATTCGAATAGGCATTATGTTGTGATCACGAACTAATTTACCTATGTGCCTACTCCACTCATGGCTATTATCTCCAGCAACACGACCATTAAAAAAAGTCACAGGTAGCTTGTTTCCACTGCTAAGTCTTGCCACTTTTTGACACCTGTTTCTACCTCGAGGCTTCCAAATCTTTTGAGTAGAATTATCTATTACATAAAACGGTTAAAAAAATTGACCAAGAATTAAGTAAAATAAGAATAATCAAAAGCTTATTATGTCATACCTCCACTTGTAAGATTCACATGAGAAGAATGGAAGACATTTTCAGCAATGGCATGATTGTTTCCACCTTGGGCAAGAGTTGTTTCGGCTTGCGGAGCAGTATCCTCATTGAGTAAGGGAGGAGGGGGTCCCTTTGCCCTACAAAGACATTAGAAGTGCTGGACATGCGTTTAGCGCCACCTCTTGTAGTTAATGATAATGGGGGAATGTCATTTGTCTTATCAGTGGCTTGAATGTTACCACCGCTTGTAGCGGATAGTAGAAACGTCTTCAACCCTAATCCGCGGCCGCGCCCCTTGCCAATAGCATTTAATTGCCCCGGTGATATATACTTAGGTCGATCAATCTTTAATTTAACTGGGGACACCATTTCTTTGAAACCTACAACCACACTATTAATATAAACAATTACATTCTATAAAATAACATTTAGTAGAAGATATTATCCCCTATCTTCATGAGCATTATAACACATTACCAAAATAGAGTACATAATACACTCCATTAAACACTTGTATTACGAGTTAAAAAAATACATCTCATCTTGAGAAAATCAAGCTGTATGGAATAGCAAGTATACAAAAGTACATAAATAAGCACCATTACAAATCTCAAGGATGGTTAAAGTTTATATGCATAAGTCTTCATTCGATTGTAATGTCTTCACAAGGAACCGCTGCTTGACTTTTTAACACAACATGCCAACCCTTGTTAATGTTATCTTCAACATAAAATGCTTGTGATGCTTGAGTTGCTAGAACAAAAGGTTCAGTAGTTTTCCAAATACGTCTGTAATCAACACTTGTGAACCCATACTTATCTTCCTTCACTCCCTTAACTTTATCAGTTACATCAAACCAATCACATCGAAATAAGACTAAGCGTTTATTGCCCAAATACTGCAATTCAATAATCTCGGTCAATTGGCCATAGTAATCGATGGATCCACTACCATCATCACCAACCACAACCACTCCACTACATTGTGACCTTGTTCTTTCCTCATGAGATGTAGTGTGGAATCGATATCCATTTACTACATAACCATAAAAACACGTAACATATTTTGACGGACCACGTGACAATGAGAGTAAGGCTTCTATCTTCTCGCTTTTATCTGTTTCATATAAATCTGCAACCTAATAAATATAATGTTTATTATAACCTATTTTTACAAAACCAATGATCTAAATAAACTTGCATTTCTATATATATTGAATATTGAATAGCATAGAAAACTTACTGTTTTGTTAAACCACTCAATAAACATTCTATTCCGTTCATTGGATGACACTTGTGGTGGATTGTGTTCTTGGTTTTGATAATACATTCTACAATAAAAAAGATATATCAAATGTCTAATACTTGCCTTTGAAAAAAAATTAGATAGAAACGAATGAGTTTTTAGGAATGACTTACTCAAGAAATGGCTGAACTTCTTCAAAATTGTTAAGAACGTACATATGGGCTTGCTCTAATTCATTTGCATCTAAATCTCTGGTTTGACCACTTCCTAGCCCTCTTCCCTTGTAATAAAAGGAAGACAATTCAGCAGATTCATTCACATCATCATCATAATTTCGATCAAGGCGGTTAAACTTAGTCTCTGTTTTATGCAAATATCTTGAACAAAAATTCATGCATTCTTCTGCTATATACCCTTCCGCAAGTTGTATGGAATAAGAGTCACAGGCCACATACCATATGATGGTCTCGCATTATTGAACGGCTGAAAACCATCACTAGCTAGCCCAAGTCTAACATTCCGAGGTTCAGAAGCAAAATTCGGATTGAGCTCATCATGTTTTTTCCATGCCAACCCATCAGCTGGATGCCTCAGATCTCCATCATTATTTTTATCATGATGCCATCTCATTAGAGAGGCCGTCTTAATGGACATAAAAAGCATCTGAAGTCGAGGTTTTAGTGGAAAATATCGCAATATCTTAATAGGTATTTTTTCCCATTTGCTTTTACCTTATCTTCCCCACTATGCTTGCTTTGTTGCCATCTTGAAGCTTTGCAAGTTTTACATTTCTGCAGATGACTATCTTCTTTCCAAAATAGCATACAATCGTTCACACATGCATCAATCTTCTCATATGAAAAGCCAAGATCTTTAATTGTCTTTTTTGCCTCGTAATAAGAGTCGGGCAAGGTCGAATCATTGGGCAATAACTCTTCTTTCAACAATTTAAGTAACATTGTGAAAGAACGATTACTCCATTTTCCAGTACTCTTCACATGAAGCAATTGAATTAAGGCAGACAATTTAGATCCCTTAGAACCCTCGTAAAGAGGTTGTTGGAAGTCATTTAACAACCTTTGTTTTTTTTATGCTTCAAATTTGGGTTTTTCTTCATGGTTTAGGGATCCCATATTTTCCAAATTAGGCTCAACATTCCGATAATGAGGATACCTATCTTCTAAAAGTTCCGCTATCTCGTTATCACTATCATCATAGTCATCTTCATTCTCATTATTTTGAGGATCCATATTTATTTCAGAATGTTCCTCGTGTCCTTCTTCACCATGATGAAACCATAAAGTATAACCTCTCATAATCCCAAAGGTCATCAAGTGTGCTTTCACAGTATCACGAGTTCTAGAATCGGTGTTAACACAATTGATACACGGACATCTAATTAAATTTGTATTAATTTTTTGAAATGCATAGTTCAAGAATTCTTCAACCCCAGTCAAATATGCTGGATCATGAAAACGATCATCAACCAGGCGAATCCATTCCTTATTGGGTGCCATTTTCTAAAGGAAAAAAGGCATAAATATAACAATTAGAAAATAATTGCCAATTAGATAAAACATGCACACTATCATTTTGAATAATACCCGAGAAGGATTATAAAATATAATACCAAAAATCATTAATAAAGTATCTAACATGAACTTAGATACATTTTAAAGGATATTGTAAATTCAATTTATCTAAAATAGCTAACTCGGATAAAACCGACAAATCCGGATATAGCCGGGTCACAAATCCAATTTTCACAAATCAACCATAACCAATACAATTAACTACTCTAAATAATTCATACAACACATATATATACAATTAAACAACTAAATTATCTTATCATAAGCTAATTCATTTAAAATTAATCAAAATAATATTTTATACCAATTATATCATATTTTATTTCTTGTTAAAAAAAATGTCAATGTTGATCATCATCATATTTTATTCAATTGATTATAGAATTCTTAAATGAATTAACATAGAAAATATTCTAAGGACATAACAAAGAGATTATATAATAATATAAAGTAATGAAGAAAAACTTCAGCACCACCATCTATCAAAACCCTTCCTAATATTTTACTTTCAAGATAGCATCTATCATGTACTCAATTGATTAAAACAATAAACGAAACATCAAATTTAACATAATTAGGATTTTTTAGCTTGGACTGTAAATCCGGTCAAATCTTGCTAAAATATTTAAATTGACATGTCGAAAATGAAATTAAACATAATATAATGCAAATTATATAATCAATTGAATAAAATAACTCGATTACACAATCCAATTTAATTTCGCAAGAATTTTGACCTAAGAATCCAATTCCGATTAATTTCGCACAAAAATTTCAAATTGATAGTTCTAACATGAAATTAGATACATTTTAAAGGATATTGTAAATTCAATTTATCTAAAATAGCTAAATCGGATAAACCGACAAATCCGGATATAACCGGGTCACAAATCCAATTTTCACAAATCAACCATAACCAATACAATTAACTACTCTAAATCATTCATACAACACATATATATAAAATTAAACAACTAAATTACCTTATCATAAGCTAATTCATCTAAAATTAATCAAAACATAAGTTAGGGTTTGAGTATTTATACCAAACGTATTGCAGCGAAATTGGAGGGAGTGAGGGGTGCCGGCCCTTCGCCGGTGGTCAAGCACCACTCGCCGGTGACGAGCGGCGGTGGAGGAGGTCGGACGGTGGTGCGCCGCGGCTGTCGTCGTGCGTTGCTGGTGGCTACTGCTGCTACTCCGTTGCTGCTGTATTGGACGACGAGGAGGAGGTGCGGCTGTCTGCTCGATCGGCGGTTGATGGCGTGGTGGTGCAGTCCGGGAAGAACACGCGCAAACGGCGACGGTCGTTGCTGGTGTGGTCGTCGAGCAGGGTCAAGGAGGGAAGACGACCTGTGCTCAAATTTGATATAATTTGGCACAGGCGCGCGTTTATGTGATGTTATTTTTTTTTGTTTAAAGGGTCGAAACGAGCAGCATAGGGCATGCGAGATTTTTTTTTTTTGGAGTTAGGGCAATTAAGTGTTTTATATTTTTATTTTTTTGGATTTTAGAGATTTGAAAAAAAAATATAAAACATATATATAACTTAATTTTTTTTAACAACCAATAAATTAATGATTAACGACCAAAAATTATATTAGTCGCAATAGATATACCATCAACGATAACTTTTGACAATGGTCGTTAATAATATATCAATAACGATAAAAAAAAAATTGGTCGCTAAATTGGTCGTTAATGGTCCAGTTTGTTGTAGTGGCTGGGGCTTGTGGGGTATTTATAGGCTCGAATTGGGGGGGAAAATCGAGAGAGGGGACAAAGGAGGACAGGTCAGGTGGTGTTTGGGCACGCCGGCCGACAGGGGCGGCCGTCGTAGGTCTGCCATGGCAGACCTCTGCGCTGGTCGGGAAAAAGGGAAGAAAAGGCGCGGGCTGGCCTAGGGAGTATGGGGGTGTAGGCTGGTCAAGAGAGGGTATCCAGCAGGGCAGAAAAGGGAAGGCGGCGTGCAGGCGGCGCGTAGGCGGCCGGTGCAGATGGGCGGCGTGTTGCAGGTCGTGCACGCGAGGAGGAAGAAGAAGGTGGCCGGACCGGCGGTCCGAGAGAAAGAAAAGAAGGGGGGAGACCGGCCGGTTCGGCAACGGTCAAAAGATCCTACCAAAACACGGCGTTTTGGGTGATTTATGGACAAAACGCGGCGTCGAGTATAGCTGGAGGCAACGATTACTTTCGTTTATCGGGGCGCAGCGTTTCGGCGGAATGGGGGGCGAAACAATGCGTTTCACTGTGCGAGGGAGGCCGAGCAGCGCTGGGCCGCAGGAGAAGGAGAGGAGAAAGGGGGTTGGGCCGGGGCTGGCCCAACGGCGAGGAAAAGGGGGGGGGGGGAAGAAGAAAAGGAAAAAGAAGAAAAAGGGAGAGAAAATTTATTTATGTTATTTTATTTTATTATTTTATTTTGTATAAAAATTTAGAGTATTTACTTTAGGTACTTAGAGTAAGAATATTTAAATAATCAAATAAAATATTTATCCTCCTTTTTAGGATAATTTAGGGCCCAAAATTATATATAAATATTTGTATAAAGATACCCTTGTAATTTATCTCAAAATTCCTATTAGCTTGCCCTACAAAATCCTTTTTAATTTATAAAGAGTAATATATTAAATAAATTCCCAAATAATCCTTATTTAATAACTTATTTCCCAAAATAATTAATTCTAGGGTATTTCACCCACCCCTAAGGGTATTATGATCATTTGAGGATAATTACATTATCATACTTATGTGTTGAATTGTATGTCTTGCATTTATATGAGTTCAGCATGATAATATACAATCAAATTTGAATAAAGATACTAATCATTTAAAGTGAAAGATCACTTGGGTTGGGCCAATGTGTTTATATGGCTCCGTTCTATCGGATAATAATAGTGGCTTGGGTGTGTTGTCCCCAAGAGGTGCATCGGTTCGTTCCACCGGATTAAGAATAGTGGGGCCCCATACTCAAAGTGAATGAAAATACAATTAAGAGTTAAAGTATAAATAGAAAGATACTAATCTTTTAAAGCAGAAGACTACGTGAGTGAGGACCGAGGTGTTGAATCCTTTCCATTAGATAATAATAGTGGCTCGGGTGTGTTTTCCCTGAGAGGTACTTCAGACCGTTCCACCGGTTTAATAAATAGTAGCTTAGGAGTATTTTACTTTGATATGTGTTGGCTTCATTCCACCGGATAATAATAGTGGCTCAGGTGTGTTGTCCCTGAGAGGTGTCTCAGACCATTCCACCAGTTTAATAATAGTGGGGTCCCTGAACTCAACGTAAATAAAATATTAGAATATGGTATATTTAATAAAAAAAACTTGGAATCAATAGTTATCTGGCATTCCTTGATTTGCACATGTATGATTTTCTTATGATAATTCTTGTAACCCTGCTTGACTGTACCATTACCTTAATCAGTACTGATCATCTGTTTCATGGGTGCTGCTCAATCCAACGAGTAGACGACCCAGATGTTTATGTGCAGGTCGATGAAGACCAGGTGGATGATTTCGAAGCCTTTGATGCGATATATGTGGAGGAGTGATTTATTCATATCAAGGTTTGGGTGTAGAATCATGTTGTTCAGATGATAGTTTTACCCGAATACCTTTTTGGACTCTTAGTTCCATGAGATTCCTTTTTGTTATATTTTGATATTGTAATTAGAGTTGATCTCCAAAATCTTATTTAATGTTATTAAAAGTTGTCTCGTATCTTTCTAATCATGTTTTAAATTTTCTAATCATTTTGAATTGTGATTGACGTAAGGATGGCGGGGTAAGCCAGACTTATGTCAATCATGGCGGTAAAACCCAACTATTTGATTATACGCCTCCGCTTAAAACAAAAATTTTTAGTAAGTAAATTTGGGGGTGTTACAATATCCTTATTTTACACCACCTCAACATCAATATTCCACTACACATATTGATGACATGATGGATACAATGAAGTGCAAGGTATTGTTGAGAATACAATGAACATGATGACAAATATTAGTGCAAAGGATTTATGTATAGAGAGAAAATGAGTTAAGGAAATATACATAATTGTATCTAAAAATATATCATACCATTTTTTATGATGAACATGACACAACATTTTATGCATAAATTTCATTCACAATTGGTTATAATTGAACAATAATCTACCAACACGTCATAACACCATCTAAGATTTTATGAATAATATTTCGAATGAACTACGTTGATCTATAACAAAACTAAACTTTTGTTCAAAATCCTTCCTATTCTATAATGCCTTCATTGATTGTTTAAATATCTTCTAATTCTTATACTTTTTAATTTGACGCCATAATTTCATATTAGAGAATAGATTATATAGTGACAAATGCTCAATAGTCGATGCATGACACATTATTAAATCATATATATAAACATTATATATATAGATTACAATATAAATATTTAGACTTATTTTTTTATTTGGATTTATTATCTT
This sequence comes from Tamarix austromongolica, assembly GCA_039764185.1. Taxonomy (NCBI): domain Eukaryota; kingdom Viridiplantae; phylum Streptophyta; class Magnoliopsida; order Caryophyllales; family Tamaricaceae; genus Tamarix; species Tamarix austromongolica. The sequence goes on along the minus strand of CM077816.1, from coordinate 102,650,343 downwards.
CAAGACATGAGAAAATCCTCTTAAGAAGAATTCCAATTTTGCATTGCTTCTTTAAAATGCCTTTAATCCATGTTCCAATAGAAAATTATATACCAACAAACCTCATGCATAGTATGAGTGATGTTCAAAATCATATAAAAATCTAGTAAACTTACACCGCATCACTAAAAAAAGTGTAACAAATAAAAATGTCACAAAAATATAGAATATAAACATAGTAACAACTTCTTCATAAGCTCGATTCAATTGAAAATTGAATGATGAGTTGATGATCCATTTTATGTTTTCTAGAGACACGGGTCTATTGTTTTGCACCCTTACAAAAAAAATTAATAATTCACCAAGCCCATAGTCACTATTTAACTTTATTGGTATACGACGTACTCTAAGTCTTAAAATTAAAGATATGTTCCCTACTTCAAAAGGGATGCATTTATTTCCTATGCTGAATCCTTTCTTTCCTTCATCCGAAGCAAATAATAACCAACTCAATAAGTTTTCATTTATGTCCTTATCAGGAAATTATGTTAATACAATAAAATTAGTCTTTAAAAATAGTATGTTTTGCACATTAGATAGACAATTATAAACATTATCTAATTTATTACTTTTGCATGAATGACTAATTCGATTTGCCATCAATCTGCAACAGTCAAATTTTATAATTAAGTACAACAAATATACTAATATCAAGATAATATTTAACTTTACAATATCATAAACAAATTTATGGTAGCGCTCACCTTATGTTAAAGGCTACTCATATCAACAAATACTTTTTTATTGACTAAAATTACATTTTAATTAAGGGTCTTCAACAGATATTTAGATCTACAACCATAATAATAATAATAATATATAGAATGATATTATTATAAAAACTAAAAAGGATAATAACAAGCATAACTTATAATTTAACTTAATTTCACCAACTGTAGCAATATATTCACAAATTACTAAAATTTGGACAAAAAACTATACTATATTATAAAGTGTTAGCTAAATAAAATAATTAGATAAATCATTCTAAACATAAAGGCATCATCTGAAATTAATGGATGAGAGTGTAGGGGTGAAATGTAGTGTGTCGGATGGGGTATAGAAAAGAAAATTTGATAGTGAGTTGAAGTTGGAGTTTTGGAAATAGTTAAAGATGAAGGTATCGAATTTGGTAGGAAGATAGTGAGAAAAAGAAAATTTAGTCCATAGTCCCAAAACAAGTTAAGGCATGGCCCTACAACCATAGTTCATCGCATGGCCCTACAACCATAGTTCATCACATACCCCACAAATACCTGAAGATATCCTTGCTCTTAAGCCCCAAACCCAATATAAGGTAGGCCCATTACTGGCCATCCCCAAAAACCTGCACATGACTCTCTGTTTGTAAAAATGAGTAGGTGACCAAGTAAACGAGCATCTCAGTACTCTACGTACTAAGTAAGCTAAGTTTACTCCTCAATGGAAGTCACAAGCATATAAGTATCTATCATATCATGGAAATCATACTTAACATAAGTCATGTCAATGCCATGTAATTAAGTGTACCTACTCTATCATGGTCAGGTAAAGCATCAGAATTTAATACCATGCACAACTCAAGCAATTCAAGATGTATCATGCTTGTCTTCATAGTACTATACCATAGATAGTCACACATACGTACTAAGCAGGTTATCCAAATGACAACTAGAGTTTATTTTCCAACTTGCTCAATCAATTAGGTTATTCATTTATAGTCATTATTTCTCTTTTTCATTCCTTTTTCTCTTATCTTCTAATTCTACCACATCCTTATTTTATTCTCATCTAAATACTTATTCAATTTCTTATCCACATACTTATCCAAGTTATTGTCCAGTCATTCATTCTAATCATTATCCAATTACTCAATCAAATCATTGTCCAAGTATTCATTCCAATTACTATCAAAGTATCCGTTTAAACTTTTTATTATTATCATCAAGCGATGGACTATGCACCACCCCATGGTCTCACATACCATGGAATCCTATCCAAACCAAGGGACATAAAGTCCAGGCCAAAGCCAGTAACCATAATAGACATAAGTCTAGACCGAAGACAAGTAACCACTAATGGACATAAGTCTAGGCAAAAGCCAACCACCTAGGTAACCAGACCGTTTAGTATCGATACCCCTTAGTATATCATCTGTTTCTAGAGTAGGTAAGGCACAGGGATCTACTAGGATCCCATCCGAAGGTACCAATAAACGTCCGAAGGTAGACTAACCCCTAGTAGATAATCAAGGATCGGGTAACCCAGACCCATACACAACTCGATTGTCTTTCGCTTTACGTAATTAGTACATTATTCTTGAGGCTACGAGATCACACAAGGCCCATACAATAAGTAAGCAAGACATTCATATATTTCTTCCATACTAACCCTTTCCATCCCCAACCATGTGTGGGATTTCCATTTATGCTTGCTCACTACTAACCATATCCATTATATTAATCCATCCAAAAAACAGTCCGTATTTCATCACCCTTTTCTCAAAACCATCACATTTTATTTATCTTTTACCCATTAAGGCCTTTACAACACCCATTGAGCATGTCATAAATAATGGTTCGTTAAATCCATTCATTAGGTCATTGTTCCATGGTAACATATGTATTTGACTCATTAAATAGTAAAATAATAGTCTCATGCACAATCTCAAAGCATATTCAAGCTGAGAAAGCAAAATCACACAAACCGGCCAAACTAGTCGATCAATCTACCCAATCAATCGATTGATGGTACCAACTAGTCGATCAGTTCAGGTTGACCAACCGATCATTTTGGCTCAACCAAACCTAGGTTTTCCTCAAATCGGTCTATTAGTTTGGACAAATCAGTCGACTAATCATATACCAGTTGATTGGCTATGCCCAATCAGCCGATGGGTTTAAGCATAGGCCAAGGCCAAGGTCCTTGCAGACCTACCAATCAACTTTTCTAGGAACTTCTTGATCGGTTAGACCTAACTAACCGATTGGTTTTCCCTCAAACAACACAAAATAAGCATTTTCATGCAAATCATGCTTATAATTCTTTATCAAACCAAATCAAAACATGTGCTAACATCACATGACATATTTTTTAGCTTATAATAGTTGCATATTTCACCATTAATCATCACAAGGTAATTTTTCCTTAAAAATTCATGCATTTCTCTCATGTTGCACGGTCTAACCATTCAATACTAATTTTGAAAGGCTATATACTCCTACCATCATATAACATCAAACTTTAAGGATTCCATAACATACAAGTTTAATCACAACACATTTCAAAAGTAAGAATAACTTACTTGATGCCGGCAAAAATTTCCTCGAATGAGAAAACTTATTCTGTGAAATTCCTCAACTTTTAAAACCTTAATAACAATAAGTTTAACTCAAAAATCATTGAATAACTTTTTCAAATCCTAATTTGAAATAAAAAGGGAAAAACTGGCATACCATCCCTAATGGAAAACAAAGGAAGATTATGTTGAACCGATCAACTTTCTCTAAAATTTAACTATTTCTTGCTTAACAATTAAAATAAGAGGGGGATAGAGAAAGGATCAAATGAGTAAAAAAATTTGAATGTAAGGCTCAAAGTGGATAGGGAGAAGGTGAACGTTAGAGAGCTAAAGTATCTTCAGTGGTTAAAAGAAAGGTGAATATAAGGGGCAATCAAGGCTATTCATAACCAATAAATTGATACAAATCATGATAAGTATGGTCAGGAATAGATCAAAAACCCTAATTCTTACCATTCGAGTTTGAGTTGAACAAGCACATTTCGTCCAAGATATGTTGACCTATCATCTAGAGTTCAAATTGTGATTGTGAAGAAGTGTAGATCAATTAGTCCAGAAATGCAATACACAAGAGAGGAAATGGAAGGTCAGCGTGGAAGGAATCTCCGAGCTAAGCAAAATCGAGTCTCAAATCGAAGCAATGATCCCATAAGTGTGCTGAAGAGAGAGGCGGAAGAAGATAAAGTAGAGGTCATATTACCTCTCACTTGTCAAAATCAACTCCTCAGATCAATCTGGAGCAATATTTTTTGGTCAAATTCATCATGAGAAATGTTAAGAATCTTTTAGGAACAATTTGGAATTGGTTTATCAATGTTCCATTTTAGTCTAAGAAATTTTTCTAACAAATTGAGTTTAAAAAATGTACTCAGATCGATAAACCAATCAATCAGTTTGACCTACTAGTCGAATATTCTAAAGACAAGTCGATCGGTTCCTCAATCAGCCGATTGGTTTGGTCAAATATAAACCATTTAGATGAAACAAAGAACTAGTTGATCGATTTATGGAACTACTTGATCGGTTCGCCTGAAAACTTACTTAATTTAGTTTTCCCAACCTCATTTCAAATCAAACTTTACCTCAAACCCAATCATAGTTCCAAATAAAAATCAAACATAAATAAATTGTATAATTTCTCATTCAACATATTTACAAAATAATGGGGTATTAAAATGGTTTTATTCCATTGCATTTTTCTAGTAACGTTTTTATTAAGGTAGTATTTCAAAAATGTACTCTTAAAAGGGGGTATTGTAATCCAAATGGGGTATTTACATAATGTGGATACACAATTCATGAATATATATATATTGTATTAAATCCTACATTTAGTACTCCCATTATTTTTATAAGTTGTAATAGCTCTCCCCATTAAAGTTGACAAAAGTTATCTTGACCTACCCGACCCGCACAAAGTCGATCCAAAACTAACCCGATGTCGATCTGAATATAAGTGACCCAACCCAACCTGATTCGAACCCATAACCCTCCATCAACCCGAACCATTATCAACCTAACTAGCTATAAACCTAACCTAACTCAACCAAACCAAATTCGATATTAGCTAGTTATGATAATAATAAAAATATAAATATCTTTTTATTTATTTAAAGATTTTAAAAGAATATTATTATTTAAATTTTGCTTTTTTTTCTTATTTTTGTTGTGAATTTAGTGATTCACCAACGATATTCTAATTTTACCTACTTTTTTGTGTAAAAACACAACATTAAAAACTTATAATATTAAATAAATGGTAATTAATAACACATTATTAATCACATGATTACATGAAGTTAAACTTAATGCTTACCTACGAGGTTAATGAGTTAGATTAATTTTTGTGGCCAATGTCTGATTTGACCCAAATCCAAAATAATTTGATCTAGAATAAACTCAGCCCGAACCCAACCCTACATATCAAAACCTGAAAAGACTCAATTCATCAAGTTAACCCAAACATGATACGAAATCACCCAAATATGAGCTTGCTCCGCCCAAACCTGACTCAGTAGGAATGTAAACGGAGCATTTTAGGGCGGGTACGCCCATACCTGTACCTGTATTCGTATGTGATAAGAAAATTCATACTCAAATTTCTTACCCGTACTCCGAACAGTTATCCACTGACATATCAATATTCGTATTCATTGGATATTTGTTATTCAACAGATAATCCGTTTATTCATTAACAGATATTATATAGAAGATAAATTCATTACTTGACGAATACACCCATTTAGAGTTAAACCAAATGACAATTTAAACCTTAACTTATACTATAATTATTTCAAAATTAAGGATACAATAGTAATCATATATATGATAGACGGGTACGGATATTGATACGGGTATGAGTACGGGTTCAAATATGGATATTCCATACCCGTATCTGTACCCGAACCTAACGGATATTTTTTTCATAATCTATATCCATTTAAATATTTGATGGATAAAACCAATTGTGTTTTGGGTAAAATCTGCCATGTTTACATTCCTAGACCTGACTCGATTCTATCAAACAAGCTAGTCCAAATTAATTCAAACCCGACTTGATTCGAACTTAAACTATCTTAATACAAACACAACCCGACCAGATAAATTAACCTGATATAATTCGGATCTGTAACAACCCGAACTCAATACGACCCAAACAATAAGACGACCCAACTCAACCTACAATCGATCTACAAAGAAAAATGGCCCCCAACTAACTCCACCCATCGAACCCAATTGCTAGCTATACTCCCCATTATGGTAATAACATCCCAACTCTTTCTTCTTCCACCACATTTTATATTCCTTAACTCCTTATCATAATGGCTATAATTAGTGTATATATTATATATATGGAATATAGTGAATGGTAAATATAAGACAACTTATACATATCAATGATAAATAGACTCTCTCATCTCCTTCTTCTATCTTGTCTTATTATCTACATTTGAATTTCTCAATATCACAACATATATAAAGTATATAATAGAAGTGTTAAATGCATCAATTTATTTCATGTTTCATTCATAAGATTATTTGGCAAACAAAACCTTAAAATAATATCTACGTACGTGTGCAATACAATAACTTAGTGCTTTGAAACTAAATGAAATAAGTAATTTTATTACTATTTGTATAGCTTAGGAATAAAGAAAACTAGGAATTTCATAAATATCTACTTATTTTTCTTTCAAATGATTCCAAACAGCCGATTGAATCAAATGCTATACACGTCGATTCTAACTTTGAATACACTAGGCTGCTAAAGAAATAAGTGCGTTTAGCATAAAAGAACAAAAGGAAAAATAAATGATTTTGGCATGGAAGGTGATCACGTAATAACGATTATATAATCTGCCCCCATACATCCCCCCTCCCCATCCTTTCCTTGAATTTTTTACGCACGGCCAGTAGTGGCGATAGCTGTAATTGGAAGGTAAATCTCTTTTCCCTGATTTACATGGTTGCAATTATTCTCAAAAGTATGTGTCTTTTTTAACTAATAAATCACGATATATATTTTAAGAGTACAGTGCAAGTAACGTATATTTATAAAATTAAAATCTTACTTTACTGAATTATTACAACCCACTTAATTTTAAAAAATCTATATATATATTTTTATATCTAAAATATACATCAGAAACTGTATAATTAGAATTTAAATCTTTGTTAAAAAAATAGCCAAAATTCTTTGTATTAGATCAAAAAAGAATCCCTTTGCTTCCCAATTGATTTCTCGCAGTATGGGCATGGCTACGTCAAAGGATATCCTTTATAGATAATCATCGCGATCCGTCGGTAGTGGCAGTCATGTTCTAGATTTTTATATCAGAATCGGAAATTGCTGAGTCTAGGAATAGGATCGAACCATTCAAGATCCTTCTACGACCGTCTGTCTTGAATCACACTTGGACATTAAGATTTACGCACTATTAACGAGTTGAAAAAGAAAAAGCTACAAGTGATTTGGTCATGAACATAGATGTCATTCGATTTACACCGGCCAAATACTTATTTACTACTGACTCTATTTTTTTAATATAAGGTATATTATATTTTTATGTGTATATTAAAATATATGAAATTTTAAATGAAAAAATTATATACTTTGCTAAGTATATATCCTCATATTAAATTCAATATACTTCTCATTCACATTCAATTGGAAAGATGATAACATAATATTAGAATTAAAAAATAACATTGATATTTTTCGTAGAATAATTTATATTATAAAAGAAAATTAGGAACCTAATAATACGTCTAATATTGTCAAATTAAAGGAGTGCCTCATAAGGCTAGTATGAACTATGAATGAGAATATCTTGTATTTGTGTTTGGGTTACCTACAAAAATAAGAAAAACGTATATAGATTAATTTTGTTCTGTGAGAAAAATAATAAATGAGAGGAAGTGTTACCTCAAAAAGTAATATTTGAATAAAATACAATGGAGGTGAGTAAAAGAAAATTCATCTTACTTTTAATAATTTTAATTACATTATACCAAACAATCATAAAATATATACTTTCTAATAAGTTATAGTTCTATGTCCTACCTCCTACGTTTCTTATACCAAATGAGGTCACAATATTGTCCAAAAGAATATAGTATTTTCCTTTAAAATTTTAGTTTGATCATGCATGGTAAACAACAACAAATCAAATATATATGTATATGAATATTTAAATGTTACATTCAAATATTTATCAAATGTGACTTTGAATGTGTTGCCGATCTATATATATCGATATGAGATTAAAGAATATCTTACCATAAGGGAGAAGTTAAATAATCATTATTTATTTATTTATTTATTTATTTATTTATTTATATCTCATAAAAAAACTTAACATTAAATAATATATCTTTTTATTTTCTTATAATTATATTGTTAATCTGGAGTTAATTAATTATTTGAGGATCCAATTGCCTCATAAAATTAAAATGCCCCAAAACCCTAATTTTAAGAATTTAGCTAATTAAGGATTTATTGTGAAAATAAATTAAATTAATTATTTTTAAAAGGAAATTAATTAGGAAAAATCAAGAGGAAAATAATAAGTATTTTAATTATGAAAAATTTGTGTATTTTGCTAATTATATTGGAATTTAGGAAAAAATATTTCAAAAATCCTAAATTATCCTAAAAAGGAAAATTAAATATTATTTTATTTAAATATTATTATTTATAAATATTCAAAATTACCAAAATATTCTAAATATCCCAACCCACCTATTTTTCTTTTTTTTTCCCTTCTTCTTCTTTTCTTTTTCTTCCTCCTTCCTGACCTAGGCCTGTCCGCCGCCCATTTCCCCTTCTTTTTCTTTTCTCCTTCAGTGACCCAGGATGCCGCGTTTTTTTTCCTTTCTTCTTTTCCCCCGTCGCTCGATCTGGTCTATCTTTTCTTTATTTTCTTTTGTCCAGCCGCCGGGTACATGCTCTCGTCTTCTTCCTCCTTCTTCTTCCCTTTGTCGCAGCCTGCAACCTCCCGAGATTTTTGCTGCCAGCTACGCCCGATTTGACCGGCCATTTCCTCTCCTCTCTCCTCCTCCTGACTCGCCGGTCACCTTGACCCAACTCAGTTCTCTCTCTTCTCGCATGATCCCCCTATTTTCCCTTGATCAATTGCAGACCATGACGCAGTCATGCGCCGGCCTGCCGTCGCCGCCAATGGACCTTAACCCTACATGTAATCCCCCAAAAATTTAGAAAAACTATAATTCAATAAATAGCTTTTATTTAAAATAAATTAGCTTTTAAAATTATATAGTTTAATTATTATATGGATTTTGATTATATAAAATTATATAGGAATATTTAATAAATTAAAATAAATATTTTATTAATTTATCGTACTCATTTTATTTAAATAATTTTTCAAACCAATATTTTACTAAAATTATCCTTTTTAAGCCCATATATTTAATTATATTAAATTAAATTATTAAATAAATTTATTATTAAAAATATTAAATCTTATTATTTTATAAATTAAATTATTTTAATTTTTCCCATTTCTTTTATTATTTTCCTTTTTTTTTTCCTTCCCTTCTCCTTTTTCTCCTTTTTCCTCCTTTCTTCGTTTCTTTTTTTTTCTCCTCCTTTGGGCCGCCGCACTCAGCCTGCTTCCTCTCCCCTGCGCACTAGGCCTCGACCCATCTCTCCCTCCTCCCTTTCCCTCCTCTTCCTCTCCCGTGCAGCGTCGCCCGACCCAACACTCTTTTCTTTCTTTCCTTTCTCGCTGGACCGGTAGGCCTACCCATTCCTTCCTGCGCCGGTCCGCCCGTTCGCACCCTTCCCCCTTCCCTTCTTTCTTCTTCCATGCCCGACACCCTCAGCAAGCCAGCCACCGCCTGCAACTGCCATGCCCGGCCACCGCCTACCTCCCTGCTACTCCCTCTCTCTCCCTTGTCATTTTCTTTCCAATTTTGAACCAAACTAACCCCTGCATCCCTAGCCCACATGTCATTTTACTTTCCTTATTCTTCCCTCCCCTTCCCTACCAACCGACACCTCTCTGCCACCCTTCGACCTATCGCCGACCGGCCACCTGCCCCCTCTCTTCTCCCTCTTCTTTTTCTTCACCTCTCTAGCCTCCTTTCTGCCCCATATTTCAAGTATCTCCCTTTCCCCAACCTTCATCTTCTCTCCTTTCTTCTCCTCCCATTTTTCCCTGTTTTTCCACGCCGCTACCACCCGCCGCTCCAACCACCGCACCAAACCCTGCAGCGCCTTCTGCCACCCTATACCTCAGCCTTGCACCACCATGAGAACACCCAAGCCACCCTCGAGCCCCTACCGTTCCTCCCTTTTCCCCACTTTTCTCCCTTATTGGCAAGCCACCTACAACCGCCCCGTTCTCCGTCGTCCGGCCACCTCTGCTGCCACCAAAACCACCAATCCACACCCTGCAACCTCCTCTACCACCCCACACCTTCTTTTCCCGAAACCATCCCCTTCACCCCTCCATTTTTCCCCTCTCTTTTCCTTCCTTCTCAGCCACGCCCAGCCCGACAGTCATCTTCGCCACCTTGCTGACGCCGCCTCCGCCACCCTATGCCACCATGAAACCATCCCCAGCCTCCACCTACACCCCCTCTTCACTTCTGCACCCTTCCCTTGCCTCAAATCCTCCCCCATCTACCTCCTTTCCTAGCCTAAAGACCCCAACCTGAAAATAGTCATTTTTCCTCCTCTCACCCCCTCTTCGATCCTTCCTTCTTTTTATTATGCATGCAGCTCATGTAGCATGAGCAGTATGAGCTGCTGCCTGCTTTTGTATTTTAGTACAAAATTTTGAAGGTATAATAGCATTTTAAGTTAAGTGTTTCATTAATTAAGTTTTATAAAGTTTTATGCTTTGGTTTTTCTTATTTCTAATATGATAAGTTTTGACATTATTTTTAGGTATTGGTTTTGCTAATCAAAACTTGAATCTTTAACCGGAATACCGATAAGGTTCGATTTTTGCGGGATTAAGGTAATCGTTAAACCCCACTTAAACGTATGGAAAAACGTATGCTAGCACATTAGGGATTTTAGTATGATTTTATGCATGTTATGTGTTGCCTGGTATGATATATGTGGTTGCATATATTGATTGATAAAAAGAAAAGCATGCTAACTTTTGTGTCATGTGTAGAGATGATACTTAAGGAAGGAGTTTGATTATTGATGGAAATGTTAAATGCTTGTCTATGATGTACTATATTGCTAATGCATGAATAATATTATTGTGAGCCTAAGGGTATTTAAGTAATATGTCTATGTAAGTATGTGATCTAATATATGTAGTTGCTAATGAGTATTATGTTGAATAATGACAAGTTGGTGGAGTTAGATGATAAGAATGAAATGCTAATATTAGTATTTTATGTAGTGGTGGTAAATTCATAAAAGTGGTGTAATAAAGGGGTTAAGTGGTAATTTTATAAGTGAAAGGGGTATTTTGAAAATTTTGTAGTAAAGGGCTATTTTGGTAATTTTGAAAGAAAGGGGTAATACGGTGATTTTGTAAGTAAAAGAGTATTTTGTTAATTTCAAAAGAAATGGGTGAAATGATAATTTTATAAGTAAAAGGATAAAATTGTAAGTTGTAAGAAAAAGGGGTATTATGATAATTTTTGAGGCAAAAGGGCAATTTGGTAAATTTATGATTAAATGGTAAAATGATAATTTTATAAGTAAAGGGGCATTATGGTAATTTTTGGAGAAAAGAGTAAAGTAGTAATTTTGGAGTCAAGGGTAATATAGTAATTTTATAAGTGGTAAGAATAGTAATTTTGGATGTAAAAGGGTATTATGGTAATTTGCAAGCAAAAGGGTAATATGGTAAGATTGGATGTAAGGGGTAAAATGGTAATTTTCATAAATAAAAGGATATTATGGTAATTTGAGAGTAAGGAGTAGAAGGATAATTTTGTAAATAAAAGGATATTTATGGCAAACTTGGGAGTAAGGGGTAACTTGGTAATTATAAAAACGACGAAGGGTAATTTGGTAATTAAATTATGATTATAGAAGGGCAACATAATAGTTATAAAAATAGAGAAGGGTAAATTGGTGTTTATAATAATGGAGAAGGATAAAATGGTAACTATAATAATTGAGAAGGGTAGAATGGTAATTATGACAATGGAAAAGGGTAATTTGGTAATTTAACCAACTAAGGGGCAATTCTGTAATTATAATGATGGAGAAGGGCAATTTGGTAATTTGATCGACTAAAGGATGAGTTAGTAATTATTTAACCTACTAAAGGGGTAAATTGGTAATCATGATAGCAAAGATGGGTAATTTGGTAATTTATCCAACTAAAGGGTAAGTTGTTGATTGTAATAAAAGAAAAGGGCAAATTGGTAATCTAACCAACCAAATAGGAGACATGTTAAATGTAGTAATTATGAGGGGTGAATGGTGATCTAAAAAGCGTAAGAGATAACTTGGTGACCTAAATTGGATAACGGGTAATTTGGTAATTATGCAACCTGAAGGGTAATACGGTAATTTATTAAGTAAGGAAAGGATGACTTAGCAATTATATAAGTAAGGGGTAACTAAGTAATTTATACCTAACATGTCGTTGTGATTGTGGAATTTCATAATATGATTCACATAATGCCGATTAGCAAGGTAAGAGTATTTAATAACTAGTAAGTATCACGAGAACAAATCCTAATTCAGAATTAAATGAGATTATGATGGCCTTAATGATTTCTTTGTGTTATCTTGAATAACCGTCTGAATAAGAAATGACTAATGATATCAAACGATTGAAAGAGAATAAGTATCTGATTATTGTGCTTTTTGTAATCACTTTAATTAAGACACTAATACTTAAAGTGAAAGACCTCGAGATCGGGAATGGTGGCTCTTTAGGGGTCGCTACCGTAAAGATGTGGTTTAGCCCACGATTAGTCTGGTATTTGCAGGTGTGCCTTTGTGCCCTAGTCAGGCCCTATATCTTACTCTATCTAGCTCTACGGACCTAGTTAGGGGGTATGCATACTTATGGATTAGGTGCCCTTATCGGTAGGGTACTGAGTAGCTTTATGCACCAGTACGACCAAGGTACCTTTGCGTCCCTGGGTTCATGGTTGAAGGATATTGAGTGGCTTGTATGCACCGGTACGACTAGTGTACCTTTGTGTCCCGGGTTCTTGATCTCCCGTCCGAGGCAAATAAATGAAGTTGTTGTGCTGATTAAAGAAGGAAAAAATACTAATCATGAAAGTGAAAGATTAATGAGCCGGGCCCAATTGACTTATGATAATGAGTACCGATCTACCGGTTATAATAGTGGCCCAGGACCGTGTTGCTCTGGCAAGTGATTATGAGTACCGATCCATAGAATATAATAGTGGCCCAGGAGCGTTTTGCCTTAGATGATGATTATATGTATTCTGGTCGACCGGCAAAAATAATGGGGGTTCCGAGCTCAATAAAACAAGCATTGGATGTGAATAAATTATGGAAAGATATTAATCACCTATAGTGGAGCCAGACCAGTCCACCGGCGAATAATAGTGGCCAGGAGCGTTCTCCCCTGGAGACCGATCTTCCAGCAATAATAATGGTCAGGAGCGTTCTGCCCTGTATGTATTCTGGTCCACCGGCTATAATAGTGAGGTTCCCGCACTCACTTGGATATAACTAAAGAGATGATTGAATAATGATGGACTAATGGCTTAAGGCCAAAAAGTATCGATCGTACTTTATAGCTCACTGATATGTGGTAGCCTTATTATATATGTGATTATTATGTATGCACCTCTCATTACATATGTATATAACTTGCATTATGTGTTGCATTGCGGGCCTGTTTTTAAGTGTGGTATTAAAGGGTTACTCGGTACCAATTTACTAAAGGGTTCCACTCGTAGGATCCCTACCTATTCAATGGGCAGCGTCCCTTGCAGGTATTTTCAGGTGCTACTCAAGTGGGCAACAGGAAAGAGAGTAAGGAATTATCCGAAACCGTTAGGGTTTTTCTCCTTCTCTTTTAAATTCCTAGTTTTAATGTTAATGTTGTTAATGTAACCACCACTGGTGGATTTTATTCTTGTAAATAATTTGATACGCTACTCTGATTTAAGTATGTTGAATCTCTTGTAGATGGTATTTCATTTTTTTTTCAGCCTTAGCACTTGGTACTGGAACGGTATGAGTGAACCGGTCTAGTACTAAGTGTGGCGATAATATCCCCAAAATTCACAGTTTGTTGTTTTGCTTCCACTAATCTTTTAATAAAACGAAATTGTTCAGTAGTGAATTTTAGGGGTGTTACACTACATGCCTTATTCCCTCGTCGCCCCACTGACCTTATCCCCCCTTTAAGCCATATAAATACCACCTACCCAACGTGGACTCGAGCTTTTCTCCAAAACCTATAATTTCCTTTCTTATGCAACGCCGCCACTTCAGACGCCTCTTCCGTCGTCGTCGTCGTCCAACTCCGCCGTTAGAACCACCTATAGGACCACTCCCTACACTGCCCTCTAATTAACTACACCACCCTTCTTCCTCAATTTTCCCTGCACGAGCCACCCCGGTCGTGCAAAGTAGCCTTCTCCTTCAGCTATTCCTTTCACCTCTTTCATCCTTCGCACCTCCCTTAGCCACCATTTCCGCTGCAACCACTGCCCCTTGCACCTCCCAAAGGCACCTGCAGACCTTCCTCTACCTTCCCCTACCTTTCTTTTCCTCTTTCTCCCTCTCCTCCTCTCTATCTCTCCTTCTTCCACATTATTATTATTATTATTATCATTATGATTATTATTATTTCGCAATATTATTATGGTTTTCGCAATGTATTGGATTTTTCAGAATTAAAATTTATCGTGTAGACATTATTCCTTTCAAGGAACTTTGATTTCGTAATTTGGGATAAATAAACTCTTTACGCGTACTCTGATTTCTATGTTATAATCATTTTAGTTCTTTTTATGAACTCTTGGTTTAAGTATTGATTTAGAGCCTGTTTGTTTTAAATTAACAAAAGTAGTTTTTTGTATAATTAATTATAAAAAGTTATTTTAAATTAATATTACTATTTGGTTTTACTTTATAAAATTTATTTTTAAAATTAATTCCTTAAAACTACTTCTTATAAGCTAAAATTAATAAGTAGCTTTAACCTACTTTTATTAATTATTTTTGTAACACTGCAGCACGTGGCACGGTAATGTTTTAGTAAAATTTTCATTTAAAAAGTATCAGTCCGTTGAATCTGGGGTCGCCCTTCGTTCTTCATCAATCAACAGGTGTATTGTATTGGCTTCTCACGTTATGTAGGCCAGGGACTAGCTACCTAGTGAGGGCATATCCAGCCACCATCCTACATTAGAGGTCCCAATGTATTATTTATTTATTTGCTATCTTATTTTTCCTATTTTTATTCATTTATTTTAAATTTAATTTACTATTATACATTCATAAATTTTAAATTTATAACACTCAATTACTTTTATCAATCACATCATTAATCATTTACACTTTATATTATTTAACTTTTAATTTATATTAATCTATACATAATAATTAATAATTTATAAAAATATATAAATTAATATTTGATTTCAATTACTTTTAAAATAACCTATTATAATTTTTAAATAATAATAATTACTTATAGGCAAAAAAAATTTACAGTTAATATTAACAGTCATATTTATGTCTATAATTTGTGTTCTAATAGTAAAAATTAAACTAAAACTGTACCAAAAATTATCAAGAACAAGCTCCGACAGTCTGCGCGGGCAGTTAGCTACCGCAGTTAAATGCGGACAGAGGTAGTTGTTGTTTCAAATATTGGGAGCTTGATTTATTTTTATACTTGTAATTAAATGTTTCATATGCTTTTTAATATTTAATATTACATAATTTATATAGTAATTATTACTAAAAGATATACATAGGAAGATAAAAACTAAATATGGCAAAGAAAAAATAATTTTATAGAAAAATAAAAACCAAACACTAATAAGGTATAATAAGTAGTTTTTTTTGCATTAATCACTTATATAATAAAAGTTAAAAAAAACATACATTTTACTTATAAAAGTACTTTTTTAAAAGTAGATTTATAAAATTAGTTATTATCTAAAAGTAGTTATTAATAATAAGTAATACCAAACGACACCTTAGTTTAACAAATATCCTTTTTAGCCTTAGCACTTGGTACTGGAATGGTAGGAGTGAACCGGTCTGGTACTAAGTGTGGCAGTAACATTCCCGAAATTCACATTTTCTAATATAATTTAATTTATTCTATTTTTAAAAAAAATAAATTTTGAGGTATTATAGAAATAGGGAAAAAATCTTTCTTTTTCTTTTTTTTTGGTAAATTTATAGGACTTACGGTTCATGTTTCAAAACTAACTAATCATTTCCCTTTTATCTTTAAACTTTTAACATAATATTAGTTTCCTTTCCCCAGCCACAAATTCTTGTATAAGTTAGGCTCACAATGAATCCTCTTAGATTTTAAACCCCAAATTAATATAAATTAAGCTTATCAAGAATTGCTTGCGGGGTTGAGAATTGAGAGCCTAAAACAAATCTTTCATTTGTAACCCAATACTAATAGCTACGGTACACAGTTTTCCCTAGCTATATGTTGGGCTAATCCCTTCTCAATTGGGTTAAGTAGTTTAAGCCCATTAGTCACAAAATATCTTGGAAAGTAGTAGAATGTTAGAATGTAATAGAATATGATAGTTGGTAGGTGATTGTTGTAAATTGGAAGATTTTTACTAATTATTGGTAAGAGATAGTTGGGAGTTGAAGCTTGTAAGTGAAATAGCTTGCTAGAACCTCTCCTTGAGCCATGTACATAGGGGACCTTATTTGTTATGGAGGAGCATCATAAATTAGAGAAAAATCCACAAGAGTGGGAAAGAGAAGAAGAGAACCACTTTAGGGTGAAGAAGTTTGAGAAGTGTTAGATTTTTCAAACTTAGGTGAGGCAACAATAGAGTGGGGGTCTTCTTATAATCACAAATAACATAAAAGTAATATTATTTCCTTAAATTTTAAGGTTTTAATATTCAAATTATGGTCTCTCCGTCAATATTCATCCACTATCATATCTTAATCACACAAAGAAGGGGGAAAGGGTAGTATTTTATTGTGCACTTTAAATTCGTTTAGAAATAATCTAGAGTCTTATTTGGATTATTTTATTTTAGACTATGGTTAAATATAACAATCATTTAAAGAAACTATGTGTTCCTTCTATTTTATAATATAATGTATATTCACTTTTACACATATATTAGGAAATATTAAATTGTAGGAAAAAATAATATGCTTTTACAAATATACCCTCATATTAAATTTAATACTCTTACTCATTTAAGTGGAAAGAGAATTATAACATAATGTTAGAATTGGAAATAAAGCATTTGATTATTGAAACTTTTTTATAAAATGACTTCTATTATAAAATGAAATAAAAAGTTGAATATGTCTTGTATTATAAAATGAATAGAGTAATAAAGTACATAGGTTGTTACTAATTACCACGCATATAATCTATATATCTCTTCTTATTATATCGTCTTTGTTTTGGGTTTGATATTGTTCCTTTTATTTCTTCCATAAGGAATCATTTATTTTACTTTATGATCCGTTTGAATTGAGGCAAATCTATGTTAGGTTAAATGAGATAGGTGAACCTAAATTAGGTGGATGGAAGTAAATATTTTAAGCCCTTATTTAAATATTTATTAAATTAACCTAAGTACCTCTTTTATCCATCGATTAGAAGGCTAATACTTTGGAGATGGACAAAGGATAAAGAAGGTTAATTTTTAATTATCTAATCTAATCCAGATTAAGCCTCAAAATATGTTGAAATACCGTTACAAAAAATTAACTTTCCCTAGCCACCATTCACTTTCAACCGAATATTTAGTTTGTGTAGGACCTATCCAATAATAATAATGGAGATAATAAATTATAGTATTAGGGATACAAAGTGGGGATGTTGAGCTCTTCGCTGAAGCTTTGGGGCTAGCTCTCTTTAACAGCCCATAAGTGCTGGGACATTAGTCTTCTGTCTTGGGAGTGGTTCTGTTTCTGCTCGCTAGAGCCCAGAGATCACAGGCAACGAGCGTCCACTGAGTGACAGTATGTCCCTCCTCAACCAATGCCCATTCAATATCTGTTCGTATCATCATTTTGACCTTAATTGTATCTTTATATATATATATAAGAAGGGGAGGACTAATGTCCATTATATTGATGTTAACCTAGGAACACAGACCCCAATACGTCCTTACACATAACAATATTAACTCCATGCGGAGGGTACACAAGTCTATGATTACCCGAAGGAAACTCCCTGGTGATGAAAGCTATAACTTATTTGCACACAAGTTTGCCTCCCGAAACACACGCTGGATCTCACAATTTCCGTGTTCTGCCAGCTGCCGTCTACACACGGTAATCAGGGTGCCATGGCAAACCGTATCAATCGCACCATGCACGATCAACTCGACAGCCGTACTCAAGTCGGACTCGAGCATTACCCGGTCATTGCCCAGCTCTCTGCTCAGCTGCAGCCCCTTGAGGATGGCCCAAAGCTCCGTTGTTCATCACGGACCCAGCAATCCATTGGCCGGTCATATCTCCCTGCTGACGCAAGAGAAGTGGCTCGCGAGCAGCAGCCATCCATATTAACATTAAAGACTCCCTCAGCCGGTGGTACCCATCCAACGTGGATAATCCTCCGGTTGCGTATATATAGGGTGAGTGGTGACCAGCTGCTCCTATATATATGTAACGCTTGTCTGGAGCGGAATGGGAGCTGGATGACTTGTTCAACAATTCAATTTGCATGGTACCACATCGAATTAATGCGTACGTTTATGAAGACTGTAGCTTATTACCTATATGGAGAGGGGGGGGGGCGGGGGAAGGGAGTAGGAGGTTGTTGATCGAGGTAATACAGATCGTCTTAAAGTCTAAGCTACTATTTAGAAATCGTATAGTTTGGACCATGAAATACTAGCATGTATGTGCACCAATAACTTTCAAAACCCACCCAGGAGGACCATCACAGAAGCGTTTATACTTCTACGCTAGATGATAGGCCTAGCTAGCTTGCAGCGTTTTCTGGTTGTGGCATATAATTAAAAGGCAGGTCAATAATATGATGCACTCATATTTTTTACCTCCTCCTACTTGGAGCTAAGAATATATGCACCAAAGTTCTCTCACTGAAAATGGCTGGCTTGGTACCAGCGTCCGGATACCTGGACTGGTTCTTATACAGAACTGCCAAAGTCTAATGTACCTATTCATTCACAAAAACGTATATAAGTTTAATGCTAATTTTTCCCCCTTGCAATGCAGGGGTTGACACACATAAACAAAAGGGACATTAAGCTACTTTCTTCGACAATAAATGAATGAAGGATAATACTGAGGCAAAGATAATTGTACATGCAATATGAACTGCTAAGCTAAATGTCATAGAAATGAATGGCGGTGGACAATAAACAATAGCAATAGCATAAATATTAAGTTTTAAAGAAATCAAAATTAATATTAGTAATTTTTTATTTGAAGACATATTCTTTATCACCCAACAAAAGTACAAGTGAGAAAAAAAATACCAACTTTTACTCTTTCAAACAATTCCTTGATAATGATTTAAACTGATCGGGTCCCATAAACCATACATATATACACACATATATAGATGACAATGAAAATAATAATTAAATTATGTATTTAATATTATGCTTAATTATTTTTATTATTATCATTATTCAGATTTTTAATTTTTAAAATGAGCTAGTTGGTATAATTATTATGGAGATGATATTAGTGCATATCAATGTATAAATATATATACCCGTCATCTAAAGAAGAAAAGCCTACTCTACAATATGGCACTAAAATGACAAGAAAACGAAAATTTACATAATTTTATAATAAAATAAAAAATGACAGGAAAAGAAATTATTGCAAAATTTAGTAATAAAGGTTGGAAAAAAAAAAGTTGTGGTATTTCACAAAAGGGGAAAAAACCTGCAATATATGATTATATGTTTGCCAATAACCCATGAAAACGAAGCTATATAATAAGTTGAGCAAAATACCAAAAACTATTTAAGCGTATAGGTAAAATAAGTTCTATCATACTTTAAATAAAAACTCAAACATGTGTCTCATCGGTAGAAATACTTGACACAAAATCATTGACGTACCGATAAATTATGTATCAATAATGTTTATATATATTATATACTATAAAATTACACGGGGTCAAATTTTACATATAAGGAATACTTATATATATTATATACTATAAAATTATGTTGGGTCAAGCGACCCCACATACTCCTTACTAGCTCTGTCACTATAGGTATTTTCGTTGCCATCTTTATCGAAGCCAAAATTTTCAATCATTTACAATTTATAGCTTTAGATATTGTAACTTACAATTGATCGTGATCGAATACTGACTTTTTTAATAGAGACCAACATAAGACAATGACCAACCTTCATGACTTTTATTTAATGTCTTTACATATGAAATAATGAAAGAAAATTGATGAAAGTTATTGTGAAAAGAAAAAATGTAGCCCTAGAGATAGAAGTTCTCCCTTCTCTCTTTCTACCACCATTCATTATAACACTCATTTTGTCTCTCTCGTTTGCCTCCTCCTTAACAAATCTGTTCTCTTTTGATGAATTTTTTTTCTCATTCTTGTCAATCAATTTGGTTCTTTTCACTCGATGAAAGGTTTGGGTTCATGCCAAGGACAAGGGCGATGTCATTTTTGATGTTTGAGTTGAAAATACATATTTGTAAGAGGTTGCCGCTGCTTACATTTGAAGGTTTGGACAAAGGTATTCGTTTAATGCATTTAATGGTTTGGGCAGAGGTTTTCGCTCCATGCATTTGAAGGCTTGGATAGAAGTTTTTGTTGCTTTCATGTGGTTAGGGTAGAGTTTTATTGCTGTGAAGATTTGGGCAGAACTTTTTGTTGCTGAAATTTGAAGGTTCGGGTAGAAAGAGTTGAAGGTAAGCTAACTCAAGCTTCAGATTTAAAAGCTCTGCGATTTAAAATATGTGGGAGAAGGTGGTGCGGAGTAGATTAAAATATTGGTCGGGTGGGTAGGGACGTGTTTTGTTGTTCGGTAGGAGGATGGATAGGGAATCAACTTCTACTTTTTTTATGAGCGATCTTTACTATGGTTATGAAGAATCGTGATCCTTTAACACATAGCGATGGAGGGTTCAACTAGTTGCATGTTAGGGGAAGAATAAGAGCTCTATCAATGGAGGAACACTAAACTACACGAGAAGCTATGACTGCTTTGTTCAGAATCCACTGCTTCCGCTGCGACAAATATAGGGCATCATAGTGATTTTGGTTATCATAAAAACCCAAATTAATCATTGCAGTAGGGTTATTATGATGAATAGTCATTGTAAAATGGTCATAGGAAATGATTCTTAATAAAAGACCTAACTTTGTGGCAACATAAATTCGTCAGTAAAAAATATATTCTTGGATGATTTTATTATCACTATAAATCCAATGTGATGACCTTTTTTTATTATTATTTTTCTTTCCTCATAAATATTTTAACAAAAAATTTAAAAATAAAAAAATACCTATAATAATGTGGTCAATGTTTTTACATGGCTAATGTTATTATTTTTTTATTTTTTATTTTTACTTTCGTTAGAATGATTCAAATCCGTGGAATACAACGGCGAGAAGTTCAACAATTATGTTTTAATCAAATGATAGCTAACACCACCCATTAAGATTAAAAAAGAGTTTATTCCTGACACTGGGAGGTGGTAGACCACAGTCCACAAGCATAGAGCCTGTAAACTAAGGCTTGACAAACCCGTGCCATTTCATCCGCCACATTATTCGTTTCCTTATAAGCAGTTGCGGAGCTGGGGGTGTTTTATAATGTCACGGGACATTATAGGATTTTAGATTAATAATAATTTATATATATAAAATATCACAAAACTTTATTTAGTTTAGTGGAGGGCACTGTAGGGTAGAGTTTTGGGGTCAAGGAGGTCACAGTATCAAGGCCTTACTGCTGTATGTTTCCTTCACTCTTTTTTTTTTAAATTTTGAACCCATTATTAATATATCACACATCCAATTAGAGTCTTTTATATCCTAGTATTATTATTTTATTTTTATTGCATCTATTAGTAAAATTATACTCAAACATATCATTATGGTATATATTAATTGGTAAATCTAAGTATTTAAAAGATTTTATGTTATTAGTTCTTCTTATTATTTGATAAATTGCTTTAGTTTTGGTTAGTCTATGCATACATACCTTAAACTTTTTTGTTTATAATTTTATCAAAAATAAGTTATGAAATTGTGTGATTAAATGGAAGAGTGAATGATATTTTTATGGGATTTTAATAACATAGGATTTAATATTATTAATTATAATATTATTTTGAGGATTTTTTTAATATTTTAATGTTATTTTTTTTAATTATTAGAAAATTTTTAACAAATTAAAAAAATGTTCTATTATTCCAGTTCAACTAAAAAAATTAAATATTAAAAAGTATCATTTTAATCATCTAAAATGAAAAAAAAAATACTAAAGTAAAATTAAAATTAAAATACATAATATATAAATAAAATTATTTAAGATCTGTAATATATAAATAGATGTAAGCCAAATATTGTAGTAGTTAAATAGAATTTATTGTCATTGTCATTATATATAGGACACCATGGACCTAGACTCCTAGCTCCGCCGCTGCTTGTAAGAGTATGCCATCGAACACGAGCTAAAATTCCTCATAATGCTTCGTGACGCTTCAACAATCCAGGACATGGCATCGAGTGAGTACGTGATTGGAGTGTCTTTAGTATCCGAACTACAAAAGAAGAGTCATAATGTCTGCGACTCGCCTCTTTTAGTCCATAATACATACCTTAAAGTTCGGCCGTAAGGATGGATCCTTCACTAAGATTAACAAAGAAACCAAACAGCCACCTACCCAAGTGATCTCGCACGACTCCCCCTGTAGCAGTGCACCCCATATAGGCTGAGCGCTCCCATCAACACTAAGCTTGATCACGTCAGTCAGTGCAGGCTCCCAGCTAACGGGACTGCGTATATCTGTGAACTTTCTTCATCTGGATCGCACCAAGACGCTACTAAGCAACAAATTCTTCATGAGCAAATCGCTGAATCCAGGAAGCTCTATGGGTGGGGTGCATCCTTTTTATTATGCTAGAACCAGAGCTACTAACAAGTGAAAATAAACAGATTCGCCCAGGATGTATCTTCAGGGGAGAAATGGTGGGTCTTGGCCAAGTTGCGCTAGAACCACTTGTGGAGGTCGCCTCTGCTAATCATACCAATCTTCACCCGATGCAAGCTCGAACTAAATTTTCCTACTGAATGGATAGTCATGTAGCACATGTATCAGATATTCAGTGTAATTTAGGAAAGACTCGCACGTTGTGTGTTCCGTTAGGTTTCTCCGAGCCCGGTTAGAGTTTGTGAGAAGCTTATCATAAATGGCTAACCGAGCAAACCATCTAATCCTCTGATGCGCTTGCAGCTTCAAGATCTTCTTCCATGTTAGGGAGACGTGTAAGATCATTCTTGGCTAGACTATAAGCTGAATCAGTAGTGAACTCCCCAGTAGAAGTGAGCCCCTACTAGGAACATCCTCCACGGTATAGGCAGGATTAATGAAGGTGGACATAAGTTCCATTAGTTTTGAGGTCGATAAAAAATGATGGAAAGCATCCCATTGCCAAGACCCATTCTCATTCACATAATCACACGCCTTCTTATTCAACCACGAAGGATGCAGATCGATCATAGCAGAGTTAATGAGTGGAGAGCTGCCAACCCACCAGTTTGTCCAAAAATTGACATGGTGGCCTAATCTGATAATCCCCTTAATGTTCTTCTTGAAAAAGGGTGTGCGCCATGTTTTTCCATATGTGGTACGCCGTCCTGGGAAGGGGAGCTTAGAACATATGCGTAATTGCCGAATATTTTTCACTAAAAACCTGAAGCCCACAGGAGTCTTTTATTTTGCAAAATATCCCAGGCAAGACGCGTAACTAAGGCCTGATTGGTGGGCTTCATGCAGTGCAAACCCAATTCGCCTTAATCTTTATTCTGACACAGCAACTCCCAGCCAGTCAAGTGAAAACGTTTGCCGTGACTACTACTTCCTCAAAGAAAGCCTCGATTAAGCATGTTGATATTTTCGTTAATTGATTTCGGCATCTTGCTCGACTGCATATCAATACGGGCATAGTGCTGTAAAAAAATTTACTAGCATAGCCCCTCCAGCAAATGAGAAGTCCTTAGGTCTCCAACTAAAAGGTTTTTTTCCTCACCTTGTTCACAGCATCAGAAAAGAAGTTTTAATCTAACGCCCATTTACTTGGAGAAAATCGTGGGCGAACCAGCCTCACCAGCTGGAAAATATGAGGTGGTGAACCCAGCCAATTAAACTTTGACACCTGAACACAGCTCATTAATTAGTTATACTAATCATCTTTATTCAGAATTATTTAATTTCTTAATATGCTGCACTTAGCGACGATTCAAAAGAGCCTTCCACTTTTCATCTGCTTGTTGTGATCAATCAATAACAGCCGCCTAGCAACAAAATGACAGCAGTAAAAAATAAAACATTATCTATAAGAAAAAAAAATGCGGCGAAGAAAAAGGTGTCCAGCTGTTGTTAACAAGAAAGACATTGACAAACCGCCCCCAAGAACTAACCAAAGACGAAGACTCAAAAATCAACCTGTCTATTCAGACTGAAAGCCTCATCCAGTGACTATTTCTATTCATACAAAGCTAGCATACCCTTGCAATTATCATTCAAAAATATAATATCTGCAAGAAGAATAATTCAACCCCTGGCTATACGGTTCATACGTCAAATGGTCTTGTCCAATACTCATCCTCGTCAAAACAATCACGATCTCATGTCTGTGGAACTTTGAATATTATTTTGTCACAATTCTGATACATACATACGTACATACATATATATATATATATATATATATACATATACATATAGATAGATAGATAGATAGATATATGAATTAGTAATCTTTAAAATATGACATTAAAAAAATACTACATTGATTTTATTTTATCTCTAAATAACTTGTACTTTATCATTGCATATATGAATCAAATCCATTTAACCCAAAACAGTGGGAATCCTGAATTTTATATATATATATATATAACTTTAGTTAAGAATTATTATATATTACTACTAACCAAAAAAAAACAGTAGGCCTTAATAGATTACCCTAGTCGAACAATATATGAAGCATAATCCATTTCTTGTAACATACTTATAAATGGGATATGCGAGAGCTTCCAAATTCCCAAACATGTGAAGATTGCTGAGAACAACAATAAATGCTAGAGTCAACCTCCAAGTGTGTATATAATTTTATCCAATTTACTAACTATAATATGCACTATGCAAGTATTAAATAACAATGATATAAAAAATATACATGTTTGGTTCCTTGAGAGACATACTATTGGTACAATTTCTGAAGTGTTTGCTGCTACATTTTGATCTTGTGGTCTCGAAGAAGATCCAATAATTATAGGAACAAGATTTTGATACGTTGGAACATATGTGTCATGTGTTATGGCAGTCGTCGAAGGAAACTCTAATATAGACTAAGTTAGTCTATATATATTAACAAAAAATAGAAAAAAAAATATATGAGTTTGGCAACTACAAAAGAGAGAGAGAGAGAGAGAGAGAGCGAGAGATAGGTACCTCTAACGGAATTATGGAGTCCATCGGCATTTTTATTAGTTTGATTACAACCATTAGTTCATCATTTACACTTCAATGATAAATTATTAAAAAGGTATTAAAAAAACTTACTATGCTTGACTTCTTATTTTGATGTTTTTGACTTTTCTTTCTCAAAATGTCCTTTCAAACGAGCATTTGGTGTACCCTTTCATCTTTTGTAGGAGGGTCGCTTCTTGGTCCATCTTCATTGTTATCATCAACAAACATTTCCTTCTCTATCACAACATATTTATCTAAATCCATCTTTGATAATACTCTATCAACATCATAATTAAGCTTAATAAAAGTATTCTCACACACTATCTGAGCTTCTTAATTGCCCTTAATTTTCAACACAAGATTATAAACATATCACAACATCCGATTACAAAATACCACATCTGTTTCATCAATATTTGACTTACCCCATGTAGTGTCTTCCGATGACATCCTTAAAATTAAGTCTAATCCCTTATCTTTTGCTTGAGTGGTCCATCAAGACAAAACATATTGATCAGATATCTTCATAATATTATTAACAATAAATATCTTCAAAGCATGAGTGCAAAGAATTCCCAATGATTCAAATTTCTTGCAGCTGCAAGATATAGTCAATGAAGAAATATCAAATAACACCTTAGAAACCTTGAAATCATGTAATGGAAGTTTCTTCTCCTTCTCTTACTCCAACTCATTTTCTTATCCAATATTATCTTCATCATTTTCTACTTGGACTTCATAAGTATAAGTGGATTCATCCCGTGAGATCTCTCTACAAGTTGTACCCAAAACACCAAGGAATTGTTTCTCAAACATTTTATACATGCTTCTAGTATAATTTTTTGACGCATGCTTCAACAAGCCACTATTTTATCAATACATGTACGAGTACCTTTCCTACAAGAATATGTATCTTCCTTTTCTGACTTCCTCCATCTCTTCACCAACTTAGCATAACCCTGTACAAAGTGAGTAACAGTGGTTCTTGAACTTGCCGTACCATTTAAAACATTATTTGTGCTCTCACTCCTTTAAGCTGATTTAATATCACCTAAAAAGGTATCTTTGTCTATACCTTTACACCAATTATGATGAATCTTGTAGAAATTCATCAACCAAGGATGATCATGGCATCCAAATTCAATAATCATCGTGTTCCAAGTTTTTTCAAGCTCAATTTTTGATTCACAACTATACATACATTTCCTAAACATCGACATAAATCTAGGCTCATGATTTAAATGGACTAAATGCTTAGGATAATTTTTAGAAATGTGCCATAAGCATGACATATAGCATGTATAGGGAAATACCTTTACAATTGCTTTTCTCATAGTTTGATCTTGATATGTAATTATAGTCTTTAGAGCTTGATTATCCATTGCATCAAGAAAAGATCTAAACAACCAAACAAATGACTATAAATTTTCATCTAATTAGAAAAAAGCACACCGAAACATGATATTTTGTCAATGATTGCTGAACCCCACAAACGGTGAACATATCAGATTATATTTGTTGGTGCGATATATGGTATCAAATACTATCACATCGCCAAAAGTTTCATAATCAATTCTTGATGTCCCATATCTCCAGGAAAAAGTAGTCAAACACCCTTCTTGATTTACTTATTTTGTATAAAATAATAAAGGGTCTTCCTTTTTCTTATCCTTGTAAAGATTGACAAAGCTTTGGGAATCTCCTACTGCAATTATGATCATCCTTCGCTGATGAGCATAATTGTAACAATCTTTCTTCATAAATCCAAGATTATCAAACCCTCTAGCATCTTCAGATACAAAGTTATATGTATCAATAGTTCTCATGCCAGCCTTCTTGAAAGTGTCAATATCACCCGCCTTATTAGAGTTGATGTCAAGATGAGATTTTATGAGATTTCGTTATTTGGGATTAGCAAGATAATGGTAGAGGTTTTTCACATGATGAATAGCCTTACAATTAACATTTTTGAAAGCAAATCATATCATAGCTTTACATCCTTTGTGAACATCTTGCCTTATGTAACTAACTTCTTGAATAGGGTTTACATCATGCTTGTAACCTTGATACGAGCAATAGAATTCCTTTTGAATAATATCTTTTATCTTACCAAAGGATCGTTGTTTTCCTCTACGTATTGAAAATCAAACTTCTTAAGCATATTCATTATATAATTTATATGTTTCTTCGATATTAGATACAACTTTACCAAGTAAATCAGTACTTGAACTTCGATCTCCTTTAGCCAGCATAGTATTTTCCATGTCATTTTCAGCCTTGTAACCAAGATGAGCAAATGAAAATTAAGTAATATTAAGCCAAACATAATATTTTAAAAGAAACAAATGTATAATGTATACATAGCTATGGAAGATAAAATGGCGTATCATAAAATAGAAGACTAAGCTATAATTTATTCAATTTGAAAATTGAGATTCCTCATTACCCTCCCAACAATTACTCCCACCACCCTATTAACTCATTAAATCAAACCCACCCTAGCCATCTAATGCACTAGTTCACACCTTGACAAGAAAACACATAAAAAACTACTTCACATAGTCTGTCAGACTCTTTCTCTCTTTTCCATGGCCGCCTATTGTAATATTCCTCAATATGCTCCCATTTAACTCAACATTATTGTCATTATTGAATACAACGTAGATAAAGACATTTGGATTTCTTTTTTTTTTTTGATAATTGATGTTACATACACCAAGTAAGCATAAATATATAAGACAAGGAAGACTCCTATGATATCAGCGCTTGAATATTGTGGATCACCTCGTCCGCTCGGTATGGAAACTCTTTTCTGCCATTTTTTTATCCAAAAACCAATTCTCATCTTTATAAGCATGCTCATCCATCTTCTGCTCACTTCGACCTTTTCAAAGAATTTTTTCTTCCTGAATTTCCCAAATCGTACCCAGGATTGCAAAAAATGCCGCTTGCCAGATCTCTCTTCCCAAACCTTTATAGGATGCTCCGAACCATGCTCTAGCATTGTCCGCCACTGTCTTGGGTGTCACCCAATAGTACCCTATCCACTTGCAGAACTCGTACCATAGTTTTCCTGCCACAGCACAATGTAAGAAAATGTGATTGATCGTCTCCTGCTCGGCGTTGCACATAGGGCATATGGTTTCTTCCGTATTGCTGATGTTCAACCTGACTAGTCTTTCCTTCGTGTTGAGCTTTTGTTTGACTGCGAACCAGGCTATTAATTCAAACCTAGGAGGTGTTATACTTCTCCACATTAACTTCTCTGCTTCAATGGTCCTCGCATTGTCTGTATCGCTCTGATAGAACAACTGACAAACCGATCTCACTAAAAATAGCCCAGACACCTCGTGCTCCCAAACCACTGAATCATGCTCATCCTTCCTTAGGCCATATTGGTGGATCAACTCATGCATCTGCTTTGCTCGATCTTCTTCCATTTCGAAGAGCTGCCTCCTCCATCTAAAATTCCATACCTAACTCGAGCCCTCCCATACTCCCATCTCGGCCACCTTACTCTCCCTTTGCTCTGAAATCAAGAACAATCTAGGAAAGGTATTCCGCAAGGGGCCTTTTGTCGTCCAATCATCCTGCCAAAATCTAACTCTATTGCCTTCCCCAATGACGATCTTTAAGCCTACCCTCAGTATTGGGTGTCTTTGCCCTGTACCAGCTATGTCAACCCATGGGGACCACCTTTTCCTTGAGGAAGTAATCTCGAAAGATCCTGCGCTTGCTTCGGCGTGAATAGATGAAATAACTCTTTTCCAAGACGCACCTTCTACTGTACAGAATCTCCACCACCATTTAAACAAAAGGGTGTTGTTTCTTAGCACTATATCGCCCACCCCTAATCCCCCATCATCCTTCGGCTTCTGGATAACACTCCATTTGACAAGCGGTATCCCTTTCCTTTCCCCTTTCCCACTCCAGAAGAAACTTCTTTGAATGCTTATGATCTCCTTCATGACTCCCTTCGGTACTCTGAAAAGGCTCATATAATACAAATAGAAAAGGCGAGATGAGCTGATTGAACGCCTCTACAGCTAAGACAAATAGAAAAGGCGAGATGGGATCGCCTTGTCTCAATCCCCTACCCATCTTAAACGGTGCTGAAGGAATCCCATTTACAAGGATTGAGGCTCTTGCCGTAGATATACATTTCTTCACCCATCCTTTGAACCTGGGACCAAAACCCATAATACCCATTATCCTTTCCACAAACTCTCACTTTATGCTGTCATAGGCCTTCTGGAATTCCAGCTTGATCATCAGCCCCCTCGACCTCTTCTGCCCCTTAGCCCATTGGACCACCTCATTTGCAACTAAAACTCCATCAACTATGCTCCTCCCTCCTATGAAGGTTGTTTGTGAGTCACTCACCAACTTGTCTACCACATGTCTCAATCTAAGGGCAAGGATCTTTGCGATCACTTTATATATACAACCTACCAAGCTAATAGGCCAAAACTGGCTAACTTCCTCTACATCGTCCACCTTAGGGATTAAAGTTATCAACGTCGTGTTTAGAACAACCGGGAGCCTGCCTTACTGAAAAAACCCCAGAACTGATTTGGTAAATTCTTCCCCAACAATTCCCCACGTCTTCCTTATAAACCCCATATGATAACCATCATACCCAGGCGCTTTCGAGGGTTCACAAGACCACATTGTTCTTCTGACATCCTCCCTACTAGGCAATGCTTCTAACTCTATTCCTTCCTCTCTAGTTAGCCTCTGAAATCCCTCTGCTGAAAGGCACACATCTGGTAAATCATCTTGTTTGTACATTTCTTTGAAATAATCATTAATGACCTTCTTCAGCTCCAACTACTCTGTAACGACCTTCCCTTTCTCCACTAATCTCTGGATGACCACCTTCTTCTTCCTGACTGTCGCGACTGTATGAAAGTATCGTGTGTTTCTGTCCCCCTCTTTGAATCCCCTAACCCTAGCCACCTGCATCCAATACGCTTCCTTTCTTTTATGCCACTTCCACAGTTAGGTCTGCAGGGCTGCTTTTCTTGCTAGCTTTACTTCAATGTTCAAGGCTTCCGACTCAGGCCTATCGATCTTCTTTACCTCTTCTTCAAGCTGACTAATTCTCAATTCAAGGTCTCAAAAAACCTCTTTATTCCACTTCCGAATTAGGCCTTTCATTTCCTTGAACCTACTCTGGCACGACCTCCCTTCTAACTTCGACCAACACTCTCCAATGAAGCCACTAAACTTGGGATGATTCAGCCACATATCCCACGTCCTAAATGATCTCGGTCCAGCCTTCATAAAATTAACACTTAGCCTAATTGGATTATGATCCAACAGTGATCTACCCAACCCGATGTAATGGATATCCGGAATCTCTGTAATCTAAAAAGGGCTAATCAAAAAGCGATCCAGAAGGCTAGTTGAATTTGCTCGTTGCCAAGAGAACTTTAGGTTTGAAGGCTTCAAATCCACCAATCCCAATTGATCGATCCAATCGTTGAATTCACTAACGTTGCTCTGGTCCACCCACCCTCCTTTACGTTCCCTTGGGCTTCTAACCTCATTGAAGTCCCCCATTACTATCAATGGTCTACTACACTGTTGCACCTCTTCCCATAGCTCCTCCCACAACGCTCTCCTCTTTCGTGGCTCTGATGGACCATAGACCAATATGATCCCACATTCCACCTTCTTGGGCCCCAACCTACCTTCCACCAGAATCCACCTCCTGCCACTCCTGGATCTACTCACAGCGAAGAACTGAGGGTCCCATCCTAGGATTAGGCCTCCACTTCTGCCGACCGCTGCTGAATCTCGCCATTCAACCAACCCATTTTTCCAGACCCTATTAATCCACATTGCCTCCAGAGAGCTATGTTTAGTTTCAACCAGTCCACACATCCAGGGCCTCTCCTTTGATATCAAGTTTTGGATGCTAGAGACTTTCCCTAGCGCACTAATCCCCCTTACATTCCAACTAATTATAATCATTAAGCACTCCTTGCTACTCTAGCCTCAACCCTCCTTTTATAGTTGCCTCCTCTTAATCTTCCTTTGGCTTCTCCTCAAACCTACCAACTTTTCCACACACAACTCTTCCTCCCTAGATGATAATCCAACCTTTCTCCCAAATTGCCAAGTCTGTCTTGCCTCGTGTAGATCTTCCTCCAGCAATCTTCATTCTTCTGTGACCTGGGCCACCTTCGCCTCCTCCTATGTGTATCTAACACTAATCCCAAGGTGTCCCACCTCCTCAAACCCTAGAGGAATATCTGCTTCTATCACTACCGAGTGTTCTGGGACCTTCTTATCTCCCCTTTCAAAAGTTGCTCCCTTACCCGATGGTGAGCCCACGTTTCCTTCCTTTCTCCGCCCCTTCTCCTTCCATCTTTTTATTAAGCTCCTTTCTTTTTCTATGTCATAATCAACCAAAACAAACACAGTTTTTGAGGACTCTGCATCCTCCTCCCTCTCTTCCCGTGCATGGATGCTATAGTTCTCCTCTACTCTCGTTTCTACATCCCCTCCATTTTTTCCAGCCCATCCACTACTTAATCTCTCTTTTGCTTCTTTAGCTTCCTTCCCCATCTCATGTGCTAACACCAAAGAGATTAACGGATCTAAGAGTCCCTGCTTCTTCTCTCTCTCGGTAAACAATGTTGTTGGGTCCCTCATAGTCCTTATTAAAATCTCCTCCCCCCACTCGCTCTGCTCCCCCGAGGTGGCTTCTTGAGTTTCTTCCTTTTCCGTGTGATTTTTCTTGCCTTCAGTTGTAGTGGTTCGAGCTACAGCTATTTTCTTATTCTCTGTTCCTTCCTTATTTAGCCCGACCAACTGCTGTTTCCCCATCTCCTCCTTTCCAACGCATTGATCCTCTATCCACTCACATGTGTCCTGCGTGCATCTCCTATTTTTGTCCCTTTTCTCCCGAAGCTGCCCACTCTTCTCCCTACTTCCCCTCACGCCCGACACGTCACTTCCAGCCTCGTTTCTCCCTAGCAGCCCTCGAGTTAAGTCTTCGTCTGCCGCCCTATTTCTCACCTGCTTCACTTCTCTGCTCGCCCTTTCTTCCGTCTCCATCCTCTCAGAACCCTCGTACCCTGCACCCTGCATGTCTGCAGCAACAGGTACGCATGCGAATCGTCCTTCTTCTTTTGGTCCTGTGCTAGATTGGCGACCATCATCGTCGCCGGACGATGAGGTTTCCGACCACCCCTCCCTACTCTCTTTTCTTCTATTCTGCCACGGTATGTACCCCTGGCCTAACTCCCTCGCCGCTACCTCCACCACAGCTTCTCCCACCCTTAGCTCCAGGGTCTCCTGTATCTGCTCCTTCCAATCTGTGTCGACTAGCACCATGGTTGTCTCTAGGGACAGACCAAAGTCTTTGGCTTCCTCCCAGCAAACCCAACTTCCCCATGGTTCTGCAATAGCCCTCAACACTTCCTCTTTCCACGCCTCCACAGGTATCCCTCTAATCTCAACCCACGTTCGTCGTTTGGTGCACGCCTCATCTTCTTGCCCGATCCTCACTACCGGGAAAGTGTCCCTCAATAGGCTCCCCTCCTCCAACGCCTCCTCACAGTCCTCATTAGATTCAAAAGTAATAAGCAACTTAAATCTACCTAAATCACGTACCTTAGAAATGCTCTTCTAGTCTTGCATGAGTTTCGGGATGCCTATGTCCAGTGTCATCGGTTGGAAAGTTTCTACCACCACACTCTTACTTAGCCATTGCTGTGTTCCTTCATCCACCTGCACATGCACCCCCCTCCTTCTCTCCTTCTGCCAGCTCCTCTCCTTGCTTTTGACCACCGCAGCAAACGTCCGTCCGTCCCTTCTAACATCAGGCCATCCACCTTGCCGCGGTACACTTCTCCTCACTACTGGTCTCATCACGTTTCTCTGCCTGCCATGGTTCGGCACTCTTCCTGTTTTCTCGAACAGTGCCCTGCGGACTTAGAGGCTTATGTCATGCAGCTTCATATGATTTAAGCGTCGCACCGCCTCCTTTGCTTCTCCTTCACTTCCATATCTTACAAAACCAAAGTGTAGGTTAGACAGTTTTCTTTCCTTCCTGCTGATAAACAGATCCCGCACATTGCCTGCATCCTCAAACAGTTCCTTCCCCTCCTCCACTTGTATGCCTTTTGCTAGATTATCCACAAACATCGTGAAGACTTGGCTGTGTTGTAGCGATTCGGTTCTCCATCCCTTTCTCTCTGTTCTGCGACCTAGAGATGACTCACCTTGTAGCCATGTTGTGCGCTTATGGTAGTGTTGAAAGTTTGGAATTTTGGACGTCCTCATGGCAAGCTTATTGTTAGTATGCATATGATCTTTGACTTTATGTAGGCTAGAATGATGGAGGAGGAGGTGTGGTAAAGAAAGGGTCGAGTTGAGACATATGGAGTTGCTAGTGTGACATTTGGATTTCATCTTTCAATAAAAATTAGGATCGTAAGTTAAGCACAATATAAGTGCCAAAAGCAATATAATATGAATTAGTATCTAGAATAAATACTTAACTAGAGACGACATGAAAGGAAGAATCCAAATTGGAAGTGACCCCTGTTGGAGCAAATTGATGCCGATGGTGGAGCAAAGCTGGAGTCGTTGTGAAGCCAGCAGTGGAGGGAGGAACGTTGCTGGTTTGTAGCAGCGGTAGATTAGTGACAAAGAGGATTTTGACTCATCACTATGTGTACATTATTAAGAAATTGATTAATTCTAGATAAAGATGACTAGTATAAATAATTAATGAGTTGTTTTAAATTTGTACAGTTGTCGTAGTTTAATTGGTTGGGTTCACTGACTCATATTTTCCAGCTGGTGAGGCTGGTTCACCAAAGATTTTCTCCATGAACCTGCCCAAAAAGTCCACCACCTTCATAGAATATCCGTTAGTGAGTTCCCGGATCAAGTTATTCAGCACATTGGTGAGAAACAAATAGAGAACTTTGCTTGGCTCACTTTTTTCTCTGATGCGTCTTCAAACATACGAAGACACCTTAAAATAGTATCCTTTTGTAATCTATTAACCTACGCAAATAATAGGAGATCATCAGCCAAAAAAAAGTGGGATATTTTTGTGCCTTCTCTACCAATGATCATAGGTTTCCAACTTTTTTGGTTCACCTCTCTTTTAATAACCAACAAGAAAAATTACCTACATTGCTAAATTCTTTTAACAGCAATAAAAAGTCATAACTGCAAATGTACCAGCAACGATACCATATTAGAGGAAAATAATCATCACTATATCTTTTTATTACATTATGCTTTTAGCGACATCATGTGTTATCACTATAAAGTCCTATTACCATGACTTTATTGGTAAAAAAATGAACAATTCAATTTTTCATGGAAAAAAATCATTCAACTTTATTTGTAGCGACAACATTATCGTCGCTGGAAATAGCTATAGCGACAACAAAGGATCATGTGACCCACATGATTTTTGTAAGTATCTATAGCTACAAGTATCTATAGCGATGACATATGCCGTAGCTAGAAATCTTATAAAATTTAAGCATTGAAATTTATTTTCTTATCATTCATTTCCTCTTCTCCTCCTTGCATTCCTCTCCTTTGCTCATCTCTCTTTCTCTCTCACACACACACTTGCGACTCTAGCCACATTTTGAAAGTTGTTATTATTAACTTTTTGTTTCTTTTGTTAATTTAATGTATTTATGACATAGTTGTTGTGTTTGTTATTGCTTTTTTAAGGTGGAATTTAGACTACCATCCCTTCCCCTTTGTGTGGCGTCTTCCTCCACTAACCTAACTTGGGTTTTTTTCTTGTTGTTTATATTATTTTGTTGATTTGGGACAAATTTAAACTTCTTCTTTTTATGCATATACCTTGTCGGAGCTCCCCGGTCGTCGATTTTTGCAGGATTTTTCTCACATATTAATGGTGTATACTGGTATAGTTTAGTTTGATACTGAATAGTTATTTAGATTAGATTAAAATCTTATTTATGATATTTGATGCATGTGTGTGTGCATATAAGTATGTATCATCTACTGTTTGATTTGAGTGTAGTATAGTATAGTTGTAATTGTATGAATTGTGGGCATGTAGTTTATTTTGAAGTGTATATATATTGTTCAATTGTATATATTTAATTTTATATTGTGAGCTTGTATATTAGTTAATGTGTTATACTTTATATTATTTTTTATGTGGTATGAGTAATTTGTACATATGAATTGTAACCATGTATATATGTATATAGTCCTCTTTTAGTGTCTATTTTATAATATGTTGTGAGCATTTATATTAGTTAATATGTTTTAAATATTATATAGATGAATTGTGAGCATGTATATATATAGTTATTGTTAAAGAAACTAGATGTCTTAAGCATGCATATTAAAATATTTTAGTAATATTATAAATAAATAAACAAAAAACCAAGACACACGTAACATGAAAAATTCTATGAAACAAAATAAAGTATAGTAAAAATAAAAATAGCTAAGCGATAATAAGAAGAAAAAAATTAACCTAAACAATTAATTTATATATCAAAGGCAAACATATATTTTAAGGCATCAATATAAGTGACTAAAAACTTAACTTGCGTAGTTAATTTTATAAATAAAAGGTAAAGCAATATCTTTAAGGCAACAATTAAAGTGAATAAAATACAGATAAAGCATATTATATTGAGATGTTAGATATCAAAAGAAACATAGTACAATATAAAAGAATAAAAAAATACAAATATATTTGGAGTACGTACAACCACCTATTAATTAATAATGTTCCTTTCATATATAAGGGATGTTAATCTATTTGCAATTTTGCATGTTGTAGTAAACACATAACTCAGATTAGCCAAAGTGGTGGTATCTTGGAGTTATCTCATTCTAATGATTGATATGTTGCATTGATCAAGTGTGATTGGTTTGACACTGACCCTAAAATGACAAGAATAAAACGGAATAACAACACTATAACAATATTCATCTACTACAACAACATTTTTTACGATGGCCAAAGCCGTCGTAGTAGACACATCTATTGTAATGACAAGTCATCATTGAAGTAGCAATTTGATGATTGGAAAAAAAATAAGGCTACAAAGGCAGCAGGGTCGTCATTATACATATATAACTCACCCCTATTTCAATGACTCTCCCCCTCTACTGCTACACCAGGGTCATTGCAATAGGCCCCCATTCAAATGAAAATCTAAGTTTTGATTCACCATACTGTAACAACAATATCCTCTATAATGACAACTAGTCACTTTAACATCCTCTACCCAAAAATTTTTTCTCATCAAGGAAAATCCTCCCACACCCTACAACGACTACCCCCCGTATGGCGATAACTTGTCACCGTTAAAGAGTGTTTTTATTTGGGATAGGAAACATGGAGGAGGAAAGTGCTTTTCAGGATACTATGATGACCCCATCGTCGTTGTATCTTATTTTTTTAAAAAAAATTAATTTCAAATATTACAATGGTAAAATAAATTTAATTGTTAGTCATCATAATATATGTATAATGACGACCCTGCAACTACAATTCTTACCTCTCTCACGCCCGTTTGGTATGTTAATCATTGTCTTTTTGTTAATTTCTTGTCCAAATTTTGTGTATTGTTATTAGTTCTTACTCCTATTTTTTTTTGTGTTTTTATGGGTTTCCATGGTAGCTACTATTACTACCACCTTGCACCGCCTCCTCCTCGTCCTTATCTCGATTTAATCTTTGAGTTTGACTCTTTGTTTTAGTTTAATTTTTTTAATTAATAATTTATTAAAGCTAATAATTTTTGTGATTAATTTTTGGTTTAATAGTATGTCACCGGAGAAGCTTGCCGCCACCGCCGCTAGAGCAGCTGTTGTATGTTTTTTTTTTAAATGGCTACATACATACATATATATATATATATATATTATTACTAATATTTCTGTTCAATATTATATGTGATTATTGTTAAATATTATATGAATGTTAATGATGGTAATTATATGTTGATGTATTTATTGTGATATGTGATTGAGATATATATAATTATATGTAATTGGTAATTTGTGTGTGTTGGTGGTGGTAATTGAAAGATGAAAATACACAAGCACATATTGTGATTGATATATATGGTGATAATTGAGATGCATATATTATCATTGATAAAATATTATTGGACTTAGATAAAATATTATTAAATGAATGAAATAATAATATAATAAAAATTAGAATTAATATAATATTATTGGACTTTAAAATTTTATGCTTAAATAATTAAGTAGAATAATAAGATAATGAAACTTTAAATTAATAAGACATTGTTGGCTATAAATAATTGATTCTTAAAATTT
Organism: Tamarix austromongolica; assembly: GCA_039764185.1. Classification (NCBI taxonomy): domain Eukaryota; kingdom Viridiplantae; phylum Streptophyta; class Magnoliopsida; order Caryophyllales; family Tamaricaceae; genus Tamarix; species Tamarix austromongolica. Next base: position 102,612,348 of record CM077816.1, on the reverse strand, counting down.
TAAATAATAAGAATATAAAGTAATTAGATAATATATTATTTTTAACCTTAGAAAAGGGATTATTAACAGAGTGGAATAATAAGATAATAAAAATAAGAATTAATAAAATATTATTGGACTTTAAAAAATTATGATTAAATAATTAAGTGAAATAATGAGATACTAAAACTTTGAAATTATAAGATATTGTTGGCCTTAAATAATTGATTATTAAAATTTAAAACAATAAAAATATAAAATTATTAGAGAATAAAGTATTATTAACTTTAGATAAAGTATTATTAATAAAGTGGAATAATAAGATAATAAAAATATAAATTAATAAAATATTGTTAAATATTAAATAATTATGATTAAATAATTAATTGGAATAATAGGATGATAAAACTTTAAAATAATAAGATATTGTTAACCTTAAATGATTAATTATTAAAATTTAAAATAATAAGAATATAAAATTGTTAGATAATAAATTATTTTTAACCTTAGATAAAGTATTATTAACATAGTGGAATAATAAGATAATAAAAATGAGAATTGGTAAAATATTATTGGAATTTGAAAATTTATGTTAACCTAATTCATTCGATATTTTCTCATTTTGTAGTTGATAAAATGTCTCTCTTACATGACGCCTGTATTTCAAGCCTACTTTTTTATGTCTCTCGATACAAATATTAGGTATCATGTGAGATAAATACGTGATGGGTTAGGTCACATGCTAGATAAGGGTTTGTATGCGGTATCATATAATTTTAGTTTGTATTATATTTTGTATACCTTACCACATATTCAACCATAGTTATGGGCAAATGGTAGGTATTTAGATGAGTTTGACCATAGTAATTTTCTGCATCCTAGGTTTATTGAGGGGGGCTGTAACACCCCCAAATTTACTACTAAAAAATTTTGTTTTAAGCTGAAGCGTATAATTAAATATTTTGGTGTTACCGCCGTAATTGATATAAGTCTGGCTTACCTCTACCATCCTTACGTCAATCACAAGGAAAAACGATTAGAAAATTTAAAATATGATTAGAAAGAGACAAGAAAACTTTTAATAACATAAAATAAGTGTTTGGAGATCAACTCCGATTATAATATCAAAATATAACAAAAAAGGGATCCCATGGAACTAAGAGTCCAAAAAAGTATCCGGTAGAATTATCATCCAAATAACATGACTCTACACCCAAACCCTTATATGAATGAATCACTCCTCCACATATATCACATCAAAGGTTGTGAAATCATCCACCTATTCCTCATCGATCAGCACATAAATATCTGGTTCGTCTACGCGTTGGATTGAGCAGCATCCATGAAACGAATGATTAGTACGCTACGTACTGAGTAAGGTAATGGTACATTCAAGTAGGGTTACACATAATACAAGAATTCTCATAAGCGATTCATACATGAACAAATAGAAGAATGTCGGATAACTACTGATTCCAAGTCTTTCATTAGATATATCATATTCTAATCTGTTATTTACGTTGAATTCAAGGACCCCACTATTCTTAAATCGGTGGAACGGTTTGAAATACCTCTCTGGGACAACACACCCGAGACACTATTATTATCTTGTGGAACAAATCTAACACCTCTCAGATAAAAATACTCCTAAGCCACTATTTATTAAACCGGTGGAACGATCTGAAGCACCTCTCGGGGACGACACACCCAAGCCACTATTATTATCTAGTGGAACGGACTCAACACCTCGGTCCTGACTCACGTAGTCTTTCACTTTAAATGATAAGTACCTTTCCATTTATACTTAAACTCTTAATTGTATTTTAATTTAATTGAGTATGGGGCCCCACTATTCTTAATCCAGTGGAAATGACTGGAGCACCTTTCGGGGACAACACACCCGAGCAACTATTATTATCCGGTGGAATGGAGTCATATAAACACCTCGGCCCGATCCAAGTGATCTTTCACTTTATATGATTAATAACTTATTCAGAGTTGATTTATATTATCATGCCAAACTCAATACATACAATTAAACACATAAGTACGACCACGTAATTATCCTCAAATGACCATAATACCCTTAGGGTAGGTAAGACAATTGTATACTCCCAAAGCCTTATAAAACCCAAAGCATATACATTCTCAATCATTATCTGAAGTATATATCCTTAGTTTCCATAGATATCTTGTATCCAATATTATACCCAAACATGTACTTACACTACTCTCAAGAATATCATTCCATAGCATTTCCATAATTAAATTATTCAATATAACATACTCAACACAAAAGCATATACAAAGATACAAGTATCACATAAATCCCTAGCTACGACATGTATCCTTACTGACAAGGAAGCCAGGCTCTATGCACGTAAATCCTATACCTCCTCCGAGATCACCGAGAAATCACCTATGAAAACAAGATAAAAATATGATTAGGATCAGAGGTTAAAAATTAAGAGGGAGATTATGGTAGAGAAGGGTAAAAATGGAACTTACCGAATTCAAATGGAAGCTTGAATTGTATGGAAATGTAAAAGAATGTGTGGTGGAGCTATGGTTGAATTTTGGTGGTGTTTAGACAAGATTTGGGGTGAAAATAAGGTTGCACGGCTAAAATGGGAAGTTGCACGACCAGACGGTACAAGAGTTGCACGACCATGTAGTAACAGTGCACAACAAGTCGAAGGAAGAAAAAACACATGGCTAAGTGGTGCAGGAATTGCATGGCTATGCAGCACTGGGCTGAGAGGAAATAAAATGCACGGTCAAACGGTAAAAGAGTTGTACGGCTATGTAGCAGGATATTTGAGCTTTGTAGGCCGTTCACTCTGAAACTCTACAACAACCGAGGGGAAGGAGAAGGGAAAAGAGGCGGCGATCGGAAACGATGGCCTACAATGACGAGGGGGAAGGTTGGGGCAACCTTAGTGGTTGGTCCACCAGTCAAAGGGCTACTAGTAGTAGGTTGGGTGGTGCTCGGTGGTGAATTGGGTGCTTTGAACACCATACAAGGAAGAAGGAGGAAGAAGAATGAGAAAGAAGAAGGAAAAAGAGAAGAAGGTCGGAGAGCTGATGGAGGGTTGGAGGGGTATTTATACTAGTAAGGTGGCGTGCCTTGGAGGAGAAAAATAGCAGGGTGACGATGGCAACAATGATGAATCTGGCGATAAGAAGAAGAAAGAAGAAAGAAAAGGATAGGGGGGATGGTGATGGTTGAGAGGGATGGGAGTCAGGCAAAGGCACAAGGGAGTGATGATGAAGAAGAAAACGTACACGGGAGGAGAAGGCAGGGAGAAGAAGAAAGAAGAAGGAAGAAGAAGGGTGGCAGGGCTGCGAAAACAGAGCAGCAGTAGGGAGAGTAGAAGAAGAAGAAGAAGAAGAATGGAAAGAGGGAATGGAAAGGCTGGCAGGGTGATGGTGAGAGGAAGCATGTGAGAGGAAAGAGGAGGGAGGTGTAGAGTAAGAAAAACTCCTTACGCCATAAAATCGACGCAAGAGAAGAAGGAAAAAGAAAATAAAAGGAAAAGAGAGAAAGGTTAAGGAATTAGGATTAGATTAGGAATTTGGGGATTAGCCAAATAATTTGGATCAGTGGAAATGTTAGCGGGTTTTGGTTTCGATTTATCTGAATCAAGGTTTTGATTTCGGTTAAAGTTTCGGGATCAAGAAATTTAGTTGAGGATAACAATAAAATTTCTTGAGATTAGAGTCAAATTAGGTTTAATGACACAGAATTAAGTTAAGCAAATTTTTTGGGTATTACATGGACATTTTATGAAGGATTATAATTTTAATGCAAAGGAGTTGATAGTGATTGAAGACGATTGGAGTTATTGGCATGGGATACCGCTGAGTATATATCCTTATTACCCAGATCACAGTCACAAGTCTATTGAAGATGTGAGAAAAAAAATTCTTCTATGAGAATCATGGACTCAGTTGGTGATCAATCTCATCCGAAGTGGAACTAGGGTTTGATTTTAGTGAGCGTTTTAGGTTGTAGTAGGTCTATTTCAATATGTATCATTCTACTATTATGTATTAAGGTGAATAATATAGCTAGTATGTTTATCCATGTTTCATCTTGTTAAGCTATAAAAATAATAAGATATTATTATCCTTAAATAATTTTATAATTTTTTTATAATATGATTATGTTTTGGTTGCTAAGAAATGAAATAATTTTATAAAATGTATCCATATTTTAGTTGTTTTCATAGATATACAATGCCAATTGATAAGAGTTGGATGAGGTTGCGCAATAAAAAATATGATGAGTTTTGGGATGGTCTTCAAATATTTATAGGATTGGAAAAAGATAACTGAAGATTAGATGGATTGATGCATTGTCCGTGTACAAGGTGTGTTAATTCTGAATGGGATACAATAGATACAGTTGAATCCCACATTTTATGATTTGGGTTCATGGACGATTATGATACATGAGAATTTCATGGTGAACTTAAAATAGAAAGTGTGGAGGAAGAGATCAGAGATGAGGTGGAATATGTATTGGGTGATTTATTAGGTGGATATCCACATATTAAAGATAGTGAAAGAGTTGAGACTATAGGTGATGAATTGAATGTTAATGAAGTAATAGGTGATGACTCCAGAGATAATAGAGATCCATATGTGAAGGAGTTATTTCAAGAGATGGAAATGGAATTATATCCAAAATGTAAAAAAAATATATATATATTCCTTAATTATTATTTTTTTGTGAAGTTGGTGCATCACAAGATGTTGCATAAATGGAGTAGCAGGTTTTTTTACGAACGTTTGAAATTATTAAAAGAAACACTTCCATACAATAATAAGCTTCCGGGATCACATTACGACGCTAAGAAGATAATGAGCAAGTTAAGATTTGGATATAAGATGATCCACACGTGCAAGTATGACTATACCTTTTACTGAAAAGATAAGGCCAATACAACTAATTGTCTGCTATGTGGTACTTCTCGATGGGTAAATGAGTCCACTAAGGGAAAGAAATTACCACACAAGGTCTTGTGGTATTTTCCCTTAACACTGAGATTGAAAAGATTGTATACTTGCAGACACGCCGTTGAAGACATAAGATAACACTTGAATGGATGCTCTAGAGAATCGGAGATCTTACGACATACAGTTGATGGCCAAGCATAGAAATATTTTGATACAAATCATCCATATTTTGTAGTTGAGGCTTCTAATGTTAAACTAAATTTGGCATCAAATGGGTTCAATTCCTTTGCTATGAGCGGAAATTAGAGTATTTGGCCGATAATTTTGACAACAAGCAACTTACCCCCATAGATATGCATACAAAAATATTTCAAACCTCGATTGTGTGTCACCTTCAACAATGTAGCATACACTTGACCATAACTAAATATAGGTTTTGTGAAAAGAAGATTAATATTTAGGGATAGCAATAGATCTTGTACCTGACCCAAATCTGTCAGACCTAACTCATTTTTAGCGGTTCTAAATCTATAATTTTTGGACATAATGAGTCTGGGTTGGGCTTAGATTTATATACTTAAATGGATATGAATCTAGGTCTAGTAGTCTTAGACCCATACATGATCCAAACCAACCTGTTTAGTTTATATGTATGTATATACATATATACATACATACTAATTTTATGGTGGTCATCATAGTTATGATCTTTTTTTAGCTTCATATTCATTTTTAGATTTTATTTATGTGTATTAGTTTATAAGCAATATGTATAATATTTTATTTCAAAAGTATTAAAACACAATTAAAAAGGTTAAAGTAACTATGTTTGAGTGTGTATCATTTCACTTAGAGAGTTTTTTTTAACAAAAACTACATATTAAGTAATGTAAAACATAAATGTATTTATATTTATATAAATTATTTAATTTTTTTTAAAATATTTGGACTCATTTAGGACCCATTTATCAATTTAACCACTAGACTCGGTGGATATGGCTCTAATTTTTTTATATTCGACGAATCTAAGTCTAAATTTGGTAAATGGATCTAGATCTAAATCTGGTTGGACCTAACTCGTACTCAGACATGATCCATTATCATCCCTACGAAGGGTTCAAATTAACATGGATAAAAGTAGAATAATTTTATGGAATTAAATATATACAAACATTTGATCTCGTAATAGGTTTGATGCCTAATAAAGTGAAAACATCTAAAATTGTCTAATCAGGTAAACATTTTTTTTTTATTTAATGTTTCGAAAGGAATGGATGAAAAAACATATTCTAGGATGAACATCTAGTATTAGAATATATTTAGAAGTGCAGAAAAAATTTATATGAGTTAAAACCATAGAGAAACAACTTAAAATGAAAATTTGCATTAGTTGATATTTTCTTTAAATGAATAAATAATTAACGAAAAGCTCGCAAAATATGTGGAAAGTATTGAAATGAAAAAAAAAATGTGATTGGGAATAATCTTAGAAAAATATTTGTAAGTTCAAAACAAGTGTGAAAGAACGAAATTGCTAAGATCGAAAAAATTGTGTAAAAATGTAATTTTTTAGCCAATAGATAAAAGGAGTTGTGAAGGGCTCATATATGATATGAATGACTTAGAAATCCATATTAAAATTTTAAGCAATGGATTATAACCCTATTTACATACGTAATTAAGGTTAGAGAAAAACGAAACATTTGGCTTAAATTTGAATAGGTTGTATATGACAAAGAGTCTAGCAAACAAGTTTCATCTCAAGGAACATTTATTCTCTAAATCCGGTGGATTTGGGTCTCACTTTTTGAGACCTGAATGGTTTGGGTCTAAGTACTATAAATAGGTCTAGGTCTAAGGCTGTGTCTAGCTACACCAGATCTATTATCATCCCTACCAACATTAGACAAATATTGGCCTTAGCTTTTATTTGTCGTCATCGCGTATGATATGATTAGTAGAAATTGATGTGGGCTGATTATGAACAGAAGCCTTAATTTAAAAGATATTAACGATAATCTTGATATAAACACGTTGTCACTGATGCGCTGTCGTATGCACAACAAATTTAATAAATAAATCCTAATTCCCAAATACGTAGTATATGGCAAGAAGGAGTCGAACCCACAAGGAATGGTATATAATCAATAATTCTGTAATCGATGTTAAAACCCTGGTTATGTAATAACATATAATTCTATCATCAATATCTAAACTATAGATAAATAATAAAACACTGTACTCACTAATTAATGAATAAGGATAGGAAGTATTGATTATAGAATTAGGATATCAAATAATCATGGAGAAACGAAATATTCTAAATGATTTAATGTTGACCTGTAGAAACTCATAAAAATTCATCTCTTTGCTTTCTCTCAATTCTAATAAATTGAATAAGCTCTCAATTTATCATCTAACCAATTAATAACCTAGGTTAAGAACACTAGATTCAATTAATGGCAGCATTACGAATGGAAAGCAGTCAACTACGACCATAATCACATAAGCTCGGATCATGCAATCGTACGAATTAATGGACAAGATTAACAATTAATCTTTTGCTACTCTGGATACGTTAATTAACAATTACGTATTAATTTCGTTATCCTAGCGTAGATTAAGATCTAAACTAGATAGGTGATCAGTCTAATTAGTTTAAATTCTTAATCTATGATGCGAGATCATTCAATTCCGACCATCAGTTCAATTAAATTCCATCTAGAATCATGAATTCAAAATCCAAAACCCTAATTCCGTCATCAAATCCTCCTACCTTATACTATCTACATAATTGCAATAACACACAATTAAATGCAATAATCTATAATTAACATCAATGCTTATAAATAAATTAACAATGAAACACTAAACACAAGAAAAATAATAATGCAACAAAGAGAATTGAATTGCATTCAATCAAAAATCAAAACTTGCAATTAAAAGAGGAATGGAGAAGAACTTATCGAATTGAATTCTAGATTGTTGATTGTTCAATTGAATACAATGGAGAGAAAGAGAATTGGAATTAGAAATTACATGTGGTATCTAGAGAGAGAAAGAGATAATCTCATTCTCGAACTCCCCCGAACCACCCTTTCGAATGTTCAAACTTTAGAAATATATCGGGGAAACGTTGCGCGAACGGTTACAAAATTTGAGAAAAACACGGTCCATATTAGAAAACACGGGACCCCCGTGTTTTTCCTTGAACTCTCGGCCAAATGCTGAATTTTAAATGCTGAAATTTTGTGTGCTGATAGAAAAACACGGGGGGGGGGGTCGTGTTTCTTGTTCCTTCATTATTTCTTCATGAAATTTCAACACAATCTTCCCTTTGATATATATTCTTCATTTATAGTCTTTTCTTCCATTGATTCCATATCTCTTGATGTGTTCTTTGTTGCCTTTTCTCTTTCCATTGATTTCTCCTTTGAATTTCTTCATTTTTATCTTTTCCTGCAAAATCTATCCAAAAGAGAAAAACTCGAGAAAAGATTACATGTTATAAAAGTAATGAGGAATAAATGACATTTTTACTTAGCAAAATAACATATAAATCTCATCTATCAGTCACCTACATTCTTTCCATCTATGTTCTTTGTCTCAACTTCATGGTTGTCAAGGCAAGAAATTATTAACCTTTTGTCATTACATAATCCAATAGAATGATCAAGGTTTCTCATCAACATAATTGATGCACCAACTTCCAAATACAATGCTTAGTTGGGTACACCAGAGCAACGCTAAACATCGAGAAATTTATGTGTGTGCATGTCTTGTAAGACATCAATATTCTAATAAAATTGGCTAAGTGTCGACAAGTTAAATATGTATTTCCTTCTAAATTATTGATGGATAGTGTAATACCCCGTATTTTTAAAACCTAATTTTATTAAGCTTAATGATTTTATTAGCGTAATTTGATGTAAAAAAAATAATTATTTTAATTTTGATTTGTTTTATGGATTTATCGACGATTTTGAATTTATAGTTTAATTTAAGTAATCGTTGTCGTTGTGAACCATTTTAGACAAATTCGTTCGCAACTATGATTTTATTATACTCTTTTAATTTCGATTTTCGGTTAAAAATATGTATTCCCGTTCTTTCTCGTATTTTGATTTTTAATATTTTAGATTCATTTTCGATTATAACTTCGTCGTGTGATTACGACCTTATTTTTGGAGTTATATTTCGTTAACTAAATATATTATTTAAATTATAGAATTTCTGTTTAAATAGTTAAATTTATTTTAATGATTTTATCCGTAGAAAATATTTCCGACTTTAAATTTATTCGTTTTCGATAATCGTTAATATTTTTGGAAAGTTTTAAATTAAAAATATTTTCGGATTTTATTTATGAAATTCTTTCTGGAATTAATTCTCTTTCGTTTTGTGCTTTTTAGTTTACGGAAAACCGATTTCGAAAATTATTTAAATTAGTCTTGGTTTATTCGAATTTGACTTAAATATTTTAGTATATGTTTTTAAATAATTTTTCGGGGTCTTATAATGTATTTCCGTAAATAATATAAATTTTTATGTTCGTTGGTTAATTCTTTCGAAAAATGTTTCTGAAATTCTGTATATAGTTCTTTTATTTATTTTAAGGGTTCGGATCGTTTCGAAATAATTTTTATTTAATAAATTTTAGATAAAATCTTCCAATATTAATTTTTAAGTTTTTAATATTTTATTTGATACTTGTTTTCGTAAAAAAAAAAAAAAAAAAAAAAAAAAAAAAAAAAAAAAACAATCGGTGCCCGACCGAACCCCCCCTCTTCTTTTTCTTTCTCTCTTCCCTACCCCGACCCCCCTCATGTGCGCCCCGTTCTACAGCCCGAAGCCCTAGCCGACCCAGCCTCCCTCATCGCTCCCCAGCTCCTCCCCGCTCCGGCCAACCTCGCCAGCACCCGTCGACCACCGCGACAGCAACCGCGCATAGCAACCACTCACAGCAGCCGAAGCAGAGTCGCTGCAGCGACTGCGCACAGGAGCAGCAACCACACCAGGTCTTGCCGCCGCTCGGCCACCGGCGAGCCCTGTTAACCGCCGGCGAGCCACCCCCGGTCCCCGACGAAGCTTTCCCGGCCTTCCCTTGCCCCGATTCGTTGATTTTCGTTTGGTATAATTTCCGAAAAACCCTAACCTTGTTTTGATTAATTGGGTATGAATTAGCTTATAAAAAGCTAAATTGATTGTTTGTTTATGTATGTATATGCTGTAAGATTGATTTGGATAGATTAATTGTATGGTTATGTTGAGATTTTGGAAATTTGGATTTTTAGCCGGGTTATGCCCAAATTTTTCGGATTCGCTCGTTTTTGCGGTTTTGGATAAATTAATTATACAATATGTTTTAAAATGTATCCAATTTCATTTTGGATCCATCAATTTGATAAATTTATGCAGGTTTTATCGGAATTTGATTCCTAGGTCAAATTTTGGGTGTAATGAAATTGGGTCGTATAATTGAGCCGTTCCGCTCAATTGATTTTATAATATCGTTTAAAATGTATTTAATTTTATATTGGAAGTGTTGATTTGGGAACACTGTGCATAATTGATCAGAATTGGATTTTTAGGCCAAAACTCCCGCGGGTTTAAATTGGATTATGTAATCGGGTTATTTTATTCAATTGACTATATAAATTACATTAGAATATGTTTAATTACATTTCCAAACCGTCAATTGATATGTTTTGGCAAGAATTAATCGGATTTGCGTTCCGGGCTCAAAAACCCTAATTGGGCTAAATTGTGTGTTTCTTTTACTAGTTTTGAGCAATTGATTATTTGATATGTTATAAAATGTGTTTAATTGCATTTCTAAACATTCAATTTGATTAAATTTATAGAATTTTAACGAATTGTATTTTCGGGCCTAAAACCCTAAATTTCAAGTGAGATTATGAAATCGATTACTTGTATTGTTGTTTTTCTAAAATTGAATGTATAGAAATGGTTGAAATGGTATTAATTGCCTTCTAATACCTTAATTTGAATTAATTAAATTGAATTACCTGAGTTTGTGTCGTGGGCTTTAAAACCCTAATTTTGAAGATTGATTATCTGGAATTGATTAATCGGAAGATTGTTTTGTTGAAATTGATTATCTAGATTTATCTAAAATTAGTTTAATTGTGTTTTAAAACTATCAATTTGAGGTAATCGAAGTGATTTGGCTGATTCGTAGTTTAGGCATTAAAAACCCTAATCTTCGGGGATGATTTTATAAAATTGATTTTTGCTATGCGTCTTTTATCTAATCGATTTCTATCTTTGGGTTTTAAATCATTTAAATTATGTTTTAACTTAATCGGTTTGAATTTGGTGCTATGTAAATGGTTGAGTTACCTATTTAGTTATAAAACCTAATAAATAAGTTATTTTCAATAAATTAACTTATGATCGATTATTCTTTCTCGGGCTTTCCAAATTAAGTTGAGATGTCCCAAGCGATATTGTATTAATCCGTTTTGATTTAGTTTTAACCTTAAATCTTAATAAAGCTATGCTTTTAAGTTCTAAGTTTTGGACACGTTTTCTAAGAAAGATCATTTGTGTTGTTGTTGTGTTTATTTAATTAGAATATGTGAATTATTGATTGATAGGATAGTTTCTAATTTAGTTTTCGATTTCTATCGGTTCTAGGAAAGCTTTCTCGTGGATCCACGAGCTAGTGATCTCTCTCTCCCTTATCTCGCTTAGCTAGCTTCGGATCCAGGTAAGTCTCTACTTACCTCTACTTATGGGCGTTTAGTAAGGACGAAGCTAATGGCCTTGTGCTATGTGTGACGTGGATGTGTTGAATGTTGTGTATGCCATGCTATGCCATGTATTATATGATTTGTGCATAACTTGTCACATGTGTAGCGCAGCTTGGAGATTGAGGTATGTTGTCTATGATATAAGCATGACATTATCTATGTGTGAGATTATGTTGTGTTGATACGGCCCTCTAGGACATGTATGTCAAGGGTGATGTGTGACTTAATAAGACACTGATAAGACATTAATCACGTAAAGCGAAAGATGTTGAGCCGAGCCCAGTCCGGTCCACCGGTTAGAATAGTGGTCAGAGGCATTCTGCCCTGTGCGTTTCGTTTCGGTCCACCGGCTATAATAGTGGTCAGAGGCGTTCTGCCCTGTGCGTTTCGTTCCGGTCCACCGGCTATAATAGTGGTCAGAGGCGTTCTGCCCTGTGCGTTTCGTTCCAGTCCACCGGCTATAATAGTGGTCAGAGGCGTTCTGCCCTGTGTGTTTACACCCGGTCCACCGGTTATAATAGTGGGGGATCTCGGCTCGACAGACCCAAGTAAATAAGTTAATCCATGGGAAAATACTAAGTACTTACAGCGAAACACCATGTGAGTCGGGGCCAGTCCGGTCCACCGGTCAGAATAGTGGTCAGAGGCATTCTGCCCTGTGTGTTTCGTTCCGGTCCACCGGCTATAATAGTGGTCAGAGGCATTATGCCCTGTGTGTTTACTTCCGGTCCACCGGCTATAATAGTGGGATTCCCGCACTCACATGGACTATTAAAGAATATGTGTGGAATGAACATATTATTAATGAGAATAAAGAATAAGTCTAATTGGACTATGACCGGCTTTTATTATCTATATTACTACATGCTGCTTACGTGAGTATGCCACGTATTGAGTTTTAATAGTATGGATTATTCCTACCTGAGGCGTATGAGCTACTTCATATTTCGGTTACCACGCTTATATGTTTAAATATAATGTTACATATGTTTTATATGTTACTCTAGTTGTATGGTAAGATTCATGTTGTGGGTTGTGAATATGCATGATATTGTATCAACGTGTTGTACCCGGATCTAATATGCACTTGATGATATCTCTCCTATAAGATAAGGTAGTGGAACTTACTCAGTATTGGACCCGTACTGATACTACCTTGGTTGAATGGGTCCTGTGATGATCCACCGATAGTGGGGAGCAGACCTCTTGTGCAGGTCGATACTGTGTTGGGGTGGAAGGCTTGACTTGAGTGAATAGGCGATCCGGATATTTATCCTTCGGGATTTGTTTTTGTTTAGCTGTATTTTGTATTACATTCCTATTTTGAGAAACATATTCTGGGGTTGTAATCCTAAATCGTATTCTAACTTCTGTTTGACTTACCACTCATTAAGGATTTATTTTAAATGTTGTCTTACGTTTTTTTTTATACTTCGTTCTAAAGGTTGATCGGATTTAGCCTTAGCACTTAGTACTGGAACGGTAGGAGTGAACTGGTCTGGTACTAAGTGTGGCGGTAATACCCTCAAGTTTACGGTTTTAATTCTTTTGCTTCCGCTAAACCTTTTGATTTAAACGAAATTTTTCAGTAGTAAATTTGGGGGTGTTACAGATAGCAAATGATCATTTACCTTTTCAACAACATCCAGAACACGTAGGTATATAAACGTGATGGATTTTATTCGACGGATACTTAAACGAATATGGATAAAAGGATACGAATACGGATAAAAGGATACGAATACGGATAAAAGGATGAAATGAAAATACCCGTTGGGTTCGGGTACGGATACGGGTATGGGATATCCATATCTGTTCCTATATCTATATCCGTACCTATTTATCCGATATATTATTACCCTTTTATCCTTAATTTTAAAATAAATATAGTATAAATTAATGTTAAAATTGTCATTTGGTTTAACACTAAATAGGTTTATCCGTTGGATAATGGATTCATCCGCTGAATAATATCCATTAATAGGTAAACAGATAATCCATCGAATAACAAATATCCAAACGGATATGGATATAGATGTAGTGGATACAGATTTGGGTACAGATATAAATTTTCTTATCGAGTACGGATACGGATATAGATATACCCGTTTTGAACCCACCCCGTTTACGTCCCTAAGAATACGTGCCAAAATACTTCTACCTTACAAATAACTTGAATGATTGGTTACATTTTTATAACCGAAATACATGTTGTCGACGGGAGACTGAATTGGATTTGTTTAGTTGGGAAACGAAATATTATCAAGAATTTCAATCATTGCATAACCTTTATTTCCACCTCCAACAATACCATCATACGCCTTTTGGTGAAGATCAATGTTTGCCATCCAATTAACAAATATATCCAACTCAACATTCTCTTTCGGTGATTCAACGCTTTGAAGCCGCAAATTTTTAGCGCATCGCAACACTTTACACGATGTTTTCATGAAGAATTTATTATGGCATGAACAACAATATATCGCCTACTACCTTTGGGACGACAAACAAGATTTATCTAAGACTGTTTCTCACCAAAAGGTTTATGAGCTAAAAACGAGTCACGAAACCATAATATATCCCGCATCGATTTGTCAAAGATAGCAGCAGCAGGAAAATTTTCAGAAACAAACACCTAGTGGCAGACAGTCAAAAGGTTCTAGTGCACCTGGCACGACGCAACCATTTTTATTTTTTAAATTTTGAAATCAAGCTACTATGTCAGCGTCCAAACGGTTTTGATTTCCCCGCTCAACCCTCAGTTCGCAGTTTCCTGCGGTGGTGCAATAATTGAACGTCGGAAAAGAAAGATGGTGGGGGCATCAACCTTCAGACCAACGAATCAGGATTTGGAGATGTCATGTCAACAACTCCAAACCTAATTAAAACTATTTCTCGGCACTTGACCGCCTGTCGCCGTGTTCTACATTTTTTTTTTTAAAAAAAGTAAAATGTACATCACCAAATCCGAACACTAACAGACTATAGTCTTGCCGAAATGACTAACTTGCCCTTCACTACCTCTGCCCTGGGCCACCTTGCTTGCTTACCAAAAGGCGTAGATCCGCACGCCCCCAGCGGCCCCCGCCAGCCGGCCCGACAGCCAAGACGAGGGAGGTAAATCACGGTGACTCAGTGGCTTTAGGACCCCCCGGTTTATCCACGCTGCCCACAAGGAGCCACCCCCACTTTGGAGGGTTGAAACTCCCACGCTGCGGCTGGCGCGAATCGAACCGTGGCTCACCTTGCTTACCAACATGAGGAGGTCTTCGACCACTGAGCTATGCCCGTGCGGGCTGCCCTGGGCCACCATCTCTCCTTGCCGTGGGATGCGTTGAAGATGGTGAAAAGGAATGAATTAAAGTGTTTGATATTTTGTGTTTGATTGGAATCCGTCAGAGTAAATATTAACTTTAGTGATCGGTCTGGGGTAATACACTTAAAAAAATTATCCGTATATTTTATATAATTTAATTAAAATTAAATATTTTTATTTTAATAAATTTTAATTTTAAATTTTAATTTAATCTAAAATAAATATTTTATTAAAAATATATTTATTATTATTAAATATTTAATATAAAAAATAAAAAATAAAAAAAAAAATTCACTCCTATTACTTCCATACCAAATAAGAGTGGTCATCTGACCAGTGGTAATAGGAATAATAAAATAACACGATTTGTAATGATTATTTAATTTAGATCTTAATTTAAATTAAAATATATTTATTATATACATACATATATATATATATATTCTTGTAATCCCGTACCATACAAGCCGCATAATTAACCTTTTAAGTCAAATTTTCATAAAACTTGAAATAGAGATTTCATCTCTCAGAAAATTTGGAATGGAAATGCCAGTAAAGACGAGGAATAATATCCTTAGAAAGAATACTATTTGAGTTAAACATACTTTTATGCGCATAAATAAGTTAAAGTCTAAAGTCAAATGATTAGTATTTTTTGAATAATTACTAAATATTTAATAATGAGATTTTTATAAAATATGAAATAAATAAATAACGATAGAGGATAGATTATGAATGACAATCAATATTTTACATAAAAATACTAAAGCAACACTTATTTTAGATAAATATAAGTCGTTGATATGACACTTACTATCAATGGAAGATAGTATAACTAGAAAATTAATTACATATGCAAACACAAGGAGATAGAAAATTTAAACATAAGATCTCTTATGCCTATGAATTGATATTTAACCACTAGGTCAAATATCACTGGCAAAAATATTTAATATTATCTCTAAAATACTCCCTTTATTTTACAATAGAAAATCTATAAATTTTTTCTATTTTATTTGATAATATAAGTCATTCTATAAAAATGATAATAAAAATAATAATAAATTAATGCTATCTTTCCAAGTCTACCTTGGCCCCATCTTATTTCTATATCTCACAACAAAAAAGTTGTTAAGTTTCAATATGGGCATTTTTGTCATTTTAAACATCATTTATGTTAAAATTTAATAAGTAATTTCTAATTTATGTATTAAAAAATTATAAGTCCTATATTATAAAACAGAAGGAATAATTTATAATTTATCATAAAATAAATAAATAAAATAGAAGTGCGGAGTATTACTTTAAAAATATATGTTAAATACACAAGAAAATGAGTATTATTATATGGTAAATAAATATTTCCATTTTTAACAGCTCAATTATGGTGTTTAGGATTAAGGCTGCTACGGGCATTTTCCCGTTTTTAATACTACTACTGATAAGTGATAGATAGAAAATTTGAAATCAATACGATAATAATTAATGATATAAAGTGGTGGATGTGTGTCGGTGATTTCATACACCTTAGGTGAGAAAGTGGTATACAGAGAAGCTAGTGATGACAGTACCACCATAAAATGAGCCATAAATTGTGTTCGGAACATGGGCAGTGAAAGGTGAGAAGGGTGAGTTGAACTGAAAAGGACTCTACACGGAGGCTCCAAGTTGGGGAGAAACCAGTTTTCTGTTGCTTTCAGGAAGCTATTTCTCCTTCCCTCCACTATGTTCATTCGCTCAACCTTCCTTGGCTTTGATTTCTCTCCTAATCCATTAATGATCCAAGTATATACTTGAAAACTACTCATCAATATCACCTACCAAGCTACCCCCAAAAAAAAATTGAAGTCCAATTCTGGATAGAGATAACAAATGGAGTAGTAGGGAGGCTACCGCTCATGATTATATATAAGAGCTAGTCTGGGTCAGTTAGAGCTAGCTAGGGATCGAGCCATGGCAGCAACTAAAATCCAATTCCAGGTAACCGGTGGCGCGGGAACAATGGGGATTAAGTACAGCTTTCAGTTCTTAGCTGGATTTCTAGTCGCCCTTGTTCTCATCGCCGTCGTTTACTTCCCAGCCGGAGACGAGACAAGACTATCGGAACAGCAGTCAACGGCGAAATCTCGTAAAATTAACAGCAGCAGTAGTAATAATACCTTAAATTTTGAATCATCTGGTAGCGGAAGCGGTATTACCAGTACTAGTAGTAATAGTAGTGGAGCAGGTGGCTATAACAGTCGATCCGCGTCTGCCGTTGCAGCTTCGTCGTCGTCGTCGTGTAACTTGTTTACAGGGAAATGGGTGTTTGATAATCAGTCGTATCCTCTGTACAGAGAGAAACAGTGTTCGTTCATGTCGGATCAACTTGCCTGTGAGAAGTATGGACGAAAGGACTTGACATATCAGAATTGGAGGTGGCAGCCTCATCAATGTGACCTCCCAAGGTACGTACATGATATATATGTTTGTTTATGTATATTCCTTAGACAGATTATTACTCCATTTGATGTGCTGGGACGTGTTAAGAACAGAACTGCGTCCACTCTGCTCATGTAGTTTGCCACCGCTGCGCTCGCCGGGCTAAATTGACTTTACTTATTAGATGAGTGGTATGCCTATAGGCGATAAATATATCGCTCCAACTAATAATTTCCCAATGATTTTTTACAATTCTTAAAATGATTATTAGATCAGTTTCATGATTCATCAGAAACGGTCGCCGGAAAACGTTGCATTGACCGAATTTCCGTACAACACTGTCTTCGTTCAGGTCTGTTCCATGTCAACTAGGGATTGTACCTGGCGAGATGATTTTATTTTGAACCATAAGTTCATTTCAATTATTATGCAGCAGCAGTAGTAGCAGTACTAGTCCTTTACTAGTAACTAAGAGTGAATTTACCCGCACTATCAAACAAAATGTTCGGATCCCACTTTAATCAAGCTGCTTACCTTTTTGTTTTGGGCTGGTCCCTCCCTCCTCCCTCCTCCATTGACGGAGTCAATGTAATTTTTCTCTTTAGGCTATTGAAGGGCCCATTTATTGCTGATGATATAGTAATTATGCCTGGTAGTAGGTTGATTTCGTTAATTACTACTACTACTTTTGTGGTGATTAGGCGGTTATCAATTAATGGTACGTGTAATTTGAGCAGTGTGGGATCGTTTTTGTTGTTGTATTGTTAAAATAAATAAATGAAGCCAGGTTCAATGCCAAAACAATGCTGGAGCGGCTGAGAAACAAGAGGCTTGTGTATGTTGGAGATTCACTGAACAGAGGACAGTGGGTGTCTATGGTCTGCTTGTTAGACACAGCTATGCCCGCTTCATCGAACAGATCCATAGAGTACAATGGCTCCTTAATTACATTCAAAGCCCATGTAAGTCCGTATTCTAATCCATTCATTCATTAATGCCAACTACTGCCTACATGATCTCCGGAGGGGTAGTAGACTAGTAGTATTAATACTACTACTAACTACTCCAGTACGCACCTAAAACAAGCGGGGTGGTGAGTTAATGTGTTTGACAGATCCTATGCGTTGGGAAAAGACGTGCGTGTAGTACCATTATTAGTGCTAGTAATAATAATTAAATTAATGAGGGGATGGAGGGAGAGGGATCGGCTACGTCAGTACTGCTAGGGGTGCACATAACGTGATGACTGAATTTAAGAAGTTGGGTGCGCAGGAATATAATGCATCGATCGAGTACTACTGGGCTCCATTGCTGGTGGAATCTAATTCCGACGATCCGATACACCATAAAGTGCCGGAACGGATAGTGAGAGTCCAAGCCATTGAGAAGCACGCTAGGCACTGGACCGATGCTGACATCCTCGTCTTCGATTCCTACTTATGGTGGAGACGGCCCACTATGAAAGTTCTGTAAGTCCGAACTACAGCTACTATACTAGAGCTAAGCTAGCTAGCTGCATCCCTCATTTTTCGTCGTAGCTTTAAAGATTCATGCGGTTCATATTAGTGTATGTGGTCAAGGAGATCGATAGCGGTCTGCTGTTTTACCTTATTTAAAAAATTAACTTTATAAATTTTAAAAAGCTACGGCCGAAAATTAATTTTTTGAGCCTAAGACAGTGAGATCTGAATTCAGTATCTCAGGTATTCCGAACTTAGTCTGTCAGGGCGTATCGATGTCGTTATGCATGTTTACTATGAATCCATGTTTGGTAATTCAGTAAACCATGGTATGAATGATCGTTGAACTAACTCTCTCTCTCAGGTGGGGATCATTTGAAAGAGACGACGGAATATACAAAGAAGTAGGGATGCTACGAAGCTATGAGATGGCATTACGAACGTGGGCTGATTGGCTAGAAATCCATGTCAACCGTTCCAAGACCCAAATCTTCTGGGTTACAATGTCCCCCACGCATGAAATGTTTGTGCATTCTTTTCATCTATATATATATATGTAGTAATAGTTAATCATCTTAAAGTTTAATATATGTGCATGCATTCAACAAATTAAACCAAAAATGAAACCCAAATTAACTCATAATTATTGAATGCAGGGCTGAAGAATGGGGAGGAGAAACAGGGTCAAACTGTTACAATGAAACCCAACAAATATTCAGACAAGGCTACATGGGAAGTGGATCAGACCCAAAAATGATAAGGGTTGTAGAAGCAGCAATTGAAGATTTAAGTGCAAGGGGGCTCAAAGTTGAAGTCCTAAACATAACTCAGCTCTCGGAATACAGAAAAGAAGCGCATCCGTCTGTGAATAGGAAGCAGTGGGAGCCTCTGACTGAGCAACAATTGGCCGATCCTACGAGTTACGCCGACTGTGATCATTGGTGTCTCCCTGGGGTTCCTGATACTTGGAATGAATTGCTTTTTGCTCTTCTTTTGAGTGCTACACCTACTGATTCCTGACATCTTCTCTTTCCCCCATTTTCCTCCCTTTCCCCCCTCTTTCTCGTGTACTGATACGGAAGGCAACGTGTTGAATCAAGTGTACATTATTATATTGTCCATCTCTGACATTTTTCTTTCTTTCCCATTTTTTTTCCTCTTTTCACTTTGTTAGAAGAATCTACATGACAAGCGTCTTTAGCTATACAGGTCAAGATTACTTGTGGCGTTCATTGATGCAATCGCTTTTTATTTGCTTTACGTCGTTTCTCCTCCTTATTTTACTTTATTTCACTTTACATATACTACCCCCATCGGTCAAACAATTAATTTATTTTTTATGGCAATGCAAACATGGCCAGGGATATAATTGTCAATTGGGCGTAAAATGGATATAATTGTCAATTGAGCGTAAAATAGATTCCAAGTCGGGAGGAAGTTTCTATTGGCAAATAATCTTCCATGTTCCATCTTTACAGAGAACATTAATTAGTCGCACACGAAAAGATATCTCTCCTGCTTGTACGGTACTTCCTTCCAACTTGGAAGATTATTGCTAATTTTTTTATTCCAAGCACAAAGTCATTTTAAAAATATATAAAAAAAATTATTTTACCGTCAACTTTTTTTTAATATTAATGTGTTGATTATGTTGCTAGTTTCCAACGACTGATACAAGTATAATATTAAAGCCAACTTTATTAAAAAAATATGTAAAATACTAAAATAAATTTCTGAAAAGAAATTTAATAATCATTAGATAGAATTTGACGAAAAAAATTTGTCGTTGATAGTTGTTGCCTACCTATGATTCTTGTGTTCATCAATCATAAAAGCTTTTGTCAAATTTCGTCATACATAGCTTAATTTTACCGTAATGACTTGATCAATAAATTAAAAGTTCAAATAAACAGTTTGTTTGGTATCTTTTACTACACTATAAGCTACTCCTTCGGTTCAAATAATGAAAGTCATTGTAAATTTTGATAATAAATTTTATTATAATAATATCTTTTAATATATCTATATAAAATAATAGTATAAAAATATTTTTAAATAAAAATATATTATTTGTATATTTATATCATAATATATTATTTTATTTTATTTAAATTGAGTGGTCAAAGTTTATCCTTAAAATATGCGATGATTTCTTCTTTGAACAAAGGTAGTAGTTTTTTTTATAAACAGAAAATAAAAGAAATAATCTACATTTGATTCTCGATGTAATAATTCAATTTGATGCTTGATGTAATACTCCATTTTTATAAACTAGTAATTATGTATAATTAGTTATAATAATTATTTTACAAGGTTTTATAGTAAACATACTATTATGTGTATTATTATGAAAATTTATAAATAAATTTAATTAGGTTAAAATTTGATAGAATTGGAATTATAAATTAGGTTAAATTTTAACCCTAATCTGTATATGTGTTACCGAGTAACCTTAATTCTGGTAACCGAATGTTTATGTTCCTATTTCGGTTCAACTTTTTCTAAATAGCAACCCTGCCTTCTACTAAAGTTTGATATTATTTCCCGTCACATTTTCTCCATGCCATCTTATAATACTCTATATTTAGAAAACCCTAATAATTATAACCGGTAATTATGTGTATTAGTTATAATAATTATTGTAGGGTATTTATACTAAAAATATTATTAATATGTGTAATATTATTATGACTTATTAGTTATAAAATTATATTAGACTAAAACATGATAGAGGGTGCGTATTAAAATTTAAGCCTAAGTTTGAGTCGTAACCGATATTCGTTTTGTCAAATAAATCTATTTCGGTAATCGGATAGTTTTTACCAAGATATTTTGCCTGGTTTTGTGCCTAAATAAATTATACCTACCCTATTCTATTTTCTTACCTCACCTTTACCTTCCCTCTGCAAAGCATACCCCTACCTCATCAATTCCCAACTCCTACGATTGTGGGTTGGGGTTGAAAATTTTACCCAATTGCAACCTCCCTCCTCTTCCTCTCTGTGTGTAAATATATATATACATATACCTCATTTAATGCATTGAAAAATACCTTTGTATTCCTCTAATTTTATGTCAAAAATATCACCCCTAACACACTCCCTCTTTCCCCTCCTTACTATCGTCAAAACAGCCCAAAAACACCCTAAAAAACCTAACCTTCAACAGCCCTTGTAGCGCCACATCCACCACTACTGGAAAAACCTTCCATTCCCTCACCCTTAGCTAAAGCAAAACTCTCCAAAACACCCCCTAATTGTAGCAAAACCACCCATTCTTACCCCCCAAGTTGCAGCAAAATCTACCGAAGAACACCCCCTAACCATCGGCAAAACCAACCGAAACACCCCTACCCTTCGGCAAAATCCTCCAAAACACCCCTTTAGCTTTGGAACAAATTATCGTTCCTTACACCCCCCTTCTAGAAATCCTCACCATTCCATATCCCCCTTTTGGGTCTTCTTGTCGTTGCTCATTCCCTAGTAACGGTAGGTTGTGCCATTGCTCTTGGTCAGCAACATTTCTTCGAACCCGGTTTGGTTTTTCCCATTTTTTTTCCTTTCCATTACCTTAAAAATTCATTTATTAAATCATTAATTCTAATTATTTTTTGTTAATTGTTCTTAGGTGATATTCTGAAAGAAGGGGATTAAGATAAGTGTACTTAGAGATCAGAGCCTTTATTAGTAAGGATATCAGTCGATGCTTCGAGTTTTGTGTTAAATGCTTGTATGATTATGTGTGTTATCATGTTATTGTTATTATATTATTAAAATGCATGTTAATGATGATATGATATATTAATATGAAGTATATGATAGGCAGGAAGTGAGAATATCAAAAGATATATTGATACGATGATATTACGCTAGAATATATTTTTGTGGATAAGTATAAATTGTGGGAGAGTAGTATGAGCCTAATGAATTATTATAAATGGGAAATAATTATATTTAAGATGTTTTTTGATAAAAGAGGTATTTGGAAATAATGATATTGAGGCTATGAGATTTTCGTAAGATAAGGGTTATCGGCTATCCTTAAGGGCATTTTTGCCAATACATGTTAATATGGAAATTTTAGTATTTTAATGTGTTGTATGGATTAAAATGTGCTAATAATATCATGTGGGAGTGATTATGAAGGTCATAAGTTATTCAGATGAGAAGATAACCTAATTTGGCAATAGTAACCTTAAAACGGTAATGTTATTATCACATGTATAAAATGTTAGAGTTAGGAGATGAATTTTGAATATTTTGTTAATATGGGAATTTTAAGAATGTATATTTAATTTGGTAATTATATGAGCACTATGGGAGAATCTATGACTTTTGAGATAAGGCTATTATCGCATGAGTAAGACGTAGGATTTAGACCTCAAAATTTAGGTATGTTAATGATACTATTATTTGAAGAACATATACTAAATTTGGTGGATAAATGATCAATATGGGGGAATTTATGCTTAAAGTGTAAATTTAGGATTTTTGGGAAAAATAAGTATCTTAATATTTGAGAATAGTTTTGTTATATATACATACATATATCTCGCTTACATTAATTATGTTTATCACTTATAAAACAATCATGAATAAGAAAAAAAATCATTTAAAGTAAAAGATCACGTGAGTTGGGTCGAGATGTTTTATGAGTCCATTCCACCAGCTTAATAATAGTGGTCAGGTGTGTTTTGCCTTGGGAGGTGCATTAGACCGTTCCACCGATTTAAGAATAGTGGGGCCTAATCTCAACGTGAAAGATAATATGAGTATGAGATAAGTAACAAATGATTAAGACATTAATTACTTATGTTGAAATATTACATGAGTTAGGACCGAGGTGTAGGAGTCCGTTCCACCAACTTAATAATAGTGGTCGGGCGCGTTATGCCCTTGGAGGTGCTTCAGATCGTTCCACATGTTTAAGAATAGTGGCCAGGAACATTTTTGTCCTGGGAGGTGTAGAGTCTATTCCACCAGCTTAATAATAGTGGCCAAGAGCGTTTTGTCCTGGGAGGTATTTCAAACCGTTCCACTGGTTTAAGAATAGTAGGGTTCTTAAACTCAACGTAAATTAAAGAATGGATCATGATATATTCTAATAATATGAAACCAAACCAGTAATTACCTTATGTTGATTCTTGTATCTCGCATGTATACTACTTTATGCTATAAATGTATATAATGATATGTTTTTTGGGTTTTGATTGTATTATTACCTTACTCGGTAAGTAGCATACTGATCATCCTTTTTATAAATGTTGCTCATTCCCACAAGTAGATCTGTCCTTTTTTGTAGGTGATTGAAGATTATTAGCTTGATGTGCTTACCTTGGGTGAGCGCTAAACAAATTGGTAAATGATATGGTTATCCTGATATCTCTATCTCTCTTTGGACTTTTAGTCCTCTATTTTCACTACTTATTCCCTTCTCTCTATTTCATATCCTATATCGCGATGGAATCAAGTGCTTCCCACACCTAATTCTTAGGTATAAGGTTACTTTTGCCTTGCACCCGACATAGACTGGGTATAGGAAGTGCCTCTTTTATGTTGGATGCAGCGTGACACCCCTACGTTTTGTATTTTAGCTTCCATTGTTAACTCTTTAAAACAAAATTTTTAAGTTCCAAAATTTGGGGGTGTTACACATCTCTCCTACACATGATTTTCTCCATACCTCCATCACCTACACCCTACCCCAGTAACGCCCACCTTCTTTGCATATGGGTTAGCCTGCCTGATCATGCCTCACTTCTATCTCCCCTTCTACGTACGTACGTGTGTGTGTGTAACACATTTAATTCCCTAACAAATCCTATACTCCCTCCATTTTTCTATTAAAACTTGGCACCACCAAATGCAACCTTCTCCTCTCCTTCTTGCTATTGCGAACACACCCCAAAACCACCGCACAACCTAGCAACACCCATTTCCACCAAAAATCCCCTTCTATTTGTGGCACTCCCCTTCATTCCACCCCCTTTGGCTTCGAAAAAAAGTGTCAAATACCCCGCTAAACTGCCAACCAAAGTTGACACACCACACCCCTACCACCAGCAAGTTCTACCGCAACAACCCCTAGCTTCGGCCTTTTCCTCTGCAATACACCCCCACCTTTCATCTTCTTTTTTTGTTCCTCACACCCCAGCAGTAGCATCTTGTGTCATTTCTCTCTATCTCCTTAGCATTTCCCTTCATTTTTTCGTATGATTTCCTCCTTTGTTGCACCATCGCAACACCTTTGGACTAAATAACCTTTTTTTCAAAATTTTTAAATTAATTTTGGTTGTTGATTGTGTTTTATTAAATGCTAATATATGTGTTGGTTTTGTTTATGTAATGGATTTAAAGAGGTTGAGTAGAGACTATTTCGGTGGATCTTACTTTTTTATTTTGCTTGGATACATGGTAACCATATCCTTCTAACTAAGATGTGAAATCATGTGGCAACACATAAAATTCTTCATATGATTAGGTTATGATTTATGCATGGGTTTTTGAAAGAGTGTGTGTGTGTGTGTGTGTGTTAACACCAAAATCATTAAAAAATACATAAAAGGATATTACTATGCTAGTAAATAGTTAGTACAGGCATTTGACTTATCGTTAAATATGAGATGCATGCATATATACTATGTTGAATAGTTAATGTATGCATGTTTAGAATTTTACTAGGGTCTAGGATCTTATCAAGATATGATGTAAATGGCATGCTAAGATTTCCATGATTATCATTTCATGGTAGCTAGGGTTGATATAAATAGAATGAATATATGCATTTATGATTAGGGTTAGAATACAATAATTATTATTCGTATGCTTTAGGGTTAGAAATGCTTCCTTACATGCACCATGATGTTAATTACCCTATTAAATACCTTATTATGCTATTATCATGTACTCATGTGTCGCATGGAATATATGACACATTAGAATTGTATGATTGGGGTTTGTATACATAACCCACTAAATACATGAAAAGTAAAAAATATAGTTAATTGCTAAATCGTAAGAATTTCCTACATAATAAAATATTATAAATCATTTTTTATTATCCTTTTCATGAAATCCTCATAAAAATAATGTTTGGTACGAAATTTGGATAATAATGGTGAAATTATGGCTTTGAGGGCATTTTGGTCATTTCTTACCTAATGCACCTTATGTAAATAATGGGACATGGGATGAGCTTATACTTTGCTAAGTTAACCTTAGTGTTGGAATTAACTATGAAATAAATTGTTAACCTTAGGTTTGACTTGGATAATTGAAAATAAAGGAAAAATAAATAAGTATGAAAGGGGATTCATTGTGCAATGTATAATATCTATGGTTACCTCATAAACCATTAATACTGAAAGTGGAAGATCTCAAGTTTGTAAATGGTTGCTGTACAGGGTTAGCCACCTTAAAGATGAAGTAGGAGCCCTCGATTCTTTTGGTTCGTTGGTGTATCATTGTGCCCCAATAAGGCCCTAGTCTACTTCATAGGTGACCTATGGACCCTATAGGGGATATCAATACTTAAGGATTAGATTTCTTATGTGTGGAGGGTATTGTGTCTACTTGTGCACCAGTATGACCAAAATATTATTATGCCTTTAGGCTGGATGGTTGAGACGGTATCATAATGCTTTTTGAGCAAGTATAACCGATGTATTTTTATTTCTTTTGGTTATTACTGTATCCCTCTAAAGTCATTAAAAATTCTAAATTAACTATTGTGTAAGAATGTAAATGGATGGATCTAAGTAATGTTTCAATAGCTATAGTTGTGCACTACCCAATTTGGTATGTGATTTGGTAGTTGCCTCAGTACCCTATTTTTGGTATTTAGAATTATTTGGATTATGTTGGTGTTGGTCATTTCAATATCACATGATTTTCCTTAATATATCTCTTCCATGTTATTACCTATGTGTTTCATATGGCTTTGCATATTAGTGTTGTGTAATGGTTTAGTCAATATCATAGTACTAACAGATTTAGTTATTGGTCCCCTGCCTATTAAATGGGTAGTGTTTACCTTGCAAGAATACTTTGAGGGATCGGCTTGATGGATTATGTTAAGAGCTGAGATTTAAGACTATCCAATATTCACCTCAACATCTTTTGATCTGGATATTCCTTAGACTCTTATGTCCCTTACTGTTTCTCTTTTTGTTATATTGTAACTCTTTTACTTGATCCTTTTTATATTTGTCGGGATAAGGTTAATTTGTAAAGAAATCAATATTTTGATTTGTACTTTGAAATTTTTAATTTAATTAAATTTATGTTTTAGTCTTAGTACTTAATATAAGAATGATAGTGGATGTTAAAATTATATTGAGTGTGGTAGTAACACCCATTATTTTTGCAAATAGTGCTTCTGTAACACCCCCAAAATTTACACATTTTTTTAAACAATATTTATAAATTAAAACCGTAAATTCTGGAGATGCTACCGCCACACTTAGTACCAGACCGGTTCACTCCAACCATTCCAGTACCAAGTGCTAAGGCTAAGAAAAACAATCCATAACATTATTAAATAAACCAAATTCATAAATACGGGAATCAGGTACGCATAAGTCTTTACGCAATCCAAAATACAAGAGTTAGTTTTTCAGGGGAAAGAGATAACTACAATAATAAAATTGTTTCTGAAGTGCTAATCATAAATAAAGAAAATAGTAATAATAATCTCAATGGAAAGCCAGCCACGTTACTCTAGAAACCGATCCAACCCAATCATCACTCGGCCCCACCTGATGTCCCATAGACATCGATAGTATCAAAATAAATATCTCCTACCTGCAGCAAGTCAGATGGGCCTTCTACTCGTGGGAATGAGCAGCACCCATAAAAAGGGTGATCAGTACGCTACGTACTGAGTAAGGTAACCGAGCACTAAGGCCAACACATAATCACATAAAATCATACAGGATAATATTCAACTTACACTTTCAAGCCCACATATATGATGCATAAGGTTATACAGATAAGTATACAATTTATAAAAGATCATGTCCACACATAAAGGCTCAAACAGTCCAGATTAATTATTTAATTAATCTTTTATCGAAAGTCAAAATACACCATGTCTTTTATCAAATCCCTGTAAGTACAAGAACACCCCACTATTATAACCGGTGGGTCGGTCACTTGCAGGACAAAGTCCACACCACTATTATTCGCCGGTGGACCGGTCACTTGCTGGACAATAGTCCACACCACTATTCCTGACCGGTGGATCGGTTTGGTTCCTACTCACATGGTGTTCCACTGTAAGTAATTAGTGTCTTTTAAGAGCCTTAGCAATTCTAGTTCGTGTTTATTGAGCTCGAGTCACCCCACTATTATTGCCGGTGGGCCGGTCACTTACGGGACAAAGTCCACACCACTATTATTCGCCGGCGGACCGGTCACTTATAGGGTAAAAACCCTAACCACTATTCCTGACAGATGGATCGGTCTAAACCCGGCTCAATAGTCTTTCACTTTAAATGATTAGTGTCTTAAATATTTTATTCACAAACGTTCCCCCAGACATGCATGACTAACTCCATGCAAACCCTAGCTCCACGTAAACTACACTTCCATGCAAACCCTAACTCCCATGCAAACCCTAACTCCACGTAAACCACACTTTCATGCAAACCCTAACTCCCATGCAAACCCTAGCTCCACATAAACCCCACTTCCATGCAACCCTAACTCCATCATGCGAACATGAATTCCATGTAAACCCTAATACCATGCAATATTAATACCACCATGTGAACCCTAATACCGCCATGCAAAACCCTAACACCATGTGACATTAACACCATCATGCAAAACCCTAACACCATGCAATATTAATACCCCCTATGCAAAACCCTAACATGCATGTCTTAAGGCCACATCATACCATAATAATAACACAATTATACACATAATTCTCATGCCACAATTTATTCACACCAACATACTTCAACTTCATAATCATGTTGCATTCATAACAATTATACAATATACACATGAAATACACTATAATTCATATCACATGGCAGGCATAGCATAAAATCACATATTACACATATGGCTTTAGCACCCCTTACCTAAAATGTCACCGGTCTTGGAGCACGCTCCTATACCACTTGAGAACTTTGAATGGGCTCACCTATTATAGGAAAAATACTAGAATTAGGTTTCCTCCTAAAAATACTATTAATTTCTAACTTATCCTAAGACTTGATTTTTAAATAAATAAAAAAATACTATACTAAAATTAACTATACAAAATACTACTAAAAATACTAATAAAATACTATTGTAATTTAAAGTGAAAAGGTGATCTAAGGGTTTCTACCCTTCACCAAAATAATGTTGGTAAAGATAATAATAATAATAATAATAATAATAATAATAATAATAATAATAATAATAAATTTAATAATAACAAAATATTAGTAATAATAATAATATTAATGGAAATATTAATAATATAAGCTTCAAATTACAAAGTGGGGTTTTCGACCCTACCTCAAATACTGAAAGTACTATTCAATAACAGTAATAATAATATTAATAACATATAATACTTATAATATTAAAAATAAATAAAGATAATGATAATATTAATAGTAATAATAGTAAAAAAATTAATAATAGTACTAAAAATACAACGAGACCTAATTAAAATTTAAGGTCTCGGCCCCCTTCAAATAATTACAATATTAATAAAATAATTATACTAATAATATTATTATTAATAATACTATTACTAATTATAATAAACTTATAATAATTCAATTAAATCCCTAAAATTTGAAACTAACAATTTAATTAACTCAAGAATAACCCTAACCCTGCCAACAAAATTTATCAATAATGTTACAGCTAATAACAATAATAATGATGATGATAATAATTATAATTATAATCGAATAAACATTGAAAATTAGAATAAAAATAGAATAAATTTCAATAAATAGAAAGGAAGGACCAAGAAGGTCTAGGGTTTCACCTTGAGTCGGCGGGGATGGGTGGCACCGGCTGTGGCCGGAAAAGGAGTCTAGGAAGGAAAAAGATGAATAAAAAGAGGGAAAGAGAAGGGGAAAAAGGAAATAAGGTTATGGTTCGGTGGAGGAGAATTAGAAGAACTTTTTGGGTGGTGCAAAAGGCAATAGAAATGGCGGATGTGGTGACGGACGGCGGCTTAAAGGTTGCGGGGTAAAGATTTTTGCAAGATGGACAGGAGATTTTGTACGACTATGGCGGCTCGTGAGAGAATAATCGAAGGATGTGGAGAGCTTAGTTAGCTAGAGTGCAATGCAAGGAAGAATTTGGGATGCAGAGGTGGCGGCGAGGTTGGCTATTGGCGGCGGAAGGCTCGTCTGAAGTCAAGGTGGCGCAAGGTTAGCTCTTAGGGTTTTGGGGAGGAAAAGTTTCAAAAACACTCCAATCGAGGCTATTTATAGAGGTTAGAGGGAATGGTAGGGTTTTGGGGGTCAGCAGGAGGGGATTCTATGTAGGGTTTGGGGCAGCCGGCGAAAGTTTTGGTCGGGTTCAATCCTTCGAGAGAAAATAGGGAGAGAACGAGCGGGAGTTGAGGATAACTAATCATGCCAAGCTAATCTGCGAGTCAAGAGGGAGAAAATGAAGGAAGAAACGGCCAGTCAAAACCCTCGTGGACGGCGGCGCCATTTTCGGGGGTGGAGGTTGCAAGCTCAACGACGGAGGGGAAAGGAGGAGGAAGAAGGAAGGAGGGGGTGAACCGGCGGCCAGGAAAGAAAATGAAAAGAAGAGAATCAGGCTGGTCGGCGCCGGTTATAAGCCCTTTAAATGAGACGCAACGTCTCAGTGGAAACAGGCTCCAAAATGCAGCGTTCGGATGCCGCATAAAGGGAACGGCACTGGGCCGTGGGAGAAGGAAGGAAAAGAGGAAGAATTGGGCCGCGCTCAGGCCCAATCCGACGGAAGAAAAAGAAAAAGAAGAAAACAAAGAAAACAAAGGAAGAAAAAGGAAAAAGGAAAAAAAGGAAAATTTAAGTGGTTTGAGGTTAAATAAATTAATTAGAATATTTTGGGTATTTAGAATAAAAATATTTAAATAAAATAATATTAAATATCCTTTTTTTAGGCTATTTTAGGGTTTTTAACATATTTCTCCTAAATTCCTTTTTAATTAGCAAAAAGCTCAATTTTTCCTTTATAAAAATATTTATAAATTCTTATTAATTTGCCCTAAATAAATCCTTCTTATTCCAAATAAAATAATAAATTAATTAATTCCTTAACAAATTCTTATTTAATTATACTCTTAAAATAAATAATTCTAGGGTATTTCAGCTTCCGCAAAATAAAATTTCTTTTAGTAGTAAAATTGTGGGTGTTACACTCAATACCTCGAATGAGAAGTAAGGCATGAGATAACTCCCTAGGGAAAATGTCACCAAACTCCTCCATCCATCCCTTGACCTACATATCTAAGTTTAGTTTCTCATAATTTGCCTCTATAAATTACAAAAGATATGCATCTTATGTAGGGCCCTTTCAATTAAGTTCTCATTTAAGAATATGGTGTTTTGTGGATTTGAAGGTTTTGATGGTCAATGGGATGAGGTTTGGAAGTGATAATAGGGGATAGGGTTATGTTTTTGTGGCGGTACTTGAAGCAATAAGTGTTTCTTCTCCCACCATGTCTAACACTTTGATCATATTGCCAAGGCCATCCAAGTGTCCATAAGCAAAACATCATAAGCGACTTGGTCTTGATGGGTTTTTTTAAGAGAGAATGGAACAACAACTTGTTTTGTCACTCTAACCTTACTTTGATGACCAAAACATTAAAGTTTATAAAAGTGAGGTTTTGCGGGTACTAGGTAGGTGTAGCGTGTTAATAAGGGTTTAGGTGGCCATAATTGTGTTACTTCCTCCATAAATAACCAAGGAAAAAATCTCCCCAAGTATTGTGCACTTGATATGGAATATTGATTCTCATTTATTGTCATCTAAAGGGTCCTCTTTAGCATAGAGTATTCTTCTAACCATCAATGCTTCTCCTTAATATTGGGTACTTCTTTTCCATCCTCTTCCATTTATGAAGCCTCATCTTCCTTATCTTAATCTTCCTCTTGAATAGAGTCATCCAAATCCATAAGTGTCATAACATGTTTGTCTGGATACAATGATTGGTAATGACCTATCCCTTAACATTTGAAGCACCTAACGCCATTGAGTTTCTTCTTAGCCTCCTTGCCTTTGTCTCAAGGATCAAAAGGTTTTGAGATTGGTTTAGCATTGGATATAGAGGGGGATTCCCTTGTATTGACTGAACTCGTAAGGGTGAATCTTGCTTTCATCCTCTTCTCCTTCTTATGACTTTTCACCTTCATGGCAAAATTGAAGAGGCTAAACTCGTAGAGATAAGTTTGGAGTTCCACCTTTCTTGAAAAATCCAACCCCAAACCACCAACGAATCTTGATATGGTGTGTTCAAGCACCTCATCCATTTCTAATCTCAACTTGATACTCTTGAACTCTCTAATGTAGTCCCCAACACTCAAGTTACCTTGTTTGAGCATGGAGATCTTGATATACAACCGTTGATTGTAGGAGGGTGGCAAAAACCTTTTTTGCATCAATATCCTCATATTCTTCCATGACCTTACTTTGGCTTTGCCTCTCTTCTCCTATTAGTAGCATAAGTTTTCCCATCATAAGGATGAATATCCCTTGAGCCTAAGGATTGCCACCATGTAAGACTTTTGGTTCAAATACCCCTTGGCCTCAATTGTGCAAGTGCATCTCAACTCTCAACCAAGGAAACCTTCAAGGATCAAACTACCATTGAATTTAGGAGGCTCACATTGATGTCTATTAAGTATTCCTTCCTTATTCTCCTCCTATGTTGATGAGTGGAGTCACTTGAGTTGGAAGTTTCTCTAGCATCGCTATTAAATTTCTTTTCTAGGGTATATGCAATTGAACTTTTAGGGGGTGGGACATTCAATCTCATGTCTCTCAAGAGTTGAAGGGCTTCCCTGATTTCTTGTTGTAGTGTTTTTATGGCCTTATCTCTCCTCCATTTTTTGGATTCTTCAAGATTTAAACCTCTTGGAATTTGATCTTCTGTAAAGTTTTAAAGTTAAAGAAATGAAAGGAAGAAGGTTCGAGTTAGTCTAGAAGTTTTTGTGTGTGTACATTTAGCTTAAACAGGGTAAGAAATGGAATAATGTGAAACTCAAAGCCAACATATGCTTTGATATCAATTTTATGCATATAAGATCCAAATTGAATGTATTATTCTCACCTAAGGTAAGTTAGAAAAGGATCGTGAAAGAAGAAGTGTGGAAGGGTTTCAATTATGGATGAAAATAGGGACACGAAGGGAAGGCATTTCCTTTCACTAGTGTGCTTCTAACTCTAAACAAGGCACAGGACAACTTGAAGGAGGTTAGGGATTTCAAAGAAAAACAACTTGACCTAAAACTTGGATGGAAATCGGCCAATAGGTATTAAAGTGTATCAAAGGATAGTTGCCTACATTAAATGATTCCCACCACTTATAAAGATAATGTTAGATCTTAGATACTTACAAAAAAGAAATTAGCCTAACTAACCTTGACATCGATACTAATTAGGGCATAATTGGATAGCTTCCTCCTAGAAATGACTATCTCATTTAAATCTAACTATGTCTTATTAGCATATGTGCTTAATTTGAAAATCAAAGAATAATTATCCTTCCAAAGGTGTTATATCTGACTTGGGAGGCTTTACAAGACAACTTACATCTTTACCATGCTAGTGTACATCAAACCACATAAAAGGGAAAAGGGAAAAACTAAAAATGGCAATTTCTTATCCATTATCCGCTTAATTTTTAAGGTAAGGTTTAAGGACCATTATGCAACATTTAGCTTGCCAAAAGATCTTCCAAATTCATCATATCGGCTGCTAAAGTCTAGAGAGTACATTTGAATGTTTTTGTACCATCCTTCATTATTCATGTCCCAAAATATTTGAAATAATCACCAAAAAATATGCCCTTCAATAGATCCTCCATTCTAACTTGAATCTACCTAACAAGTCACTAAGGTGCTAAAAATTGAGGCTTGCATGGATCCTACATAACTTGTATTTCCTCCTAATACGGTGTTGAACTTCTCTCATCAACGTTTTCCATTACATGCTTATTATCTTTAACACCCAAAAATCACGGCTTGAAATTTTCGTTTAAATTTTGCTTTGCAGAAGCGGAAATTAAAGAACGGTGGGTGTTACCGCCACACTTGACATAAGTCCGGTCTCCTCACCATCCTTACGTCAAGTGCTAAGGCTTAAAACAAATCAAACCAACCAAAGATAAGAGAAGTACAATACGAAATCAAGAGTTTTGCAAAAGAAAGATTATCCATGACAATGATTGTTTAGGAAATTAAGTAGCCAACCATTTAGAAAATAACAACAGAGTACACAAAAGTCATTAATGGTCTGCCTTACACTCTTACGGTCCATCAAATTACAAGGAAAAGGGGAAAAAGGGGTGGGGTCCACTCGCTCCCTAAATCTACTTATTCGCCAAGATGACGCTCCTCGTAATCCTTTAACCAACGCATGCCATGGACGTACTCCTCTGAAAAGTGATAGTATCGGTACGACTTCCTCGTACTGAGTAAACCACAACGCCTCCGAAGAGGTAGCATACCCACGTAGCAAACATCATACAAATACGGAATTCAAATAGAACATATGATCACATGCAAGGCCACGATTTCAAAACACACATCCACATCACAATTAACATTACGAGTTAGGTCAAAATCCCTATCGAAGACATTTAAGGCATGCTTATAATTTCACAACCAATTTAACTTACCAACGACCATACATTATAGCATAATAGGAAGAATTATTGATATTCCAAGCAATCTAACCGAGGTCGAGTCATTCCTAATCTGATTATTACAGAAGTATTATGGTGGGTGTCTAATCCGGTTATAATCTGTATAAAAATTCTCAGGTAGAATACAATCCCATATCCATGACAATGATCGTCAAGGAGGGTGGTACCAAAATAAATCACTCAATTCTAGGGCAAAGCTCGCCAAGGAAGCCACATAACATAACAGTCGCCTATACTAAACCTCAGAACTCAAGACCTTAAGTACGTGTACTCTCTATAGGGTGTATGGAATACGTATAGAGCAGGAGTGAGCCCCTTGACCTGAAGGCCCAAACTATACACTTGGCGGCCAAGTCCAAGGCACAAGATTCTTTTCCAAATCAAGTCTTTCTCTTTAAGTAATTATTGTCTTATGAAATTCTGGGTTATTATTTCCTTTTAGAATGTCGAGATTCACAAAGTTCAACTTGGTCAACCATTAACAAACAACATCACATCCAAAGACCATGAAATCGCAACCATTCCAAGCCAACACGGCCTAGGGTTAGGCATTATGCCATAGCCCGAATAATTATTCAATTCAGGGTTCAAACCAATTGTCCAATTATTCCCAACATTATTTTAAGACCAACACTTAATTTAATTAATCCAATTATCCACTTTGGAACACATTTTTGCCTTAATGGCCAAAATACCCCTCAACCTATAACTACCACATTTTCCTTCACTTTTATTACCGAGTTTACTTACATAAGTTATTTGTCATGAAACGCTAGCATAAAATAATTAATGATACTTTACATCCGATAATTTCTTTGGTACTACAAAGGACCATATTATCCCTAACCATTTATCATACATAGTACACGTAAACACTATTAGCATGCATTTTTAATATTTTATAGGTTCATACAATTTCCACAAATAAATCTCAAACACAATCATGGTATATAAAATTACATTTTACCTTAAACATACCCGTCTCATTTTACTAGCATAAATCCAAGTTCGTTACCATTAGCATACACTTCTTCACATTTTAGAATATCACTTAGGCATATAAAAAGATTGTATGATAATACATATTAATTTACACATCATTATATTCATGTAGGAATGAATTACAACATGCTCCCATATAAACTACATTTTACCTTAGACATACTCATCTCATTTTACTAGCATAATTCAAGTTCGTTACCGTTAACATACACTTCGTCAAATTTTAGAATATTACTTAGGCATATGAAAAGATTGCATGATAACACATGTTAATTTACACATCATGATATTCATGTAGAAAAGAACTACAACATGCTCCCATTTCTCACAAACATATAATAATTTGATATCTTCATCCTATCATGATTTAATCCTAGAAAACTAGCCTATCATTTTCACATAAAAATTCTACCGTCTACGGATTAGTTGGGTTTACCTTGAGCTAAAAAATATTAATACCACGAGCTTCTTCCACAAATACCCTAGGCGGGGTCGAGATTACCTAGGAGTGAATACACCGTCCAAACTATAAGCATTAATATTTATGCAAATTAAAATAACCAAAAGACAACCTATATAAGCTAATACTTGAAAAATGATTAGGAAAATAAACGAGGTGGCCGGTGCTTGAAATTAAGTACCAAACCTACCGAAAGATAGAGTACTTACTTAGGGAAGAAAAATGGCTACTTGGGGAGGTGGAACACAAGGCAAAAGCTAGATTATTTTTTAAACTAAATTTGGTGGAGGGGAGGGGAAGGATAGGGGCTGCAAGTTGAATTTTTGTTGCTGGAATTTAGGGAAGGGAAAGAGAGGGCTCCAAGGGGAGAATTAGAGGGCTTAAAGGGAGAGGAAAGGAGGGCGATTTCTGTATATGGGGACTCAATAAAAAGGAGGGGAAGTTGGGGGAAAAAGGGTGTTGTGTGGGTTAGAGTTGAGGGCTGCAAGTGGGCTCTTTTTGGGGGGAAATGGTGTCGACAGGTCTGCATGGGGATGGAGGCCTGCAAGGGTAGGTTGAAGCATGGAGAAGGGAATGGAATGGATGGGTAGATGACTAGAAAGGTGGGGTAGGTGTGCAGGTTGAGAGGAGGGAGAGATAGGGGCTGCAAGTTGAGGGAAGGCTGGGGTTACGGGAATAAGGGCTGCAAGTTGCTGGTTGATGTGATGGAGGAAGGCTGGGGTTATGGGCTGTGGTTTTGTAGGTGGAGAGGAATGGGAAAGGAGGGAAAATAGGTGGGTAGATGATGAGAAGATAGAGTAGGAGTGCAGGTTGGGGAAAGGAAGGGTGAGGCTGCAAGTTGGGGGAAGGGGGCTGGGTGTTGAATGTGTGGCTGCAGGTTGGCTGAGAGATGTGAGGGAGTGTGGCTGGGGTTGTGCTGCAATTTTGAAGGTGGAGAGGCATGGGAAAGGAAGGAAAAAATGTGGATAAATGATTAGGAGATAGAGTAGGGGTACAGGTTGAGGAAAGGAAAGGTGAGGCTGCAAGTTGGGGGAGGAAGGCTGGGTGTCGAAGGTCTTTGCTGCAAGTTGGTCGAGAGATGTGAGGGAGTGTGGCTAGGGTTGTGCTGTGATTTTGCAGGGGCTGGGGTGTGGCGTGAGAGGGTGGTAATATAGAGGGGAGATGGGCTGTGTTTGGGGTAGAGGGAAAGCTGCAAAGAGGAGGATGGTTGCTGGACAAGAAGAGACATATGCATGGGGAGGAGAGGGAAAGGTGACGGGTTGCATGGCTGCAAGTTGCTCGACAGGTTGGGGGAATTTTTGGCTGGTTTTAAGTGGGGAAAAGATGGGGGTTTTGGTTAGGGATTGATTAGCAAAAGCCTCCCCAAAATATTAAGCTTGCAAGTGTGGTTATTAGGAGAAGAACCCCCACCTAAGCAAGGTTTAATTTTCTCAAAAGGAAATCATGATACTAGTATTATTATGATCAATATTATTATCATTGTTTTATCACTTCTCCTATTATATTTTATTTTTGTAATTATTGCTAACATTATTATTATTATTCTTACAATCCTTGTTATGGGTATTATTATTAAAAGTATTATTTATAAAAAGATTATTGGTATAACCATCCCTTCTATTTTAATTACTCTCTTCCTATTATCAGTATTATTATCGACATCAATTTTTACCTTCCTCTACCCTTTCTTACATTTAATCCGAGTTATTTTCATAACTTAATATTTAGGGACCTACTTGAGACAACAAGGCGATCGCTAAAAAAAATTTTATGGTTTACTTCGCCTATTAATCAAACTTTAAGTCTTGCATGTCTAAATTAAGGATTAATTAATACAGGGTATTACATTATCAATGGACCTTATAGGGATGCCCTTACATTACTTTTCTAAAAAAATATATATATACAAAAAATTTTTGCTCCAATGACTTATTTTTTTTTACAAATGAAATATTTTTTTTAGTTTATTGTAAGTGAACTTATTTTATTTTATGTTTATTTTAATCTTTGATAAATTTTAGTTTAATTATTCTATTATTATAAATATGTCTATAGTTGCTACTCAAAATTTTTTAATTAATTCAACAACTAGTTACACTAAATCCTGATTAAGGATTAGTTAGTTTTTTTTTTTTATTATTCACAATAGATGTTATTTTGGATTTTCAATGCAAAAATAGAGCAATTTTTCTTTATTCATATAATTGGCTTATTTGGAGTTACTTATTAAAAGTAATTATCTATGATAACTACTTATTTTAGAAATTTTTTAGCCTTAAAAGTAATTATTCATGATAACTACTTATTTTAGAAATTTTTTAAATAGAAATATTTATATTTTATTTAGAGTTACTTATCCAAAGTAATTATTCATGATAACTACTTATTTTAGAAATTTTTTAGCCTAAAACTTTTTTAAAATAAGTAGTTATCATGAATAATTACTTTGAATAAGTAACTCTAAATAAAATATAAATATTTCTATTATAAATATCATTTACATACTACTTGTTTAATAAGTATTCGAAAGTCCAAGCTGGTGCTTAATTTAAGGAGGTAGTAATAATTTTCACCTAATATGTCTCCAGCTGAAAAGCCTCAATTTCTTTCCATCCATAGCCCTCTCTACTCGCTTCTGGTACTAACTCTTTTGTTTTCTTTTTCCTTTTTATTTATTTAAAAAAATATTATTGTGGGGGTGCGCGCGCGTGTTGATCTAGTCAATCAATAATTTTACGACATCATGATCCTATTATGTGTTAAGATTCATGAATGACAAATGCAAGTATGGCGGTGAGCGAATCATGATCGGTTTATTTGTTGCCGTTCTCCACCCCCAGTCATCGACGGTATCGCCCCAGATTAGACCGGTATCTATAAGACTTCTCATTTTGCCCTTCCATTTAACTAGAGACTAAATCCGCTGCAGATTTTTCTCCCCATATCTCTGTCTGTCTCTGTCTCTCTCCCTTACTTTCTCTGTC
Source organism: Tamarix austromongolica (assembly GCA_039764185.1). Taxonomy (NCBI): domain Eukaryota; kingdom Viridiplantae; phylum Streptophyta; class Magnoliopsida; order Caryophyllales; family Tamaricaceae; genus Tamarix; species Tamarix austromongolica. The sequence continues at coordinate 102,573,106 of CM077816.1, read as the reverse complement.
TAGCTAGCTAGCACCATGTTACAGGAATGGAAGTGGATCAGAAGGAGGATTCGCTTCCCTCCGGTGCTTTTGTTCTTTATGGTGTTAGTAGCAGCTTCAATTCTTTACAACGAACTCAAGATTCGGCGTATTCATCAGCACTCAGACCACGACCGCCGCCATCCTTTGCAGCATACTACTACTAAGGATTCGAAGTACACTGCTCCACCAAGCAATATCAAGCTGCTGGCTAGTAGACCTCCAGGTTTCTCCATCTCTTAATTTCTTGTCGCGTGGTAGCATCTTTCACTCTCTATCATTCGTTATATTTGCTCGATTCTATTCATGTGACTGTGGGCTGTCTGTCGAATTTCTCTATTCGGTTGGTTTTCTCTTCTAGAAAACTTACTCGGTTTTTTGATGAATTGTAGTCGAGCTGGATAGGTTTAGTATTTGTAATGCTACTGTGAAGTACAGTGGTCGCAAAGTTGGGCGGCGGAGCGAGCACGACAGTAGGATGGATTCTGGTCACCGGACAGGTGATGCAGGGTGTGATGTTTTCGCAGGGAAGTGGGTATTTGACAATACTTCATATCCACTCTACCATGAGTCGGATTGCCCGTACATGTCCGACCAGTTAGCGTGTCACAGGCATGGAAGGGCTGATTTAGGTTATCAATATTGGAGGTGGCAACCTCATGGCTGCAATTTGAAGAGGTGCTTTGCTTCTGGGTTTGATTCATTTTTAGGTTTTTCCTTTCTCTGTTGAATTCTTTTGTTTGTGTTCTTTAGTGTTTCCGTGCTAGAATTAATAGATGCTTGATGTTATTTATTGTACAATAGATGGAATGCCACTGAGATGTGGGAGAAGTTGAGGGGGAAGAGGCTGATGTTTGTCGGGGACTCTTTGAACAGAGGTCAATGGATATCCATGGTTTGCTTGCTTCAGTCTGTTATTCCAGCTGATCGAAGGTCCATGTCCCCAAATGCTCATCTAACTGTCTTCCGAGCAGAGGTTAGAATAGGTGTAAATTGTTGAATTGATATTCGTCGTCCAATGTGTTCCTCTGTCTGCATATTCGCTACTTGCTGCTGTTCAACATAATGCGAGCAAATTTATCATAACTCTTCTTATTTCTCCTGTTTTTACCCCGTATCAGGATTACAATGCCACCATTGAATTTCTGTGGGCTCCATTGCTTGTTGACTCTAATTCAGATGACCCAGTGAACCATAGATTGGGTGATCGGATAATCCGTCCTGACTCCGCGTTGAGGCATCTGTCCAAATGGAAGGATGCTGATATACTTATTTTTAACTCATACTTATGGTGGAGACAAGGAGCAGTCAAGCTATTGTTAGTATTGTTCTTTCAAATCTGAATGAAAGCAGCTGTGGATGCAATGATTAATTGCTTAGTATTCTTCACTTTCAGGTGGAGCTCCGAAGAGATTGGAGTCTGTGAAGAATTAGGTGGTCTCGGAGCCATGGAATTGGCAATGAAAACTTGGGCAAATTGGGTTGATTCTGATGTTGATCCTCAGAAGAAGAGAGTATTTTTTGTTACCATGTCACCGACACATCTTTGGTAAGCCTAGTCTGCTTTGCTGCAGCACAGGGCTATTTTTTATTCAATTTTCAGATGAATCGCCCCATACATTTTATGCAATGGATTTATTTGATTTATCTACAATGGCCACTTAAATCTTACAGTAGAACATCATTGCTACTAATTCGTGGAAATTTTTCCTTTGCTTTTCATGTCATTATGAGGAATGGCTGTATAAGAAATATGTTAGCCATGGACTATGGATGGATGATAAATCTGTGTCACTGAATTATGCTCATTTATTAGTTCAGGACTCTAGGCTATTTTGCTAATTTTGTCTGGCTTTATTTGTTGCAAATGTCCTGGAGCAATCTTCTGATATGTTCATTACTGTTTTTTTCTGTGATTTAAATATTTGGTGAAAGTGAGTTTTATCACTCAGAAATTATTCCCTGCCCTGCCCTGTCCTCCACTGCCTTCAGTACTTGTTGGTTGAAGGAGTAGTTTTGTTGTGCTTGTAAACTATTAAAGAGTCCTTGAAAGGGAGATTCCTTTTAAGGGAATGGTGTTGGTTTGATCTTGTGTTTTAATAAAACATTTGAAACTTCAGTCTGTTTAATCTTCTTGATGCACATAGTCCCGAGTATGGAGGTGGCATTGGCTCTCTGCTATTGTAGAAAGTGAAAAATACATATATTTGCTTTGTTGGTTTCAGGAGCAGAGAGTGGAACCCAGAAAGTGATGGAAACTGCTACAATGAAAGCAGCCCCATTAGTGTAGAGAGTTACTGGGGCAGTGGTTCGGACCTACCTACAATGCGCATGGTGGAGAATGTACTGAGAACAGTGCAGTCAAAGGTTACAATTCTGAACATCACTCAGCTCTCAGAGTACCGTAAGGATGGGCATCCTTCAATTTATCGCAAATTCTGGGAAGCATTGAGCCCAGAGCAACTTTCAAGACCAGAGTCTTACTCTGATTGTATACATTGGTGCTTACCAGGTGTTCCTGATGCTTGGAATGAGTTTCTCTTTCATTTTTTGTAGCAGTCCATTATTGATGATGGATTGAAATGACTTTCAATTTGATATCACAATTAATGAGAGCTGCCCCATCAGTGAGGATACTGGGGGATGGGTTTTGAGTTACCTACAAATCTACAATGCGCAGGGGTGGTTCCCAGTGTGCAGTTTACGTGTCTATTTCTTGTATGGACTAGGGCCACGCTTCCATTTCTTTTAGGGAGATATACATGTCCACGATTGTCTACCCCTTTCCAGCGCACCATGGTGGCAACAAACTTGGTGTGTATAGGCGTAAATAAGTTTGTAAAGTGGATTGGGGATTGTGATCACAGTTGATTGAGTTGCCTTTGCCATTGTGCAAATTCTTATTTTCTTTATTTCTCCGTTTCTGATTCTCATCTATGAACGACCTTTTCATCATGGATACATCTGGGGGATCATTTCAGCCTCCATAGTAACTTTACAATTATGGCTTTGAGAAATTTAGATAAATTTTGTTTGTTTATATTCTTAACAGGTTAAATTTTCGATCATAATAGCTACGGCTCTCTCAAACATCGTCTTTAAACTCGTTTCAATTTAGGCAAAACTAATATGTTTTGCTAATAGTTCCTTGAAACATAACCTCAACTTTATGGGTCCAATTTTTATACATACGTATCAATTTATCACTGCTCCAAGAGCTTCCAACCTAGAGTAGGTAGAGAAAGTGACAGTGTTAGGTTCACAGATTGCTTTCCCATAGACTTCACAGCTTTCCCTCCGACCATTGGTGCAAGATTCGAATGCACAACATCAATGCTACCACAAATATCCATAACACCAGAAGCAAAACTTTGACCAGAAGACCTGTCACTAGATATTGTGGTGACAGTCTGTCAAAGAAGGAAAAAAAACATTCAATATGTACCCTTTCCAGTGTCTGCTAAGATAATTAATTTAAGAAATTGGATTCTGACAAGTTGCAAATTCACCTTTCTATAAATGGTGCCATCTTTCTCAACATGCCACCCCGCTTCCTCACAAAGAGCTCTCAACAGATCATCATTGTCAGCATGCTTGCGCAACTGATAGTTACCATGAGCTCGAAGTCCGGCATATATTTTCCTCGTTGTTTCTCTCCTTTTCCTCTCTCTCTCCCTATTGTTATCTCTCTCTCCTTCAGTAGGGAAGCGAAGAGAGGTAACTAAGCCCTTCTTAGTTGTCCTACGAACCACCCATGGGCCCTTGCTGTTCTTAATGCACCCTCTAAGCTCACCACTACTCCTCACTTCAGCCATAGCTTTCTTAGTTTGAGTTGGTTCTGTTGAGGCCTCTCTCATCCGCTTTTAGTTGTTGATTGAACTGAAATGGTCGTCATTATTTATAAAGGAATGAAGGACTAAAAACAATGCTCCGAGTACGGAAGAATAATGTCCGTATCAAGGTACAATATTCTCTGCTGCTGATGTTAGACACGTCTGATTTTGGCCACCTTGTAGCGTTTGTATTTGCATGAGAAACAAGTGATAGATGGGGACGGGAAAAAAAACAAAAGGAATAATTCTATGGAGCAAAGGAACTAACATATGGGGTATGAAAAAAATAATACCTGACGGTAATCATTTGCAAATAGGCGAGAGAAAAAACGGTGGCGGGAGAATTTTTTTTATGGAAGAATAAAATAACGAACTTGATAGTATTGAGTACAAAAAGGCGATACGCAGTACTGGTACAAGGACCAGTGGAAAAAGTGTGGGGTCGAAAGGATCGCGACAATAACCAACCAAAATAGAACGAAAAGAGTAGCAATTGTTGCATGATACCGAAATTGTGTTATCAGGTACATAACAGTTACTGCTACAGAACAAGATAGCTTTTGCAACCAAAATTAAGATTAAAAGAGACCTGAGGGTGGCAATTTTGAGTCCGGAATGAGATAGGAGAGGGTCCGGTCCACCTGCAAAAGAACCTATATTTTTCACTTCACATATTTTCTATGTTTACAAAATTACAATAGATGCCCACACGAGACTGACCATGTTAAGGGGGTGTTACGCTTAGAATTGTTACCCTGAATAACGCAGCAAATTTTACAATACAGGCCAACTCTAAAACAGCGCAGTAGCTGCCAATAACTACAACTCTGATAATACCGCACCCATCATCGCACCAAATCCCCATTTTGCACTCTATTATCACAAAAAGATACGTAGAGCCTGCACCATGTTTACTTGGCGCAACATTGTCAGATCAGGTTATCGGGGAGCCAAAAAACCCAGTGGTATGAGCATTCAACCTGTACAGACGTGCTCAAACAAAACACGGGTATGGAAGCCTTTCATCGTTCTATTGGAATAGGAGACATGAGATCTCCGCCTGAAAACTTTATTTAGCCAACATTGACGTTGCACCGAGATACTTGGAGCCACAACTGCAGGGAAAGTGCTAGTATATCAGTCACCCAAAGTAACAGAGACAAATTACCGATATTCACTGGAATACCCTCTAACACATGCATTTAACGTAGCATAAAACAAATATATTTGCAGAACATGGAGCTGAGTTCTTAGCAGATTAGAACAATGCAATCAAATGACAATTATTGGAACGCACTCACATACAATAATAAGGAATAAAAAAATGCTCATTTTAGCATTTGTTTATCCCTTTCGATTCACCATTTCACTGCATCACTGCTGGATTACATGTACAATACTCATGGTAATCTTCTGGACTGCATGCACATGATGCAGCTAGGAAGTATTATCAAACAGAATTGAAACCACGGAATCATGAAAGAATCAATGCAAGTATAAATAAGAATTTCTTGGAATCTTCCAAGTTCCAACAGTACATGCTATCAGAACCTAAGGGAACACATCCTCAACAGTAACTTTTGGACTAATTGAAGGCACAGTGTAAACCCATGATGAAGCTGACCTGATAAAAGCCAAGTGACCAAAGAGGTATAACTGACTTCCACGTCAATCAGAAAACTATCGATAATCTATCCTTGAGAGTCACCAATAATTAACTGAACCTTCTCCCGCAGTCTTTCAATTATCTGCTCACATTGAAAAAAAAAAAAAAAAGGTCACAGAAAAGCACCAACAAAAAATAACAACAATTTTAATACAAGCTACAGAAATGCATACCGAGCTGGCAGTTTCTGTCCATCCCTGAACTGAGGCAGCAGCATGCTTTAGGTGAGAACAGAGAGGATCACCAGGATTAAGGTAGTATATGGAATTTTCAGTAGCTTCCGCCACCCAAAGGTCATTTCCTTGGTCCTTTGTTCTCTTGATAAGATTGCAGAAACCAACCTACATACCAAAACCTAACATGTAAGCATTAGAGAAAGAATTTGGCCCTGCTTCACAAATTAATTATATACAGCAAGCAGAGAAATTCACACAAGCCAGGCATTCAACATATTGTTAGACGCCCATTTTCATCTGCTGAGAAATGTAACAGATCACATACTTATTTGCATGAAAATCATGCAAAGAACTGATTGCAGCTCTACTTCTCTGACACAAATATATGAAGAAACAGTCACAGACTTATCACTGTCTTGCAAATCACAAAGGATGCATGCTATCGACTAGGAATGATCAGCCCCAAACACTGGTTTTCTCAAATTTAAGTAATTTAATCACTGTATTAAATAATCGTGTTCGAATTAGAACAATGCATCTTGTAGTTGAAGGGGCATCAAGACAAAATCCTCTTCAGTTGAAATCAGAGTCAGAAGTCCCCAGAGTCTATCATGTTTCTCTTCTTTATTAAAACTTGTGATAAGGTAGCTACAACCATTGAAACTATCTTCGTGCTTGAAAGTTAAGTAAAATGATAATTATCACTTTAACACATGATAACCTCAAAACCTGCATCTAAGAAGCCTACCGAATCTGACATCATCCTTGACGTCCACCTTTTCTTATCCAAAAAGTTGAATAGCCTATCTAGGAAACTTGAAAAGTTTAGTTTCAATTCTTCTGTCAGTCAATCTGGAACTATTTTCCAGGAGTAGGCACTAAAGCTTCACAAGATAAAAGATGCCTCATGAATGATCAACTTACTATAGACCCAACGAGGTTTTGGTTAATTGGTGATATTGAACCATCTTCGCCATGGGGAGAGCAGAAGCTGATGGCAAGTAAAGAGTTTGCTGATTCCTCTGTTAGTAAGTCAGACACAGAGCTATCAGTTGCAAACACCCACTGCCTCTTCTGATGACCAGCTGTATATTCCCGTCCAACATGGATAACCAGCACTGCAATATCAAATTCACTGAAGAACAAGCATTGCAAATTAATCATACACAGACACACCCAAAAAAAAAAAAAAAAAGAGTAAGTTCCCCTAACATGATACCTGGATAAGGGAACTTCCCCTAATTGTGAGAGCACAACTGATTTTCGAGGCTTGAAAAATGACCTTTAGAAAGAAAATGTTAGCTGCAACTAAAGTTCAAGTCATAAGCAAATTGAGAAACTGAGGAAAATAGCTTACACAAAAGATTTCTTCTCTATGGAAGTAAGAGGCCGCCATTGAGCAGCAGATCCTTTAGTTTGTAGATAAAGTGTTTTAGAGTCAGAGTGCAACGGTTTGAGCCCCAACACCTCATAAGCCTGCCCTTCCACCAGCCCAAGTTTCTGGTAAGAAGAAAAAGCACAGAAACTCATGAGAATGTACATTTTGAGCTGGTGAGACGTGAGCATAAAGAATCTAAAAGCCAGACAAGATCAAGACAACCTGCTTCTCTGTAGGATCCCAGATGGTTATTAATCCTTCCTCAGGGCCTTTATATCCTGGCAAGTTAATATTATTTAACCCAACAACCCTAACTCTCATAAATGGGGTAACTTCTCTAGCACCTAAGCCCCCAGCTTTCAGGGCCTTCTCAACATAATTCTGCAAGTCCAACTGCCTGAATGCCTGTACAAGGTTCCCCAACATCAGCAATCTTAGATCAAGACGTAGACCTTAGGAAAAGGGTCAAGGATACACCTCTACTTTTGCTTTGTAAGACGTAAAAGTTGCTAGCTGCTCAGAACTCATTTCCGCCATTAATACTTCAGGTTCAGCTGCAGTTTCAAGCAGTTTTAGTATCTTCGCCCCTTCATCATCATCATCTTCCTCAGCTATACCACAGGAACCATTGCCTACTTGAAACTCTGACATGACATCATCTATGATCATAGAGCGCCTGAGGACCAAAACTTGCAACCAGAATGAGTTGGGGAATAATGAAAAGTTCATACAGGCTACATTGTATGAGCAAAACATATAGTAGCGGGAAAGAATATTTTTCTATGAGTTCCTATCACAAATTTCTCACAGTTGACTTGTGTTGCACAGGATTTGGTCAACAATTATTTTTGAAGAAGCAACATATATGTAATCACTCCAAGCATGGAAGAGAATCAGTAGCAAAGGTTCTTCTCCTAACTCTTCAACATGACAGTATCACACAGCCATGCAAGCAACAGTTTGGCCAAAATTAAAGGGAACCGAAATATAAAGAATCTCCTGCACAGTGGACTCTGCAAATCTAGCATACAAAGAAAAAGTTTTGGCAATTTGGTTTTATGATCTGGCCTAGAATGGATTGGGAAGACTTTTTTGCCCAATCACAGGACCTAGGTATTCAAACCTGCTACTTGTCCATTCTTGATGCTTTCTATTGGTTCACAAAGCCCTTTAAGCAACTGTGCAATATGTACAGCTATTATCATCTATGCAGTAAAATAACTAAATTTGACACATCAAGTCAAGTGACATCCTTTCAACAGATTCCAGATTACATCTTAAACATGTATTATGTTTGTCACCTCAATGGCACATTTACCAATGTAAATCATACAAGGAGAGAAGTAAGAAGACCGGGTCATTTATCAAAAAAGCTTGTCAAATAGATCAGAAGCTAATCGCTCATAATATGGATAAAAGAGTGTGATTCAAATCTAATAAATCTCACCTCTGGCTGTAAACCTGCATCATATTAGACTCCATTTTTTGTGATCGCACAATATATCCCCCATTACTCAACCTGCAATGCAACCGCATTCTATTATCACAAGAAGGAGATTTTCATCAAAATGTTAGACTAGCAGCGAAAGTTATAGGGTTACCTCTCCCTATATAGAACGGGATATATACGCATGATTCCAACTAAGGTCCTAGGAATTGGGCCTCCATTAGCTTTGATGCACTTAAATGCTAGCGGAGTACATGCACCTCTACCTATATGTAAAGCCATAATTTAAGAAACACGATGATCAAACAAAATGATAGCCTGCGTTCAAAGCTGAACAAAAATCAAAAATATGCAAAACAAGCATGAATACTCACAAAATCCTAAACGATCATGCCAGGAAGCCTTATATGTCCCATTGACATGCAACAGTAGAGTAACCGTCCTTGATGACTGACAATGGAACAAAAACATAATAAATATTCAGATAACTAGGTAAAAGCAGAACCCAAGTATCAACTTCAAATATTGCCTTGGTCACGTTTAAACAACCTCAAGGGGTGAAACTGGCCCATCCCAGCCACATAAACCAGCTCCACATATCTGAAAAAGCAAAATGTTTATAAGACATGATGTCAAACCAAACTCCAGCAATAGGCCAATAGCAAGGAACTCATCAACACAAATATAAATTTTACCCTAAGTTTTTGTCCCACAAAAAGTTTTTTGGCAGCAAGATACTTTGTCAGCAGTGTATCCAATTGAGCATCTATAGAGTACCTAACAGGAATGCAATATTAGAACTTTGATGCATTCCCTAGGTAGATGGATGCGTTGCTGCAAAGACATGAAATTGGGACAGTTGGCTTTCTCACCATCCATCAGTTAATTCTACTCTGGAAGATTCAGGTTGAGTATCACTGACAGAATTGGAGTCGAAGGTGATTTTTGAAATGCATAGTATCATCATGGTAGATGGCTGTGCATCGCCTTCTAGAACTCTCTTAAGAGCAGAACGGTGGCCATGGTTTACTTCTCGCTCATATCTGCATCAATCAGTTTCTGTCACATCTTATGATAATTGATAAACAAAACCAAACAAAAATGATATCTGGACACAATGATTTTTGCATTTCCAGGAAGCCCAGAAGGGTGAACATGGTTAAACATACCTGTATTTTAATTCATCAAGCACATTAGATATCGTCAAAAACTTCCTAGGGCGTTTAGCTGGACCGTATCTATCATAACATGCAAGTTTCCACACAATCCACTTGTAGTGATTTGCAACCCACCTACCAGAAAGCACAGAGAAAAGTCATACATTAAATTTGGAATTGCATGGCTATTATCATATATTAAGAGTTGCTTGTAAAAGCAGCAACAATATAACAGGCAACAATCAAAGGATGAACTCAATGGTTCCATATTAATAGGCTATGTAGGAACAATAACTTAAATAAGACTCAGCAATGCACTTTATGAAACATGGCCAAGCCACTTTTCCGATTAGGAACAGAGTAATCCATCACTCTGACACTATCCTTTTCATCCAAAGTATTTGTTTCATTGTTGAATTTGACATCAACAATTGATGCACACATGCCTGCCATGAAGACATTTGACTATATTTATCTGAGTATCTTAGACAAAAAGCCTCCATTCTCTTCATGTGTAAGTTAATTTTTGTCAAACAAAAATAGTTGTTTCAGGATGGCAGTTATATGCTACGTCACAGATAGGCATTTACCATCTTCACAGCCACTAGATATGGTAAGAAATGCAGACAAGTGACAAAAGAAACGTTGATGGGAACATAACTCATCAGCTCTCTTTTTAACAACAAATTATCACTCTATAGCATGAGTTGTGAAGTAAATAAACATCTAAAGATTATTCAATAAGACAACATAAGTAGCAACTCAGCCAAATTGTTAACTCCCAATTTCTAAGTTTGCTGGATAATGGGATGGTGCAAATATGAGATGGTATAGAATTTACTCTTTAGAGGCATATTTCTGAGAAGCACCAGAATCAGCCAACATGCAGTAGAAAGCTTCAGCACCAATGAAACTGGACCTAGCCTCCTCACAGAACGTATACAGCTCAGCACCTCCTGGATTCATCGTGTTTTCTTCTGCTGGAAAGTGGTCCAACTGATTCCATTCGAATTCAATTGATAATTATGCATCAATCAAGGGCAATCGATCAACTATCAAAGAATCCCAATACACGTACCATGGTTTGATCAAATGCAGGCCGCACAAAAAAATCTTTGACAGACGTTCTCAATGATTTAGCTGGATATCGAGTTGAAACACTTTTTCTGCGGGGAGACTTTTCAATTTCCCTGTCAGGTAATCCTAACATAAAGAAAATTTCGGCATGAGTAAGGAAATTTGTAGAAGCCTTCAAATTCTTAGCTACAGCCTTCAGTTTCTTGTACAACCTACCATTAGGAGGCAGAGAAACATTGCGGTTCAAAGGGGTTACAAATTTAGAAATTCGGGGCCTCTTGAATGGCGAACTGGAGATTCTCCGCCTAAGTTTCTTCAATTCGGTGGCAGCTCCTTTCTTGTGCACATGATCCTCAGCAACGCTGTTAGTAATATCAGCGAGTGGACCCACTGACAAAGTTTTTTGCCTTTTGATTTTTGATGCTGAATAATCAATCATTCCATCCTGCATTTCTGTAGTAGGTGTCGATGATTTATCTTGCAGACGCTTGGGCGTATAGGCCACTTTACCATTTGACTCATACATGCTCTCCTCAGCATTAAATTGCTGAATCAAATTGCACCCATAATTTTCTTTCGCTCCCTCCAATCTTCCCACTGACTGCTTTATGTTTGAAGATGTCTGGAAAGGTGATATGAAAAAATTTAGATTTCGTTCATCATTGTTTGGCGTAGTTTCCTGAATATGCTCTTTAGACGCATAGTTACCACTGAAACCTCTACCATGGAAAAATGGCGAGCTTGAATCATTTGCATTCCCTTCATCTAAGAAGTTCCCCAACTCTGGATCGCCAAGAAGACTTCTGGCTCGTTTTAATGCATCGCCAGAAACTGAAATAGACCTTCCACCTGCTGTAAGGAACTTGATAGGAGGTGGTTTCGAGGCAACATTATACATTTCAGACTGGGCAACATTGCCGTTATCCTCAGCATAAGATCTGTGTCCAATCAAACTAGTTGTGGCATGAAGTGGCCTGTTAGAAGAAGGTGTGCTGTTCTGGCTTGCACCAGCACCGTTTGCAGTAGCTCCCTTTCTCTCTAAATTGGGAACTGGTCCACAGGTTTTATGCTCATCTGTACTATATCCCGCCCTGAGAGTATCACAGATTTGGAAGGTTGAATCATTCTGATTTTCATTGCTTCCTAGCAATGATTTTGCTTTAGCAATCCCACTAAAGGATATGTTGACAGACTTTCCTGAAGCAGTTTGGAAAAGAGAATTAGAGCCATCTTGTTTCTGGGCTTGATTAGGTAGTTGACCTGCACAACAAATTCGATGTAAGAAGTCAGGAAAACTGAAGAATACAACTCAATATTTGACTGCTTGTACTTTCTGTAAAATATTGGAGGTTAACAAAGCGTAAAAGTGTTAGCTCGTTCTGTGAACTAAACATTTTGGTCCTCAGTTCAAATGAATACCATAATTAAGCAAAACGACTGACACTATAGATTATCAAAAGAATTTGCCATGTCCTCCTAATCTCTTATCATGCAGCCAGATTCTAAATAGCATGCAACTAAAAAGGAATCCCGACAAACAATTGTCTTCACGATCTCGCATACAAGCTCAATTTTAAACACCCTTAATTAGGGCACAATCGAGCTACAATGATGAAATAAATAAAGACAGTAAATCGAAGAACTTTACCAAAGCCACTACCAATGTTGTCGTCACCAAGCACGGATAATGCTCTAGCTATACTAGACTGCTTCAACGCAACAGATTTTCCAAATCCAGTTCGGAACATCGGAACATCGTCGACGCTCTCTTCGTGAGCCTCCGTAATCTTCGAATATCCTGAACATTTTCGCTCAAATTGAGTCACTCATCAATCGACGGCTCGTATAATCGTAATTAGATAAATTCAGATACTAAGACAGAAAGGCAGTGGAGAGGGAAACCTTCGAGTAAGAGATCAGCCATGGAAGGAACGCGAGGAGGATAGGAGTTGCGAGGAATATCGTTGTCGCGGGGTTTGATTTGGTGCTCCTGAGAGGAAATCTTCCACCGGAAGTCGTTCTCGGCATCGGGAATTATCTGCCAGGTCGACATTTGACGGGCGACTGCTAGTCTCCTATCCGTCTCCTATTTTCCTCTTCGCAAGGGAATTACCGAATAGCAAAGAAGAATTTCGCGTTGCCGAGGGCGGGAACTTTTAAGTGGCGGTCTTCGAGGGCAAAAATTGTCTCGGGCCTCCAGACTCGAAATATAAATTAGGCCATCTTAATGTGATCTAATTTTAAAAAATCACTGTACTATCATTATGATTTAACAATTATAATTTTTACAATTTTTTATTCACTTTAAGATTATAATTATCATTACTATTATTTTTATAATTATTATTATTAATTTTACATTATTTTTATTATTATTAAAATTTTGTTAGGCTTATATAATCTTTAAATAAATTAAAAAATAGTGTCTTAGTTCTTCTAATGTCTAATGTTTCTTAGGTAGATGTCTCCACGAGCTATGGATATATATTAAGATAACTAGATTGATGCAGGATAATGAGTGGCGGAAGCATAGGTTAGTGAATATGAATATGGATATTAATATGAATAACAAATATATATAAATTATATTTAATTAAGCTCACACAAAAAAAAAATCAAAAAATTTTTAAATTATCTCCTACAAAGAAAATTTAGTTTAGATAAATTTTAATTTACAATTTGCGTAGCTAGTAAAATTACGAAACTTGTACAGTGTTTCAAATGAAAATACTCAATTCAATAACTCAACTAAACTATAATTATCAACATAAACTACAAGAAAACTATATAATCAAATTAGCACCATCTCGATTCACCTCATTAAAATAATACAAGCTAAATCTAGAAGAAAATTCACACAATATCTACTAATATCTTAACTAAAATAAGCTTCTTAATGGCTAAGTAAGCTAATTAGCTAATGATTGATGAGTCCCTAATATCTAAATACTATTGGCATAAACAGTAGCTCATGAATAAAGATTAAATAAAATCCTATAAAACTTTATCTTATCTTAATAGTCTATGATAAGATAGTTCACACCGTAATATAAATTAACTTATGAACTAAAGAAAATAATAACTAACTAACTAAATATTTATTGATAAAGCATAACTCTAAGGTGTAGTATCCTGCCATAGAGAATATTCTCCCTTCCTTAGGGTATATCATCAATTCGCTTGTAGGATTCAGTCTTTTCTTTTTTCTACCTTACTACTTGTCTTGTGTAATTAATTTTTACATGATGAGTGACTAAAATCTTTGTTGTTAGGATTGATATTGAAATATTGGACTATGATTTGAGATTTTAATAATATTTTATGTATTTTTTCTAATTATCATGAGATTATCCTTTTACTCTACTTTAATTTCTATCATTCATATAAATGATTTTGTTAATAATGGTTTATAATGTACATGCATTGTTATGGCTTCTTCGTAGCGATGATATGTAGGATTATATGCCCATTAGGTGGCTATATAAAATGCTTGACTTCATATATATAAATTATATCAAAGGATGACAACGGAGAGAGTCAAAGATGATGACCCCACTCCCATTCTCGAACCCGATATGAAAAATAATCATCGAAATAGCCTCGATCCTAGCAAGGATCAAATATTTATGCCCTACCCAATCCCCTATCCATTACCAATATTTGACTCATTCCCTGAACTTGAAGTCAGGCCCCATCCTTGAAACTCAATCCCATTTTTTCATTGCATAATTTTAATTTAGACTCTCTCTCTCTCTCTCTCTCTCTCTCTCTCTCTCTCTCTCTCTCTCTCTCTCTCTCTCTCTCTCTCTTTCTCTCTCTCAATATATATATATATATATATATATATATATATATATGAAAATTTATTCAGGGCAAAGAGGGTGATGGGGACCCCAAACCTGTCCCCTTCGTGTCTCTAAAAAATCCCTGAACCCAAACCCAAACACCAAAATCTCTCCCCGAACCAAATAATGAATGAGAAATCCTCGACGAGGACCCAAACCCGCATGGAGAATTTGCATCCTTGATTATAGCTAGGTTATTTAACAATTTACTTGATAGTTTAATAATGCCAGTCGAAGTAGTGAAATGTTGAAATACGCGAGTCAAAGGGGGAATATAACTAGACATATTTGGTGTAATAGTTTGCATATTTAGACTAGCATCCTTCACTTTTATATAATGCATTAGATCTAGTTAAATATAGGGGTTATTTGTTGCGATCATACTGCTAGAATTCAATAGTATTTAATATTAGCACCGTATTGTATTAATCAGTGCAGTGAATTAATATGGGTGTATAAACTACCTTTTAGCTTGCAATCTGATTGATCTCTTTTTTACGACTAACATATATCATATGAAATATTTGATTTATCTTTGTTTAATTTGGTAGCGGAAATTAATTCCCTATCATGTTTATTATATTCACAATCGCCCATATTTTTTTCTTATTTAATTTTACTTACTCTTTATTTTTTTCTATTTTAAACCCCCATAAGTGCATTTCTCTTATTTGTTGTTTTTGTGTAATTCAAAATCTTTTATTTTATTTTTTATGTGCTGGTTAGACTTATGTAAACCCTCTCAATTCCCGATTTAGAATGATATTCTTATTCATCGTTGTTACAATGGTACAAAAAGATGATTTAAATTGTGTATCGATATAACATCCCAAAATTTACTACTAAAAATTTTCATATTTAAGCGAAAGTATTAATATAATATAACATGTGTTACTGCCATACTTATCACAAGTATAGTTCATATCTTTATCTTACTAAGTTCATGGTTAAAGCGTTGTAATAAATAAATTAAAACTTACAGAATCATACAAAAATAGCAAAAGACTTTAATTAATTAAATATAAGAACTGAGTACGGAGTACATGCTCTATATAATATAATACATAAAAAGAGAGAAGATGGACAAAAGGGATAAAGAGTCTGAAAGAGATATCCAAAATCTATGGTACATAATATGTGAGATATTGGATAGATATAACTTCGTGACCTAACCCCGGAGTATAAACCCGTATCACTCTATCTAAGGAACCTCCTCAGAGGCAATATGATCATCATTAAATACATACGACACAACATTTACAAATTTGCAGTATCGGTACATATATTGTACTAAGTAACACAATTATCCTAAAGAGATAATATTATGCATGATGCACATGCTAAAAAGCAATAGAATATGCAATAACAATGTGATAGCATACTTACATATATATGTCAGTTAAGAAGAAGAAAACTCAATCATCAAGTATAAAATAATATAATACGAATGTACATATAAATAAGATTCATTGATTGTTATATTTTATTATTATAATCATAACCAATATATTATATTTAACTTAAGGATGAAGACTAAAAGAAACCATAACAACTAATCTAGTATACAAACGATATTAGGTCTAACTAGCCCACCCAGAAACATAACCAAATTACCAAACGAGACACCTAATCACTTAAGTTTGCATACCCTCTATAGGGTCAAAATATATTGAGACACTTATAGAATAAAAGAGGGTCTCCTAGACCTCGTAAGACACCAACACTGTAGAATATAAAATATTGGAATGGTACCAAGTGAATATCAAACCTAACTTGGATAGCTATCCAGAGTGGCACAAGTCTTGACTCAAGATCTTTTAACTTTAAGTGATTAATATTTTGTTAAATATTTAGGTCAGATAATAACAAAGGCCCACATAATATCAATTAATCACCTATATGAAAAAAACCAATTATTTTATTAAATTCCAATATTATTCATGCACTTGATCCATACAAAAAACCAAGGCCTATGCTATTTAGAGAAAAATTCCATTAACATGCCATAATGACCCAATTAAAATACATGGGGCATTAAAGTCCAATGAAGATTATTAAGGTATTAAAGCTCAATCTAGATTATTGAGTCATCTAAGCCCGAGTTTTATGCCATGAAAGGCCTAGTAAAATTATATCTCAATGTACATTAACTCTAATTATTTGAGACAAAGTTTAATGGCCAACGTCTAAGTCAACCAAGGGTTCATATATATGGCAAAATCAAATAATCAGTCTAAAGGCACGTAAAATGATTGAAATATCTTTAACTTCAACTAACTTGCCATAACATTAAGAGACTTGTACTTGTGCTATATGGGTTATAATTAAATAATTACTTTCTTACAATTAAATGTGAATATGGTCACTAAGTATTAAGTGCTAAAATTGCTCAATGCATCCAAAGTGTCTCTTTCTCTCTTATTTCTTAATTAATTAATTATTTTAATTAATGTATCTGGATCTACTCATCAAATGTTACCTAAGTATAAAAATTATACATTTTAACTTAATTTATTAACATAATATTCACTTAGGTATCAATTTTTTTAGAAATTACATGTAACGGCCAAAATACCCCTATCTATCTAAAGTTACATTAAACTTATAAAATTCATAACTTACTCTAGACAATATCAACCCCAAATATATCATATACAAGATTTTATGTAAAAGACCCAATTAAGAAAATGGTACACTTAAAACTTTCAAAAACAACATGCGATGCCCAATATACCCATGCTCGAATGTTTCTAAAACCTTCTTTTTTTTAACTCCAAATGCTCTAAAATTCATAACTTATCTTCTATAGTATATTATACATAAAAAAAGGCATACTTAGATAAACCTAAAATAACAAAAAAAAGATCACATAAAATACATAAGGATAGGAGTTAAACTATTTAAATCTATAAATATTTATTACAACTCTGCTAAAAATTTAGCACGACTCTATTGCACATTTAGCACGACCCCACTAAATATTCATCACATTTCCATGAGACATAGGAACATGTACAAATCACACAAATTATTATCTCATCAAATTTTCATGCCTATACACATAAGATAAAAACATACACATGTCATAAAAGATTTTTCAATATATTATCTCATGCTTATAATTAAAATAAATCTAATAATCAATAGAATAATGTAAAAAAACTCACATAAAATGTTATTTTTAAAGGTTAGTTCGGTTACCAAAATTTCTGAACTCCTTATAAAAGCTAAAATAAGGAATATAGCAAATCTTTCTCTAAACCACTTGTCCACCTTCAATAATATAAGATAAAAGAGGTAGATAAACAATATTTAATAAATATAAAAAAGGGAAAGAGAGGAAATTAAATAGAAGAAGCAAAATGATAGTATTACTTTTAAATATGGAAGCTTGGAAACCACCACTAAAACTACTAACAACCACCAAGAAATGAGAGGTCGAGGTGTTGGTGGGTTAATGGGAAGGAAAATAAGGAGAAAATGAGGGAAGAAAGGCATAAAATATTCTGTGTAGCACACTCAACAACTATAGCAAAAACTATAAGGTTGCTCGACAAGACATATACGAGAGGAAAAAAAAGAGGGGAGGGGCACAATTTTATAGGTAAAAAAGTTCATAGATGAATTATAAAACTCAAGGAAAAAAATAAAACAAGAATATAAGGTAAAGGAAGTAAATCCAAGGCATGACAGATGTCGTAATCACAAAAACGAAAAAAAACAAGTTTTGCCACAACTATATAGCTAATTTGGTTAAGAAAAAGCTTATAGGAGCTCAATTTTAGGAATATAAATGGTATGGAGTTGTAGTATGCAGTACAATTTTTTCAATGGAACAAAAATCAAATGAAGAGAATAAATAAATAGAGAGAATGGGTTTGTGTAGGTTTGAAATAAATCAACTTTAAACTCTACTGAAATTTTAAAATTTTATGTGCGTTTTGTAATGTAACGCACAATTTGGAAAAATATAGCGAGATTCGATAGGGAGTTTGGAGTGAGTTTTTTTGTGTGAATTTCACCTCACTTGAGTGATAGGATTAGTAGTGTAAGAGAGATGTTAGACTATGATCGAGTGTGTAAGAGAAATGTTGTAAACTCACAATTACGGTACTTATTGCACTTTTTGGTCTGGTGAAGGGTAATAAAGTTACAATTTTGATTTGGATTGGTTAGGAGATTAGCTAGGATTGAGAGAATAGTTAGAGGATTGGTAACAATTTATTTTGGACAATTAAACTATAAGAGGGTCCAATAATGAACACTCATTGAGGAAAATATCAATTGAATTAAAAAAATTAAAAAAGATGTGAAATATTTTTCAAAAATAAAAATGTATAAAAATATTAGATATCAGATCTGGTTTGAATTCATCATATGTAAAACAAGTAAAAGGGCGAAAATGAAAAAAAATCACAAAAACACATTTTTCTTTAAATGCACAAAATAAACAATTACGAGTTCAAATTGTAAAACTCCATCCTAAAATCCTTTAAAATTCGTTTGAAATTATGTTGATAAAATAAATAATTTTTATTTTTGAAAAGAGATTGAAATTCTAATAAAAATATAAATTCTAAGCATGCCGATTGGTTTATCTAACCTATTGACTGATATGCACAGAGATTGAAAATATTATTCTCGATGAACCAATTGACTGGTTTGCTCAAAACGATCAACTAGTTATTCTGCTATTTCATATCCTTTACTAATTTTGATTCGAATATGTTTATGAAAACTTCTAACTAGAATGTACTTGTGCTATTGAGCATATTTTGGAATTTTGGGATTATTTTTACATTATTTAGATTATTCTATGATTTTATATCGTTAATTCTTCATAAAAAGTAATTTTTAAGGCATGCATCACCTTCTCTCTCCTCCCTCGCCTTCCTCTCTTTCTTCCAGTAGCTAGGTTATATGTTTGACTTCTTGCAAATCTATCTTGACTTACCAATCTTCTACAATGGTTCCCTCCTTGACTACACTCAACCTTCTTCACACCATCACATCTTTTCTTACACCTTGGTTGCCTACACTCAACCTTCTCATGGAATTCAACCAGCTCCAAGCTAGTTAGCTATGAGATGTCAAGCTTGAGCGAATCAAGCAGGCTATATCAAAAGGGTAGATTATTGAGATTTTAGGTTTTTGAGGATGGTAGTATCTATTTTTAAGGAAGATGGTGTGTTCCATAGAGCTGCGGGGAGCTTAAGAGGAATACGACAAAGGAGAATTGTTTTGCACCTTATCCCATCCATCTTGGAATGGATAAGTTGTACAAGGACTTGAAGCAGATATATTGGTGCCCCTTGTGAAATGGGAGGTTGTAGACTGTGTAGTCAGGTGATTGACGTGTTAAAAGGTTAAGTTCGAACACAAGCATCTGATGGGGTTAGCTCAACCTCTAGAGGTCCCTAAGTAGAAACGAGACAGTGTGTTGATGGATTTCATAGCTCGATTACCAATTATCCATAGTGGTTTGGATGAGATCTAGGTGATAGTTGACCAGTTGACTAAGTTGGCGATATTCATATCGATGAAGTCAACCTAGAGTATGAAGCAAATGACCGGTGCCTACAAGAACCATGTAGTGTGGTACCATAGGGTGTCCAAAGACATTGTGTCAGATCGAGAGTCTGGATTCTTATCACACTTCTGGCTTAAGTCACAATTAGCTTTCAAGATACGGTTAAAGCTGAGTACTCCTTTCCATCCAGCTACGGATTGTTAGATTGAGCGCACTGATCAAACTTTGAAGGATATGCTTCAGGTGTATGTACTCGAGTTTTAGGATAGTTGGGAGGATGCTCTGTACCTTGTAGAATTGTCCTACATCAATGATCATCATGAGAGCATGGGGATGATACCTTTCAAGGCACTTTATAGACGGAAGTGCCATAGTCACGTGCGTTAGAGTGACTCAAGTGAGACAGTTGTGTTGGGATTAGAGATAGTAAAGGACATTACCAGGAAATTTAGGTTACTTCATAGACAAAATAATTATTTCGATCTGTGGAGGAGGGTGGATGGGTTTAAGGTGGGTGATCGAGTTCTTTTGAATTTTTTGCCCACCAAGGGAGTGAAGCACTTTGGTCAAAAGTGTAAACTTAGGCTGAGGTATATTAGGTCATATAAGATTTTGGATTGGGTTGGAGATGTTGTTTATCATCTCACCTTACCTGTTGAGATTTCATGCGTACATAACATTTTCTATATCTTTTAGTTGAGAAGGTACGTGGCAGATCCATCACACATCATTAAGCCAGATATGGCTGTGCTCAATAAAGTGTTTTCTTATGAAGAGCAACCATTGAGGATTCTTGATACCAATACTTAGGAGATGCATTTGAAAGTTTTTCTCTAGTGAAGTTCTTGTGTTCATGCTCTGGAGTGGAGGAGGCCACCTGGGAGTCTGGAGAGGAGATAAAGACGAAGTATCCAAAGCTATTCGTGTAGGTACATTGCGAGGGTAACGTTAGCTCTTTTAAAGGGGTAGTGCCATTTTCTCGTGTACTAATCCTTAGTTGTTTCTTTCCTTTTGATTGACGACTTAGGGTTTTGTCATGTTTTGAGCTTATAATAATGTTTTTTTTGTGGAGTTTGGGGACAAAGTCTCTTTTAAGGTGGTAGTGTTGTAATATCTCATCCTAAAATCCTTCAAAACATGTTTAAAGTTATGTTGATATAAAATAAGTTAGTTTTGGTTTTAAAAAGAGCTTGAAAATCTAATAAAAATGTGAATTTTAGGCATACTGATCAATTCATTTACATAACCAATTGACTGGTATACTCGAAGTTTGAAAATTTTATTCTCGACTAACTAATTGACCGGTTTGCTCAAATCGATCGACCAATTATCATGCAATTTCATATCCTTTTCTAATTTTGATTTGAATATCCTTCTAATGTCTATGAAAACTTCTAGTTAGAACATATTTATGCTAATGAGAATATTTTGGTGTCTTATGATTATTTTTACATTATTTAAATCATTCTATGATTTTATTTTGTTAATTTTTTTCAAAAAGCACTTTTTAAGGCACACCTCATCTTCTCTCTTCTCCCTCACTTTCATCTCTCTCTTATGGCAGTTGGGTTGTGTGTTTGACTTCTTACACATCTATCCTGACTTACAACCTTCTGCAATGATTCCTTCCCTAACTATACTCAAACTCCCTCGCACCATCATGTCCTATCTGACACATTGGTTGCCTATACTCAACCATATCAGTATTAACTCTCCCCCTCTTGTGGATTTAGACTAACTCTACCTTATATAACCTATATTCCTAATTCATTTTGACTCCTTACCTATTTTTATTACTCTCTTCTTCCTTTCCCTTGGTAAAATTTGCCAAGTGTTGAGTATTTTCTATGTTTCTTCCTTTTCCCCCTTTGTTGGGAAAAACAAAGGTTGCTCTTATTTTCTTCTCTCATTGGTTGAGTTATTGTCTCTCTTTTCTTCCTCTGACCTTAGCTTTAGTTTTCCCTTGTTTCTCTTAAGCAATAAAGGATTGAGGTTTGAGAAAGTTTGAAGATTCTAGCTTCATTTTCCTTATAATTTAGTTTATGAGAAAGGGTTGAATTGTTTTTTTGTTCTTGTTCTTGTAATTTTTTTGATGGGGTTTTGAAGGGGGGCTTTAATGGTTTTGACCCCTAATTCTCTTAGGAATCAAAGTCTTGGTAGACAATCATCAAGTTAGGAGTTCTGTGCTAGAATATTTGCTTTAAGGTAAGACATTCTTATCTTTAATACGAATAAGGTTTTTGTTGATTATTGTGGTTCCATATTCTTGGCGTGTTTTTGTGTTAAGCATGGGCTAACTATATTCTAGAATTTGAGTGTGGTAAGGTTTCTTCTTGCAACTTAAGCATTATTGGTTTCTTTATTATATGCATGAATTGGCAGCTTAAGTTTGATTTCGTTTAAATGCCTATATTACCATGTATCCCTATGATTCTATGTGTGTAACACGTCTCTTTATGTGTTTTATGACATAACAACATGCTAAGATTAATGTAGTAAAGTTTGGTTGGGGGGTGTGTCACAAGTTTAGGTGTTGTTTTACCTAGACCAATAGATCGGTCCATCGAACCCATCAACCAGTTGGTTTAGAAATTTTAATCAGTTGGTTGTGAAATCGGTCGATTAGTTCGATAAACCAGTAAACTAGTTTCTATGAGTAGTTGATCGATTCATAAAACCCATCGACTAATAATCCTATTACTAAAATGGTACGATCTCTACTTAAACCCATTAATTGATTAAGTCAAACCCATCAACCGGTTCCTATGAGTGGTTGATCGGTGAGACCAACCATTTGACTGGTCCGTTGGTGTTATTTTTTGTTTAATTATGGTACAACTATACCAATTAATTGGTCCCAGGGACTGATTGACTAGTCTAATTATGTTTCACCAGAATTGTTGCTAATTATTGTTCTTCTTTTTGGTTTTTTATGTTATTACCACTATATTTTTATAACATTAAAATTATGATCCCAACCATGTTTACCCTGGAATTTATAAGAATCACAATGATGATATTTGAGACCTGAATTGGTTAAATTTGGTGTCATCTCTAAATACCCAATTGGTGGGGTTTATGCCTTGTGATGCATTTCATGCCATCACTTAAAAATACCTAATTTGGATAATAATGGAATTTATTTATTTTTGGTGTTATCACTTGAGAACACATAATTTGGATAAAAATATAATTTATTTGTGTTTGGCGTTATCACTTGAAAATACCAAATTGGTTATTTATGATAATAATAGAATTCATTTGTATTTGGTATTATCACTAAGAAACACCCAACTGGTTATATATGAAATTAATCTATGATTTGTGATATCACTTGATAATTAATAAATATAGAATAAGATTTTGTTCATTCTTTTTTTCCCCAACCCTCATGGTAGCTAACCGAAAGTTAGTGGGTGGGTTGCCTTGGGATTTATATTTTTCACCAGGTACATATTTCTTTCTCTAGTGGTTTGCGGTCAGTAAAGGGTATGCGCATATCTTTGAAGTTGGGATTATACCGTGGTAGGCTAGCATGGCATCAGTGTCCAACTCGGATGGGTGAAGTATATTGGTACAAGCCCCTAATACCTTGTATTATTCATTACTTAGGTGGGTGTGTTATCCCAACTTTATAGCCATCGGGGTGGAGGCATGCAAGGTGCGGTGGGTGAGGTATCCTAATATAAGCCCCCTTGATGTATGTCGATGACATGTGGTGGGTGTAGTATCCCAATTTGTGTTAGCCCTTACAACAGGTGCACTCGATGTATGGTGAGTGTGTTATCTCTAGAGAAAATCCCCTTCAATGTATCTTGATCCCACGTGGTGGGTGCGGTATCCCATTGTGATTGTACGATGACATGATTTTTGTTCATAGTGGATAACTAGGTGTGATCGAACAAATTATCTTAATAAACTACAAAAATTTGTGATCACTAAATGAATTTTTATAACATGGATTACATTGTGTGGTTACGATGCGCCTATTGTATTACTATTCTTCTATGATCTCCATGTAAGCATGCATTGTTGTGTTACTACTGTAATATCTCATTTAAAAAAAAATTATTTATAAAATTAATAATCGTATGTTTAATTATAATTATTATAATTAGAGGGTTTAATATTAAAGTGTTATTATTTTTTGTATTATTTTGACGGTTTAAGTATAAATTTAATTAGAGTAAAATTTTGATAGAAATTGGATTATTTAATTTAATCTTAATTGTACCCGTAAATCTTATTTTATATTATTTTATTAATAATCTTTTGATCTGTAACTGTAACACCCCCAAATTTACTACTAAAAAATTTCGTTTAAATCAAAAGGTTTAGCGGAAGCGAAAGATAAAACCGTAAACTCGAGGGCGTTACCGCCACACTTAGTACCAGATCGGTTCACTTCTACTGTTCCAGTACTAAGTGCTAAGGCTAAATAAAATTAACTCTAAACATGCATCATAATAAAACATAAGTCAAACAAAGGTCAGAGGGCGACTTAGGGTTTACAATCCAAGGAGTACGTTCCCAAAACATAAGCATAGTACAAAACACAATTAAAATACGATAATAAAAGGTCTAATAAAGAGACAGGTCCGGCCGAGTCGCTCTCGATCCCTAGGTCCAGTTTAGGCACAACGCTCAGGCATCAAAGATGTCATCCCCTACCTACACAGGCTCAAACGGGTCTTCTGCTCGTGGGAATAAGCAGCACCCATGAAACGGGTGATCAGTACGCTACGTACTGAGTAAGGTAACAGACGAGCTAAGGCCAAACATACAAACATACAAATAGCATACATGACACATTCACATAAGCTGCATATAGTAATCCAGGTAATGAAGGTCGGCTAAGATCCAATTAGACTTAATTCCTCATAGATCTCTATTAAATGTATTCATTTCACACCATAATCTTTGTTAATCCATGCTAGTACGGGAGCCCCACTATTATAGCCGGTGGATCGGTCACTTATAGGGCAGAACGCACCTAACCACTATTATATGCTGGTGGATCGGTCTCTAGGGCAGAACGCTCCTGGCCACTATTATGTAGGTGGATCGGTCTGGCCCCGACTCTCATGGTGTTTCACTATAAGTATATAGTAGCTTTCCCATGATTCATTTACGGCATAATGTTTGGTTTGTTGAGCTCGGGATCCCCCACTATTATAGCCGGTGGATCGGTCACTTATAGGACAGAACGCACCTAACCACTATTATATGCCGGTGGATCGGTCTCCAGGGCACCTCGGCACCTGGCCACTATTATGCCGGTGGATCGGTCTGGGCCCGGCTCAACAATCTTGCTCTTTAAGTAATTAGTATCTTATTTGTGTCTTATTAGATAAGGCTTTCCACCCTTGACATGCATATCAACTACTCTCTACGTCTATCCTCCCTAGGGGGCCCGTCCCATATTTTGAGACTCCTGCGCCCCTTATCACACCCTAACATCCATTCCCGTTACACTTACCTTTCGATGAAAGAGTCAACCCCTACGGGTGTGGGTTAGGCCCAACACTCATGACGTTAACTTCACCTCCTATCACCCCCTAGGGTTTTCCCTTGAAAACCCTAATTGGGCCGATGTGGCCCAACCTTCTCCCACCTACGCTATCTTTACTTCATTCAACGCCCCACATCTTATCTCAATTAGATCCTCTCCCAAAACATATCACTTTACCTTTCGATTCCGCACATAACCATGAGAGCCCTAGTTGACCACCTCAAACCCTAGTACCTTTCTTCTCCCACAAGTAACCTCCCTATTTCTCACCCAACATTCCTTCTCACCCCTGGCACTCACACTCACCCTCGCATAGTAAATCCCCTTCTTAACCCATACTCCACTCTCCCTTAATCATTTTTACTTCCATAATTTCCAGATTATCACCTCCTCCCAAAACCCTAATCGGGTCCCTTACACTGACCTACGTACTATTTTTCCTCACAAGTCTCCAATCACTCCACAACTTTCTCTTTAGCTTATTTACACCCTAAATCAACTTTTCACACGTAAAGATCACCCCCATACAAGATTTATCCACTCCATGCAAACTCTCAAGTCCCCATGCAAACCCTAGAATGCCCATGCATGGTTCTTATCTCTCGTTCATTTTGGTCCACCTTACATTCCCCTTAGCATCTCACTTTTCATTTGTTTATTTTTTTTGTCCTTTCACTTCCCATAACATGATATCATTTGTCCTAGTATGCATGTCTCAGAGGATCATATCATATCACATCATAAACATCATACATATACATGTCATGCTCATGTCATAGGAAGCACATACAACATACCTCAATCTCCAAGCTACGCTACACATAAGACAAGTTATCCACAATCATATAATACACGACATAGCATGGCATATACAACATTCAACACATGCATGTCACACATCACACAAGGGCCATAGCTTCATCCTTACCTAAAGCGGCGCTGGGCTTAGAGCACGCTCCTCTAACTCCTTAGGGTTTTGGTTATGATCACCTATAAAAGGGGAAACTACTAAGTATTAGTTTCCCTCAAAAGTACCATCATCCCTTATTCTAGTTTAAGATTAGTGCTATTGTTATTAAAGAGAGTATTATACGAAAACTAGGGTTTTTACCTTAAAATTAGTATACTAAATATTACTAGTCAAAATATATTTATTTTTAACACTTATTGTTACACTTATATTATTAGACCCGTTAGCCCTATTCTTATAATAATGATAGTGTTCATGCTAACCATAGTAAAATAGTGATAATAATAATAATAAAACCAATAATAGTCACGCTAATGTTTATAGTGCTAGAAACCCTAGTATTTTTAAGACTAAGTCCACTAATAGTGTTAGGGTTAAAATAATAATATAGTAATTAAAATACCAACACTTTACAAATATTCCTAAAGATAATAATGATAAAAAGTTGTATTTTGAATAATAGTAATATAAGGGTTCAAATGTTTTTGTCACAATAATAGAGATAATAATAATAATAGTAATAGTAATAATAATAATAATAATAATAATAATAATAATAATAATAATAATAATAATAATAATAATAACAATAGAGATAACCATATTAACACTAAAGTTGTTAGGAATAATAATAATGATAATAGTATTAGTAGTAGTAATAGAAATAATGATAATAATAATAATAATAATAATAATAATAATAACAACAATAATAATTAATAATTAATAATGATAACCATTTTAAATGCTAAAGTTGTAGCCTTTTAAATATTTTGACCTAGTTATAAGTATTTTCTGAAATTAGGTTAGGAAATAAGGAGGATACATAATAATAATAACAATAACCATGATAATAAAACACTAATACTAATAGGAATAATAATAATAGTAATATTGAGGATAATACTAGAAATTTAAAATAAAATTATTAACACTTATAGAAAATAATTTAGGGGCTAGGGGAGTTGGAGCACCACCTCATGTTAGTGGTGGAACCGGCGGCGGCGCATGGCGGCGACAGCGGAGGTGGTGGAGGAGGAAGAGAGGTGGAAAGATCAAGGTGTGGGCTAGAGGAGAGGAAATGGAGGAGTGTTTGAGGTGGAGTAGGATGCAGTAGATAGAGAGGGATGGAATGAGGGTGGTGGCGTGGCTGGAAGTGGCGGCGCGCGGTGATTGGTGCGGCGGCCGAGGGTGGTGGAGAGTGGTGAAAAATGGTGGAGGTAGGTGGAGAAGAAGGCAGGGGTTGATGAGGGTATGGGAAGGTAGGGGAGAGTCTGCTGGTTGTATTGGAGGGTGGTAGGAGGGCTGGTTGCGGCGAGGGTGGCGGTAGGAGGCGGCGCGAGGGGCGACAGGACGCGGGGTTGGTCTTTTCGAGGAAGGAGATTCGCACGACTGAGGCGGCACGTGCAGGGCAAGGAAGGGAGCGACGATGGGTTGGTTGTGTAGAGGACGGTGCAGGGAGGGTTTCGGCGTGCGGCGGTGGTTGCGGCGTTTGCTGATGGCGGCGAAATGCTCAACTTTTTGGGCGGCGGCGAGGCAGAGTTTCGGGGCAAATTAAAAAAAAAAGGGCTGGCTATGGCTGCTAATGGGGGTATTTATAGGCAATTTGGAGGGGGAAAACGACGAAGGAGGGAGAGGGCTAGGGATGTAAACGGGGCGGGTATTACCCGAAACCCGACGGATTTTATCCGACGGATACTTAAACGGATATGGATAAACGGATATGGATACGGATATGGAGGATAGAAAAAAATATCCGTCGGGTTCGGGTACGGATACGGGTATGGGATATCCATACCCGTACCCGTAACCATACCCGTATCCATATCCGTACCCGTTTACCCGATATATAATTACCCTTTTACCCTTAATTTTAAAATAAATATAGTATAAATTAAGGTTAAAATTATCTTTTGGCTTAACTATAAATGGGTTTATCCGTCGGGTAATGGATTTATCCGTTGGACAATATTCATTAACGGGTAAACGGATAATCCGTCGGGTAATGGATATCCAACGGATACGGATATGTCAACGGATATCCGTTCGGGTACGGGTACGGATTCGGGTACGGATTTTCTTATCGGGTACGGATACGGGTATGGTAATACCCGACCCGAACCCGCCCCGTTTACATCCCTAGAGAGGGCACGCGGGGCAGGTGCGGTAGGTCGCCGTCCGGTGGTGGCAGCCGGCGCATGCCCTGCAAGTTTGCAGGGTGTGTTTGGCTCGGTGAGGGAAAAAGGAAAGGGGGCAGTATGCGTGAGGGGTAGGCCGGCAGGTTGGGTCGAAATAGGAAAGAAAGGAACGGAAATTGTAGGGGAGGACGGCCAGACGGTAGGTGGCTGTCGGCGCGCAGGCTGCGAGTTGCAGGCCTAGCGCGAGGAGGAAGACGACATGGGGTGTGGTGGACTGGCGGTCCAGGGGAAAAAGAAAAGAGGGAGAGCCGACCGGTTTGGCAACGATTATAAGGTTTTAAAACGAAACGCGGCATTTTAGTGGTAGGGGGGACAAAGCGCTGCGTCGCGGTGCCCGTTTGGCAACGGCTATTTATCACTTAACGCGACGCGGCGTCTCAGCGAATCGAGGGACGAAACACTGCGTCGCGACTATGGAGAGGGGGCCGAACGACGCTGGGCCGCAAGGAAGGAGAAGGAAGGAGGGACGGGAGTTGGGCCGTGGACAGGCCCAACTGGCGTGGGAGGAAGGGGGTAAAAATAGGAAGGAAGGAAAGAAGAAAATAAGGAGAAAAAAGGAAAAAGGAATATTTTAATTATTTTGGCTTTAAATATTTAGAGTGTTTTTCTTGGGGTATTCAAATAAGATTACTTAAATAAAATATTAAACTTCATTTTTAGGTTAATTTAGGGCCATTTTAAAAATATTCTTCCTAACTCTTTTTTTTTTATTTACACCAAGCCCAAATTTTCCTCCTTTATAAATTATTTATAATTTCCTATTAATTTTCCCTACATAATCCCTCTTAACCTACATAAATAATGAATTAATTTAATTCCCCAATAAATTTTTATTTAATGACATATTTCCAAAATAATTAGTTTTGGGGTATTACAGTAACCTAAAAAAATTATTCCCAATTATTTTACTCCTTTTGACCCTTTTTAAACTTACCCAAATTCAAATAATTTTCCTATCCGATATCCTAACCCATTTAAATTAAATCTAAAACTAAATAAATAAATTCCTATACTATGCTATTAATTTACCCCTACTCTACCCTTCACTGTTGCCCCAAAAATCTTTCCTAAATATTTTTCTATCCCCTTCGTGCATTTATACACACATATACACGCTACCATCACCTGCTCGTCCCATCTACACATTTATACATACTTACACACTCTACATATACACAGTACACACAATCCCGCGACACTCTACCCCCCTCTGCTTGCACATGCCGGTTTCGGGCGTTTCCCCTGTGTCGTATCACTCTTTTTCCAAACACACCCGCATACACACTTCAAACGCCCCCTACTCCCTCTCTTCTCTCGGCCTTATCTCCCTCGTAGCACCCTCTCTTCCTGTGCTTGACCAAACACAACCCCTTCTCTGCATGCTCACCACACACACACATGCACCCAGCTCCCCCGACCATTTCGCGTAGCCTTCCCCATCGCACCACCCACCATTCTCTCCTTCTTGTAGCCACGACTCCAGCAACCACCAAGCACCCCGCAGCCTTTCCCCTTCTTGCACGTGCATGCAGCACCCAACCGCTGCACTGCCTCCCTCACCAAACTAACTAGCAACCACACCACATGCATACTTCTAGCCCAAACCGACCAGCAACTATGCACCCATCTCCCTGCTTCCACCCCAGCGCACCAACTCCACCATTTCCCTACCTTCCCCGCAGCCACCAGCCTCTCACAGCCCCAGCAACACTCCCCGTCGAGCCAGCCTTCGACCACCGTCACACCAGCCTCCTCCCTATACTTTTCTTCATCCAGCACCCCCTGCCACTTCCATCACCATCCACTGAACCCAGCCCACCATTCTCCACTCTCTTGCATCGTATGGAACACCCAAACAACCACCATCCCACCATCCCATCCCCTCTCTGTTGCATCTGCCTACCAGCCCATCGCATGCAGCCCCTACCCCTTCCTTTCTATGCCCCTTTGATCCCTAGCTTTGCACCCCGACAGCACGATACCCAGCCACCCTGTTCCCACCGTCCTTCCCAGCCAGCCACCATCGAGTAACATATCGCAGCCGCCGCCACCGTAGCCAACCAACACCGTAGCCCATCTGCATCCCTTCCCTTCTTCCCCTACACTCCAACCAAGCCACCCGACCAGCCCTTGCAGCCCTTCCCCCCCCAGTTTGTGCACTGCTCACGCTACACGCATGCAGCGTGAGTGACTGTGTTTGTTTTAATAATGTTTTGGTATATATATTAAATGTAAGGGTATTTTGGTAATTTTTTTTAAAAAAAATATTTTTATATTACAATTATTATTTTACTTGATAGATATTAATTTGGTAATTTCGGTATTATTTGTAGGTACAAAAGGTTAATTAGCGGGATCCGATAATTTTAGTAGGATATCACTATTTTTGTATTTTTGCTGGAATTCAGGTAATCGTTATACCTTACTAAAATTATAAATATTGTGAGATAGAACATTAGAGTTTTCGGTGTATGAAATATGTTAAATATAATTTATTATGATATAATTATGTATTATTAATTATTATTATTATGAAAATTAGAAAAATGATCATGTTATCTAATATAAAATATATCGAGTATGAATGTGTGATCAAAATGATTACTATGTCGGAAAAATAGTTTGTATGATAATTATGTATAAAATAATAGGTTGATCATGCTTAGATATAATTATGGAATAATTATAATGGATGTGTGCCCTAAAGGCAATTTAGTTATTTTTGTGTACTATGATATTTATCTTGAAAATCATGTCTAATATGTATTAGTTGTCATTGAGTATGTGAGTATATGTTTTGGATGGATTAAATGTGTGAAAAAGAATTTTATGTGCAAAATTATGTACAAGGATAAAATGATCATTTGACATATCTTAGAATTTAAATCGAGTAAGAAATAATTTATTTATGGTGTTTTAGCCTTTTCATGACAAAGGAATGAATAAAATGGAATTAGTATTTCAAATAGATGATAATTTGGAAATTTTAATCTCAGGGGTATTTTGGTCATTTTTAATCTAAAGTATCCATATGTGAATAATTGAGCTTATGATGACCTTAGTATATTATAATGTTAGCCTCGATGTTGACATTGATTATGGTTGTCTCGGATGATCGAAAAAAAAATGGTTAAGTATGAAAATTAGATTTATCTGTATTATATGCTATTTCGTGGTCACCTTAATAAAATACTAATATTGAAAGTGAAAGACCTCGAGATCGGGAATGGTGGCTCCTAGAAGTCGCTACACTGAGGACGTGGTTTAGCCCATGATTGATATTGAATTTTTGTTGGTGTACCTTGGTACTCCAATCAGGCCCTACATCTTACTTTATTATGTTCTGCGAACTAATAGGGGTATGCATACTTATGGATTAGGTGTCCTTGTCGGTAGGATACTGTGTTACCTTCGTATACCAGTGCAATCAGGGTACATTTGCGTCATTGGGTTGATAGTCGGTAGGATATTGTGTTGCATTGTTGCACTGGTATTACTGGAGTACCTTTATGTCTTCAGGTTGATTGATCTCTCATCAAGAAAGTAAATAAAAATGGAAATGATATGATTTGATGGAAATAACGGTTATCGGATTATTAGATTATTTGGTAGCAGCCTTTGTGCCTACCTATGGTTTCAGTAGTAGCATTTGTGCCTACCTGTATTTTCGGTAGCAGCCTTTGTGTCTGCATGTGGTTTCTGTAGCAGCCTTCATGCCTACGTGAGGATTCGGTGGTGGCCTTCATGCCTACCTATATTTTCGGTAGCAGCCTTTGTGCCTACCTATGGTTTCCTATAGTTTTGGTAGTAGCCTTCGTATCTACCTATATTTTCGGTAGCAGCCTTCGTACCTACCTAAGGTTTTCTATGGTTTTGGTAGCAGCCCTTGTGCCCACCTGTGGATTTGGTAGCAGCATTCGTGCTTACCTGTATTGGTATTATATCTGAGTATCTGTGATGTCATGGATTTTATTATGTTTTACCTATAAGCATACCTATGATGTCATGGATTTTTATTATGCTGTAACTATAAGTATATTTTGTGATGTCATGGATTTTATTATGCTGTACTTGTAAACGTACCTGTGATGTATGTAATTGGTTGGGATTTTATGCGGAGGCATGACTTATGCTAAAGTTGGGATTTAACTATTACTTCAGAGATTATCTCTAGGATATTAATTGGTAAGTTCAATTGTTTTAGATGAATGAATATGAGTAGTACATTACCTTGATGGAAGTTGATTATCTAAATGATTATTGTATATCAATCATTGCATGTATATGTATATATCTTACACCATGATTAGTTGTATGCCTTACATGTGTTACATGTTGTTTTATCATATTAGTTTGGAATAAAGGGTTGCTCAGTAACGTAGTACTGAATGGTTCATTTTTATGGGCCCCTGCTTATTCAATGGGTGGTGGACTTTGCAGGTTAGCCTCTAAGCTCAGTCAAATGCTGATAGTTCAGATTTAGGAGCATAGGACTATCCGGTGTTTCTTTTTCTATCTTATTTTCGGTTGTATTTGGACCCCCGTGTCCTCCTGTAATTTCTCTCTCAAGTTTTGTAAACTGCTAATGTTGTTTTTAACTAGCATGGTATTTATCTAATGTTCTCTCTATTCTGATTTCTGTAATCATTATATTAATTTAAGCGGAGTAATGATTTCAGCCTTAGCACTTGGTATGAGAACGGTAGAGGAAACCGGACTTGTACCAAGTGTGGTAGTAATACCCTCCGTTTTAATTATTTTAGATTCCGCGCTTAACTCTGCAAATGAAAATTTTCAGTAGTAAATTATGGGGTGTTACAACTACCATGAGCCTAATTGTTAATTTATATTGGTATGTTTATCATTATGCTATTATGTGACTTCAATGGGTTGGATGAGCCTCATCATGTTTTAAACAATCAGTTTTACCAGTACTTCACCTTATTGATACTACACTTGTGTGGTTACTGTAATAATTTGGATTCTAATCCGAGGAGAAGAGGACAATTTGTGGGGGTACAATTCTTAGTTAGAGTATGCCAAGAGTTGTGATGTGGGTTAGTAGCTTATTGGGGTTAGAAATCTATATTTGTATACTTAAGAGTTTAGCCAATCGACTAGAGGTGTTTTGCCCACTACATTGTGAAGTTTTTGCTCTTCCAGTTATTCAAACTCTTGGCTTTGATTTCCTGTATTTGAATTTTGCAAGCCCTCATTTGTTATTCTCATATTTATTATCGTCAGTATTATTGTAATATTATTATGAGTATGCATCTTTTCATTCATTATTCCGTTTTGCCTTATATCAGGAATGAGTTAGACAATGATCACACCTCTCTCATGATTGATGTGATAATAATATTTTTCAGTTTTACTTTTCAAATGCTTTTGCATCGTCTTCAAAATGAATTTTTATAGTTCTTAAATTGGGGGTATTACACAAATTGTCACACATTAATGCGAAATATTTTTATAAATCAAAATGTATATAAATATTTGATGATTAACGGATTAAAAATGACAAAAATGGGTAAAATTATGTAATCACATAAATATTTTTTTCCCACTATCTAACTATTCATAAGGAATGAGTGAAATATGAACGAATATAATTGACAGATGAACTCAAAAATATTATTGGGTCAATTCATAAAATTTGAATATGTTTAAAAGAGTGAAAACACACAAGTCGGAAGAATGTGTTTTTTCACATACGAAGGAAGTAATAGATTAAATGTTTAAAATCAAAACAAATGAAATGTGATTTGATTATAGGACACGCATGCACACGCTAATCAAATCGCATATGGTAATTAGGATTTGAGAAATAAGGTATTACAGTCGATTATAATCACACTAGCGATTGTGTAGGTTTACATAATATTGACAGTATGCCCAAAATACTTTTTGACTCACAAGTCATAAAGGACTCTCTAATAAGGTATTATGACTAACCACATTGTGTGAAATTCGAATGACTGATCCAACCTTCATGATTGTTTCTATAAGATGTATCACCAACATTATTATTATTATTATAAATATTGCTCGTATTATGAATATTAATTATATGGTACGAATAATATCATTAATAATGTTACGTACTATTTGAATTATTAAGATCTCGTCGTAATATGAATACTATAGTGATAATAACAATATTATTTTTACTATTTTATAATGTAAATATTATTTATAGTACTATCACTTTATCAATAAGACTATTATAATAATATTATTAATGTAATATTAAGATTATTATTATTTTATTAACATATTTGACAACATTATTACTAGTTTGAATACTAATAATAACAAATTTAATAAAATATTGGTAGTAATAATAATTAACTATAGTATTAATACTAATATTATTATTAACGATAATATTAATTATAATAATATTAATATGATTATTTTATTAATTGTTATTAACATTAGCATTGATATTAAGATTATTATGAATATTAATATTAGTTTTATTACTAATAAAAATATTTTTAGTAATAAGATTAATAATATTAATAATAATATTGTGAATGCTAATAATTTATTAATAGTACTATTAATAATAATTTCCTAATTTTTTCTATTATTAAAACTACAATAATTTTAAAATTGTTGTTGTTATTATTGTTGCTAAAAATAGTAATAGTAATACTAATTTATTATTAATAAGGATGGTAATAATATTATTAACATCATCATTAATATTTGCATTAATACTAATATTATTGCTAATATTAATATTAACAATAATAACAATTATATAATTATTTTCATCATCACCATTATTAATATAATTATTTTGATTAATTTTATTATTAAAATAATTATTCCTATTCAGACCAAGAACAAAATGAACAAAATTTTTAAAGTTATATATTTAATATTTAGAATTCAAATTCTTAATATAGATAAATGAAAATATTTTCCTATTTTTTCATAGAAAATTATTTTATAGTTTTTCATAGCAAATGAAAATTAGTGTTTCAAAAGTAACAACACTGATAACT
The DNA here is from genome assembly GCA_039764185.1 of Tamarix austromongolica. Taxonomy (NCBI): domain Eukaryota; kingdom Viridiplantae; phylum Streptophyta; class Magnoliopsida; order Caryophyllales; family Tamaricaceae; genus Tamarix; species Tamarix austromongolica. The sequence goes on along the minus strand of CM077816.1, from coordinate 102,537,283 downwards.
TTTTAACTAGAACTTTACTTGAAGAATGCCATTTCATTTGTATATTTATATTTATTAATAAATTCATAAAAAACCAAATTCTTATGATAAAGTTGCATAAGCAGTCATAAAAATTAATTCAAGCACATTTTTGTGTGTCCTTCAATTTGAGAGGCACCTAAAAGCTATATTTGTGTTTTGGTTTGGGCGTTAGTAAGATCTTTTGCTCGTTAGAAAACTTTTTCTACCAAATGACTCTAAACATCTAAATTTGACCACTCTTGCCTTTTTAATACTATAAATAAGAGTTTTTAGTCTTTAATAAATATTTAGAAAAGTTATCATAACCTTTATAACATCATCATTTTTATATATTACAAAAATAAAAAAGAATTTTAATTTTACGGATATAAATCCAAATCAGATGTCTCTAGTACTCAATTTATTATTCATACTTAGCTAAATTGATCTTGTACTTATAGTACTAATTCATCTAGATTTTTTACTTTCCTCACAACTAATTTTACATCCTTATTTATGTAATTGTGATGAATCATTTGTAAATACAACAACACTCCTTAAAGTTCATTGTCAAAGAGGCTGTGTGTGTCTGGCATTTCTAAGATAGATAATTAAGTTTGTAGGATCGTAAACATAATAAATAATAACTAGGCTAATATGTAAATCAACTATTAGATAAGTCATCAAGGTTGTAGGCTTATAAACCTAGAAAATTAATTGTCGTCAACACATAATAAATGAAAATTTAAAAGGAAAGATATTTTGGTAGTAAATGTATAGGTGCATTAGAGTTCTTGAACCATTGTAAATCATTATGAAAAAATTTCAATTGTTATTATTATTGTTAAATACTCAACTCACCCTCTCTAGAATATCCATGTAGGTTTTCAATTGATATTAGAGCTTGGGGCTTCATCAAATTAATCTAACAATCGATAGCTCAAGATCATCAAAGAATGGATAAATTCATAGACAAAGACTTAGCACCTTCAAAGCCTGAATTGCTCATTAGAGAAAAAAATTAGGTTTTAGAAGATATCAATTATAAGCTTTTTTTAAAAGCAAAAAATAAAGACTTGTGGTACATCATTCAATATGGTTCGATTACTATTCAAAAGTTCCTCATTAATAGATTGATTGATAAACCAATTGAATAATGGATGGAGTTCGATAAGCAGATATCTACCTTGAATGACAGAGCTATTTTCATGATTCATTGTGGTATTGGAGAAGAAGCATTTGGTCACATTCAAGAATGCACCACCACTAGAGAATTTTGGGAAAGTTGAATACCACTTATGCAACGAGAATAAATAAAAAGTTTCACATCCCTACCTCATCACCATAAATGAGGAAATTTCAAGTGAATAAGATGAGGAGCAAATTTCTCTCCCAGCACTCAAATTAATTTATTTACTATGGTTGATAATTGTTTAACTTATTATGAGAAGATGATAGGTCAATATTTCAGTTTAAATAAATTGGTTTCTCGCTTGTCATCAAGGTATAAAAAGGTGAAGGTTGAAAATTAAAGGTTTGCATCTTTGGCTATGAGTTTGAAACTTAAGTCAGATGCAAAGCTTGAAAATATTGAAAACTACCTTTAATTAAAGAATGTTGAAAATAAAAATGAGTTTCAAAGTTTCTCAAAGATTTTCTAAATAACTCGAACTCAACTGTTGAATTTCATGATATATCTTAAAAAATGAGTTGGATTCCAAATAACTATGTGGTTGTTTGGAGCTATTTATCAAAATTAATTATCCAATATAACTACTTATTTTGGAAAAAAAATTAGCTTAAAAAAATTATAAAATAAGTAATTGTCTAAGATAATTACTTCTAATAATTAGTTTAAAACAAGCCATATATCTTCGTTAATTATTCATTGAGGAATAACCCCTTATAGAACCAACAAGATATGGATACCAAAAGCATGCATTTGAAAATTCAATATAGAGGAGGAGGAGAAGGATTAAATAAAAATTGCAACATCAAAACATCTCATGCTTCTTCACAAAATAAAGGTGAATACATGTGGATTTTTTTAATTCCAAATTAGTATTATCCCTTTTTGCACTAGATTGTATTTAATGTAAAATCTTAGATGTTTGAATGACCGGAATGTTCTCTTACAAGTCTCGATTGAATATGAATTATGAAAATTGAACATTATTTACTCTTAAAATGTCATTTCTATAATGCATGTTTTATTTAATAAAATCATGTCTGTGTGCCCCTTGATATGCACTGATTTAATTATGAAATGGCCTACATAATTGATTTTTAACATGTCTAATGTGAGTATAAAATGCCTATTTGATTCTATGATTTAATCATTTTTCATGCTCACACTAAGTGTAAAACGTTTGTCGAGACCAACCAAATAGTTCCTAAACTAGTCGATATGTTGTAGGGGCCCATCAATCTGTTCATCTCAAACTAGTAGATGGGTGTGTGATTTTTATTTTCTACATCGGGATAGAACATCTGATGGTTTTCATGAACCAATCATCTAATTTAAATGTATCAACTAGTTCCTTAATTAGTTGACGTGTCATAGGGACCCATTAATTTTTTCATCTTAAGCTAGTCGATGGGTGAGTGATTTTTAATTTTATATATTAGGGTAGAACATTTGATGGCTTTCATAAACCAATCATCTTATTTGAAGAACAAACAATAGGTTTGTTAAACTAATCAGCTGACTCGTCCTACTTATAAAATGCATCCTTGATGTCGTTCCCGCTTTCTCTACGTATGTCTTATCCATCCACTTTCTCTTAACCCAAATATATTATAATTATTCATTTTGATCATCCTAATTGTTTATGGTTTATCCAATACCATTACTAATTTCACCACGAATTCAATTGTATCATTGTTTAAATGTGTTTAATGTTGTCATGTCATCATAAGATATATCCATTTAGGGCTCATTTGTTCAAATATTAGGGGAATTGCTCCTAAATGTTATTGACTCATATATGGTTAATTGAATGAGTTTTTATCTAATTTCTTCTTACTCTAATGGACTGACGAGTAATGATAACATGTTATGGTGCACGATTAATATGTTTGTGCATCTGCTACACTTTCCCACTTCTTGATGATTTATCTATCACATTAATATGTTAACTCATCTAATGATATATTTAATGCAATTATGCTCCCACCATTACATTTTGAGAAATTACTTGAGATACTATATGGTTAAGACAATGCCTCACCTTTATATAATAACAAAGTAAATTTTAATATCTAACGAGCAAAGTGGTTGGAAACTTATGATGAATGTTATATTTAGTAAGAAGTTTAATCATCATGATAGTTATATTTTCCTCTAATCAAATTATCTTGATGAACGCACATGATACTCTTACTGAAAGTTGATACTGACTATCAACTTCCTTATTTTTTTAAAATCATAAATGGCAATGATTGATTGCAATAATTTGAAGTTGCATTCAATTCATAGATATTACATGAAATGTGAAATGCTTAGGACATGTTTCGTTTACTAGCTTTGCATCCATGCATTTCAAAGGTGTTTACTTTTGATGATTCAATGCTTATTCTTGATACACATGGATGACACCTAATGTTTTGACATCCATACACTTGTCATGCTCACTAATTCACCATATTTTTAACAATTTGGTTATTATGTGTGTGTGTTTAATGACATTCCTCTTCCCTTATACTCCTAGTCTATTCATTGCTATGGAAGGGAAACGATTAATACAAGATAGGATAGGGAGTTGAGACACGTCCTTTCTTGATTGGAAGTGCGTGAAAATAATATGTGACCTAAATATATTTATTTAACTATTATTTTCACATAACCAAGTGTAACAATAGATTGCCCGTGTATTTATTTGGTTTATACTTGCAACTATGATGTTATTTTTCACATATTTACATTGTTTAAGTTTATACAACACTTCAATGATACGTGCTTCTATGATTTATGCTTTAGTGTTTTCTCATGTTATTGATTTTTGAGTGATTATGCCTGTATGTAATTTGCTATAAAAATGCTCATTCTTAAAATCATTATAATATGACCATTCACTTTCTTGCTTTTGATCAACATCTAGCCACACTCACATTCTTGTTTGTTGGCTTAGTTGGATTTATGTAACTCCAAAATTCATTTTCATATCATTTCCATTGCTTGAGGAATTTTATGTCCCATTGAATAATTTGTGCCTCATTTCTATAAATACTACAATTATGAAATGACACCAGCTTAATGCTGACATAAATGAGATATTCACTTATTTCTTAATACTTGTATCTTTGTTTCTACTACTTATGCTATTTTAGGTAATGGCGTATTGATAATTTCATTGAAATAGTGATCTTATTGTTGATATATTCTTACCATAAGGGATAGCATACTTGTTTTTGATTGATCACACGTGTTATCGCCATAGGCTTAGTCTAAGGGAGAAATATTGTTATATCTATTTCAAACCTGCTATACATTATTGATTTTGAGTGTGAAATATCTCCTCGTGATTTGCATGTAAACGGGCATATCTTGAGGGGTAGATTCACTCCTTATGCGTGTACGTTTTAGATGCACTTATCTTTTGAAAGGAGATCATGTTTCTTGAAGCCATGTCCTTTTGTTGATGACAAAAGGAGGAGAAAATGGTGGAAAGATGTCATGTGCTCACTTGTTCAATAATCATATTACCATTCATATAATGTTTGTATAATTTTAAATGAAAAATTGTACTCCTGTTATTTGTATTCTTTCAAGAAGATGTATTAATTTTCACCTTCACTTCTCCACACATTATATCTCTGGACATTAGCATCTTTTTATCTATCATCATGGAACAAGGAGGAGGTTGTTGGCTATGTTGGTCAATAAACTTTATTTTGATGATAAAAAGTGTTTTTTTATTGTCCAACTTGTTTAATTCATGTGTAAGATTTAATTTCATGTTTGGGCAATTAGATCACAAAGGAATAAACAAGTGTGCTAAAAAAATCAAGATTCAAGCTTCAAGGTGTAGATTATGGTACTAGGTTTTATGTACATATGATTAATATAGTTATATTTTTTTTTAATAATTTGATGTTTCTAATCCTATTTAAAAATTATTTTGAAATATCTTAAATTAATTTAATGCATTAAAACTACGCAAAAGGATGTATAAAATTAATTACATCTTAAACCAATTTACATATGATATGACTTGAAAATTTTACCATAAATTATACAGGCACGATTTTTGGGTGAATAACATTTATTTGTAAATTTTAATGTCCAGATTACTTCAAAAAAGACCACACTCAATTTAGAGATCCATAGCTCAAGTTATTGCATTTTCTATCATAGAATGGATTATTGAAAATTATTCCATCGATATATTAAGTCACCAAACCTATTGAATGGTTTGAAAACCAATCATCTTGTTTACTTTTAACATCAACTTAAAGAGATCAAGTGGTTAGCCAAACTGATCAACTAGTTTACAAATCTGATCGATTGATTTAATTTCTATAAAAATGTGTTTTAGCATTGACTTCAATACATGGACTAATTAGATAAACTGATAAACTAGTTTGTAAAACCAAGTAACTTGTTTGGGTGTTAGTGAGATCTTCTTCCGATTGGAATTTAACTGCTGGAGTACTTTTTAAAATCAATGATTCTAAGTTGCTAGTTACAATATTTCTTGTCTTTATAGCACTATAGATAAGTGTTGTTAAACTTTAATAAAGATTAAGAAAAACTAACACAACTCTTCCAACGCCATCACTTTCAAATCTTATAATAATCACAAAAAATTGATTAATACAGTTTCAAATACAGATTAAACTTCTCTTATTCTAATTTTGTTGTATGTACTTAGCTAGATTAATATTACTCTTTTAATACTAATTCATCTAGATTGTTTACTTCCCTCACAGTTGATTTTATATTCTCATTTTTGTAACTGTGAGGAGTCATTTGTAAACATAACAACACTTCAAAACTCATTATCGAATATATTTTATGTGTATAACTTTTCTAATAAGGGTCATTGAGTTTGTAGACTTATAAACCCAAGAGAGAATAACTAGGATAAGGTGTAAATTAGGTATTAGAAATGTCATTGTAGGCTTATAAACATAGAAGAGCAATTATAATCAACACACGATATTAACCGGTCACTTGAGGACCATGCTCTTATTCCTGGCATAGAGATTTTGAAATCTCTTATCGTTCTTCAGTGGCTCGTTGTACTTCCTAGCGCTGACCTCTAACAAGGAAGGCTCCAGCCAATATGGGCTAAGTGTGTGGCACCAATGCCAGAAAAGAGTGCATCAAAGGAGATAGTCATTGAGATATAGGAACGAATTATCAAAACATAAGCAATTACACTAGAGGTTATCGAGGTTATGAGTGTTATTATCAAAGGTACATTTAAGAATCAATAAACTTTTTTACGTAGAAGATGATCCCCAAGATCTGACGCTTGAGGAATGAATTGGCGCGATGCAATTGGAAGGTGTGATTTTCCCTTTTCCCCATGTCAAACAAACCTGAAGGGGTTTGGTCTTGAAAAATTCTAACCCAAGTTAGTTAATCCAATTACACCATGAGGATCCGAATGTTCGAGATGGCATGGTCATCGCTATTGTTGAAGGGGAAGAGGTAGTCAAAGAAGTAAGGGTTTGGAAAAGTGCAGTGGTGGTTATGCCTTTGCTGGATATATAAGTTGTTCTCATATCCAATATCATCTTAAAACTCAATAGGTTCATGTATCTGCATTGAAGATATATTCCTATGAGAAAGGGTACTTTGTGTTTTAGTTTCACAAAGGGGATGAATATAATCATATACTCGATCAACAACGTTGGATTCTCTTGGGTTGTCTGATGTTATTAAAGAAATTGAATTAAAGATTTAACTTTAATCTTCCTGAATTTCAGCATGTCCACACTCGGGTACATTTGCTAGGATTATATCTTCATCGCTGGTCCATAAAACTCTCTAAGTAGGATTACCATTTGTATTGGTTAACCTATTGGCATGGATGGTGTTACATCGCATAAATATCATATTTATTCTGTGAGGGTCCCAGTAGAGATCAATATCCATCATGTATTCCCATAAATTATTATGCTTATGGATCTAAATGGATATCTTATCAAACATGATGTTAATTATGAATGGAGACCTAAATTTTGTTTGAATTGTAATAAGGAAGGCCATCTTACCCATCAATGGAAACCACCTTATCTTTATTCTCGTAAGGAGTGGGTATTTAAACATGATGGAAGACGATAATCTCAGTAGAGTACTAGCCCTTATAATAATGTGAAGGAACCTGGTCATATTTCACATCCTTCTTATTCTCCTTTGGCACCATGTATCCCTAATGGAAAAGAACAAACCACTACATCTACTAGCCAGTCGATGCCCATTGCTCCTTTTCATCTTGAATAAGGCTTAGATAAAATACTCATACTAGAATTTAATCCTTATCCATGTAAAAGAGTTGTTAATGGGCGTGAAGTGGTGGATGAGATTTATCCCCATGCATTTAACATTCATTTAGCATGATAGTAGGGAGTTGGAATGTTAAATGACCCTCAAAAGCAAAAACAAATAAAATAGTGGGTTTGAGACAATAATTGAGTTTATTTGTCTTATTAGAGCCTAGAGTAAAGATACATAAGTTAGACATGATCCAAAAATCCCTTATCTAATGGTGGAAATAGACAAACAATTTCAACACGATCTTAATGGTTGAATTTTAGTTGGGTGGGATACCCAAATGTGGAAGGTGAATGTTATCAGTAATGTGGCTAGGGCATTTTTATGATGATATTAGATGTTTGGGGTAGCTTTCATTTTTATTTTACTGTGATTTATGCCATTAATTATAATGTACAAGGGATAAACTTGGGTAGTGGATATCTCTTCACCAGCCTACTAATTTACCCTGGCTTCTTATAAGTGATTTGAATGTTGAGTTTAATCAAGCAAATAAGGTGCAAAGGGTATGGATCATGAATGATTTTGAGGACTTCAAACAATGTCTTTAATGCACACACGTGGAGGATCTAAGGTATATGAGAGTCTATCTAACTTGGAGTAATAGGCATAATGCTCATCATCAAATAACATGCAATCTTGATAGAGATGTGTGTAATAGGGCACGATTGAATATTTTCCTATACTCTAGTGCTAATTTCCAACCACTTGGCATATTAAACTATGCATATGTTCTTGTCAAGATTAGGGACTTGCATTTTATAGGCCCCAAAAATTTTTAGTTTTATAGTACACGAGTGGAGGATCCCACTATTTTGGACTTAATGGAGAAGGAATGGTCTCATAAACATTAAGGACTAGATTGGAATGCATTTAATTGGAATTAAAACATTTGAAAATGCCATCGGAAAAATTAAATGAAACAAAGTTTGGAAGTATCACTTCCAAAGTCCAAACAAAAAGAGGGGAGTTGGCTAAAATTCAAGAAAAACTTGATACATCACAATTAGATGCTCAACTGATTCAACAAGAAGAGATTTGTATTTACAATTTAAAATTTTTGAGCGGATATGAAAAAAGTTTTCATAATATAAAATCAATACTACGTTAGATGCAAATTGGCGACAATAATTTAAGATATTTTCATGCTATGGTAAATAGAAAAAAAATACATTAAATCCCATCCATGCCATCCGAGATCATAATGATTTTTTATATGATTATTAGGAAGATATATTTATGGTTTTCTCTTATTTCTATAAAATCCCTCTAAGGCACCCTTGTTTGTGCTAGTGGATCTTTTTTGTAGGCTATCATTAATAAGGGACTAAAGCTACCAATCGATGTTAGGATAACTCTATTGTTTCCAGTAACCAAGGAAGAGGTTCATAATGCCTTATTCTCTATGGTAGGTGAGATGACTCATAGGCTAGATGGATTTAATGCTTACTTTTTCCAGAAATCCTTGCATGTCATAGGTGACTCTATTAAGTATGCAATCAATAATTCTTTATCATACATATCCTTCCCTTAACCATTAATGTTGCTAATCTTGATATATTCCCTAGAGTGCCTAATTTTGAATCTATGGGGGAGTAAGGGTGAATCTTATTTCCTTGTTGTTTATAGGTGACTTGTTATTCTTCTATAGAGGAGGTTGTCATTCCATTTACTCCCTACTATCCATTTTTTTTCTCCGAATTATCGGCTCTGTCAAGATTATAACTCAATACGTCTAAAGTGTGATTTACTATGGAGTAGGGGTTGACGATGATACTAAATCATGAGTTAACCAAGTAACTCACATCCTAGAGGGTACCTTGCTTGTACATTATTTTGGTTTACCACTGGCTGAAAGGTCTCTAGAGATTAGTGAATGTAAGGCGAAAAATAAAAGAACACACAATTTTACGTGGTTCACCCAATGTGGGCTACGTCCACGGACGACAACGAGTAAGGATAATTTTACTATGTAGAGAAAGAATACAAGAAATCCTCAATTGAATAGAGGATTGTAGAGATCAATCACTCTCAATTATTCTAACTCTCAAATGTGTGTAGAACTATGATGGATATTGTGAGTCATGTTTTGAGAAAGGGCCAGGGACTACATATATATAGTCTTCAAAAGAAAATCCTAAAAATTGCTAATTAATGGAGATTTAAAAACTGTAACTCTCCATTGATGGCAGTATATACTACCAACTAATTTAGTAGTAAATTATTCGGTTACTTTAGCTTCATATTTAAGTTTTCCATAGCCTCTGGTTTTAAATTCTTCATTGATGGTAGTAAATACTACTAATTAAAACTCTTCGGTTACTTCAACTTCACATTAAAGACTTTCATAACCGTCAGATTTGAGGAATAAACTCAACAGTGAATATCAAGAACTAGTAGAGAATTTTATAGCTCAGCTATCTAGATGGAAAACTCGTTTGTCGAGCCAAGCTAGATGTCTCCAAATAACCTAGCATGTGCTCTTTAGTATGCATGCATATTGGAGCTTAATGTTCGTGATCCTCGAAAAGGCATCAGATGCTATCAATGCTAGATTTCTATCTTTTCTAGGACCAAGCCCAATCAACTATCCAATAAAAGTCTAGTTGCATATAGCAATATGCGTAAGCTGAAAGAAGAAGGGGAACTTTGGCTATTTAATCTTGAATGGTGGAATGTGGCTGTGTTGGGATGACATATTTGAAACATTACTTCAAAAAAGGATATGTTGTAGGTAAAATGGATACATAGTTATTCCCCAACGAATAATGATCTTTGGCACATTGTGGTGTGATATAGTATGTCTCAGTGCTTGAGAGAAATTATATAATTGCATCTTATACTCAAAGATGTCCTCAAGAATTCCACTTCAAATCAGGTTGTTGAGGGTGCCTTCTATAGTCTTAGAAAACTTTATGATCTAATCATGCCTATGGGAGAACACGTTACTTGGAATAAAATGGTGAGTACTGCCATCACACTGCCATGACATTAGCTTAATTTATGGCTTGTATCCCATAGATGCATCTTCACCAAAAATCAAACACATGTAATAGGGATGAACATGAATCAAACTCATGTGTTATGGAAACAACACTCGGAGACATTGGACCACTAGTTTTTCTAGCATGACTTTGCTAAGGAGGTGTGGAGCCCTATAGTACAAGGACTTGGTTTTATGCATCGTGTAGTTTTGCTCCCACCTATCACGAGGTGTATGCAACAAGGAGGAATAGATCCTTTTAGCCAGACTATAGTGCTTCATTTCTTGTTTGCATCTAATGCCTATCATATTTGGGAGGAGGGGAAATCATGTACTTTTCATGCAAAAGAAAAAACCTTAGGATACATAGTTAAACATATAGCTAAATAGTTAGCCACTAAGGTGGAGAATATCCACCATTATAAATTCTTTGATAAGTTGGTTGCTCATAGAGATACTTTATGGTAGAGATTTGGTGTGCTTTATTGGAGTTTGTATTTTTTTTCATGATTTACTTGGTAATATAATCCTTACGTACTTACTGAAAAATAAAAATAAAAATAAAGGAATATTTCAAAATCTAAAAAGGAATATCTTTTGGTTGTAGATGTTGAGGTATATTAGGCTTTTAAACTACTATAAATTATCGGGTAAATTTTTAATGTGGCATTACCATTATTAAATCATCTATTCACCTCTTATAGAATATCCATGTGGGTTTTCAAAAGATGTCGAAACATAAAGATTCACACAAAGCATGTGTAGATTATGCTTGGTGATGAGACCATGCCTTGTGCGATCAAACTTTTTTCCTATGTCACACCAACCACAACCGGCCCAGGCTTCATGACTTCACATGCTTATTTGTTTTGCTAAGTCATTACTTGAATTTATTTCATATATTTTAAGCATATTTTTTTTGGACCTCTTAATTACCTTCTATTTCTCCCTAAAAACATACAACATTTTTACTTCTTGAATTTAATTTACAAGTACTTGATCAAACTTAGTAATGTAATGAATCAGACATATCAACTAGTTTTTCATACGTTAAATATTGATTTTATGACAATAATTCAATATTTGATTTATGGTATCGATTTATTATTGTCATTAGCGATTCTTATGTTTTATTTAATATTTTTACTTTAGTGCACCGTTCTATATTCATCTTGTTGTATAACTTAGATATTTAAAGGGATCGAGAGTTGTTTTATCTTATTTTGAATTATTTTTTTTAGATGTTTTGGTAAGAGCTTGTAATATTTTTATTAAGGTGGTGCCTAATATATAATTATATAAGATATAAGAATTTTCTTGGAAGACGAGAGAGAATTACATATGGCGGACCTTGATATATTTTAATCATTTTTATTTATAAAAAATCAAGTTAGATAAAACTAGTAACTAGCGCTAAGTTTACACACAAGTACAATGGTTTTATATTTTGTGTGGAGTAAAATAAATACTTTATCATTTTTTTTTCCAAATTCATGATGCAAGGAGGCATAAAATAGACCGATATGTATATGCCACTTTCCACCCTATTATCCCATGCCAAATGTCCCTAGCAATTTCCACCAACCGGCGCCTACGCGTCACCGACTCAGCACCCCAATAAATCAACAAAGAACAATGAGATAATTTCATTTCCAAAACTCCGATTCTGTCCGTTAAATTAGTTGACAGACAAAATGAAGTGTGTGCATTGGGTTACCCGCTCAATTTCTTCCCCCGACTCCCCTACCCAGTGCTCTCACCCTCACTGAGTGACCCTTCATTCTTCCCTGCAGAATTGAAATGTCTTCTGTTCGAACGGGTTGCTACAGTCACTCTCCCGACTTCCATCAGTATCATCACCAGCTAAACAATTACTTTTTCTGCATAAATTCATTAAATTCTAGCAACGTAATATCCAATCGAAACCCTAATAATTATCATTCACTTCGTTCCCGCGCCTTCCCTAAGTCTCGAGGTCCAAAACCTTCAACTCAGGTCGAGAGTCCGGATATTGAACCTGACCAGAATCCTCCTCCCACAAGTTTAACACCCTCAAGCTCCATTTCTCCTATTCTTGGTCGTTTCCGGTATTTTTCCAAATCTGTGTTGTTTTTAGCTGCACACTTGTATCCTTATTAGCAGCATCGATAATGGTTTTGTATTTTCAGGGAGGTGATTAAGGTTGATGAGATTGCTCTGGATATAATGTCCATTGCATTACCTGCTGTACTCGCTCTAGCTGCTGATCCAATTACATCGCTAGTGGATACTGCTTTTGTTGGCCATTTGGGTAAAATTTGGCTTCCTTTGGTTTCTGTTGTTGTGAATTGCTACAATTTTAGTCCAAAGCTGATGAAATTGAGCTTATGAATCGATCACTGTCGGGTAACGTGTGCCTTGGGCTGGAGTTTGGAGTCTTTGGACTGATAGATTAATGATATTGTTGTAATGATATTTGGAAGTTGATTTGCTGGTGGTTGAGGTCGTCATAACTCCATTGTAGTATGATCATGATAGGGTTGATATATGATTGATTAGATCATGATAAACACTTTGGGGCTGAGATACCAAAAGGTGAGGAGTCTAGAAATTGTTATTGCCAAAGATCTTGTATGTGGAAAAATACTACTTATTTGCATTTTACTAATTTTTAGGATCGGTTGAACTGGCTGCGGTTGGGATATCAGTATCAGTTTTCAATTTGGTATCCAAGTTGCTTAATGTGCCATTGCTAAATGTCACTACATCCTTTGTTGCCGAAGAGGAGTCAATCGTTAACTTTGAAAACAATGAATCTGTTCAAGGCGGCCTAGATGTGATATCAGGTTATCATTTGGAATTACTTTCATCTCATTTTGATCACGGCAGCACGACTCTGCATGAATACCTTGCATGTTATCTCATAAATCACTTTCCCATTTTCTTTTGTTTTATGCAGATGATGGCCAAGTCAAAAAGTTGCTCCCGTCAGTTTCTACATCCTTAGCTTTAGCTGCTGGCATCGGCTTTGCAGAGGCTTTGGCACTTTCAGTTGGCCCAGGCTTTCTAATGAATATTATGGGTATATCCGCTGTATGTCTGATGTGGCTATATTTTGATTTTCCTGTTTCATAAGACAGTAATGTAATTTTACGGTGCATTATGTTGTAGCATGTTTTGTCTTGATTTGTTTACATTATTTCTTGGTCAGAGTCAGATAGCATGAAGCCTTGGAATTTGTAAATACCGACGCACTGGTGGGTGTATGAGCACCCACCAATATAGTGCCTATATATATAGGATTTTTGGCTTGATGATATGTGAAATGTCTCATATAGGATATGGAAATGAAATCTCATGTATCTTGGCTGATAGGAGACACTTTGGCCAATATATTCTGATATTTGTTGTGGAAAAAAAAATCACTGATACAATATTTAAGACTTATTTTAGGAGAAAGACATGCAATGCACTTGGAAAATATCACGCAGAAATGGAAGAAGTTACTGGAAAGGTGGATAAAGAATAATTGCTACACGTGTCATTGGATAAAGATCAACTGCTATATGTGTCCTACCAAGTCTATGTATTCAGTTTATGTAACTGACAAATATCATTATAAATAGTGGTTCTAGGATGAATAAAGGCAGATTGTAAGTAGTAATAAATTATGTTAATTAGGAGTTTTGTCCACTCCGTATGGACATATGTATCAAGGAATTTAAGTATTCAGATCTTGGCACATCATTCTGCTAATAAAATAATTACTTTCTTTTCATCTTCGCACCGTTTTCATTCGGCACCCGCCATTTACGCTGCGTCAATCGCAGCACATAAAATATATTTTACTGTACCTGATAATGCGATAGCATTATCGAGACCTTCTGTTATCAAAGATGTGCATTGATAGGAAGTTCTGGCATATGTTGATTCGGGTAGAAAACCTCTAATTAGCTAACTATGTCTTGCTAGCCAAGGAGTCTAGGAGTGTTGCATCTCATACATTAGGTTTGTTGAGTTTGCTAGTAACTCTATGTACTTATTGCTCCTTGTTTTACTGATTTATACATGTGTGTGTTTTGTTTGCACTTGTGTGGTGTTGGCGTCACATGTGTACTGCAGTGAGATATATATGTCATAATTTTATTATTCACTATTATTGATATTATTATTAGTATTACTATGACTACTACTATGTTTTGTTTGTTTATTTATTATTATTGCTATTATTATTATTATCATCTTCATTAATAAATCAATCGTTTAAATGTTTCAATGATTTTCTAGTATTTTCTTAAAGCAAATTTTGTGGCTCTATTGAAGAGAGTTTGTCATTGGTACGAAGCTATTTTGATGCGAGTTTGTGCACATATGGATCTCCTTAGACCTTGTTTGAGGTGGGATATCATATAGGGTTGTTGTCATTTAATTCTGTGCCTTGTAGAGCTTGTATCTCACCTAGGATATTTACCTGTGACATTGTGGTTGATATTGATTGAGGTGCTATTTTGAGCCATTTTTCTTATTTATATTTATGACACAGGATTCACCATTGCGCATGCCAGCTGAACAGTTTCTTATGTTGAAGGCCTTTGGTGCTCCTGCAATTGTCATTGCACTAGCTGCACAAGGCATCTTTCGTGGGTTCAAGGATACAAAGACACCTTTGTATGCCATTGGCAAGTATCAAAACAATATTTTTTTTTTACACTGTGTATACTTTGGATGTTCTATAAGGCTGACTTTACTATTCTTGCATGTTAAGTTTGTATTTTTGATGCATGCTTTTGAGCTCATAGTGTAAAGATTTCCGAGGATCCTTCATAATAGATGTCCTAGGAGCGGAGACCTGTTAGGGGTTACTAGTATCAGGCTATTAGTCTTGTGAGGTCCTTTCCTCATCTACACATGTAGAATAACAATGTTGAAAAGGTTTGGAGTAAATAAAACCACTCTAAATATGTCACACTTTTAAATTTTCATCCCTACTTGTGGAGCTTCTGAAGTGCCATTGAGTTGAGCATCTTTTTTGGGCGCTAGATCTATAATCTTGAGAAAACTGTTTGAACAATGTACCATTGACTTGTCTTGGCACGGTTCTGCGAAAAGAAATCAAAGATGAGTTGAATGTGACTTGGTGTTTCTTTTGCATGAAGTAGAAACATCTGTGTGTGCTGACACAGGTGATGTTTGAAGTCCATAAATCTAGAGTATTAGATCCATTTAATCAGACTTGAATTTATTTGATCATAATTTTATTTGTTGTGGGGCTTTTCTGCTTGACTTTGTTCTAAAGTGTGGTTTTCTTCTTTCATCCCATTGCATTCTTTTGTTGGCAGGAGCTGGAAACTTATTAAATGCAATGCTCGATCCAATATTGATATTTCTTCTTGGTTACGGGATTGGAGGTGCTGCAATAGCTACCGTGATATCTGAGTAGGTCAATAATTTAGTAGAAATGACTCATATCAACGTGCTTTCCTAATGATTTCACCTTATGGAAAGTATTCTTCTTCTTTATTTTTCATCCATTATAACAGCTATTTTTTCGTCACAGATATTTGACGGCATGTATCCTTCTCTGGAAGTTGAATCAGAGGGTAAAATTCATTGCTCCAAATATTGAGGGAGAAAGAGTTCTTCGATATCTTAAATCTGGTAACATTGTTATGCAGGCCTTGTTTCTAGCTCAAGTCATTTCATGGCACATCTTTAGGCAATTTTGATGGATAGAGAAATCTTTAAGAAAATATTATGCATCTGACTGGATTGTTTTTAAGGGTAGAAAGATCGTGTGGCCCCTTTGTAGGAGCTCACATCCTCTATCTAGTTTACAAAGTTCTTAGGGATAGGGACATATTAGTGCTGTAAATTCTGACTTTCTTATGCCAACTTCATTATGAGGCCTTAATGTTGCCGAAAAGTTTTCATTAGTGTTTCACGAGGTTTGTTAGGGACTTGGGTTGGGAGTATAGCACTCTTCTGGTCGTTCACTTCACTTTGTTACTTTTTGCGTGAGTGGCTCCTTCATCAAATCAGGCAAGTTATTTATTATCAAATCTTGTATACCTGATTGCTTCGAGGTTTTGGTGCTTCAGTTCCGTATTTATGTGATTGTTTGATTGGTGAAGGTTGAACGTAGTAAGATGCTAAACATGAATTTATGCTGCAGTTTAGTATGCATGGCGGAATCTTGTTATGGCTCTGAACATCATGATAGAATCCGATACTCTTGATCAATTTTCTTTAAGCAATATATAAACACTTGCACATGGTACTTTGGTCAAGAACCACTCTTTGAATGCAAGATCTTCTTGTCATGTCCACAGGAGGTCTGCTGATTTGTAGGACACTAGCAGTGCTTGTGACTATGACAACAGCAACATCTATGGCAGCGAAGCAAGGCCCTGTTCCTATGGCCGGTCATCAAATTTGCATCGAAGTTTGGCTTACAATATCATTGCTTACTGATGCTTTAGCACTTGCTGGCCAGGTAAAATGATATGGAGGGCAGTAAATTTACAATGGATCTTGTGAACTTGTATGGATTACCCAATTGTTAACAATGTCTTACAGATCAGTACTATATTGTAGTATGAAAATTACAATAACAATGGGAAATGTTAAGGAAAAAACTACGCACAAATGTTCATTTGAATTTTGATGGGTGATCGACAATGAGATTTTTCAAATCCATCTTCTTTGTTTGGTTCTTTCCTTTCTCTCAACTTTGTAGCTATTGGGTGAGTTTATGTATAAGATACACTTCAAAAAGATGGAAGAAGGAGAATAAATGAAAATGGAAGGAAGACCAGAAGAGATACAACCATACAGGTCTCAATATGTGGGGTTTATTTGTGATTTGTGGTGAGATATTGGTATATGATAGGATTACAGGTTATGGATCTATTTATGGGATGATTGGAAGAGGGGTTGGGGTAATTTGTTATTTGGGACTTGGGGACTTTAGATTTACCTATTGTGGGAGTTAGGAATAATAAGAAATTAGGCAAATTGGGTGTGAGGACGCAAGGGCTGCCACCCAAGCAATAAAAATTCCGATCGCGATATTGGAGTATCGCGAACGATAAATTATGTGATTTATATTAGTTACAAGTATTTAAGTGAGTCATTATATGTTAAATTGTCCATAAACTTAAATCTCCCTTAAAATAAAAAAATACTTGTTATTTAGCAGTAGATATGAACATAATAAGTAATAGTACTTTATTATAATTCAATACTAACTTGATCCAAGATATATATAGTGCATGAATAACAAGAAATTATCATGCATACTTTTTTCAATAGATTTAAGAATTCTCAATAAATTGCCGATTTATTACATTATCTTTCGATTTGTTAGCGATATCGATTTATTTTCCGATAAAATGTGAAAATTTAAAACTATAGAGTATCGGTAATTTTACATTGCGGTTGACTCAAAAACTACTAAATAGCGGTTGACCCAAAAACTACTAAATAGCGGCTAAGGCTGACCCTAAAACCACTAAATAGCGGTTGATATGCTATAACGGCATCATTATTTAATTGTATGCTGCCAACCCGTCCTTGGTGGTTGGTTATCGGTAGCTAGAAGGGCTTGCTAGGGCCGTGAGGGAGAGGAGAGGGGAAAGGGGTGATTGCGAGAGACAGGGGAGGAGGAGGGAGCGATGGAATTAGCTTTGTGTTAATTCTCCAAATTATTTGTTCTTGAGGCCTAGCCTCTTATTTATAGTGTTACACACCTTGGGGGCCAAGCCAGGGTTTTCCTAGCAGGCTTTAAAGCGTAAAAGGTCTATTATGAATAAAGCCTCATGACCCTAGTCCTACACTTAAAAACTTTAATTACTCTTAGCCTACTAGGCATTAGAACAAATTGAGACCGGACCCATAAATTCGAGAACTAGTTTAATTTGTTAAGGCTAAGGCTAAGGCCGGGAATGGGTCTGGTGACTGGCCCAAGCCCAAGCCTAATTTATAAGCCTGAACCACAAAAGAATTCCTAACATTTCTCCCCTCCCTGAAATCAAACTTGTCCTCAAGCTTGAAGTTGGGTAAGAGACGCATGAACTCATCCACGGGCTCCCCAGAAGCATCCTCTAGCAGAAGCCTAGTCCATTCCATGAGAACTTCCTATAAGCCATGGATTATGTGGGTGTGCAAGATTTGAGCCACTTGGGGAACTACTTCGCCGTCAATTATGGATGGTAAGGAAGGGATGGTCGTTAGCAGGGAGCCCACAAACTTCTTAAGCTAGGGCACATGAAAAACTGAGTAGAGCCTACTAGACTCAGATAGTGCTTAGTGGTACACGATCTAGCTAATTTGATCAAGGATACAAAATGGTCCGAAGTACTTGGGTGAGAGCTTCTAGTTTGAGCGCCGGATGACTGAGAATTGTCAACACTACATGCGAACCCAAACTAGATTTTCAGTTAGAGTTCTAGTTCACGACGGGCCTAGTTTGCCATCCGCTTCATCCAATTTTGCTCTAGGAGTAGCTTTTCATAGGCAGCTAAGAGGAAGGCATCACACTCCACTAGCCATTGATCTACATCTACCTCAGTGGAACCTAGTGGGTAGGTGAGCTTTGGAGAGTACCTCTCGTAGATCAACTTAAAAGGGGTTGTCTGAAGGGAGGTACGATTAGAGGGGTTATAGCAATATTCTACCTAAGGTATCCATTAGACCCATTCTTTAAGGTGGTGATTCCCCAAACATTGCAAGTCTTTTTCCTTGACAACTCAATCGACCCTTTTTGTCTCCCCTTTGGATTGCTAGTGGTAGGTGGATGAAAGAGTGAGCTTCATTTTGATGAATTGGAAGAGTTCCATCCAAAGGCAGCCAGTGAATACTGGATCATGGTTGTTGACATTGGTCTCTAGCACACTGTGAGCCATAGAGACCGCAATATAGAGATAGGGATGGCTGAGAAGTAGGAAGTGAGCAACCTTGGAGAACTTGCCCACCATAACAAGCAAGACTAACTTCCTTGAGACTTGGGCAGACTATCAATAAAATCTATGAAAATGTTGGCCTAAATTTGAGTGGGAATAGACTGGTTAAACTCCTAATACAATCATGGTAGAATTGATAGAATTATATAATATTTTTTTTATTTGCCTTAAATTATAACTTATCTCTTATTTCTACTATAATTCTTCTCTATCTCTAAACCTCAACCTCTAATTGTTTTGTACATACTATATATGAAGCATCGGTCAATTCGAAGGAAACTTGAGCGATATATTAATATGACAACGAAGTCAATTGTTGGGGGAAAAAATACTGGTCAAAAAGTCCAAATTCTATATGCAGAGTAAAACTAATATATTAAATTCTAAGACATTATTTGTTTATTAATTTCTATCAATTATTTCATAATTAATACATTTTCTTTTGTGGAGTTTTTTTTTTCTATGCATAATCCATATACGATTTTTTTTTGTATGCATGCAATTTGACAATTTATGTTGCGTTTTAGTCGTTACAACTTAATTAGTGACCAAAAGAGGTTAAAAATGAGTTTTTTGGTGTTTTTCAATTTTATCTATCTTTTCTAGTATACAAGTGTATCATTAGGGTCATATTTTTGTGGTATTCATATTATTTTACAATCTTATGATCCAATTCTACGATTTGACTTGGATAAATTCTATCAATTTTAGGTAAAATTGGTTGTAACATTCCTACAGGAAGAACATCACCCTTGTTTTGTTGGCATATTGAGGAGGCCTAAATATATTCTTGTATAGCAGAGAGTAAGCCTGCCCAATAAAACTCTGTGTATCTGTGCATATCCATTGCGCTGTCTTATGGGTCCCTTTGTGCTACGGTCATGGAATGTGGCCAATATGGTTGGGACATGTGGGGATGAAGCGAGATGACAGATGTGCCTGCGATACTTTATAAGGTCATTATGAAAAACCCAATTGTTGCTGCCATCCCTTGATTGAATCTCTTGCACAATCCTTTGCAGTTCATTGGAATTTGCCACCTCAGTTTTTAATTCATCCAGAGGAGCCGCCTTGGGTTCTGTGATGACTAACACTTGTCCTTCCTCCTCATCCTTGCAAGATACAGGGTTTTTGTTGATTGATTAGTTTTGCCTGCCTTATAATCTACGTGGAAGTCATAGCCAAGCAAACTAGTGTTGTTGTGGTGATGTACTAAACTTCTACTCAAGTAGAAACTTGAGGCTATAGTGGTCGATGTGGATTATAAATTCCTATCCCCAAAGATAAGGTTGAAAGTTTTGGATTGTCTCGGCGAGCCCAATTAACTCTTGCTTATAAGCAGGTAACTTGTGGTGTTAATCATCCAATTTGTAGCCAAAGGATGCCATGGGATGGCCATTCTAGTGGAGGACGCCTTTGATCCTACCTCCAAATGCGTTACATTCTGCTACAAATTGTTTTGAAAAGTCTAGAAACTATAGGACGGGTGCTAAAATGAAGGCCTCCTCTAAGGCAGAAAAGCTTGTTGTTGCTGGGGGGCTCCACTTGAATGAATGCTTTTGGTCAAGGTCAATAAGAGGGCTACCCAATTATGCATATCCTTATATGAACTTTTGATAGTATTTGATAAATCCTATGAATGCATGTAGGCCGTTGATGTTTTTGAGTTCTAGCCACTTGGACACTACCCGAATCTTAGCTGGGTTAGTTGAGACCCTGAAACCATGCACAATGTGACCTAAGTAGGCTATAAAGTCTATGTTGAAGGCACACTTAAACCTTTGATGAAGAGCTAGTGGGCCTGTAGTATTTGTAGGATCGCAGGTGATGTGCTCCACCCACATATGATTGTAGATTAAGATATCGTAAAAAATTACCCATACAAAATTTCTTAAATAAGGTTGGAACACTTCATTCATGAGAGCTTGAAAGGTCCATGGTGCATTGGTTAATCTGAACAACATTATTAATTACTCAAAATTCTCGTGATGGGTCCGAAAGGTAGTCTGCTCTATTTCTTTCGTGGCCATTTGTGTTTGATGATATCATGGAAATACCTAGCGCCATACAACTTGTATAATAACCCATCAACCACCGATATAGGGAATTTATCCTTATTTGTCTTAGTGTTTAACTTGTGATAGTTAACACAAAATCTCCTAGTGTCATCAAGCTTCTTGACTAAAAGGACGAAGGATAAAAAGGCTCACTTGTTGAGTTTGATGATACCTTACTGGAGCGTGGCTTGACATTGTTTCTTAATCTATTCCTTTAGTTAGGGGTATTTGTGTGGTCAAATGACTATTGGATCGGTCCCTAGTGTAGCAGAATCCTATGGTCATGTGACTTAGGAAGGGGTAAAGTCGTCGGTTCTTTGAAGAGCCCAACAAAATCTTAGAGAGCCCTGTCTAACATACTCATATTAGGATCCTTCCCTATATTAGCAAGGGAGGGAGCCAGAGAGGTAGTTGGATCGCAGCGTGCAATATTATTTGTCTTCCATTAAGTTGAGTTATCATGGCAAGGCCGGTGAAGTCCAACAATATGGGTATTAGGATTTGCAACCTTTTAACCCCAAGATGATGTTGGACTTGTCTAATGGAATCGATAGGAACTCCACCAAAAATTGGTGCTCTCTGCCTTACCGATGCCAAAATTCCTTGTTCCCATTGATGATTGAAACTTGTACCCGTGGTTGTGGAGTGAGTCAAAGTTTGTCTTTGTGTGGCAATGATACTGAAATTATGAATGTTGCTTGGATCAGCCAATACCTAAGTCGCCTAACCGGCCACCACAACTTGTAGTCATGTAGGTTGTGAGTTTTGAATGCATGTGATGGCATGTATAAATATCTTTGCTTCTTTGGTCCCTTGCCCTTATTTGAGTTTTGGTGGGAAAGTATCTACTAACACTAGGATTGCCACCTTAATCTAGAATGGCTATTTACATTGGTGCCTTGTTGCAAATACCTCATCGCGGTTGAAGCATAACCCTTTTCTCGACTAATCTCTTGGAGTATGGAGATTTGAGGCATTGGAGCTGCAATCCTAGGCTCTTCGGACCTTGGAGGGCCGGACTGAAGAGGAACTGGCAAGGAGCTTAGGAGGCCTCGTCTTCCCAATGCCCCACCAATGTCTTGCATTCACATGCTCGTGCCAAACTCATGGAAGTGACCAAGTTGCCAGACCGGACCAATTCCATGTTAATTTGAATGGATTCAATGAGCCCGATAATGAATATGTCAACCTGTTAGATGGGTTGTACAGTAGAGACTCTAGCCAAAAGGAATTGAAACTGACATTGATATTCCTATATAGTCCCAGTTTGTGTCAATTAGACTAGGGTGTTGCTTTGCACGGGCGGACCAAACCTCAAGTTACAATATTGCTTGAAGGTTTCCCGGGTGAGGTCTGAATCCTTGGTGGCAGGCGGTAGGAGGTGAGGCTTAATTTATCCTACTTGTGGTTGAGCCAACTCTAACCCCATCGTAAGTTGGGAACTCCATCTTCGAGTAACAAGGAGGATGCCTGGTGTTGGCTAGTTCCAACATGTGAGCTTATGATACCCAGTTGGTTTAGCTAGCCGTAGCATGAGGAGTTGTTGCTCAGGCTTTGACGGGTGTTGGGTTGCCTGTTGGTACTGAGGGTATCTCTTTTGAGGCTGGATGATCATGGCCCTCGTTAGAGACCCCTCCCGGTGCCCGATCAGACCTAAGGGATTTCTAAGTAACTGACATCCTCCGTAAATCCGGGTTAAATTTTTGGTATGTCTCCTTCTCATAAGTTCTTCAACCATATTGTTAGAATGGGCTTGCCCATATTTAACCTTTTTGATATCCTTATAGTTTTCTTTGATTGTGACCCTGAGTTCCTTTTATCCCTCTTCAAAGCTTTTGACAGCTGATTGTAGGACATGCTTTATTGCAATGGTAAATTCCTCTATTCTTATAGCTCTATCATCCATAACGATGAAATCTAATACCAAATTGATAGGATTGTGGGTTATGGATCTTGTCATGGGATGACTAGAAGAGGAATTGGGGTTATTTGTTAATAATTAGGACATAGGGTTTTTAGATTTACCTATTATGGGAGTTAGGGCTGTCACCACCTCGTTGGTGGCTGGTGATTGGCAGCTAGGAGGGCCTCCTACGACCATGTGGCAGTGAGGGAGAGGCGAGGGGAGAGGGTTGAGCATGTGAGAGAGAGGGAGAGAGGCGGCTATAGGGAGGAGAGGGGGGAAGCAAGTGAATTAGCTTTGTGCTAATTTATGAGGCCTATCCTCTTATTTATAGTATTGCATGCGTTGGGGCCAAGCCATGATTTTCCTAGCAGGCTTTATGCCTAAAAGGCCTATTATTAATAAAGCCTCTTAACCCTAGTCTTAGAACTTAAACTTTAATTACTCTTAGCTTGCTAGGAATTAAAACAAATCAAGACTGGACCCATTCAATTGATAACTAGTCTAACCCGTTAGGGCTGAGAATGGGTTTGTTGATGGGGGTTGGGCCCGACTATAAGTCTGTCCCACAAAAAATCCCTAAAAGTATATGCTGTAGGAATTTTCTGAATATGCATTACAAAGTTAGGATAAGTGAGGTTGTCTTGTTTGTTGCTTGCTTGTCTACTCTCTTTGACGTTCTGTAATATTTGGAGGGGTTAAGAAAATCATAAAGGCACTGAAACCTCTTTGGAATAGTATGCTCCTCTTGGGTCCACCTGAATTTTCATGTTATGTTTGGATGGACATATTAATTTCTTTTATGTTGATGGAGAACATAGATGTCTTAATTTTATGGTATTAGGTACATCGCTTAATGCTAAATGGAGTAAAGAAAAAAAAATTCTATGTTTAGAGAAGCTATGTTGGAGTATATTCTTATTTCTAAACAGCATTTCCTAATTCCATTATGCTGCTGGGCTGTTCATAAGCATTTACATAACAGAAGCATGTTAAAAGCTTTAAGCTACTTCATAACACTATTCAGCTTCAGCTTTCAGGCATTCCTCTATGTTATTGATTGCTTCACTATATGGACATTGTTCTCTTCTCTTGATATTGTAAATTTTCTATTGTCAGATAACACTCTTCTGTGTTATTGATTGCTTCACTATTTCTCCTCGCCTAATATTTTAACCTTCCCATTGTCATATGACCTTTACTTGACGTTTATTTGGATCCCTTTTACGTGTGCACTGAGGTTTCTGACTCTTGCTCTCTTTGTCCTGGAACAGGCGATTCTTGCCAGTGAGTATTCCTTAGGTAAATATGACCTGGCACGTGAAGTCATATATAGAGTACTACAGGTTAGCACAATCAGTGCAGAATTCCTTAGATTTCTATCTTGCTTCAGTGCAGAAAACGCAAGTGATTTAATTCTACTTGATTGTTGCATTTGAGTGCAGATAGGCCTAGTTACTGGTATTGGTTTAGCTGTTATCTTGTTTGCTGGCTTTGGATATTTTTCAAGTTTATTCACAACTGACGCTGAAGTTCTGGAAGTTGCTCGGTCTGGCATCTTGGTAAGGAGTGACTCATCACTTATCTAGACTATCATGGTGCTCCATTTCTTCATGAACCTTGGTGCGAGCTCATATGTTTCTTCAGTTAAAAACCAGTACTTACGGCATAGTTACAAACAGTGCAGATGGTGGTCTAGTTTAGAATTAAACCTAACTCTGCAGGATTTGACGCTGCCTTTTTCCCCCCTTCTCTTATCAAGCATCAAAATACATCCGAAGAGGTCATAGGTGTGGAGTGGCGTAAACTAGATGAATAACTCATCAGTTTGCCGTCTAATTGAAGTAACTTGCCGTTGAGCCATCTTCTGTTGTTATGTCAGTTTGGATAAACATTACAAAGAAGTGTGCATTGCATATCAGATATTGTTTATGGTTTGATGGAAAAAGTCATTACACGTGGTGTGCACCTTACCCGAACTGCTGGCCGACACTACTATTTCACTATAATTTCATTGCCGACAGTTCAGTAGCTGCAAAATTATCAGTTTGATAATGATGCATTGAAATAGAGAAGTCGTTCTTTTACGGCTTGTGCCCCATCCTTATAGCTTGGGAACTCTTAAGAACTTTGATAATATTTTGCAGTTTGTAGCTGGATCTCAGCCAATAAATGCCATTGCATTTGTTCTTGATGGGCTCTACTACGGAGTTTCTGATTTTGGTTATGCAGCATACTCAACGGTACATCTTAATTTGTGCTTTCCCTTCCTGGTTGCTACTATGACAGTGACCTCGTTATATTTGTTCATCCTTTCAACCTCTCATATATGGCAGTTCCTAGCATCTTTGATATCTTCAATATTTCTTCTTGTGGCCGCTCCTGTATTTGGTCTTGCTGGAGTTTGGGCGGGGCTGTTCTTGTTCATGAGCTTGCGTGTAGTAGCTGGAGGCTGGAGGTGAATATTTCTTAACCCTTTTTTCCCTGGATACTGTTTAATATTAATTATTTACTGATTCTCATATCGGAAACACGAACAACTAGATTGGTTTCTAATTTCAGCAGTACCTAACGTCATGTTTGTCATATTCAGATTGGGCACAAAAGGTGGACCGTGGAGAGTGATACTGTCCAACATCAATTCATTAGGAGAATGAAGGTTGCATTGCTATCTGTAAAATCCATAGGCCGTTAGCCATGCCTATGTCAGTGGCATCGTTTTGCGGGACGTGCATCGTTTCTTCTTTGGCAGAACTTTGATCCAGTTCTGCATTCGTCGGTGGCAATGTATGTAGTTGGTGAAGTCTTTCAAACTTGGGTTTCTAGAAATGAGGTGCATTCAATTTATGCTGCTGCAGCTTGGTTACACGCAGGCGTGATCTTCTTGAATTCCATTTTCAAGTAGCGCATACTGTTCTATTTACTTTTAGAGTAGGCAGATTTCATTCCTGCTGTGGTGCAGTCTCAGTCAGCATAGTAGGCATATATTATTGTACAGAATCATCACATCGCCCATAATGGATTAGCCGATTTTTAAACGACGCAGCTGTTGTTTTGTTCCAATCTGTGATGCATCCGCAGGCTACAGTTTGCTAGATAGATAGACTTGTCAGAGCTTTGCGTGAGTGCACGTGAGGGTTGTTGAGTTTGTAGCTCTAGACCAAGATTGGTTGATTACGCAACAGACACATACATGGGAACGTTTAACGGCTGACCAAAAAAATAAAATAAAAAATAAAAAAATTAATACATTACTTTCAAAGATGGCGGCACCAAGCTACAGTAAGTACATCAGTGATGCTTAGTTTAAAAAAAATAAAATAATCAAAAGGCTTGGGTTTTAAAAGAGAAACTGGCTCCTCAAATTTCTTTTGCCTCCGGTGGTGAGAAAAAAGTAATATATTGATAATTAAGTTTTAACATCTGTGTATGGAGGTATTAAGATTATAATTATATTCAACATTTTGATAGTTAAAGTATTAGATGAAAACTGATATTAAATAATAATTTCATAGGAAGAAAGTGAATGTAACAAATGATACATACCTGTTGAATGATGTAAATTTTAAAATAATAGAATTTATATGTTACTTTAAAATTCTTTAGTTAAAAATGACAATGTTTAAAAATAATGAGATTTTTATAAGTTACAAATGATGAGATTTTAAAAATAATAAAATTTTAAAAGTGATCCATTTTTAAAATTTTGCTGTTAAAAATCAATTGCTTGGATAAAAAATTTGAATAGAGAATTTAAATAATTTTTTATTTGGATATTTTTATGTATGAAATTTGAAAAGAATATCGATAAATTTTTTTGATTTTTATCTATGAGACTGTAACCTCTTATTCAATGAAATTTCGACATGAATTTTAAAACTTGTGAAAAGAGTAATTTTTATTTTAGAATATTCAAATAAAATATTTAAGTTAGAGAAGTTTATAAATGCTCTTTTGAAATAAAATTTCTTTTATATTTTATTCATCCAAACCAAGCTTAAGGGATTTTACATAAAGAGAATAGAGATGAATTTTATAGCTCCCTTTGCTATTCTTGTGTAGATTCGTGAATTGTCTTTCGGATTTGGATCTAATTCGGATAATGATAATTCAAATCGGAATAATATCGGATGGGTTCGGGTCAAACCCATCAAATTTCTTTGGGTTTACGTTAGATTTGAGTATACATACTCTGGGTTAGATTGAGTTTTGGCTAGTGGATTCGGGTTTATAAACTCTAGGTCTTATTGGGTTTTGACCAAGTTAATTCAATTTAAAATTTGTATTGACATTGATTGTTATTAATTTAATATAATTAATAAATTAAATTTTATAATTTATTATTATTGTCATGATTGTTGTAGTACTTTTTATTATAATATATGTAACGATATAACAAATTATCATCTTAAAATATGCAGCGATGACGGTGGCAAGAGTAGTGGTAGCGGCAGTGGCAGCGACAACAGCAGTACCAACAACAGTTATTATCATCATTGGCATAAATTTATTGTTATTGTTATAGATACAATTATAAATATTGTTATACAATGATAATTGCTATAATAACTAACAGTTATATACATTATTATACAACAATAATTGCTATAATAACTATAATTATTATGTTAATCAGAATAATAATAATTATTATAATTAATTATTATTATTGTTATTATTATCATATTTAGAAATATAATAATCATCATTATTAGTAGAAATACAAATCTAATTTTACTATTGTTATTATAATAAAATATATTATAATCATTATATTTAAAATTATAATTTTTATGTTTATCATAGTTAATACCAATAATAATAATAATAATAATAATAATAATAATAATAATAATAATAATAATAATAATAATAATAATAATATAAGGATAAGGCTCTACACAAATGTCTATTTATTTAATTATATAAGTAATTAATTGCATGTATTTTTTTTTCCTTTTCAATAAGTAACTATTAAAACAATTATGTTATTAATGGAATTTAACAATGAATATAGCCTTGAACATATCAAATTATATTTAGTAACTAATTATCTTCTAGTAAATAAGTAAGTTCTAGAAATTATCATTTACTAAGTCCATTCTACTGTAACCCTACCACCTTTAACTATACTAAATATTAGCATAATAACCGCATATCCCAATAAAAATAAAATATAAGAGCAAATACCGCCGTACCTGGATTAGGGAGGAAGACATACTTTGTGAGAACTATAAATACCACACGATATTTATAGGTATTTAACAAATAATTTAAACTTATTTGCTTATATCATACTATCTATTTTTATTATTTTAATATGGAATTACTGTATAGGAATGTATAATGTTATCCATTATCAGTAAACCAGATTTTTAGTTAGCTAGATACCTTATATATATATAATTAATGATAACGTTAGGACATTTACATGAATAAAAAAGGGCGGGGAAATTAAATGGTGATGCGCACCATGCCTCTCCTTTTTGTATTTCCTATCTGCATATTCAATTTATAGTCTTAAGTTATTAAGTCATAATTTCTAGTCATCTAGTTATAATTTATGCCATTAGTAAGAGTAATAGATAGTGGAAGTCATATAAAAAGATAAATAAATTACTTTATAAAATAAAATAAAAGAATAACAATTGCACTAATAATATCATATAGTAGTAGGCAATAATGAAATAAAGTATTAACCTTTGGACTTAGTTTTGAAAATTTCAATTTGATTAATTTACATAATAATAGCCTTCAACGATGCTATCATAACAATTTTAAGTTCTAAACAATAGTTACTAGTTTGTTTGAAGCTACTTATCAAAAGTATAGTTATCCATGCTAATTACTTATTTGAAAAACTTTTTAGGCTACAAATTTTCTAAAATAACTAATTATCATAGATAACTATTTTTGATATATAGCTTCAAACATGGATTAAGTAGCAAGTATTAGTATTAGATTAGTTTTTTTATTGAGTTTAAATTTATAATTTTTATTTAGAGGTAAATAATTGGGTAAATGATCACTTAGCACTTTATTTATTAGAGTAATTTCATGCCCCCCTTAATTATTTTAGAATTAAGGACTTATATATAAATATTAGGCAATAGATTCAAAACTTATTAAATTTAAAGATTTTAATAAGTTGACCCTAAGATAATTATAATACATTTAGTTAATATATTTCACCTAATATTAATGATATATTATTGTTAACTTTAGGATTAGTTGACTAGTGAACCTTCAGTAATTGGATCGCATTTCAAGTATTCTATTTACTTTTATAACTACTCATAGGTAAATTACCATCTATATTATGATATATGTGACACTATATATGTAATATATGATTTAAAGTGCTTCAAATTTTATATATGGGGTAATCATTATTTTACAAACCTTTATATTTTTTTAACTTGGTTCATAATTTTATCTCACAATTTGAGTTTTATAAATATAAGTTTATTCATACATGTTTTTATAAATTCTTTTTACTAATTTATTCATAACATATATAGGTGTTTATGTGATTTTATATATTGTTTTTGATCGTATGAAATTTATGATACATGTAATCATATGATATTATTATGGATATATGATCTTTGTTCTCCTAATTTGCATTGAATCACAATGATGAATGATTGGATTCTGACTTAAGCGGCTACCTGTTTATAGAAATTTTTTAAATTAGGAAGTGGTGTCGTGGAAAGCTTTATTTAATAAAAAAATTATTTATGGGATGTATTGATTATAAAAATGTTATTTATAAAAGTTGCTATTTTTGAGAAATACCAAATATGGAAGGTATTAAAATTTAGAAAGGTGGATAATTAATGAATAGATATGTTTGTATGTTTGGATGTGTTATATGGTTAATTTGAATAAAATAATAAAATTTAAAGCAAAAGATGAAAGTGGGATAAGGTCCTCTAGAATTGACCTCATGAAGTTAGGAATCAGCAATAACCTTTTCTTGGATTGAAGTGATGTGTGGTCACTTAGTTTATTTACCTGACTAAGAGCCAGTAAGACTCCATATCTACTCTATTAAGATCTTTGGACCGGATAGTCAATGTTGGATTTTTTCCTTTAGTGTTAGGACCGCTGAGATTGCTAAGGAGGTGGATCTCCTGTGGTTGGTTTTTGTTATTAGTAGATGTCTTCAGACTTATTTGCTAGGTGATCCTATTGGTTGGATTTTTTCTACTCAATAAATAAAATTGGATTGTGTGCTTATGTGGTGACTCAACTAGTAAATTAATATTTACCTTATCATTTGACTCATATGCGGTTGTGTTTGCTGTATTATAGTGATTCTATACATTATGTTATTTTCCTTCTAAATAATGGGTTACTTAGTTTTTCCCCTAATTAACTTGTTGCTATTCTTAATGGGGTTGCGATAATCTATGATGTATATAGGAAAAAGATAGTTTTGTGTAGGTAGATTGTGACTATACTTGATGGTGGATGTATGCTTGTAGGACGAGTTGAGAGAGAAGTTTATCTTTTGGAGTTATATCTTTTGATGATGTTTTTAAATTCAATGGGTTTTAAATATAGTAAAGTTATTTAATTTACTTTTATATCGTTATCTACTTTCAACGTTATTATGGTTTCCTATTATATTAAGAATGTTGTAGAATTTTATTTTGGTTTTAATTTTAAGCTTTAGTCTTAACATCTAATATGAGCAGAACAATGGTGCTTAAATGCGTTAGATGTGTCAATAATACCATCATTTATATTAAGCTGTTGCATTATTTTCTAAATATTTTGTGTTTGAAAAATTGGAATACAACAACAATAAAATTTATGTTATAATCTATTTTTTGCTAATATGATATTAAAATAAAGTGAGGAGAGCAGAATTTTACTAGTTTTATTTTATTTGTTGTTATATGGGTTGCATATTTTTATTTACATAAAATTTTATTAATAATATAGTTTATTGGTGTTTATGTATTAATTTATATGAGATAAAATGTAATAATTATGGATCAATTTTGGCTTTAGTTTGGATCAAATTTAAAACTATGTCTGGGTATGAGTTGTGTCATTTTTGGTTGGGGAAGTTTGGGTCATCATTATCGGGTTTTTGTATGTGTATGGGTTAAATTTTTTTTGAATTGAGTTATTTTACTTTGTGTCATTTTGGATACGTGCCACTATTATGTTAGCCAAATTTAGGTTGGATTTAGGATGTTTTAGATTTTTGGGTCGAGATTAGATTTAATTTTTTAGGTCCAAATTAAATTTTAGGACCGATCATTTGGTTTGGATCATATTTACCATGAATAATTATAACCGTTAGAAAAATAGTGTGCGTGAACACGTGCATATGTGCGTGCATGCGTGTGTAAGTGATTGTTCAATCAAACGTATAGGGAAAGAGAAAATAGGAAACAGAGGGAAGAAAAGGGAACTCATTCATAAGTTTAGAAGGAGTTGGTAGAAATATTCATAGTTGAGATATTCGGTATATCAATTTTTTAGTAAAACATTTTAGACATTCGTAAAGTTTTAGATATTTAAAACTTTAGATTAGATAATAAATAATTTGTTGAATATTTGAACTTTCGATCAGATCAAAAGTAAGTAATATCGAATAAAAAATTATACGATTGATAAATTATAAATTGACATGATTTGAATTTATCTAATTTAGGCAATAAATTAAAATAATAATACCACACTTAGATATGAGTTTTAAATTACATAGTACCTAACTAATAGTTTCAATGAAAAATAATCATATACCCTTAAACTTAGGTAAAATTATACCATATACCCAATCTCTGATTGCTTACATTAATATACCTCCAAATTTAGTAAAAAAATCATATCCTATGCCCCTATTGTCAACTTTTCATTCAAATTTTGAATCTAAGCATTAAATTCTTTGCTATTTTCTTCTAAATGACATTTTTGCCTATATATATTACTAATAACTGACAACTTATTTCTTTCTAGTTTTTCACATGAAATACCAACTATACACTTATAATTAGTTTTTTCCCCAATTGTTTTATCTTAGTTACAAGGAATAAAATTTTAAGTGATAAAAATGCCTTTGTATCACCAAATATCCGTGTTTTTCAAAAGCCTTATAAAAACACATAAGTGGACTATATGAAATGACAAAGATACCCCCCCCCTTTGACTAACTTTCAAAAAAAAAACACCTAACTCCTTTCTCATTCCCTCCAATGTTGTCTCATATCATGCAAACAAACCACCGGTAATATTATGTCCAAAAAGGGCATTGTCAGCCTATTTTGTACGAGATAACCTGACACTATAGAAATACTATAAAAAAAATCATTTTGTGGGCAAAACCAATTCTTAGAGTAATGTACATTGCATACAACATCAAAACTAATCCATCAAAATGGCTAATTATACATTAGTGCTGAAATTTTTTTTGCCTATTATTAAACAAACAAACGAAATTTTCTTATTAACAACTGACTTAGAGAGAGAGCTACTCTATGAACATTCACATTAAAATTTGTACTAGATACCCCTACAAATTACCCGACTCCTTAGCTTTCTCTCTTCTCTACACACCTCATCAACATTATCAAGAAATCACTAACTAAAATAATCCTTCTTCCTTTCTAGTAGTTCTATGGAAATATTTGATGTATTCTTCACCAAATCCATTATCTTCTTCTCTTCCTTCAACAATTTCTTGAAGTCCAAGGCTCTGATAGTGCTCTATAGTGTCTTCAATTAAAGTATCTTTACAACTCAAATTTGACCCCATTAAAATGCAAACTTGAATTGCGTTCTTCTTCATCACTTCACAAGAAAATGAAGAATTCTACTTTGTATACAAAAATTGCGAGCTCTAATGATGAGGGAAACAACACTAGCAGCAGTAGGCAACAATAGTTGAGTTGAGAGGATAAAGAGGAAGAGACGGAAGAAGAAATGGTAAAGTACGATGAAAGGTATTCTAATTTGGGGGAGGGGTGTTTAACTAGTGAATATTGGTGGAAAATATAGTATTTGAGAAGAAAGTAGCTGAGAATGTCACAAAATTTTAACACTGTTAATATTAGTTTTGGAAGTAAATATAGAATAAAAGATAAGGAAAATTCCTTTACAATCCATTTGAGTGGAACTAATAGGATAAAAATAAAAATGATCCTACAATATTTAGTTCCAAGTACAAAATATTATGTACATATAATTATATTAATATGTACACCTAATTATACATAAATGTATAGATAATATTATCTATATGTATATATATATATATATTAGGATACCCAAAAAAAATAGACTAAATACCAAATAAATTGTGTAACTTTAAATACTTTGATTTAAATGGACTTCCAACTATTTTCCCCTAAAAGATATGTGGCGTAATTTTTTCTAAGTTCAAGGGTATATAAAGGGAAGAAATAGAGGAATAGGTATATGGTATCATTTTACCTAAGTTCGAGGGTATATTGTGTAATTTCTCAAGTTTCAAATGTCCAATAATAATTAAATCCATAAAATGTATAATGTTGGAAAATATAAAATATTACAATTTTACAGCAATAAACAAAATAAATAGATCAACAGTAAATTATGATATATATATGTAATAAAATATTATAAAAATACATAATTTTTAAAATATATATGTAAATAAGTATACAATCTGTCCAATAAGATATTATTTATTAAATTAAATATTTAATTTATTTAATTTTTTATCGACCGTATTGTTAATTCATCCAAAAAAAAAATCTAACTTGTTGGATACTGGATTCCATGAACCACTGCATGGGCCCTGGGAACTGCCCGTCAATTGAAACAGAAGCGAACGCAAGGAGAAGGTGGGGGGGGGGGGGAAGGTGAAGAAAAGAAACAAGGAGAAAAGTAAAAATCAATAAAACACAAACAGACAAAGAAAAGGAGAAAATACATAAAAATGAAACCTTCGCCTGTAAGAAAAAAGGAAGCAAATAGGCTAAGACAACGTGGGGATGCAAATAAGATGACAGGAGTGAGGAAAAGGGTAGCTCAGCTCACCATCTAGCACACGGACGAAACCGTGTTGAGTCAGCCACTCTAAACTGGGCCTATGGTCCTCCTGAAGGACCAGCCCCCTCCTCCTCATAGCTAAGCCTCTACACTTCCCTATTATAACTAAAAAACTACGTATAATATATCAGTAATTTCATAAGCTAAACCTAAAAATCATGGAGCAGTAGACTAATAACTAATTAATAGTATATGTGTGTCCTTTCTGGATCAGAGGAGCTTCCTTGGTGCTCAAGAAAACCAACCAATTCAAAAGCCTAAAGAGAAAAAGTAAGACGAGAGAGAGACCCATAACCATAAGCACAAATATTTCGCCCCCAACAAAAGAAAAGGGTGCCTAATCACGAAAAGCTAAGTATCAGGAGGGAGGGGGGGGGGGGATTATATATATCTATATATAGATAGATAGATAGATAGAAAGTCAGCTGAATTAAGTTCAATTGGAATATTTATGGAGTATTCTCAGGTGTACTCTAGTCAGAATCTGTATCAGAAAAGGTACGTAACGTCAGTGACTCGCCATAATTTCGTTTTCTTCATGACGTCTGTCTCGCATCTAAGTAATTACTAACACTAATTTCTACCCGTGCTCTTTGTTAATTAAAACACATAACATGATCGTACGATGTTGTTTTTTCTTGAATTCATCGGCCTATCATGCCTCTTTCCGTACTTGCTTAACATGCACGAATAGCTTAGCTTATGTAGAAGTATTGCGCATTTTTTTGGTTAATTACTTTTCTCCTCGATTGACGATTACTTTTTTCTTCACGTGGTTTTGCTGTATCATTATGTATGTTCCATTTTCATATTTACATGTCCTAATTAATTCTTATTCCAATATTCCTTTGTTTTTTTTTTCTCTTTACATCTTGGGAGGATTACCGGGTTCGTTTGGAACATCTAAAATAAAGAATTACTTGGATACATAATACCCTAATTTTTTAGGCTAAAAATGAAAAAGAAAATTACCATATTAGGTAATAAGGTAATGCCCACTAGCTATAAGGAAAAAAAAACTCTCTATAACAAAAAAATTATTCATCTACCAATCTGTTCGACTATTTTCTTCAATTTATAAAGGGATCAATTACAAACCCAATTACAGTCCGTCCGGGCTATTTGGAACTGTTTTTAAGAACTCGTTGAGCATGCTTGTAAGAGAATTTTAAACGATAAAATCATCATAGGAGGCATGGGGTCACTCAAAGGGTCTTCACGAGCTTATGTCTTTCTCTTCTTCTTTTTTATAAGTTCATAGAGAATGGGAGGGAAGTGCCGGTGTACTTGATGAGATGCGACCTTGAAGCATCTGAAATTAGGGATGTAAACGAGGCGGATTCGGGGCGGGTATACCCATACCCTTATCCGTATCCGATAAGAAAATCCGTATCCAAATCCGTACCTGTACCCGAACGGATATCCGCTAATACATACATCCATATCCATATCCGTTCGATATCAATTACCAGACAGATTATCCGTTTACCCGTTAATGGATATTATCCAACGGATAAATTCATTACCCGACGGATAAACCCATTTATAGTTAAGCCAAATGACAATTTTAACCTTAATTTATACTATATTTATTTTAAAATTAAGGGTAAAAGGGTAATTATATATCGGGTAAACGGGTACGGATATGGATACGGGTATGGTTACGGGTACGGGTATGGATATCCCATACCCGTATCCGTACCTGAACCCGACGGGTATTTTTTTTCCATCCTCTATATTCGTATCTATATCCGTTTATCTTATATCCGTTTAAGTATCCATCGGATAAAATCCGTCGGGTTTCGGATAAAACCCGCCCCGTTTACATCCCTATCTGAAATAAGTTGCGGGGCGGTAATTACTAGGCCAGACTAGACTATCAATTTTTTCCCAACTTATGTCTTTTTTGATGGTTAATAGTTTCTATAGGTAAAAAAGGAGGAGGGTCTTATCAAAGAAAAAAAAGGAGGGTCTTATTGAATTTTGTGAAGTTTTCAATGCAATATTGAATGATCTTGATTGAATTCACAGAATAGAGAATGAGAAGAAGAAAGATAGAAACGTAAACTAACAAGAAAATAAGAAATTCAGAAAGAGAGTATTAGCTTTATTGATTTCAAGACATCAACAAATACAAGCAATCATCAAGAACACTTTGAATCGGTTTTTGAATTCCCTCACTCTTTCTCCTTGACTCCTCTATGCGTATGTATTCTCTGTTCTTTTCTTTCAGTGTCTCAAGCCCATATAGCTCGTTTGTCTTTATACTTGCCGAAACACTCCTGACGGCTATACACACACACACATACACACAAGCCAAAAATGACACAGTTTTACATACTTAGTTATAAGAATATAACTAATGCATGACTCAGTCTAATTGTCTCCTAATTAGCTTGCTGCTGCTGATGTGTCCTTACTGCTGATGTAGACACACATAGATAATCAGTTTCACAAATTTAAAGTATGGTTCTGACTACAATATATTATATTAGCCCCTTCCCTCCTAAAGGATGATAAATATTGGCAAAACCTAACCATGTGACACGGATGAAAGTGCAAATTGGTGACGAGGGGGTAATAAAATGACCGATTGGTTGAACGGATGTTTACTCTTCTAATCTTGTTCGCAGGTCTTCATACAACCCAGGACGGAAACGAAAGAGTGCAAATTCAGTGGCTGAAATCCTTGCAAAATGGAAGAACTATAATCAACAACTCGATTCATGCAACGACCAACTCAGAATAACCCGTAAGGCTCCAGCGAGGGGATCAAGAAAAGGGTGCATGCCAGGAAAAGGAGGACCAGGGAATTTAGAGTGCAACTACAGAGGTGTGAGACAAAGAACTTGGGGAAAATGGGTGGCTGAGATTCGCGAACCAATAAATGGATCCACTAATAAGAGAAGCCGGAGATTATGGCTTGGTACATTTCCGACAGCTGCTGAGGCAGCTCTTGCCTATGATGAGGCTGCTAAGGCTATGTATGGCTCTAATGCTATCCTCAATTTCCCTGCTACCAAAGAAGCCTCGGAATGCCGTGGTCGGGGCAATGGTCAAGTGACGGTCCAAAATTTACGATCCCAGTCCGAAGATGCACGGGAAGGGTCTAGCCTGGACATGGTACATGAGTCTTCAACGCCGGGTCCCGATCCTGGGTTTTTTGAAGTTTCCAGGTTCGGTGAAACAAGTAATAGCGGGTCTCAGAGAAACATGAAAACGGCCTGTAATCCGGGCGCAGGCGCCCACGCACATCATCAATCTAGAATGAATAATTCTGCGGCTGACATGCCGGTACTGGGGGATCAACAAGTTTCGGGGTCCGACGAGTCCACTAATTATGGTATAGACAGCTTAACTTTCAGGTTTGATTATGTGCAGGATTGGATATTAGAGCCATTTGAAGATTATCATTTTAGTTTCCTGTGTGATGATTCACTTTCTCATGGTCCTTCTTAGATGGTTCTTACAAGTTAAGGTCGCGGGAAACAAGACTATTGGGAAGTAGTTCGTTTCCTGTCGAAAGAAGCGGGATATGGTTTCTGATGAAGGGCCCGTCCGAACTCTAGATTTGATGGTATGGGATATTACGACCGAAAATGAGCTGGATCAAATCAAACTCTTAAGTCGAAACGAGTACAAGTCAAATTGGTACAAGAGTATAAGTCAAATTGAGCTAGGTTGTTTAATAAATTAACTTAAATTTTGGTGTTCAAGCTTCCGACTAGGCTCACCAACCATTTTTATTAATAAAAAATAAGTCAACCTATCTCCAGTTATTTTATTAAAAATTTAATTATTGGCTTGATTTATACATGTATTTTTTAAATATTAAATATAAAATTATAATAAAAAGTCCTATGCCTTTTTTTCCCCATCATACTCGATTACTTTATACATATCACAATACTTAAATTAAAATTAATTGTTATGAATAAATACACATGACTTATATATATAATGTCGTATTTATAAGTACATCCGATAAAACTGATTCAATTCAATCAATCTGATCCAAAAACTCGATTTAGACATGAAAAATCAAAACTCTATCTCAACCTGAAAATCCAAATCAAGCCAAATTCTGTCCGAGTTTATCTAACCCAATAGTAAATGATATTTGAAAAGATTCAACCCAAAATGAACTTGACTTATATTCAGAAAGAAAATCTAATAATAACTTGACTCAAACTTACCTGACCTGAAATGATCTGACTCAAATCCAACTCATACCCATACTTCATTTCAAACTTGAGCCAACCTAGAGTCAAATTTGATTCGCAAAGGTAACATTTTATTTCATATGAATTGATATACACAACAAGAAAAGTGAGTTTGGGTAACGATTTATATGATAATAGGACAACACTTGGTTATGTTTTGGGCGACAAAAATATATTGTTGCCTTTTTTTGGTTTAGGGCAACAAAAAAAAATTATAATCATTGTCCTTGTTACAGTGGAAAAAATGCGGGGAAACAAATATATTTTATGTCGCCCATAGTCAGTTTTGAGCCATGATTTAATTTTTTTTGTCTCCCATACTTCAGTGTTAGGTGACGATATCATTTTTTGTATCCCATACTTTAGTGTTGGGCTATGCTATTATTTTTTTGTCACCCAATTTTAGTGAGTGCCACTTTATGGTGCATTTAATATGCAAAAATAATTTTCTATTTGTATTTACTTGAAGATATATGATAATAATCTGAAAATATAAAAATACACCGATCATACCAATACACAAGTCTACTACCAAATCAATCCAATAACCATTTTGATCCAATAATAATTATTTTTATTTATTTGAGGGGATATGATAATAATTCGAAGACATAAAAGTACATCGGTCATACCGACGCACAAGACATCTCGGTACCCTCCTAGCCATCCAACCCAGAGGAATAAAAGCGCTCTACTCATACTAGCGCCCAAGGCGACACAATACCCTCTCAACCTAGGATACCTAATCCTTAAGTATCAATATCCCTATAGAGCCTGTAGATTCCCTATAGAGTAGACTAAGGTCTTACTGGGACACGACGACACACTAGTGAGCCAAACAAATTAAAGGCTCCTATCTTGTCTCTAGGGTAGCTACTCCTAGAAAGCAATCATTCCCAAATCGAAGTCTTTCGCTTTAAGTATTAATATCTTTAAAAGGCAATCACAAAACATCACATATTGCACAAATATTTTCCATTCCATACTTAACAATTTTTCTTTTATTTTTAGTCAAGCCAACTCTAAAGTAAATAGTCTAAGTTTGAGTTAGAGTCAACACTAAAGTCAACCTATTATTACACCAAGGCTACCCTATCTACTTATTGATGTTAGACGTATTAGGTTAAAAGTGATCAAAATACCCTAGACACTGTTATTACCACATCATCATCTATTTTAAATACCAATTTTATTTTATATACTATTTTTTCATGAAAAGGCTAAATCATACTAATTAAATTACATAACATGCAAATAAATTTTCAGACACATCAAATGACCATTTTACCCCTACAAATGATTTTGAACGTAAAATCTTTACATGTTTTTCTAAGACATTAAATCACACATTCCCATACTCCATAGGAGATAACAAATATTAGGCACAATTTTCAAAATAATTATCATGATATGATTAGAATGACCAGAATACTTCTATGGCATATAATAATAATAATAATAATAATAATAATAATAATAATAATAATAATAATAAAAACATGCATTATAAATCATCAAATTATGTATCCCATACTCAACAACAAATAATATATGGTAGGCACACTTGTCGAAATAAAAATCATGATATATTTAAAATGATCAAATTGCCCCTAAGGTACACAATAGTAATAATTATGCTAAAAATGTGCCTAAGCATATTCAAAATATCATATTAGACATATATGATATACATAATTTATTTCCATCATTTAACCTATTTTAACCAACATTTGTACACATAATAATTTACACGCTCCATTTTTACCAAATTCCAAGCTAACACTTCTAGGCAAATAATTAAAACATAGCAAACATACTTGATATACTTTATACATCAAAAACTCTAATGTGTTATCATACAATATTTCACATTTTATTAAAGTATAGGGATTGCCTAATTTCTAGTAAAATCACAAAATACGGGTAACCTACTAATTTTATCAAGGCCCCCTATTTAAAATTTTATACCTAAAAATAATACCACATTAACTATATTAATATTTAATAAGTAAAATAATAATTTTTATTGAGATAATTATCAAATAATAAATAACCAAAATGCCCTTGTTGAAAATGGGTAAAAATATATGTATGCACACATGCACATTGCTCATGCTACCGGCAACATGAGGGCGGAATATGAGCTATCGGGTGAGAGATGGTGGTCGACCGACGGTGATGATGGCTTAGGGTGGTGGTGAGGAGGCCAGAAGGGTTGCAGAGAAAATGGTTGTAGCTAGGAAAGAGGTTAGCGTTGGTGATGGGTAGGGAGGCACGGTGTAGGGGCAAAGGTGGCTGGGTGGTGGTGTGGTTGTGCAGGGAGGTTGGGCATTTAGGGCGACGGACGAGGAGAAGGTGATGGTGTTGGGCATCTTGTCGGACAGAGGAGATGGTGGGAAGGTAGAGAAGGGCAGTCAAGGAAGGAGGAAAGGAAGAAGAAGGAGAAGAATAGGAAGATGTGGTCGAGGCTGGTGATGGTGCCGGTGGTTGGCATCGGGATGGGGGGAGGCTACAATGGTGGAGATGAGGAATTGCACGGGATGGTGATACAGGGAGGTAAGGGTGGATAGGTTTGAGAGAAATAAAAGAGAGGCAAGGGCGTGGAGAAGTAAGAAGGAGAAGCATAAGGGAGGCTTGATTGGTGGTATTAGGTGTAGTGTTGGGCAATGGTGAAAATAAGGAAGGGGGTCGGTGTGTCTCAACGAGAGGAGGGATGTGAAGGAAAGGGAAGAAGATGAGGGGAAGAAGAAGAAAAAGAGGAGGAGGAGGAGGACGGGAATGGGGGCTTAGACGTGCGAATGGGGGGCAGGTGGGTGTTGTAGGAAAAAAGGATGGGTACAAGCAGAGGTGTAAGGTACAGGGAGGCTATAATACCCCACATTTAGCAGAATGTTATAAAGATTGATATGACTACTTATATCAACGTGGTATACCATCCTTTTAGTGATCCCGTCCTAAGAACTCCACAGTTAAGCGTGCTGGACGTAGAGTAATTTCTAGGATAGGTGAACTTCTGGAAAGTTTTAGAAATTTTCTAAAAAAATTCTCGGGAAGCGTGTGAGCGAGGACAAAGTGCTTTGAAAGGACTTGTGTTGATCTGTGGGGCCAACTGATCAATTCAAAAGCGATCCTAGGCAACCCTCCTGTGGTCATATCAACTCAGAGTGTTACAAATGGTATCAAAGCAAAACCACGACCGTGAGATGAACTTGGATGAGCCAGTCAGCCACCTAGTGGAACGATTTTTGGGATAAACTTTATTGAGACGGTGGTTGAGGCGCAACGAGGATGTTGCGTTCTTTGAGTGGGGTGAATGTAATACCCCAAATTCAGTGGAATATTATAAGGATTGATATGATTACTTATATCAACATCGTATACCATCCTTTTGGTGATTCCGTCCTAAAAACTCCACAATTAAACGTGCTGACCATGGAGTAACTTCTAGGATAGGTGACCTCTTAGAAAATTTCTGAAAAATTTCTCAGGAAGTGCGTGAGTGAGGACAAAGTGTTCTAAAATGACTCGTTTTGATCTGTGGAGCCAACTGATCAATCCGAAAGCCCTCCAAGGCATCCCTCACGTGGTCGTATCGACTCAATATATTATAGAGGTAGTGGCGTAAGATGTTGGATGGGGAAGGGAAAAGCATACAAGAAAGGAGGCAAGGGTTGTTTGGACTCAAATAGGAAAGGGAAGTAAGCGGAGGCAGGAAACAGATAAAGGGTTGTTGGGTTGTGTTTGAGTGTAGGGGAACTGAGCGAGGGAGAAGGGAGGAAAAGGAAGAGGTGGACTGGGTTCAGACGAGGAAGAGAACAAAAAGAGAAGAATGGACTAATTAATGCAAACCGGTGGGCTGCAGAGACGAAAAGAGTGGGCTAGACGCAGAGAGGGAAATACAAAGAGAAAAGGAAGAAAAGGGGGAAAAGGAAAAAGAAAGAAAAAATAAAAAAAGAAAAAGATAATTTTAGTTTTAGAATTATAATTAGATCAAATTTAGAATTAAGATAAAATTTATTTATTTGTGTTTAGGGTGTCCGATTAGGAAAAGTAAACCAGGTTAAAATATATAGATTTAGGGTGGATTAAAAAAAGATAAATTAATTAGAATAAATTTATTTAATAATTTATTTGAGTTTGTAGATCAAATGTTAACAAATTAAGTTAATATTTAAATTTTATATTAAAATATAAATTAATCAAGATTAATATTAAATAATATTTTGGAATATTATACAAAGTACTCCTGCAAGTTAAAGATCGTCTATTGAATAGGTAGGGAACCATAAAATAGAGCCCTTCAGTACTATGGTACCGAGTAACCTATTATAAATAAAAAAAATTAATATATAAAGCTCACATGAAACACATCAAAGGCATTACAACAAAACATGGTGTGAGATATTAAAATATACATGTGATGAACAAAATATAGTAATCATATCAGATAAAAAATAATTGCCAAGACTACATACCTCTCATGCTCATTTATTTAGAACTTACTGAAACATACCAACCAAATTACAAGAGATACTTTCTGAAGTAATGATTAGAATAAACATCAACACAATAAGCATAATCTTCATAATATATCTCATATCTCAATATCGAACCAATAATATCCATAATACCACATGTAGGGCTCAAAGGCATAATACCAAATAAAATTAATACTATCACAAGTAGGGCTCAAGGGCATATTACTGAATAAAATCAATAATATCATAGGTAAGGTTTAAATGAACCATACCAAACCATAGGTAGGCCCAAAGCTACTACCGAATCACAGGTAAGCATAAATGCTGCTACCAACCAATCCAATAACCATTTTGATCTAATAATAATCATTTCTATTTTCATTCACTCGAGAAGATGCAATAATAATTATAAAACATAAAAGTACACTGGTCATAACAGTACACAAGACATCACTGTACCTTCCTAACCATCCAACCAAAAGACATAAAAGCTCTCTAGTTATATTGGCGCACAAGGTGACACAATGCCCTCCTTACCTAGGACACCTCATTCCTAAGTATCAATACTCCTATAGAGCTCATAGATTACTTATAAAGTAACCTAGAATCTTACTGGGGCATAAAGGTACACTAGCAAACCAAATAAACTGATGGATCCTACCTTATTTTTAGAGTAGCTACCCCTAATGAACAACCATTTCCAAACTCAAGGACTTTCTCTTTAAGTATTAACATATTAAGAATATGATCACAAAACATCACATATTTTACAATGGTTCTAATTCCATAATTAACAATTTTTTCTTTAATTCCAATCATTTAATTCAACCCTAAGGTCAAGTGTAATACCTCAAAAATTTTTAAAACCTATAATTTAATAAATAACCTTTATTTGGAATAAATTAACTTTTAAATTTGTTTAATTTAATTATTTTGTGGATTTT
The DNA here is from genome assembly GCA_039764185.1 of Tamarix austromongolica. Lineage (NCBI taxonomy): Eukaryota > Viridiplantae > Streptophyta > Magnoliopsida > Caryophyllales > Tamaricaceae > Tamarix > Tamarix austromongolica. Next base: position 102,493,200 of record CM077816.1, on the reverse strand, counting down.
TGAGTATATAAAATTGGATATGAATATTTAATAAATTAGAATAAGTATTTTGTTATTTTATCATACTCATTTTATTTAAATATTTTTCCAAACTAATACTTTACTAAAATTAACCTTTTTTAACTAATATATTAAATTATAATAAATTAAATTATTAAATTAATTTATCTATCCAAAATATTAAATTATATTACCCCAAAAATTATTTTATTTTATTCCTCCTTATTTTCCCTTATCCTTTTTCCCTTTTTCCTTTTCTTTCTCTGTTTTCTTCCTTTTCCTTTTCTTCTTTTTCCTTCAGGCCGCCTTGCTTGCTTCATCTTCTCTTCCCTACGCTAGGTCATTGCCTGACCTAGTTCCTCCTTCCCTTCTTTCTCCTTCCCAGTGTTATCCGCCCCAATCCACTTTTCCTTTCTTCTTTTTTTCTCTTCCTTTCCCCCCGACTGGGCCAGCCCAACTCCTTTCTTTCTCTTCCTCTCTCTCTTGCGAGTGGGCTGACCCACTTCTCTTATTTCTCCCTTGCCCGACCAGCTTGCTCTCTTTCTTTCTTTCTCCTTCTTCTCTTCTTTGACCCCCGACAAAAACATGCCCTCCCCCAGCACGCCATGGCTACCTCTTGTAGCTCCTCCCTACCACCTACCTCCCCCTGCAGCCTGCTCTCTCTCTCCCCATCCTTTTCTCCCCATTTTTAGACCAAACCAGCCCCTCCAAACCCTTCTCGCATGCCATGTTTTTCCCTTCTTCTTCTCCTCTTCCTGCCACCCCGACACCGCCTGCCACCTGCAACCTACCCCCAACCGGCCGTACCTACCTCCCCTCTTCTCCCTCTCCTTTTTCTTCTCCTCTCCTACTTCATTCTACCACACTCAAGCCCCCTTCTTTTCCTCTCCCTACCCCTTCTTCTCCCTTTCTTCTCCTTTCCTTTCCTTCCCCTATTTTGCTCCGCCACCCCCGCTTTACCGCTGCTAGTGCCCAACCAACCACCTGCACCGCCTCCTGCCACCACCTACTACCACCCTGCACCACCAAGCCACTCCCTCGAGCCTTGCAACCACCCTCCATCATCATCTTTTCTTTTCCATCCCTTCTCGGCCTCCTCCCTACACCACCGCCCTCCGCCGTTGTTCCGTCGCCTCCCAAGCCACCAACCTACTCCCTGCAACCTCCCCTACCACCCCTTACCTCCCTTGGCCGAAAACTAGCCCTACGATCCCTCCTTTTCCTTCTTCTTTTCCTTCCTTCTCCTACTCCGCCCAACCCTCGACCCACTTTTTCCAGCCTACAACAGCCGCCCTTGGCCACCTATCACCCATCCTCGATCACCACCTACACCCCTACACCCAGCCCTTGCCCTAACTCTCCTCCACCTGCCCTCCTCTTAGCCCCAAAAACCCCAACCCGAACCAACACCCCCTCCCTTCTTCCATCTCTCCTTCGACCCCTTCCCCCTTCATTTTTGCATGCAGCTCACGTTGCATGAGCAGCGTGAGTTTTACCTTAATTTTCATTAATTAATTTTAAGGTATAAAAATAGTTGATGCATTATATATTAATTAAACTTTTGGTATAACAAAAAATTATTCCTTTGATTTTCCTGCTTTTATTATGCTAATTTTTTATATTATTTCTAGGTTTTGATTTTATTAATCAAAGCTTAAACCTTTAACAGAGGTACCGGTAAGGTTTGATTTTTGCGGAAAATAAGGTAACCATTAAACTTTACTTAAATGTATGGATATACATATGCTAGCACATTAGGGTTTTTAATATGTTTATATGCATAATATGTGTTGTTAAGTATAATGTTTTAGTTGCATGTGTTTATTGATAATAAAAAAAAGAAAAGAAAAAGGGAAAACATGTTAATTTATATGTCATGTGTAGAAATAATGCTTAAGGAAGGAGCTTGGTTGTTAATAAAAATGTTAAGTGCTTATCTATGATATGTTATATCAATGTGGCCATTTGTTGCATAAATATTGTTATTATAGGCCCTATAGGCATTTTAGTAATATTTCTTATATAAAAGTGTGGCCTAAATAAGTGTAGGTGCTAATGAATATTATGATAAATAACAATAGTTAGTAGAGTTGGATGATGGGTATGGAGCATTAATATTAATATTTTATGCAGTGAGGGTATTTTAGTAAAAGTGGTATAATAAGGGTAAAATGGTAAATTACAGGAGTAAATGGGATAAAATGGTAAATGGATAAGGAAGAAGGGTATTTTAGTAATTTTATATGAAAAAGGAATAACTTGGTAATTTTTGGGTGTAAGAAAGTATTTTGGTAAATTAAATATAATGAAAAGGGGTATGATGGTAATTTTGAAAAGTAAAGGAGATAAAATGGAAATTTAATAAAGTAGAAAGGTAAATTGGTAAATTGGTGTAAAGGAAGGGTAAAATAGTAATTTAATAAACTAGAAGGGTAAAATGACAAATTGGTGTAAAGGAAGGGTATTTTGATAATTTGTAGAAATAGGGGCAAACTTGTAAATATAATAATAAAGAGGGAAAAATGGTAATTATAATAATAGAGAAGGGTAATTTAGTAATTTAACAAATTAAAAGGGCAAAATGGTAATTATAATAATGGAGAAGGGTAATTTGGTAATTTAACCAATTAAAAGGGCAAAATGGTAATTATAATAATGGAGAAGGGTAATTTGGTAATTTAACCAATTAAAAGGGCAAAATGGTAATTATAATAATGAAAAATGGTGATTTGGTAATCTAACCAACCAAATGGAAAATTTGACAAGTGTAACAAATATGAAGGGTGATTGGTGATTTAATGATCCTAAGGGTAATTTGATAATTTAGATAAGTATAAAGGGTAATACGGTAATTTAACCTACTGGAAGGGTAAATTGGTAACTTAACAAGTATAAGGGGGTAAAGTTGATAATTTAATAAGTATGGAGGATAACTTTTGTAATCAAACACAAGTAAGGGGCAATTTGTTAATTATGCAACATGGAGGGTAATATGGCAATTTGGTAAGTAAAGATGGATGACTTAATAATTATACAAGCAAGGGGTATTTTGGTAATTTTGTAGAGATGATAGGGGTAAATCAGTAACCTCGTATCTAACATGTCAATGGGTTAAAGTTTCATAATAGGACTCAAGTAACATTGAATAGTAAGATAAGGGTATTTGACAATCAGTAAGTATCACAAGAACATGGCCTAACCTAGGATTGGATGGATACTTACAGTCTGTTTGGTTCATAGAAAAAATTAAGGAAAGAAAAAAAATTTGATGGAAAATAATTTTAGCGTGTTTGGTTACCCGAAAAATTAGAAAGAAAGCAAATAGGATGGAAAATAAATAAGAAAGATATACTGTTTTATTTTTCCTATCTTTACGGGAGGAAAATTGACGGAAAATTTGGTAGCTCTCTCTCGATGAAAGTCTCCAGCTCCTCCTCCGACGTATTCTGCAGCAGCCGAATTTTCTTCTCCTCTGTCAACAAATACCTTCTCAAACTTCTTCCGTCGACTTCGTCTCCTCCATCGACAGCTCCACCTCCATCGACGTTAAAAATACCAAAGAAATCGCCCGACGCAAAAACTTAGCCATGTTCAGGCTCTCTGTACCCTATAGACCATAGGGCTCGTACCGGTATTTAATCTCTCTCTTTCTCGCTCGCATTCCTCGCGCAAACGCTTTTTTCCGCCACATCGGTAGCATCAATGACAGCTGATCTCCAATGCCATGAGCCTCCGTCACCGAGCACCACCGTTGGGTTCATCCATAGGCCAGCAACAACGGCAAAAAACACCAGAAGAAGAACCCTACAACATAATCCCCATCCACAATCTCCTTGCCGACCACCCTTCCCTGCGCTATCCTGAAGTTCGTGCTGCGTCTGCTGCCCTCCGTGCCGTTGGCGACCTCCGCAAGCCTCCTTTCATCTAATGGCTTCCGAACATGGACCTCCTCGACTAGCTTGGCCACTTCTTCGGTTTTCAGGCCGACAGCGTGCGCAATCAGAGGGATCACCTTGTCCTCCACCTCGCCAATTCTCAAATGCGCCTCCAGCCTCCGCCCGATAACATCGATTCTCTCGAGCATTCTATCCTCTGTCGCTTCCGCCGCCGGCTTCTCAAGAACTACAATCACTGGTGCTCCTACCTTGGGAGGAAATCGAATGTCTGGATCTCGGATAATCGAAGGAGAGATGATGATCTGAGGCGCGAGCTACTCTTTGTTGCTCTATATTTGCTGATTTGGGGTGAGTCTGAACTTGACATTGCTTCCTGAATGCCTTTGTTACATCTTTCATCACATGGCCTTAGAAATGAACAAGATTTTGGAAGATTATATCAATGAGAATACTAGCAGACCCTTATTGCCTTCAATTTCCGGTGAAAACGCATTTCATTATAAGATTGTGAAACCCATTTATGAGATAGTCAGCAGGGAGGTACAGAATAGTAAAAATGGTACTGCACCGCATAGTGCCTGGCGGAACTATGATGACATCAATGAGTATTTCTGGAGCAGGAGGTGTTTTGACAAGTTGAAGTGGCCTATTGACGTTAGTGGTAATTTCTTTTTTGGCTCTGGGGGGAGCAAGCATGTGGGTAAGACGGGATTTGTTGAGCAGAGATTGTTCTGGAACTTGTTCAGAAGCTTTGACAGGTTGTGGTTATGCTGATCTTGTTCCTGCAGGCTGCTATTATTGTTGCATGGGAGGAAGAAACATATCCCTGGCGGGCATTGGAGAGTCGATCTGTTCAGGTGAAGGTTTTGACAGTGTTTATAACTTGCAGCGGGCTTAGGTTTTTGCAGTCCTTTCTTGACGTCGGCATGCAATATAGATTGGTTTCCAGAGAGACATTATGGATTGGGGTCAGAATGCTAATGAAGGCCATCGTTGCTGCTGTTTGGATAATGGTTTTTGCGGTCTTCTATGCCAGGATATGGTCGTAGAAGAACAGTGATAATAAATGGTCTGATGCTGCAAATAAGCGGGTCTTAGCTTTCCTTGAGGCGGCTGTAGTTTTCCTCGTTCCAGAGATTTTGGCATTGGCTTTATTCATTATCCCGTGGGTTCGGAATTTTATTGAGAAGACGGATTGGAGATTATTCTACATGCTAACCTGGTGGTATCAGAGTCGTATTTTCGTAGGACGTGGGTTAAAGGAGGGCTTGGCAGACAATGTGAAGTATTCCTTGTTCTGGATTGTTGTGCTAGCAACAAAGTTTTTCTTCAGTTACTTCTTGCAGGTTAAGCCCATGATTGCTCCCACAAAGGCCCTATTACGTATCAGGGATGTTAATTATCTGTGAAATAATATTTTACGGAAAAAGTTATGTTTTTTTTCTTTTTATATTTATTATAGCATGTTTTAAATGGAAAGAAATATGAAATATTTTTTATTTTTTTTAGATTTTTTTTAAAATTATTGTAAGTTATTCATGTAATATTTTAGAATAGTTCTATAAAAAATTTGGAATTAGTATTGATTTTATGGAATTTTTATAAATTTTTTATAAATTTGATGAAATTTTTTATAAATTTGATGTAATTTTTTTAAGTATCAATATAATATTTTAATTTTAATTAAATATATAAAAATATTTAAATAATAACATTTAATTTTTCTTAAAATTTTCTTTCTATATACCAAACACTAAAAAGGTTTTCCAAGAATTCAATTTTCCACAAAATTTTCTCCAACAACCAAACAAAGGAAAGAAAATTAATTTCTTTAATTTTCTTTCCTTCAATTTTCTTTCCTCTACATTTTCCTTTCTACTAAATTTTCTTCAAACCAAACAAAGCCTTAAGGTTATGGTATAGTGTTATTTTTATATTAATGAAGGAGGTGTCTTAATCATTAATCATACACGGTATTGTGTGTTGGGTATGAATTAAAGGCATATTAAGGTTATGTGTGCCATGATCCTTCGATGTGAACTAACCAGAATCTAAAGCTGTAGTGTGATTATGATATGATAACTCATATGGAATATAAACAAATGAAAACAAATCATGAATTGGAATTGGATAAGATATTGATGGCCTTAGTGATTTTTCTAGGTTATCATGCATAACCGTATGAATAAGGATTACCTAATAATATCATAAACAATTGAAAGTGAATAAGTATGTGGTCATTGTGCTTCTTATGATCACCTTAATTAAGATACTAATAATTAAAGTGGAAGACCTCGAGATCGGGAATGATGGCTCTTTAGGGGTTACTACCCTAAAGACGTGGTTTAGCCTACGATTATTCTAGTATTTGCTGGTGTGTTTTTGTGCCTCAACCAGGCCCTACATCTTACTCTATCTAGCTCTACGAACCTATTTAGGGGGTATGCATACTTATGAATTAAGTGTCCTTGTTGGTAGGGTACTATGTAGCTTGTATGCACCAGTACGATCACGGTACATTTGCATCCCTAGGTTGATGGTTGAAGGGTACTGAGTTTGTTGTATGCGCCAGTATGACCAGTGTACCTTTACGTCTCCGAGTTTTTGATCCCCCCTTGAGGCGAATAAATGGAATCATTGTGCTAATTAAAAGGGAACATACTAATAATGTAAAGTGAAAGACGATTGATCCGTGTAACACCCCCAAAATTCACTACTGAAAAATTTCGTTAATTAAAAGAAAATTAGCAGAAGCAAATTAATAAACCGTGAACTTTAGGGATATTACCGCCACACTTAGTACCAGACCGGTTCACTCCTACCGTTCCAGTACTAAGTGCTAAGGCTAAAAAGGTAAAAGACGATTTTACGAGAAACTGAAGCATATAAAAATTAGAGAAGCACAGTAAATAATTTACGAGAGTAAAATCAAACAACGATGGTTACAAAATAACAAATACATTGAAGTTAAAAGAGATAAATCAAAACCCTAGAATTTACCGGATAGTACCTTACGCTCTTTCTCGAAAGCCCACTTGAATAACACCGAACACGACCTGAAAGGGGCACTGCCCATTGAATAGGCAGGGGCCCCATGAAGGGAACCCTTCAGTACTACGGTACTGAGTAACCCTTTAAAAACGCACTTAAAAACAGACACGCAATGTCACACATGATATACGAGGATATCCGTTCATAACGACATATGTAAATATAACAATCAGATCCATACATTCACGTATTCAACAGGTCAATCAGATATTAATGGTGTATACGTAACATTCACCTTTGTCCATTCGCATACTTAACAAGTTAACCAAATACTAATAGGCCATAATGAATAATCGATACTTTAGGGCCTTAAGGCCATTAGTTCATCATTAATCAATCATCTCGGATTTTAAATGTCCATGTGAGTGCGGGAACCCAACTATTATAGCTGGTGGACCGAAAATATATACAGGGCAAAACGCTCCTGGCCACTATTATTCGCCTGTGGACCGGTCTAGCCCCGACTCACAAGGTATTCCACTATAAGTGATTAGTATATTCCTCATATCTTATCGATTTTACGTTTGGTTTGCTGAGCACAAAATCCCCCACTATTATAGCCGGTGGACCGGAAATATATACAGGGCAAAACGCTCCTGGCCATTATTATTCGCCGATGGGTTGGTCTCCAGGGCACCCTGGCTTCTGGCCACTATTATTCGCCGGTGGACCGGTCTGGCCCCGACTCACAAGGTATTCCACTATAAGTGATTAGTATCTTCCCCATATCTTATCGATTTTACGTTTGGTTTGTTGAGCACGGAATCCCCCACTATTATAGCCGGTGGACCGGAAATATATACAGGGCAAAACGCTCCTGGCCACTATTATTCGTCGGTGGGTCGGTCTCCAGGGCACCCGGCTCCTGGCCACTATTATTCGCCGGTGGACCGGTCTGGGCCCAGCTCAGCATCTTCCTCTTTAAGTGATTAGTGTCTTAAACTTATCTTATTTGGAAGTATTTCACCCTTGACATGCATGGCTAACTATATCCACACTTATCCTCCCAGGAGGGCCCGCCCAATATCTTGAGACTTCTGCACCTCCTAACTCGATTTTCTCCAAAAACCCTAACTCGGGCCTATGTGGCCCATCCTTCTCTGTCGTACACATCCCGACTATTTCAACACCCCACACGTCAAGACCCTTAGATCCAACCCTCACTTTCTACCCCACTCATTCTCTTTTACTTTTATTATTTTCTTTTTCTTTTTCCACCTTCTCACATTAGGGTTTCTTCCTAAACCCTAGTTTGGTCTCCTACGCACCCTTATACTGTCCCACGTACTATTTTTCGCTCAAAGCTCCCAGACACTCAAACGACACTTCTGTTACCTTCCTCACGTCCCGATGTAACTTTTCATACGTAAAGTCTGCCCCCATGCAGACTCTAACCATCCCATGCAAACCCTAGTTTCTCCCATACCTACATTAGCCAACTTACTTCCCCTTGGTCATCTTTCTCTCTCATTACTCTTTTACATGTCTCCATACCCGATTACCACAATTAATTATCCTAGCATGCATGTCCCTAAGGGCCACATCACATCACATCATAAAATATAGCATATCCATATCAGCACATGCTAAAAGGGGCACATGAACATACCTTGGTTCCGAGCCACGCCACACGTGAAACAATTAAAATAATAACATATAGATCTTGACATAAAAATTATACAGGACATCCAAGGCATGTAGGACATATAGCACACATTCGACTTTAGCTACACCCTTACTCGGTTTAGGTTACCGAGCTATCTTTCACATAAATTAAGCCACTAAACGCCCTTTATAATCGTTACACTTATTATATTTCCCATTTAGTTGGTTAGATTACTAATTTGCCCTTTTTCCTTCACTATAATTAATAAATTATCCTTGAGTTGGTCAAATTACCAAATTACCCTTCCTCCTTATCCTAATTATCAAATCAATCCTTTATTTAGTTAATTACCAAATTAACCTTTTATTTAGTTAATTACCAACTTACCATCCTCTATTATCAATTACCCTTTAGTTATTTAAATTATTATTTTAACCTTCTCAATTACCAATTTACTCCCTTCAAATTTCCACTTTTACCTCTTTGATTTACAAAATTACCGTTTTACCCCTTTACCTTCAACTTTACTATTTTACCCCTTAACTCCCAAAAATTACCACATCGCCCTTTTACTTATAAAATTTCCATTTATCCTTAATTATGAAATTACTATCTTACCTCTTTTAATTTTCAAATTATCATTCTGCCTATTAATCACAAAATTACTACCTTACCCTCTAATTATAAAATTACAATTTTACCCTTTTATTATCAATTACCAAATTGCCCTTTTATTACAAATTACCAACTTGCCCCTTTTATTACAAAATTACAAAATTGCCCTTTTATTATAAATTACCAAATTTCCCCTTTTTATTACAAAATTACAAAATAGCCATTTTATTACAAATTACCAATTTGCCCTTTTGTTACAAAATTACCAATTTATCCTTCCACTTACAAATTTACCATCTTACCCCTTATTACTCCACTTATATTAAATTATTATTATTACTACATAATATATTAACTTTAATCCCTCATTTTCAACTCTTATAATTAATGTAATATTATTAGCACCCATATATATTCTAGGCCATAATCTTGTACAAGATATATTAATAAAATCCCCTAAGGCTCATGGAATACTAATCATACATTAAGATCACAATAGCATCATACAACATAGGTAATACTTAACATTTTCATTAATAATCAACTTCTACCTTAACCATATCTCCAAACATAGTACATAATCTGTCATACTTCCTTTTCATCAACCAACACAAGAAAACATATATAATATATTAACAACATATATCAAGCATAATACACATTAAAAATGCCTAATGTGCTAACATACGCTAATCCATGAGTTTAAGCAGGATTTAACGATTACCTCGATTTTCGCAAAAACGAACCTTACCGGTATTCCGGTTAAAGGTCCAAGCTTTGATTACCAAAACAAATACCTAAAAATAATATAAAGATTTATTACATTAGAAACAATAAAACCAAGGCATAAAACTTTATAATGCTTAATTAATCAAATAATTAAATTAAAATATAGTTATACCTTAAAATTAGTAAACAAATAGGTCAATAAACCCAAAAACTCATGCTGCTAATGCAGCATGAGCTGCATGAAAATAAATGGGGAGGAGGGGCTCGAAGGAGGGGTGAAAATAGGAGGGATATGCATTTTCGGGTTGGTGGTTTGGGGCTAGAAAAGAAGGTGGTTGGGGGAGGATTTAGGGCAAGGGTGGCGGCCGAGGAGGGAGGTCGAGAGGGGGTGTAGGTGGTGGTCGGGGATGGGTTGATGGCGGCTAAGGGTGGCGGTGGCGGCGGCAGCGAAGCCGCAAAGGTGGCGGCCGAGGAGGGAGGTCGAGATGGGGCTGGCGAGGAAGGAAAATGGGGAGGAAAAATGGAGGCTTTCGGGTGACGGTTTCGACCAAAGGAGGATTGGGGATGGTAGAGGGAGTTGCAGGGGGTAATAAGGTGGCTCAAGTGGCGGCGGAAGCGGCGAGACGGCAGCGGAATGAGACGTTGCAGGGCGGTTGCCGATAAGGGGGTAAAGAAGAGAAAAAGAGGAGAGGAGGAAGGATGGGGCTGCGGGGTGGCTTGATGGGGCTGTGATCGGTCGGGGGGAGAGGCAGAGGGTGGCAGGAGGTGGTGCAGGTGGTGGTTGAGGCGGCGACAGCGGCGGAGTTGGGCTGCGAAGTTAAAACAGAGAGGGTGAGGGAAGGAGAAGAAAGGAAGGAAAAAAGAGAGGCTCGGGGGCATGTGAGGCTCGAAAAAAATGCAGAGTGAGCCTGGAAGGAGGTATAAATAGGAGAGGAAGAGAAGGGAAGGGATAGGGATCTCGAGGGTGGCGGTAGGTGGTAGGGGGATGGGGGTTGCAGGGAGAGGGAGACAGGGGTGGTGGGACCAGTATGGCCAGAAAACGACGAGAGGAGAGGGAGGGAGACAGGGGAGGTCAACGGGGGAGAGGGAGCTGCAGGTCGGGCGGCGAAAATGGTGGAGGAAGGCCGGGATTATCGCCGGTGATGGTGGAAGAAGAAATAAAGAAGAAGAAGAAAGTGTCGGGGGCTGCTGGGCGTGCGAGCGATGGGCAGACCGGCCGAAGGAAAGAAATAGTCGGTCCGATCGAGGAAGAAAGAAAGGAAAAAGGAGGAGGTGGTCGGGCTCACGCGCAAGAGGAAGGAGATGGGCCAGGCCCAATCGCGCAGGGGTGAGGGAGGGAAGTAGGCCGGCGGCGGCCCAAAGAAAAGGAAAAAAAAAGGAAGAAAAGAGAAAAAGGAGAAGGAAAAGGGAAAAAAGGAAAAAGAAAAGGAGAGATGGAATAAATGATTTAATTGATAAAATAATAAAATAGAATAATTTTGGGTAGTAAATTAATTTAATAATTTAATTTAAGATAATTAAAATATAAGGGTTAAAAATGATAGTTTTTTTGTAAAAATAGGGTTTAAAATTTTATTTAAATAATAAGAGTATAATAAAATAACAAAATATTTATTTAATTTATTAAATATTTATACCCAATTTTATTTACTCAAAAATCCACAAAATAATTAAATTAAATTAATTTAAATGCTAATTTATTCCAAATAATATTTATTTATTAAAATATAAGCTTTTAAAATTTGGGGGATTACAATCCGGGCCTAGATGGATTATATTATACGTACCGGTCCATCGGATATAATAGTGGTCTAGGAGAATTTTGTCTTAGAAGATGTATATGTGTACCAGTCCACCGGATATAATAGTGGCCAAGGAGCGTTTTACCCTAAAAAATATATGTGTATTCTGATCCACCGGCTATAAAAGTGGAGGTCTCGAACTCAATAAACCAAATCTTGGATGTGAATAAATCATGGAAAATATTAATCACTTATAATGGAACACCATGTGAGTCGGGGCTAGACTAATCCACCGGCCATAATAGTGGCCAAGAGCCTTTTGCCCTGGAGATAGATCCACCGGCGAATAATAGTGATTAGGTGCGTGTTGCCCTGTATGTTTCTGGTCCACTGACTATAATAATGGAGTTTTCACACTCACATGGGTATAAATCGAAAGATGATTGAATAATAATTAATTAATGGCTTAATGCCTAAAAATATTGATTCCCGTTATGATTTATTGATATTACCTAAGTCGGCTTCAGTGCTTATCCCTGCTTGGGCATGTAATAAATTTGCTAAGTTTACGAATTTGTGTTATGCATTTCTTATTGTATGAGATATGCCTTGTGTATAAGCCGTATATTATCATTCTATATAGTTTTTGTATTATGTGTTGCATGCGAGCCTACTTTTCAGTTTGGTTTAAAAGAGTTATTAAATACCATAGTACTGAAGGGTTCTATTCGTGGACCCCTAACTATTCAATGGGCAGTGCCCCTTGCAGGTCCATTGCAGACGCTTAATAAGTGGGCATCGGATAAGAGAGTAAGGATCGTCTGGGACTAATTCAAGATTTTTCCTTTTACCATTTACTCTTTATTGTAATGATATTTGTTATTGTATCGACTAGTAGTGGGTTTTTACTGTAAAGTATTTATGGCGCTACTCTAATTTAAATAAAGGCTGATTTTGATAATATTATATTTTGATCTTTTAGCCTTAGCACTTGGTACCGGAACAGCAAGAGAAAACCGATTTGGTACTAAGTGTGATGGTAGTATCCCCAAAATTCACAGTTTTTAATTTTTACTTCTGTTAAATTTTAAATAAAACAAAATTTTTCGGTAATAAATTTTGGTGGTGTTACATCAACGGTCCAAGTCTAAGTTAAATTCAACACCAAAGTCAACCTATCAATACACTAAGTCCATTCTATGTCTAATTATTTATATTAAATGTATTAGGTCAAAAGTGACCAAAATGCCTATGAGACCATTATTGCCACACTATTATCTATTTTAAATACTAATTTTATTTTATGTATTAATTTGTCATAAAAAGGATAAAATACAATAACTAATTACATAACATGCAAATAAATTACCAAACACGCCAAATGGTCATTTTGCTCCTATACATTATCTTGTATGTAAAATCTTAGCATATGTTTCTAGAACATCAAATTATATATTCCTACGCTCAATAGTAAAAAAAAATATATTAGGCCCACTTATCGGAATAATTATCATGATACACTTAGAATGACCAAAATACCCCTAGGGCATATAGTAATAATAATAATAATAATAATAATAATAATTAAAAAAATTAGGCATTCTCATCAGAATAAATATTACAAAATGGTTAAATGATCAAATTATCCCTAAGACACATAATAGTAATAATTATGTTCAAAATGCGCCTTAGTATGCTCAATCTATCATATTAGACATACATAACATACATAATTTATTTCCATCATTTAACCAATTTTAACCAAATTTTGTACATATAATAATTTACACAAATTAACATGCTCAATTTTACTAAATTTTATGCTAACACTTTTAGGAAAATAATTATAACGTAGCGCACATACTTAACATAATTTATGCATTGAAAGTTCTAATGCGCTACCATGTAATATTTCACATTTTAGCAGAGTATAAGAGTTACCTGATTTTCAACAAAAATACAAATTTATCGATAACCTACTAAAAATTATTAAGATCTACTAATCAGACTTTTATATCTAAAAATAATACCACATTAACCATGTTAATATTTAATCAATAAAATAATAATTTTTCTTAAAATATTTCTTAACTATAAAATTATCAAAATATCCCTTAGTTGAGAAAGGGGAAAGGGGTAGCATGAGTTTGGACACTACATAAGGGGCTTTAGGAGAGTGGAGTAGTTTGGTAGAGGTGATGGCCAATGGGTGGTGGTGAGTGACGGTGTAGCTGTGGAAAAAAATATGAGGGTGGCACTGGATGATGCTAGGTAGCTTGACGGAAGGAGGAAATGGACATGACAAGGAGGTGGCAAGATAGTGGAGCTTTGATGGTGGTTGGAGCTGGGACGACACAAGGAAGGGCAATGAAGAGGGTGGTGGTACTGGGTAGGGAGGTACGATGGACGGCAGTGAAGGGAAGAAAGGAAGGAGGATAAAGGGAAAGGGAAGGGTGTGATATGTGTACATGCATTTACAAGGTTGGGGAGTGAAGGGACGGAAAAACCGGATAGGATGGGTAAGTTTAGGTGTACGATGGGGGCCAAATGAGGAGAAGAAAAATGGTAGGGGTGCAAAGAGTTGGTGGTTGATCCAAAGAGGTAGAGTCGCAGAATGCAAGCTTGAAAAGAAAAGAAGGCACGCAAAGGAGGAAGCATACAAGGAAGAGGTGCAAGTGAAGGAGTTGGTGTGCAAGTTGGACAGGGATGAGACACGTTGTAGGGTTGTGAAAGGAATGGAGGAAGGTGACAGGATGCAAGGCAAGGCCGTGTTTCACCGAATGAGGGAATGGGGAATGGGAAATGGGGTAGGGGCATCAATCGGGGAAGTAAAAGAAAAGAAAATGATGGGATGGACTAGTGTAGGCCAAGCATGAAGGAAAAGGAAAAAGGGCAAAAAAAAAAAGAGGAAAAAGGGGGAAAGAAAGAAAACGGAAAAAAGAGACAAAAAAGGAAACATAAATAAATTTAAGTTTAGAATTAGAATTAGATTAAATTTAGAATTAAGATAAAAATAATTTATCCAGATTTAAGGTGCCTAATAAGAAAAAATAAACTAAGGTAAAAGTTATCATTTTAGGATGAATTTAAATAAATAATAAAAATAAATAAATTAAGATAAATTAATTTAAAATTGTATCTAAATTTGCAATCAAATGTTGACAAAATGTTTAAGCTAAGGCTTTAAAGACTATGTTGAATAAAAGTAATCATAATCTTTTAATAGAATAATAGTAAAAGATGCAAATAATGAAATGTTAATTAAATAATGGAGAAAATAACTACAATAATAGTAAAAAAATAAATACAATAATGGTGAAAAAATAAATACAACAATAATAAGAAAATTGCAAGAACAGTGATGAACTCTAGTTATAAATTTTAGTAAAATAATTATGAAAAGTTTATAATAAATAAATACAATATATTACTAATAAAAGATGAACTTAGTTACAATGAAGGATTAGTTCAACTATTGTATAATCAATTTATATACGGTAAAAGATTGACTATAATAAAAATTAATTTAATTATAATAAACAAAATCAATTAAATTAAAATAAAAATCAATTTATATATAGTAAACATTGACTGAAGTATACAATAAAAGATTAATTCAAATCAATTCTATTATTGTAAAAAACAATATAGATTTACATATATTAAACTATTAATTATATTCTATGATAAAAATAGTAGTAAGAAATTAGTTCAATTATTTTTTTAAAATATATATTTTAGATATTAGCTCAATATTAATTAAATTATAGAAAAAATTCAATTCAATTATAACAAAACATTGACAATGTTCTATAACAAAAACCAGTTTAGTCATGATAAAATATCAATTTATATATAATAATACAATAGTAAAAGATAGATACAATAATAGAATAAGATATATGTAAATTTTTTTAAATAATTTAGATATATATTTACAAAAAAAATCTCAAAATCAATAGAGTATGTGTATATGTGTCTATATATATTGTGCCTATATATATATAATCCTAATTAAAGAAACTTTAATTATTATTTAAAAAAAATTACTGATACCATATTGATGCCATTTCCACGCTACAAGACGGTATAGGACTTGCCAAGGTACCATGGTAAAGATGAAGAACTTTCACCTAGTATTTGGGAGGAAATATTTGTCCCTACGTAATGTCAAATTCCTCCTTTTATATCCATGTTTTATCCACTGCAAGGTCTTTAAAATGCCATCATGCGTATGGTTAACTTCGGAGGACAGTCATGTGGATCTCCTACCTAACGGAAAAAAAAAGGTAGGAGAAGCAAATAGAGGGGAAACAATAGAGCACAGGAAACAAAACCATAGCCCAGAAACAAAATTATGGAAGCCTTATCTATTAGAAAATCTGTATCCCAAATTTCACGACCTCAAACAATAAAGGTATTCCAACCCCATACGAGTTCCAAAGCAACGGCTGTCAGTGCAAGCACTTGACATTCCACTATCACCTCCAAAAAGCCACCAAAAGTCAATTGCATCTTCGAACATGCAACATAGACTTGCGTCTACAACAATACAGGCTTCAACTTGTTCTCACTTAGAATTG
Source organism: Tamarix austromongolica (assembly GCA_039764185.1). Lineage (NCBI taxonomy): Eukaryota > Viridiplantae > Streptophyta > Magnoliopsida > Caryophyllales > Tamaricaceae > Tamarix > Tamarix austromongolica. The sequence goes on along the minus strand of CM077816.1, from coordinate 102,476,978 downwards.
GTAAACATGTCTGAACCTTTGGCGGCAAATACACATTCCAACATCAGAAAAGCATCCTGGGAGCATTTATGTTGTAATCAACATCAGAAAAGCAATACTGAGTAGAACAGGTGCAAGACTTTAGATGTCACATAATACAGAACCGATTGTTTTCGGCAATCGCCTGCCAGGATACAATTATGCTATCAGGAACAAATTGGCAGCAAATATCTGCTTGACAAACTGCAAGGCTGATGGTTAGACTTGAATCAGCCCGAAAATTAATTTAGATCAGAAAATTTAAATCTAATTTCAACCAAAAAATTCAAACCAATTCGAAATTGAGCTGAATTTTACCAATCCGATAATAACCCATACACAAATGACTCAAACCAAAATAACCAAACCTACCCATATCCGAATAGAAATCCGATAATGATCCAACCTAAACTTACTAAACCTAAAATAATCCGACTCGAACCCAACCCATACCCAAAGATAATTCTAAACATGATCCAAAGTAATGTCAAAATCGATCAAAAAATATAACATTTTACCTCATATTAATTACTACATAAACATCAATAGATTATCTTATTAATAAAATTTTATGTAAAAGCAATAATATGCAACCTATATAACAATAAATAAAACAAAACTAGTAAAACTCTATTCTCCTAACTTTACTTTAATAAATTAGCATCAATTAAATTAGATCATTAGAATTTATATTATTGTCATTATTATAAACACAAAAATTATAACAGTAAATATAATAATTATAATATATATTATTATAATGACAGTAATAAGATTTGTATTTGTATTTCTAAATATGATAATAATAACAATAATTATTACAATTAACATGATAATTATGTATATAATAATACTTATAATTGTATTTATAATAATAAGTATAATAATACTACTACTAATAATTATTATTTTTTATTAGTAGTAGTAGTACATATTATATGATAATAATTTATTATATCATTAGGTATATTATGAAAAAACTTACTATAATAAGTAAAGCTCATTAAAAGTTCGTTCGTTTAGTTAATGAACCTTAAATAAGACTTGAACTCAACTCATTTAGATTTCGCTTAAAGATCGGCTCGAAATCAGTTTATTAAAAGCTCGTTTATAAGCTTGGACATTGGCTCGTACAAAGGCTTGGGTTTTAAATTGAAACGTTGCACTTTAAATTAAAATGTTTTGTTTTAGCAAATAATACCCTAAGTGACTAATGTCTTCTTAGCCATTGATTGTCAACGCTGATTCTCTGACTTTCTCAAATCCCAACCTTACTCCTCAGTCGGTCGTCCTCTCCTCTCGTCGTTCCTCAACAACCGACACTTGACAATCGACTCATTCGATCCTTCCTCCTCCATCCCTCAACTCCTCCTCACTCCTTACACCTTAGTGACACTGACAAACTATCCCAGCTTAGTAACATCATCGACTCACGTCATTCTTCATCCTTGATTCCTCGTTAGGCTTCTTCGTCATCCCAATCAGGTATCTATTATGCCTTCATCATTTATTTTACGCAAGTCCTCTAGCTTTAGTTTTAAATGTTTGATGTAAAGCCTCTCGAGTGTCAAACCTCGATCTCCATTGACACAAGCGCGCAAGGAGTGTGATCTGGTTCGAAGTCCATCTTCCAGATCTTTAAGTCTTCTTCTTCTATAGGTAAAAAAACTTAAATCAAGAAAATAACTAGATCGTGTTGTGCTTAAATATGTTCTATTTTATTTGAATGGCTTCTATTTTATTTTGTTTTCAATTTTTGTTGCTTAAATATGTTTGATTTGGTTCTATTTTGATTTTGTTGTATAAATCCGTTTGATTTTGTTCTCAAAAATGACATTCAATGCTTATCTTATATCACATATTAAATAAATTACCTCTATTGGTTCTCATGATAGACTAACAGAAAAAATTTCAGATCCTATACTTAGAATTGTATTTAACTATCCTACGAGGAAGTTGTAGAGTGGGGGAAGTATGATTATTTTTTTAGCTCTTTGTAAATCCTAACGAGACTTCTAAATGAATCGATTTAAAAATGGTCAAGTATTTAGCTTAAAAATTCCAAAAATTATCACCATCAAATGATTCGACTAAGCAGAGACGATCTAGAGCTTTAATCCTAAAAGATCAAAGTATATAGAGTATACTCCTTCCCCAAAGCACCAAGGAGTGGTTCTTTGGTTGTAACTAGTAGAGATATGTTTCCATCTCTTTTCTTTCCTTCTTAAGTTTATTTTGGCTTGTCCGTGAGTGGTTTCTTTTGGTTTTGTGGTCTTGCATTGCTCGATATTGAAACAAAACCTTTTGATTTAAGAGCAAGTTAGGTAATTTGTTATTATAAACTTTAGAGTGTTGATGTTGGTCAACCTAATCTTTTATCTATGTCCATGGTGTATTGAAACAGATAGTCTATATAAACATAATAATGATTAGACGTCTTATGTGGCTATTGTTTATGGTTTCCACATAGAAGTTCCACAACTTCAATTTTATATTAATATAATCAGCATTTTATGCATAAATTACTTATAATATCATGTCCAAATGAAATTGATTTAATTTGGTCTTAGGTAAAAAGAAGCTTACAAACATTGGTGGTTGAAGAATTGAAGTCAACAAAAAATTTGATCAATAGCTAGTATTAGCAACACCTTATTTTTTGAATTATTTTATTACACTATTAGTTTTTTAATGCTTTTATTTATAATTGTTCTTTTATATCATGTTTTTCCTTTGTGGTTTTAATAAAACAAAATCAGAAGTTTGAACTTTTCATCATAGAAACTTCTTATTTTTTGACTTCTATTATTTGTTATTTTATCTTGTATAATAAGATCAAAATTAAAGACTTATAATATTGAGTTATTTTTTTTTCTATTATTCAAATTTAGGATCAAATCGCTCCAACTGTATGTATAGCTTACAAAATTAGATTATTTTATTTTATTACATTATTAATCTTATAGGTGCTGCTATTGCACTTGCTACCAAGTTTCTTTGCTTTCTTTTTCAACAATTGTACATCACTTGTGACTATGTCAAAATTAATACATTCATAATTCTCTTGTCCTAACCAAGGATCAACCCCAACATATTAAGGATCTTCTGCTACAAGTCCAACTATAGAAAAAGATAATAACATTGTTGTTTAAGTTTGAGAAGAAAGACCCAAAGAGCCATGTAATGAAGAGGGGGAGTAGGTATTGAAGCTTGCAGTGGTGATGATGAAGATGATAAGCATTGTATAATAAAGAAAAAAGTTTGAAAGAGAACATTCGTCATATGGCAAAAATTCAAAGTTGCATTGAAAGAAGGAACAAAGAAGATGAGATATAATCATTGCCATGACAAGCTTTTTATTGTTGTCGGTGGTACTACCTACCATTTGAGAAGGCACTTGTCTACTTGTATACTTGTATACTAAGGTCAGCAAGAGTTGTCTTTAACAAACTCGATAAGGGTAAGTTATGTCGCCTGCTTTAGATTTGACCATATTAGGTCAAGAGAGGCTTGGGCTAAAGTTGTTCTTATCCATGAATATCCATTCAATATGACTGAACATGAAATGTTTGATGAATGCTTGAAAACCTTCACTCCTCATTACAAAAAAGCGTCACCAACTATGGTAAAACACGATTATTTTGCTATTTATGATCATTATAAGAAAAAAATGAAGATTGTGTTGGATAAGATGCAGAAGATTAAAATTACTACTGATTTGTGGAAGTCTAATGCTCAAAAAATCCATTATATAATAGTAACAACAAATTTCATTAATGATGATTGGGTGTTGCATAAATATATCTTAAATTTTTTTCACTTGCCCCTCCTTGTAGTGTTTTGACAATTTTTAATGCCTTGTACAAATATTTTGTGAATTGGGGAATAGAGGATAAAGTTTGTAGTATTGTTGATAATACAACCGCTAATGGTAGAGTTGTCGAGATAGCAAGAGATAGCTTTGCTTCTAAGAATAAGCTTTCTTTTGATAGAAAAATATTTCACGTGAATTGTTTCCATATAATAAATTTGGTGGTACAAGATGGGCTTGAATGTATTAAGCATAATACTATAAATGCGAGAGAAAGTGTTAAGTATTAAGCAAACTCTAAAGCACATTTAAAATTATTTAGCAAGATTGCTAAACAAGTCGTTTTGTCCCAAAAAAATAAATAAGTGTAGGATGTTAAAACAAGATTAAATACAGCTTATCCGATAGTTTCCACATCTTTAGAGTTTAAAGTTGTGTTTTCTAGATATGCCAAATATGATTTAACATACCAATGATTACCAAATCCTGAAGAATAGAAATAAGTAGAGGGTGTGTGTGGATTTAATGAGATTACAAAAGTTATCTCGGATATCCTGTATCAATCTTGTATCTTTCAAAAATTTGGCACTAAATGAGAAAGTAAATGATAATAACATTTTTATGAAAGTAATGGCTATGAAAATGAAATAGAAGTTTGATAAGTATTGGGGTGAATGTAATATGTCAATGTCTCTTACTTCTATTTTAGATCCTTGATACAAGATGATGTTGATTAACTATACATTTCCTATAAATATGTTAATGGTGGGAAAAATGTTGAAGAAGTGAAAAAAAATCATTAAGAGAGAATTTTTATTGTTATACTGGACATTATGTGACTAGTGTTGAAAATGCATTAGAGAAGAATATTAGTTAGGTGGAGCCTAGTAATGTGATTGATAAAGGATTATTGTCTAAGAAATTAATGTTTGAAAAGTTTGTTATGAGTGCTAGCAACCAACAATTAAGCAAATCAGAGTTAGATATGTACCTAGAAGAGGGTGTGTATATGTGTGAGGATGACTTAGGTACTCCTTTTTCTACACTCGAGTAGAAGGGAAATACTTTGAAGTTTCCTATACTATCTTAAGTAGCACGTGATATTTTTTCGATTCTTATCACATCAGTTGCTTCAGAGGCTGTTTTTAGTCCTAATGAGAGAATAATTGATCTATATTAACCCTCTTTAGATCCCAAAACAGTTGAAGTTCTACTTTACGCCGCTGGTTGGGTTTGTAATAATGACTTGTATAAGAAAAGGGCAATTGTTTTACCGTTATTTATTTGAGTTTAGTTATTTAATCCATATTTCCTATTTAAGTGTAGCTACTAATATTTTTTATTGCCTTCCTATTTTTTTAATGGACACACACAAAAGCTTATGAAGTTGTGCAAAAAATAAATTTGCCAAAATTTGGTTTGTAATATTCCACTATAAGGTACTTGACTCTATGATGACTCCAACTTTATTGATTTATCACTTTATACATACTAATTAATGATATTTTCATTAAACAAGACAATTTCAAGCTTTTGTTACAAATTTTCGGATCGTGCCATTTTTTGTTGGGCACTGAAGCCTGGAGTCTAGTTATGATTTATTTAGGTACGTTCTCTAGAAGTGGTGTTGAGTGTGCTTTACCAGCATTCAAAATATGTTGGTTTCGTTGATCCCAAACTACTTACTTCAATTATTCTAAAGGTTTTTTGTTAGAGGGATTTTGCCTTGATCACTTAGTCCATTGTACAATCTATTGTTTTATGTTATTTTGATTCTAACTTCATCAAAAACATCCAATAAAGATTACTAATTTGATAATCAGGACCTGGTTACCCAAAAAAAGTAGTACTATCGATGAAGAAAATGTAAATAGGTTTGAATCTTAATCTCATTAACCTCGTCATACCCTTTTCTCACTTGAATTGCTGCTAACTTCAAAGGAAAGTATGAATTATGTCATTGTCAAATTATGTCATTAGTTGGGTGGCATCTGATTGTAACCTAAGATCATTCATATTATCCAAAGGAAGATTAGGTTGTTCATGATGGTCATTACTAGAGAGCAATATTAAGCTAACATTGGTTTTTAAAACTATGATTAAATTAAATTTCGTTTGGAAGGACCAAGTCTAAATCGTATATATTTGATTAAGGAAGGTTGAAATTTGAATACTATATTATAATATACCTTTGGTTAAAAATACTCAAGACGCAATATCTTCCTAGCTTATACATGTGTTTCTTAATTATGCTCCTAAGTTTATACGTAAAGATTTTATTTGACATTGTAAATATCATGCTTCTAAGCTTTGTTAATAATTGTTTATACTTTTAATCTAATGCAGGTTTTTTCTACAGTGAATTGATAAATAATTTCAGCCCAATGACATTGGATGTGGAGGATGGAGCAATTTGTCATGGAACTTTTTAAGTCATTTTGTTTATATGTATTAATATAGCTACTTCTCTCTTTGGATTTTTACTTCTTTTATTTTTTTCATTGATTTGTTGTAATATTATACAAACTTTAGGGAGACAATTTGGAAGCAAATTTGTGTGCTCAGAGCTACATGAGGTAGAAAACATCACTTCATTAAAACATGCCAACATTGATTCAAGCTACAAATGAAATAAATTATGCCTGAAATAAGCCAAATGTTGAATTGTTTACGAGCTCCATATGAAATTTCAACATGCTTTAACAAGCTTTAAACTAGCCCTAAACGAGCTTTCAATGAGTCAATCTGGCTCAAACGTGGCTCCATTAATATACACAAGTTGTGGCTAGCAGGTCGCGAGCCAAAATTGAGCCGAACTCGAATAACTTTATCAAAGCTTGAAAGGATCTTGAGCCCTAAAAATTATAGACAAGTCAAATTTGATCTTAGGGGTGTTTGGCTCGATTCGTCTCATTTACAACTCTAATAATAATAAATTACAAAATTTAATGTATTCATTATACTAAATTAATAACAATCCATGTCAATACAAATTCTGAACTGAATTAACTTGATTCAAATCCAATACAACCCACAATTTGTAGGCCCAAATTGACTCGAACAAAACCTTGTCCAACTCAAAGTCAGTAGATCCGAATCAAACTCGAACCCGAAGAAATCCAATGCGTTAAACCCAAACCTGAACTCAAAGGACACTCAACCTGATTATATAATATACCTCATTTTAAACTGACCCAAAATAAACCAACCCAAACCCAACCCATTTGTCACTTCTACTATTGATAGCAATTGCACAACATGGGATGACGATGTTATCAAAGAACAGACAACCAACAAAGTAGTCCAACTTCCTTGGTCACATACGATATCCATGTCGAGAGGCCACTTATGAAATACAAGTTATTGTGATATCATGTAGAAAACACCTATTATGGTTCTATAGAGATCAATTTCATTTCGATTGTTTTGATCGAACTCTGCCTTGAAGCTGATCTAGAAACTAAGTAGGAATAATAGGGTTGGGGAGCTAATGCATAAAGCCTATTCTCTATGACACACCTTAATAGGCTTTCTCGAGACTAAAGCAAGCATGAACTACACTAATATAGAAGATAAAGGAACAGCATAATTAGAATCTCTCTTGAACAAGATTAAGTCATGCAAAAAGTTCAACGAAATGAGGAGCAGGATAAAGTCATCAAAGTCCGGACTATTAGCTCCCAGTACATCTTCAATCCAATGCAAGAAAAGAAAATTGTTTTACCGGAAAAAGAATAGCTTTGATCCTCGGGATTGTCTTAATAGGAGCCAGCATTGGTAATTATTTAGTACAATTAATTATTTTTTTAAAAGAAATAACCTAAAAATTTTCTAAAATAAATAATTATCATGATAATTACTTTTTGGGTTAATGGCCCAGGGATATTTTATAAGGAAACACAATAATGAAAACCAACTCTTACAGAACACGATTCTGCAAGAACTACTGCAACTTTAAGCCTGTCTAGAAAAATTCAGCATTGGTAAATCAAAGTATGACCTGGAACCACCTGAAGGTCCCAATAAGAAGCTCAGATTTTATGCCTTATCTATGTACACACACAACCAACTGTCCTAATTCCAAGCAGGGTCCATGATGAACTCGAGGGTGGAGATAACTGATTATGAAATTTGACATTATATTTTTTTTATAGCTCTTTTCCTTGGCGACCTTCTATCTCGAGTACTTAAATTAAGTTTTAAAAATAACAAGATTATAAGGAGCTCATAATATTGTTGGCCTGGAATAGGTTATAAAAGAGCTCATGATCTTGAACTTCCCATCAAGCTGACCCAGCAACACATGCATTACTCAGATCAAACACTACAACATCTCTAATACAATCCGGCTATAGCAAAATTCTTGGGATATTGCACTATATTACCCTATGTCTCCTTAGTTTTATAGAAATATGCCCTTGGATAATAGTGAAATTTCATGACCTACCCTACCTTTTTTCCATTAGTTGTGCCCACATTGCAGTTAAATTAAATAGAAATTTCTTTAACCAACAAAATTTTCCTTATCCAGTTCACTTATTCTTCTCATTTTATCTTCAACATTCATCTTCTTATCATTCATCAACAACCACCAAAATCATTGACTGCAACACCTATGGGTGTTCAAATGGGTTGTCATGGTTTAATCCAGCCCATAATATCTTAACCATGTAACCCATGTGATCCATGATCTAACCCATAGCAGGTTGGAGTAAATGATTAATAATTTTCAACCCACCCATCATACCCCACAAGTACAAGTTGACCATGGGTTAATAAACAAATCAACTTATTACCACCTCTACCTAGAGGTGGCAATAAGGTTTAGCAGTTCGTATTCAGGTCGGGTTGTAGCAGGTCAGATCGTTCTTAGCTTGGATTGTTTAAGGATCATTTTTTTTACAGTCATTTGTAGGTTGGGTCGGGTCATTTTGAGTCATTTTATTGGTTGAGCCAATTTCGGGTTTGAATCATTTTAAGTTATTTTATTGGTTGAGTCGGTTTCGAATTTGGATCATTGCAGATCACAGTAGTATCGAGTTAATTTATCGGGTCAGTTTGGGTTTAGGTCATTTTGGGTTAACTTGACAGGTTAAGTCGGGTTGGATTTGGGCCTAGCTACTTTACATTTGGGTGATTTCAGGATCCGACGAAGTGAGATTAGGTCACGGTGAGCATATGCAATGTTGGGTCTTAGTGGGGCGAGCTCAGGTGGACTTGGGTCAAGGTGGGTTGGAGTTGGATTAGACCAGACCAAGGTCAAGAAAGGTCGAGGAGGGGTTGGGCGGAGTTGGTTGGGTATGGTATGGGGATTGGGAAGGCTTGCACAAAAATGATCCGTCTAGGTTCTGGTTAAAATAGAGTTGTGGCGGTGGTAATTTTGGTATAGTAGATGTAATATTCACTAACCCACGGAAACCCACGGTAAGTCGTGGGCTAGCCTATACTAATCCATTTTAATTTACAACCCACCGTAGGTAATCCATAGAAACTTTTACAAAATACTAATCCAACCCATCTAACCCATAAACCTATTATCATGGGTTGGGTTATACAAGTCATGGCTAACCCAACACATTGAACACCCCTAGTAACACCAATGATTAGAACTCATACCAATTTAAACAACCACCACACTCTCGCAAAGACCCAACTGTAGCCACCCAGTCAGTCACCAAAAACAACAAAACAAATGAAAAAGCAGCAGCCAGTGACAATCATTGGAAAAACAAAACAATCTGCACATAAATTTCAAAATTAATAGCAATATCGATTGATACAATTAATACAAATGTCCCCACCAAATCATTGACAAATAAACAAGGAAATAAGCAGCCCAATCCAAGACATACAGAATATCAACAACATTTTTTACATTCGGCAAAAAACCAAAAATTAGTTAATTACACATGAAGAGAATCGGCAATATTGGAAAGCATGAAGAAAATCAAGATCAAATCTAGATTTTAAGGCACAAAATCAAAGTCCCAACTAGCAAGATAACCAAATTCAGACATATCCCTCTAGTTCTTGATGACACGTAGTAGTGCTTAAAAACTAATTGAGCAAAAAGAGAACGAAGTTTAATAATGAACCAATAAGATGCAGCATTTTCATAAGCACAAAGCCACTTAAGAAAACTGGAAAAGAAAATAATAAATGATCCAACAGAAGCCAACCATTCAGGGCAATGAAACCCTACTTGACCCCTTCAAGGGAGGAAATTGGGTGAACCAAGAAATTTCAAACTTAGCTACACCACTGGAAATTGAATGAGAAGTTCACAAAAGTGCACTAGGGTTCTATTGGAAGAGGAAATACTTGCCGATGATTATCAAAGAGAATGCTGAGCAAGATATCATTTGATATGAAGCACAAGGAAATATAAGCTCCCCTCAAGGGATGGAAAGGGCTTTGTATTGGAAGCTCCCGTCAATGGACTTAGTTGATTTTATCTTTTGTTCTGTGCTTCTTTTTTTTATCGGGCTTGTTTATCTCTCAAAATAAAGATGGTGTATGGGATGTAATTTTTATCGATTTAAGTAGTAAAAGAAAAGATGACAGTAACTTATTTTTTCAATGAACTGAGTGTTTTGGTGAACTATTTTTTGGTGCTATGTTGACATGAAGGGACAATGAGGTTGAAGATGAGGTTAAGAATTTTTTTTTTTTTGGGTAAAATGGGAAGAACAATAATTATAAACAATAAAAAGTTTAACGCCATCGGCTCATCGCTCTAATTTTTAACAAAATGGAAAATGGTGCAAAAAAAAATGAAAACACAAGGTATGTGGTCGTAAAAAATAAGAAGTTTGGTATATGGTATAATTTTGCTATGACATAGAGGTATATGGTACAATATCCCAGGACTCTACTCAACAATGGTGAGCTTTTATGATAAATGCAAACACTAACAAATGCTTCTCCAGAATCAAAATATCAACATGTTTGCAGCTACCACTAGACCAAAAGTACCACAAAACTGTGACCACTTGTCAATCACTTGATTGCTGAAGACTGAATCTACCATATTCAGCCAGCAAGGGCAATCCAAACAATCATTTCTCTTTGAATTCAACCAGATAATTTCACGATTCTGTACTCTTCTCTAATAGATTTCTCTTGAATTAAGAACAAGTGGAACTGTGGAGAAAATTCAAGACCATGCCTCTTATAGCAGCATAGTCACGTGATATGCTCCACTCTAAATGGAAGGAACCAATGAATCAAAATGATTTTCAACAAATAAGACTAGATAGGGATGTGTTAATATAATGAACAGCCACTACAGCAATAATGACATGCAATCTTCTAAGGATTTGAAGTAATAGAAA